>OY720162.1:0-600000 GCA_963082805.1 Hemicrepidius hirtus
TCCATTACGATGTGGTGTGTCTGTCCGAATGAACATTACGAAGGCTTTCCCGAGCTACGATTTAGACATTTACTTAAAAAAAGTTCCTATCGAGAACATCCCTTTTACTCTGTATATTTATATTGTATAATAGTAGCCTCTAGATTGACAAGACAATTACTACCCACCCCTAGCTTCATCCCCGTCCCTTATAATGCATGTTTTTTGTAGTTTCTCGGTCTTTGAAATATTTTTTCAACTCGTTTCTGTTTTAGTATGACCTACAACTGTTCCTGAATGTCTTTCGAGGCAATGCGTTCCATTACGATGTGGTGTGTCTGTCCGAATGAACATTACGAAGGCTTTCCCCAGCTACGATTTAGACATTTATTTAAAAAAAGTTCCTATCGAGAACATGCCTTTTACTCTCTGCTATTTTAGTTACCGAATTACCATAAAATACAACTTGTTAAACTAATTTTCTTCAACCTGTGCTTTGCCCTGTACCCCTTTTAATTAATTTAAGGGTGCAAAGTAATAAAAAAAATAAGGGTTTTATCGCGCCTGATAGGATAGGCAACCAAACGTACTTCACGACGATTGCTAAATTGCAGTGCAGTTGTTTACGGGACTCCTCTGATTGGTCAGCCAATCACGTGAACCGCCTTCACAAGTGCACTGCAATTTCCTTCAGTGGAGTTGTTTACGGGACTTCTCTGATTGGTCAACCAATCGAGTGAAACGCCTTTACAAGTGCACTGCAATTTAATTTAAATAGAGTTCTGCCATCTTACGGATTATTGCTGAATCCTATAGTTCATCGTTTAGCCGATTCGCATTCGGTGACTTTTGCGCGCTGCGATCGCTACACAAACTAACCCCTTTTTTCGTGAATTTTCTTGAAGGATGTATTATTTACGATTTAAAATTAAGGTATCGGGGGTGGCCTATTAAGATCATAGAAATTTATAATGATGATTATTTTCACATCCAACCATTAGGGGAAGCTTGCTGCCGCAAAAGCTTATGGTTCGAGGAGAAATAAATACCTTCCACTATTTGGGGCCTCCTGGAACAAGAAGTGTGTGTGTCTGTCCGAATGAACATTACGAAGGCTTTCCCCAGCTACGATTTAGACATTTACTTAAAAAAAGTTCCTATCGAGAACATCCCTTTTACTCTGTATATTTATATTGTATAATAGTAGCCTCTAGATTGACAAGACAATTACTACCCACCCCTAGCTTCATCCCTGTCCCTTATAATGCATGTTTTTTGTAGTTTCTTGGTCTTTGAAATATTTTTTCAACTCGTTTCTGTTTTAGTATGACCTACAACTGTTCCTGAATGTCTTTCGAGGCAATGCGTTCCATTACGATGTGGTGTGTCTGTCCGAATGAACATTACGAAGGCTTTCCCCAGCTACGATTTAGACATTTATTTAAAAAAAGTTCCTATCGAGAACATGCCTTTTACTCTCTGCTATTGTAGTTACCGAATTACCATAAAATACAACTTGTTAAACTAATTTTCTTCAACCTGTGCTTTGCCCTGTACCCCTTTTAATTAATTTAAGGGTGCAAAGTAATAAAAAAAATAAGGGTTTTATCGCGCCTGATAGGATAGGCAACCAAACGTACTTCACGACGATTGCTAAATTGCAGTGCAGTTGTTTACGGGACACCTCTGATTGGTCAGCCAATCACGTGAACCGCCTTCACAAGTGCACTGCAATTTCCTTCAGTGGAGTTGTTTACGGGACTTCTCTGATTGGTCAACCAATCGAGTGAAACGCCTTTACAAGTGCACTGCAATTTAATTTAAATAGAGTTCTGCCATCTTACGGATTATTGCTGAATCCTATAGTTCATCGTTTAGCCGATTCGCATTCGGTGACTTTTGCGCGCTGCGATCGCTACACAAACTAACCCCTTTTTTCGTGAATTTTCTTGAAGGATGTATTATTTACGATTTAAAATTAAGGTATCGGGGGTGGCCTATTAAGATCATAGAAATTTATAATGATGATTATTTTCACATCCAACCATTAGGGGAAGCTTGCTGCCGCAAAAGCTTATGGTTCGAGGAGAAATAAATACCTTCCACTATTTGGGGCCTCCTGGAACAAGAAGTGTGTGTGTCTGTCCGAATGAACATTACGAAGGCTTTCCCCAGCTACGATTTAGACATTTACTTAAAAAAAGTTCCTATCGAGAACATCCCTTTTACTCTGTATATTTATATTGTATAATAGTAGCCTCTAGATTGACAGGACAATTACTACCCACCCCTAGCTTCATCCCCGTCCCTTATAATGCATGTTTTTTGTAGTTTCTCGGTCTTTGAAATATTTTTTCAACTCGTTTCTGTTTTAGTATGACCTACAACTGTTCCTGAATGTCTTTCGAGGCAATGCGTTCCATTACGATGTGGTGTGTCTGTCCGAATGAACATTACGAAGGCTTTCCCCAGCTACGATTTAGACATTTACTTAAAAAAAGTTCCTATCGAGAACATCCCTTTTACTCTGTATATTTATATTGTATAATAGTAGCCTCTAGATTGACAGGACAATTACTACCCACCCCTAGCTTCATCCCCGTCCCTTATAATGCATGTTTTTTGTAGTTTCTCGGTCTTTGAAATATTTTTTCAACTCGTTTCTGTTTTAGTATGACCTACAACTGTTCCTGAATGTCTTTGGAGGCAATGCGTTCCATTACGATGTGGTGTGTCTGTCCGAATGAACATTACGAAGGCTTTCCCGAGCTACGATTTAGACATTTACTTAAAAAAAGTTCCTATCGAGAACATCCCTTTTACTCTGTATATTTATATTGTATAATAGTAGCCTCTAGATTGACAAGACAATTACTACCCACCCCTAGCTTCATCCCCGTCCCTTATAATGCATGTTTTTTGTAGTTTCTCGGTCTTTGAAATATTTTTTCAACTCGTTTCTGTTTTAGTATGACCTACAACTGTTCCTGAATGTCTTTTGAGGCAATGCGTTCCATTACGATGTGGTGTGTCTGTCCGAATGAACATTACGAAGGCTTTCCCCAGCTACGATTTAGACATTTACTTAAAAAAAGTTCCTATCGAGAACATCCCTTTTACTCTGTATATTTATATTGTATAATAGTAGCCTCTAGATTGACAAGACAATTACTACCCACCCCTAGCTTCATCCCCGTCCCTTATAATGCATGTTTTTTGTAGTTTCTCGGTCTTTGAAATATTTTTTCAACTCGTTTCTGTTTTAGTATGACCTACAACTGTTCCTGAATGTCTTTCGAGGCAATGCGTTCCATTACGATGTGGTGTGTCTGTCCGAATGAACATTACGAAGGCTTTCCCCAGCTACGATTTAGACATTTATTTAAAAAAAGTTCCTATCGAGAACATGCCTTTTACTCTCTGCTATTTTAGTTACCGAATTACCATAAAATACAACTTGTTAAACTAATTTTCTTCAACCTGTGCTTTGCCCTGTACCCCTTTTAATTAATTTAAGGGTGCAAAGTAATAAAAAAAATAAGGGTTTTATCGCGCCTGATAGGATAGGCAACCAAACGTACTTCACGACGATTGCTAAATTGCAGTGCAGTTGTTTACGGGACTCCTCTGATTGGTCAGCCAATCACGTGAACCGCCTTCACAAGTGCACTGCAATTTCCTACAGTGGAGTTGTTTACGGGACTTCTCTGATTGGTCAACCAATCGAGTGAAACGCCTTTACAAGTGCACTGCAATTTCCTACAGTGGAGTTGTTTACGGGACTTCTCTGATTGGTCAACCAATCGAGTGAAACGCCTTTACAAGTGCACTGCAATTTAATTTAAATAGAGTTCTGCCATCTTACGGATTATTGCTGAATCCTATAGTTCATCGTTTAGCCGATTCGCATTCGGTGACTTTTGCGCGCTGCGATCGCTACACAAACTAACCCCTTTTTTCGTGAATTTTCTTGAAGGATGTATTATTTACGATTTAAAATTAAGGTATCGGGGGTGGCCTATTAAGATCATAGAAATTTATAATGATGATTATTTTCACATCCAACCATTAGGGGAAGCTTGCTGCCGCAAAAGCTTATGGTTCGAGGAGAAATAAATACCTTCCACTATTTGGGGCCTCCTGGAACAAGAAGTGTGTGTGTCTGTCCGAATGAACATTACGAAGGCTTTCCCCAGCTACGATTTAGACATTTACTTAAAAAAAGTTCCTATCGAGAACATCCCTTTTACTCTGTATATTTATATTGTATAATAGTAGCCTCTAGATTGACAGGACAATTACTACCCACCCCTAGCTTCATCCCCGTCCCTTATAATGCATGTTTTTTGTAGTTTCTCGGTCTTTGAAATATTTTTTCAACTCGTTTCTGTTTTAGTATGACCTACAACTGTTCCTGAATGTCTTTCGAGGCAATGCGTTCCATTACGATGTGGTGTGTCTGTCCGAATGAACATTACGAAGGCTTTCCCCAGCTACGATTTAGACATTTACTTAAAAAAAGTTCCTATCGAGAACATCCCTTTTACTCTGTATATTTATATTGTATAATAGTAGCCTCTAGATTGACAAGACAATTACTACCCACCCCTAGCTTCATCCCCGTCCCTTATAATGCATGTTTTTTGTAGTTTCTCGGTCTTTGAAATATTTTTTCAACTCGTTTCTGTTTTAGTATGACCTACAACTGTTCCTGAATGTCTTTCGAGGCAATGCGTTCCATTACGATGTGGTGTGTCTGTCCGAATGAACATTACGAAGGCTTTCCCCAGCTACGATTTAGACATTTATTTAAAAAAAGTTCCTATCGAGAACATGCCTTTTACTCTCTGCTATTTTAGTTACCGAATTACCATAAAATACAACTTGTTAAACTAATTTTCTTCAACCTGTGCTTTGCCCTGTTCCCCTTTTAATTAATTTAAGGGTGCAAAGTAATAAAAAAAATAAGGGTTTTATCGCGCCTGATAGGATAGGCAACCAAACGTACTTCACGACGATTGCTAAATTGCAGTGCAGTTGTTTACGGGACTCCTCTGATTGGTCAGCCAATCACGTGAACCGCCTTCACAAGTGCACTGCAATTTCCTACAGTGGAGTTGTTTACGGGACTTCTCTGATTGGTCAACCAATCGAGTGAAACGCCTTTACAAGTGCACTGCAATTTAATTTAAATAGAGTTCTGCCATCTTACGGATTATTGCTGAATCCTATAGTTCATCGTTTAGCCGATTCGCATTCGGTGACTTTTGCGCGCTGCGATCGCTACACAAACTAACCCCTTTTTTCGTGAATTTTCTTGAAGGATGTATTATTTACGATTTAAAATTAAGGTATCGGGGGTGGCCTATTAAGATCATAGAAATTTATAATGATGATTATTTTCACATCCAACCATTAGGGGAAGCTTGCTGCCGCAAAAGCTTATGGTTCGAGGAGAAATAAATACCTTCCACTATTTGGGGCCTCCTGGAACAAGAAGTGTGTGTGTCTGTCCGAATGAACATTACGAAGGCTTTCCCCAGCTACGATTTAGACATTTACTTAAAAAAAGTTCCTATCGAGAACATCCCTTTTACTCTGTATATTTATATTGTATAATAGTAGCCTCTAGATTGACAGGACAATTACTACCCACCCCTAGCTTCATCCCCGTCCCTTATAATGCATGTTTTTTGTAGTTTCTCGGTCTTTGAAATATTTTTTCAACTCGTTTCTGTTTTAGTATGACCTACAACTGTTCCTGAATGTCTTTTGAGGCAATGCGTTCCATTACGATGTGGTGTGTCTGTCCGAATGAACATTACGAAGGCTTTCCCCAGCTACGATTTAGACATTTACTTAAAAAAAGTTCCTATCGAGAACATCCCTTTTACTCTGTATATTTATATTGTATAATAGTAGCCTCTAGATTGACAGGACAATTACTACCCACCCCTAGCTTCATCCCCGTCCCTTATAATGCATGTTTTTTGTAGTTTCTCGGTCTTTGAAATATTTTTTCAACTCGTTTCTGTTTTAGTATGACCTACAACTGTTCCTGAATGTCTTTTGAGGCAATGCGTTCCATTACGATGTGGTGTGTCTGTCCGAATGAACATTACGAAGGCTTTCCCCAGCTACGATTTAGACATTTACTTAAAAAAAAGTTCCTATCGAGAACATCCCTTTTACTCTGTATATTTATATTGTATAATAGTAGCCTCTAGATTGACAAGACAATTACTACCCACCCCTAGCTTCATCCCCGTCCCTTATAATGCATGTTTTTTGTAGTTTCTCGGTCTTTGAAATATTTTTTCAACTCGTTTCTGTTTTAGTATGACCTACAACTGTTCCTGAATGTCTTTCGAGGCAATGCGTTCCATTACGATGTGGTGTGTCTGTCCGAATGAACATTACGAAGGCTTTCCCCAGCTACGATTTAGACATTTACTTAAAAAAGTTCCTATCAAGAACCTCCCTTTTACTTTGTATATTTATAATGTATAACGGTAGCCTCTAGATTGACAGGACAATTACTAACCTCCCCTAGGCTCGCCCCCTTCCCTTATAATGCATGTTTTTTGAAGTTTCTCGGTCTTTGAAATATTTTCACAACTCGTTTCTGTTTTAGTATGACCTACAACTGTTCCTGAATGTGTTTGCGATGCATTTAGGATTCCGTTACGATGAGATGTGTGTCTGTCCGAATAAGAATTACGAAGAAGACTTTTCCCCAGCTACGATTTAGACATTTATTAAAAACAGTTCCTATCAAGAACCCCCCTTTACTGTAAAGAGCAGTTACGTTGGATTCGTGCGTTAATTGCAGTTGCATTTGTCGTCCTCTGTGTATGGTATCTGGTGTTTTAGTATTTTGATCTATTTAAAATGGAATCTTAAAAACGTATTTCCTAAGGCTCTCTATTCACAAACTACGAATTTCTTTGCCTATTTGTAACCTGCTCCGTAATACTTTTTATTGGCTAGTAATTTAATTGCATTTATTTTTTCAGCATTCCTTCTATACAACCGATCTCTGCAGGAAGTTGGTTGCCAGCGCTAAAAGAAGAACCATTGCTTGTGGAATACCTAGTCGGTAAATTTTAAATATATAATTATATATTGTTTATGTAACAAAGTTTCTGCTCTATGCTGTAATATACTCATTCCACGCGGGGAGTACAGATAAATAGTTAGTTGATCAAATTTAATAAAATTGTAGTATTACGTCAACAAACGGGTTACTGTTCTCTCCTTCGGGGATTGATAATTTCTTTCGGAAACGTTTTAGAGCAAATGTTTATTAGGGTTTTTGTTTTAGATAGCCCTAATTACGCTGTGTTTGTATCTAGTTACTCATTTTTGTGTTTATTTTGAAAATTTATTTATATATATTTACGGCTAATGGATAGGCAACCAATCCTACGCAACGGCGCCTGGATGGATAGGCAACCAATCGAACACTAAAATATTTCTGGTCGATCGGATTTCGCGCTATTTATAAGGATGAGATATTTTCACACCCAACCATTACGGGAAGCTTGCAAAAAAGGTTATACCTATTCCAGAAGGAGCACGCCTGCTAATATGTAGAATCTGGGGCCCACCCGGGCACTGCTGGAACACAAGGAGACGGTTTTAAAGCTTGTATTGACTGTTTACAACGATTTAAGGTAAGTTAGTGGCTTTAGTATCCCTGAAGTGAATTCGTGCAAACTAAGTTTGCCCACGTTTAATCCCCGGCAATGTTTGACGATATTGCTGTTCGTAACCAGGTGCTAGTTGTGTATGCAGAGTTTTAGGAGTTTTTGTAGATATCGAGAGCATGTTGTGATTCGATTGTGAAACGTCCTGGGCTCCACTACCTTTGTTAATACTTGAAAAGGGTGTCGTGTATAATAAGAAGAGAAATCGTTTCCAAAAGAGAGAAGTCGCAGATCAGTACGGTACGAGTTAGTGTTAGCAACGTGTTTGGCGGTGTGTATTGTGTATAATAGTAACACTTCGTCTTCAGACGTTTACTAACCACTGAGACGGCCGTAGAATATCGTTTTTGATCCTGCGCATCCTTCTGCGTGCCGAAAGAATTCTTTGGGGCCCCATGTGCAATCGGAAAATACGTAATTACAACGGCAAGTGTTAACGGTGGATGATTCAGTGACCAGGAGTAATGCTTAATTTGCGTGCGTGCATAAATGGTTTAAATATTGAAAGACTGCATGATTCGAAAGAATTCTCTCGGCACACGGACCGTACCTGCACGATGTCTGTAGTGTTGTCATTGCAGTTTCATAATAATAGTTGCCGCTTTGCAGGTTTCCATTACCAGTTCCATTACGATGTGTGTGTGTCTGTCCGAATGAACATTACAAAGGCTTTTCCCCAGCTACGATTTAGACATTTACTTAAAAAAGTTCCTATCAAGAACCTCCCTTTTACTTTGTATATTTATAATGTATAACGGTAGCCTCTAGATTGACAGGACAATTACTAACCTCCCCTAGGCTCGCCCCCTTCCCTTATAATGCATGTTTTTTGAAGTTTCTCGGTCTTTGAAATATTTTCACAACTCGTTTCTGTTTTAGTATGACCTACAACTGTTCCTGAATGTGTTTGCGATGCATTTAGGATTCCGTTACGATGAGATGTGTGTCTGTCCGAATAAGAATTACGAAGAAGACTTTTCCCCAGCTACGATTTAGACATTTATTAAAAACAGTTCCTATCAAGAACCCCCCTTTACTGTAAAGAGCAGTTACGTTGGATTCGTGCGTTAATTGCAGTTGCATTTGTCGTCCTCTGTGTATGGTATCTGGTGTTTTAGTATTTTGATCTATTTAAAATGGAATCTTAAAAACGTATTTCCTAAGGCTCTCTATTCACAAACTACGAATTTCTTTGCCTATTTGTAACCTGCTCCGTAATACTTTTTATTGGCTAGTAATTTAATCGCATTTATTTTTTCAGCATTCCTTCTATACAACCGATCTCTGCAGGAAGTTGGTTGCCAGCGCTAAAAGAAGAACCATTGCTTGTGGAATACCTAGTCGGTAAATTTTAAATATATAATTATATATTGTTTATGTAACAAAGTTTCTGCTCTATGCTGTAATATACTCATTCCACGCGGGGAGTACAGATAAATAGTTAGTTGATCAAATTTAATAAAATTGTAGTATTACGTCAACAAACGGGTTACTGTTCTCTCCTTCGGGGATTGATAATTTCTTTCGGAAACGTTTTAGAGCAAATGTTTATTAGGGTTTTTGTTTTAGATAGCCCTAATTACGCTGTGTTTGTATCTAGTTACTCATTTTTGTGTTTATTTTGAAAATTTATTTATATATATTTACGGCTAATGGATAGGCAACCAATCCTACGCAACGGCGCCTGGATGGATAGGCAACCAATCGAACACTAAAATATTTCTGGTCGATCGGATTTCGCGCTATTTATAAGGATGAGATATTTTCACACCCAACCATTACGGGAAGCTTGCAAAAAAGGTTATACCTATTCCAGAAGGAGCACGCCTGCTAATATGTAGAATCTGGGGCCCACCCGGGCACTGCTGGAACACAAGGAGACGGTTTTAAAGCTTGTATTGACTGTTTACAACGATTTAAGGTAAGTTAGTGGCTTTAGTATCCCTGAAGTGAATTCGTGCAAACTAAGTTTGCCCACGTTTAATCCCCGGCAATGTTTGACGATATTGCTGTTCGTAACCAGGTGCTAGTTGTGTATGCAGAGTTTTAGGAGTTTTTGTAGATATCGAGAGCATGTTGTGATTCGATTGTGAAACGTCCTGGGCTCCACTACCTTTGTTAATACTTGAAAAGGGTGTCGTGTATAATAAGAAGAGAAATCGTTTCCAAAAGAGAGAAGTCGCAGATCAGTACGGTACGAGTTAGTGTTAGCAACGTGTTTGGCGGTGTGTATTGTGTATAATAGTAACACTTCGTCTTCAGACGTTTACTAACCACTGAGACGGCCGTAGAATATCGTTTTTGATCCTGCGCATCCTTCTGCGTGCCGAAAGAATTCTTTGGGGCCTCATGTGCAATCGGAAAATACGTAATTACAACGGCAAGAGTTAACGGTGGATGATTCAGTGACCAGGAGTAATGCTTAATTTGCGTGCGTGCATAAATGGTTTAGAATTCTCTCGGCACACGGACCGTACCTGCACGATGTCTGTAGTGTTGTCATTGCAGTTTCATAATAATAGTTGCCGCTTTGCAGGTTTTTGCTGCACATAAAGAAGCGATCGTCCGATCCGCAGGCCCCTTCCGAGTGAAAGGCCTCTTTTATAAACTATAATAACATCGAGGCCTGCTGGACGACGGGCAAGAGAAGAGACGAGCTCTGGTTTATAGCAAGGTAGGAACACTCCCGACTATATTATTATATGTATCGTCGCACGAGAATATATTTGGTGAACTAAACTACAAATTTACCGATCCTAGTCTGTGTACTGAAGGAATTCTTTAGGTTCCGATGCACACTTTTAGATTTAGTAAAAACAGAAAATAAAGAATTCCCACGTTACGTGCTGCGCGATCCGAAGAATTCTCTCGGCACATGGATATAGTATCTGTAGGTGTAATTTCAGTTTAATAATAGTTGCTGCTTTACAGGTTTTCTATGTATAAGATGATAGGAAAAAGCCCCTCCCCACATGAGTGGAATCTTCCTAGTGGTTCCTTCAACGTCTTTAAGTGCCTCATTCAAGATGTGCATGAGCGGCAAGAAGCCTCACGATTCACATGGAAGAGAAAAACACAACGGTTACTATACCAACCAATCGTTACGATCAGGTAAGCTTGTTTTATGATAGAAATCGTTTAATGATGTTAAAAAAATTTGTTTAACCCTTTCGCTGCTAAATTAGGAGAGCCGCGGTGTATTCTCAGTGCTGAATTAAAATGTGGACAAAACGTATAAAACCGTGTAACGCGCTGCGTACATTTCTCGTACGTATATTTACGTTGGCAGCAATTATTTCCACAGGTTATCGTGCGTGTACATACGGTCAACACTTATATTCGCTGTTCATGACCGTTTTTTTTAATTCTATTTATTGTGACTATAATAGGTGTTCATCAAAACGTATTTTATTTAAAAAAAAATATTAAGTACAACAAAAGAACCATTCATTAACTACAACAGAACATACATTCTAAATAAAACAAAAATCTGAAAAACAACAGGTGCATGTGTACCAAGTGTTCAAGTAGACCCCCCACTACACCTCTATGCCGGCAAAACCATCGTACGTATATCTACGGCTACAGCAGGATTTTGTGAAATATCGAAACATAAATTTACGTGCGTAGCACTTCGAATGGGACTTTGCCGAAACGTATATATACGTTCGTAGCAGCGAAAGGGTTAAGGTTATGAAGTCCATAAGTAACTCGAGTGACCATATTCTGGCATTCGGGGGAAATTTTAGTGTTAACGCAGGTATACGACGCATGCTATCAACATTAACAACAGACCTAGAAAAGGTTAGTTAATAATAAATGACAGTCCATAAGTAATTACGTAAAAAACAATTATTACAGTTGCTTTTAAGTCTTAAATTATTAAAATCAAAAGTTAAATCTTTAATATTCAATATTCTACAAACATTTTACAACTCAATGGTTTTTTCTACTTTTTATAAGTCGATGGTTGAATGATCCAGTTGACCAACCAAATATTCAAAACAAACAAGAATGCAAAGTTTGAGTAACACCCCTTTGACGTCATGTTAGAAATAACAATTGATTTGACATCAACTTATTTGGACATTTGTAATAAAATAAATAAATCTTGTTTAGTTCCAAAGCTAACAAACAACATTCAATAATAACCAAAATTTAATTTAATTTACACTTTAAATTAGTCTACACTCATAACCCTACCTTCTCTGAGTAATTAACCAATCTCGTAGCTACCGTAAACCTAAAATTTGCAGCTTTCTTAATGCTGTTTGTTCGTGATTGTCGGATTTGTTCTTGGTTTGCAAGTGATAGTGCGAGTTTCATAGTTTTCAATGGGGCACTCAAGTCGTCGAGTGGTTTAACAGCGAAATCAAGCATCGTAGAAGACGGTCTTATGATCCAAATCCGTCCCGAGCACATGCTTCAAATCAGGGAAACCTTGCGACAAATGAAGAACTATACAATCCAATGCGGTTGCATAAACGCAACATCCGATGAGTCGGTTAATATTGTTTGGGGCGAAAACGATACTAACTTTAATACAGGGTGAGTTATTTTTTTATCTGTACTTTGTTGGCAGAGTGCTATCATCAATTGATAATCAACCTCTGGGGGGATACCGTCAATTAGGGTACATAACGGAAAGGATTATGTATGCAGTAGTGGAAATCGAATGATTAGGTGGACATAAGTCTTTATTTTGCAAGTGCGTTTACGTCTAACCTGTTTTTTTTTTGTTTGCGTAAACTCATTTTGTCGTAGAGTGGGGATGAAAATGCTCGAGGGCAAGACGTAGACTTCTCTAAGTTAGCCGAAAGCATCTCTAAAGCCACTTGTCAAGCTTTAGTGAAATATCTCGATCTTTTATCAAGTAATAACTTTTATAAGCTTGGGATTCGAACTACATTACATGTGGAAAACGTAACGTAATTATTTTTATAATAATTTCAAGTTAACGTTTTGATAGTTTAGGTGTCTTATAGTGCAGGCAGTAACGGAATGAAGTTACCTCCGATTTATATGAAAAGTTTGGATAACGAACTTATCCCGGTACTGCATCGAATCACGTCGAATAATTTAGGGGAACATGCAATAGTATTAGAGCTGGTGTTTCGTATTTTAAATGTTTAAAAGATTGTATATAATTTCAGGACGTATTAATCGTAGTTTCCGTTAAGCTTTAACAGTGGGCGATACCTATGATTTTTTTAAGCTTATGTTATATTGGTCAATTTTATTTTTATTATTATGCTTCAGGAAAAAAATTAGTAACTCTTAAAAATATTGCAATGTTACACCTTTTATTTAACATTTATCTACGTTACATAATAAAAGAAATTATCTGTTGGCTTTCGACATGTCGTATATCCAAACCGTATCCACACCATGTCCGATAACTTCTTGTGGTTGTAAATTAGGTAACGGAAACCGACATGCAATCACATTACATCCGTCATGGCATTCGGATAAAACTTTCTTCTCCAAATCGCACATCTATCAACAAAACAATTATTTTCCTTAATTTCATTTAGTTTTCATTTACCATTTGGTCCACCCCGAAGATCACAACGTTATTATAAGGTTTAAGACTAAACTTCCATAAATCTCCGTGAAAAAACTTGGTCTTTGTTCTTAAACCTTTACGAAACGAATCTAGACGAGAGTATAAGACTAGCCAAGTGTTTAATTCAATTCCGTGTGATTCAAAATTATGTCTAGCTGCCTCTAAAAATATAATTTGTAATAATATTGGGGGAGGGGTGGTTAATAATTTAACTAAAACAATCTGGCCGTCTCCGGAACCAAGATCGATTAAATTTCCTCTTCGATTTTTTAAAGCGCTTAAAACATTCCTTACTTGTACTGTAGTGGCAGGAACGTAAGGTAAGCAATGTTTTCGTAAAGCAGGGCTTATAAATGGGGCGCTTATAACGGTGATAGCAACGGCAACAGCCCCTAAAATGTCGAAAGACAAACATTGAAAATTTAGTTTTTTGGGTTTACCTGTGACTCCTATAAGTACTTTTCCTGTTGTACTTAATTTCTGTGTGCTTTTTTCCTCATTACTGTATAAAAATGAGTCTAAATTTGCGTTAGATGATAAAGTCATTTTCCTGTAAAATGAGGTTATGTAATTTTACAAACTTGTGTTATTTCACTGAAAGATCAGGGTAAATAGGTTATTAATGATTTTAGGGCGGTTTTCAGGTGTATAAGGGGGTTATTGTTTACTTTAACACCCTGTATAATTATAAAATTTTGAATTTTTCATGCTTCCCTCTGTTGGGTAAACGCAGAACTTGTACGGAAAGTTTTACTATTTTGTGAAATTCTCTAGTGTACAGTCGATAAGTCAGTCCTCTGTCTAATCGGTAACAGCTGTGGCTATTTTCACGGCACCGTGACTTTAAGAAACAGATTTATGCGAGTATAACTATTTTGTTTTATGGAATGAAAATTAATCTTTGTAACTGTAGTACAGCATAGAAGGTTTCCAATCCGATTTTGGAAAATTATTTTCAAATGATTGGCAAAATTTGGAAATATAGGTTTGTTATTGTCACGATGTTGTATATGGAGCCACAGCAATGTTCCGAACAGGAAACAGATAAAAAAGGCTACATACGGCGTTGTATGTTTCCTGTTTCCTGTTCCAAGCAGTTTAGAACAGACAAACGAACAAGGCGTATGTGTGCAGTGTTTTATTGTATGTATTTTCCTTTATTACTCTCATGTAAAGTAGTAATTTGTGGTAGTTTATATTTATAGAATTGTTATTGTAAAGACCGTAGGTGAATTAGTAGAACTACAAAATACTTTTTAGCGTTAGAAACTTTTTTGGAGACTTACATTTTGACCTAACCACAAATTAAGAGTCATTTAAGCAACAGGTGTTTTATGTCCTGCGTTTTTTTTCTAATTTAATCTGTTACTTCTAGATGGGTGTTAACGAAGTAGATCCATGTGGGGTCTGGTCTACCGGAACCCAAAATAGGGAGTCTATCCTCTACTGTTGCAGCCGAAATCCAGAATTTGCCGGCTCCGCATTGTTAAAGAACGGATCATGAATAATTGTAAGTAGTTTTGTTCCATTGTAATGTTGTTATTGCCTTTCAAAGTATTGATTGCATTGCATGAAAAGTTTGACTGAAGAAATTTCTTAATATCACATCATACTATGATGTGTGGGCCCGAATGAAAATTAAAAAGGTTTTTCGTCACGTTTACTTTATTTTTATAACTCGTTTGTATTTTATTATTACCTGCAACTCTTCCCGCATGTATTTGGTTGCAATTACGATGTGTGTGTTTGAATGAAATTGTTACATAAGGGTGATGTATCAAGTTTGTAATACGCGTCGTCATTATAAAGGAATTTTTACGTTACATAAAACGAAGAAAATTTGAATCATACAGTCCTTTTTCCGAAATACCCATTTCCTGTTGAATCTTGCAAATTAGTGATTAGTTATTTTCCATTTGCATAATGTATGTGTTTATTGTAACACCCTGTATACAATGAAACTGCAAGAACCCCTTACAACAAAAATGTTTAGCCCTCTCCCTTCTTTTAATTTTAATTATTAGCAGGTATTTCAAATTTTTAATGAAAATAATTTTCAAATTGGAAATGTATTGTAAAATATTTATATCAAGATAATTGCGTCAACTCGCTTTCTCTTTTTGGTTACTCATCACATAAATTGGTATGTAATATAAAAACTAGTCCTTTCTTATCACAAGGAAATGACGTAGAAATTCCTCAAGGCAGGTGTTAACAAAGAGCGCATTTTATTATTTCCCATCTCATTCTAAAACGCGTGAGTTTTCCTACTCTTTACCTTTTCTAAAAAGTGGAATGGCCCATTTCATTGTGAAATCACATGCTTGCCTGTCTTTATTATCCAAAGTTTAGTGAAACCATGAATCATCAGGTAGGAAAATTTGTAGAAATAATTCAAAGTCTTTGCTTCTATTTATTTTTTGGACATATTTTAGAAATGTTAATTGGGAGGCTATACCTACACTTGGAAATTATTGGTGATGAATGGATAAATAAAATATTTACTTTCTAGCTAACTTAAACCCTTGACCACCACTACCTAGTAGCAGTTCCATATCGCTTGGAGAAAATGCAAACGAAAACCAAGGCCCTACGGAAACGTTAATTGTCACCATCACCAGGCAAGAAGTCGTTTCGAAGGAAGAAACAGTGGAAAATGTACAGGTGCTGCTGCTGCAGCTTAAGAATCATTTGAGAAAACAAAATTCCCGTGTGGGGTTGCTAACCCCCATCGGGCGCCTCCCCGGGTGACGGATAGGGGCATGCTCGTCACTTAATTGTGACGGGGGCGGACCAAACTAGCACAGGATGGAGCCCACTTATTTATAAGGTAAGATGCGACTTTAAACTATCTAACAAGCAATTTATTAAATTCGTTTTGTTTTATATTTTGCAGTTTTCAACCATCAAGGGTCCAGAATCGTCCTCCCCTGTACAACGATTACTTCCCCATCCCCACAATACATGATCGTCCTGCAAAGAAAACTTCTTTAACGGTAAGTTTAATAATTATTCTTTTGAATCTAATCCATCCCTTTAGGACTAAACGATTTTAACTTTCATCCGATTTAATTATTAAACAAGGGTATTACATCCCCTTTGTAATATTATATGACCTCATCATAAAGGAATGTTTGCTTCATTTAAATTTCGTGGCCAACAAAGGAAAATTTGAGTCATACAACCAAAAAGTAGTTGCACAACAGATACGTCATAAAATTTGTTAGAGCATTCAAAAAAAGTGGTCCTATTTATATAATCTTATGTTTGTGCTGTTGTTTGAATTATGAGTTTCTAAGATTATAATTTTATTGCAGAAGTCATCCAGTATTAAGCAAGTGCTGATCATGTTTGGATGTCTACGTGTGCTTCGGAACAGGACAACGCAGTTTTTTAAGGTCCCACATCGGTGGAAGCGGAGTCAAGGATGAAGTCAACAAAACTAAGGTCGTAAAACCATTTTTACACGCAGCAGTACAAGCCAGTAGTTAAAACTCACCAACGACAATTTACAAAATAGAAACTGTTACCAAATTCAAGAGGTATCCCCCTTACCCCCTCGAAATATTTATTAAACGAATTTCAAAAATAAAATATTAAAGTCAAATATAACTTGGTTCAATGAAATATCTTGTCTTTGCACTTTCTTGCGCCCATTCCCACCCTGTTAAGGTTAGGGTACTATCGTAATAATGCGGCTCCTTGAAAAATTTGCTTTTTGATTGAACCCCTCGTTATTTTCCCCTGCGATGGATATCCTCTATTCTACACACATCACCTACACTTCACGTGGTTCTAATAATTTAAAGAAGAACCTTAAAGTTTTGGAAATGCTTGTAAATAATTATTTTCAATCAAAATTACATTACACATCAAAAGGTGGCAGTTTTTATTTTGTAAATTACTAAAATGCTTTCTTCGAATGCTCGTAATTTCATGCCCGTCCGGGAGTGTTTGTGCATCGAATGGTGGCAGCGACATTGCTGAACCATTACCGTACCGAAGATTAGGGTTGTAGGATTTTTCAGGAGCGGTATTAGCCTAAATTTAATATTTTCCAGGTACGGACCTGCGTTTCCTTTTTGAATTTTTTTTAATTTAATGCGGCTTTCCTTTAGACTTTTCGCGATATCCGGTTAACTTTTGTGTGTCGGTATCCCCTACCTATCGTATGAGACGACTATTTGGGCCGACCGCGTTCTTCGTTTGGCCATGTTTAGCCATTTTAACTCATTTTATTTATCCGTCTGGGTTCCGGAGAAAGAATAGGCCCAGGGTATCCCCTGCCTGACGTATGAGGCGACTATTTGGGCCGACCGCGTTCTTCGTTTGGCGTGTATTACGAGCATAAAAGGGCATAACCCATAAGAGCAGTTTTAACGTTAAACAAATACTTACACATTAAATAAAATGCTTTTTTGCACGATCGGTCTTTTTTGTTTACTTACTAGATTCGATGCCAGAACAGTAAGCTGCATTTACTGGTTGCTAGGTGTAACAAAACAGTAAGTAATTTACTTACCGTTCTAGAACAGTAAGTAGTATAATTCATTGTATTGTAGACATGATAACTATGGTTACCGTGGTTGTCAGTCAATTTATATAAAAATAAGGTTATATAGGTACTTTTATAATTTTTTGAAATATAACTATTAAATCAATTTTTTTATTGCGATCGTGCAAAAAACGTTATAAGCATGTCGAACGTTAAGGGTTACCGGTCTCCGACAATAATTGGGGTCGTCGCTGCGCTCCTCCCCAAACAATTGTCGTCAACCGGTAAACATCCCTTACCGTTCTTAATACTTAATATACTAATAAGCATTTGCATTAATTTAGTTCGGAATTTTTTTGGACCAGATCGGAGGGGATGGGGGATGTTTGGCACATATTTTTCAAGTGTTTAGGGTTCATATTAAATTCTGAAATTTTCCTAAGGAAATCGGAGAGGGTCAAAAAATCTTCGAAAGAAAAAGGAAAGACTATAGTCTTTCCTCATTTTTAGGAAAAAAATTTCACCCCTTCAGATCTCGCCCCGATTTTCCCAGAATGTTATTTGGGGGTTGTACACTTGGAAATTATGGGGCAAACTTCCCTCACCCCTTCCCACTGCTCCACACCTGGCTAGGAAACGTTCAGAATTGGGTTGTTCCAGAAAACTTTCGGAATTTTTTTGGACCAGATGCGAGGGGTTGGGGGATGTTTGGCACATATTTTTCAAGTGTTTAGGGTTCATATTAAATTCTGAAATTTTCCTAAGGAAATCGGAGAGGGTCAAAAAATTTTCAAAAAAAAAAAGGAAAGCTATAGTCTTTCCTCATTTTTAGGAAAAAAATTTCACCCCTTCAGATCTCGCCCCGATTTTCCCAGAATGTTATTTAGAGTGTGTACACTTGAAAATTATGGGGCAAACTTCCCTCACCCCTTCCCACTGCTCCACACCTGGCTAGGAAACGTTCAGAATTGGGTTGTTCCAGAAAACTTTCGGAATTTTTTTGGACCAGATCGGAGGGGATGGGGGATGTTTGGCACATATTTTTCAAGTGTTTAGGGTTCATATTAAATTCTGAAATTTTCCTAAGGAAATCGGAGAGGGTCAAAAAATCTTCGAAAAAAAAGAAAAGACTAGTCTTTCCTCATTTTTAGGAAAAAAATTTCACCCCTTCAGATCTCGCCCCGATTTTCCCAGAATGTTATTTGGAGGGTATACACTTGGAAATTATGGGGCAAACTTCCCTCACCCGTTCCCACTGCTCCACACCTGGCTAGGAAACGTTCAGAATTGGGTTGTTCCAGAAACCTTTCGGAATTTTTTTGGACCAGATGCGAGGGGTTGGGGGATGTTTGGCACATATTTTTCAAGTGTTTAGGGTTCATATTAAATTCTGAAATTTTCCTAAGGAAATCGGAGAGGGTCAAAAAATTTTCAAAAAAAAAAGGAAAGACTATAGTCTTTCCTCATTTTTAGGAAAAAAATTTCACCCCTTCAGATCTCGCCCCGATTTTCCCAGAATGTTATTTGGAGGGTATACACTTGGAAATTATGGGGCAAACTTCCCTCACCCCTTCCCACTGCTCCACACCTGGCTAGGAAACGTTCAGAATTGGGTTGTTCCAGAAAACTTTCGGAATTTTTTTGGACCAGGTGCGAGGGGTTGGGGGATGTTTGGCACATATTTTTCAAGTGTTTAGGGTTCATATTAAATTCTGAAATTTTCCTAAGGAAATCGGAGAGGGTCAAAAAATTTTCAAAAAAAAAAAGGAAAGACTATAGTCTTTCCTCATTTTTAGGAAAAAAATTTCACCCCTTCAGATCTCGCCCCGATTTTCCCAGAATGTTATTTAGAGTGTGTACACTTGAAAATTATGGGGCAAACTTCCCTCACCCCTTCCCACTGCTCCACACCTGGCTAGGAAACGTTCAGAATTGGGTTGTTCCAGAAAACTTTCGGAATTTTTTTGGACCAGATTGGAGGGGATGGGGGATGTTTGGCACATATTTTTCAAGTGTTTAGGGTTCATATTAAATTCTGAAATTTTCCTAAGGAAATCGGAGAGGGTCAAAAAATCTTCGAAAAAAAAGGAAAGACTAGTCTCCTCATTTTTAGGAAAAAAATTTCACCCCTTCAGATCTCGCCCCGATTTTCCCAGAATGTTATTTGGAGGGTATACACTTGGAAATTATGGGGCAAACTTCCCTCACCCCTTCCCACCTGGCTAGGAAATGTTCAGAACAGGGTTGTTCCAGAAAACTTTCGGAATTTTTTTGGACCAGATGCGAGGGGATGGGGGATGTTTGGCACATATTTTTCAAGTGTTTAGGGTTCATATTAAATTCTGAAATTTTCCTAAGGAAATCGGAGAGGGTCAAAAAATCTTCGAAAAAAAAAGGAAAGACTATAGTCTTTCCTCATTTTTAGGAAAAAAATTTCACCCCACAGATCTCGCCCCGATTTTCCCAGAATGTTATTTGGAGGGTATACACTTGGAAATTATGGGGCAAACTTCCCTCACCCCTTCCCACTGCTCCACACCTGGCTAGGAAACGTTCAGAATTGGGTTGTTCCAGAAACCTTTCTGAATTTTTTTGGACCAGATGCGAGGGGTTGGGGGATGTTTGGCACATATTTTTCAAGTGTTTAGGGTTCATATTAAATTCTGGAATTTTCCTAAGGAAATCGGAGAGGGTCAAAAAATTTTCAAAAAACAAAGGAAAGACTATAGTCTTTCCTCATTTTTAGGAAAAAAATTTCACCCCTTCAGATCTGGTTCGGATTTTCCCAGAATGTTATTTGGAGGGTGTATACTTGAAAATTATTCACCAAACTTTCCTTGCTCCTAATCAAATTCAATGTTATTTCGCCTGAACATGTAGGCAACCCAACAGACACAACTGTATTGCGTGATGTTTATATACGAAACAAATTTAGGCGGAAATTTTTAAAGTCAAATCTATTGAGCTACAAAAAGTAGATCGCCAAAAAGTGTAATTTAAACAGTAGTACTATAATTCAAAGTATTATTTGCTTTTTCAATTTTTTTAGTATCAAGTGTACTTTTGGTAATGGGTTCGTTAAAATAATTTCGAATTTACTCCAAATAAATTTATCCTAAATAATTGTAATTCTACAAAAACATGTTTATTCTGTGGTTTTGCTAAAACATAACCTTAAAAAATTACGTCTTTGCTTTGGTGATTATTCATAATTTATATTTCCATTGGGTAGTGATAGTGATTGATGTTTAATTTCTTTGCAGAAATTGGAAGTGAGTATGAGTTTTGTTTGTAACAGAACTAGGATTGAAGATTTAAAATCCTTTTCACCTGGTGTCCGATGTTCAACTACAGCTGCTAGCTACAGGATTGAGAATGAAAACTTACATTGTGGGACTAACTATTCATGAAGAATTGTACAGGTGAGTCATGTTCAAAGAAACAATTACAATTAAGGTGTGCACAATAGGTGGAAACTCGGTGGTAAACAGATTTCTGAAGGTTGTTATGTAACTAAAGTTGACTAAGATTAATTACAACATCTAAATATATTTTCTAAATGTGATTGTATTTGTAGGTGATCATTATACACTCTGCAAGATGGTGATGATAGAGTCGTGTAGCTACCACCAACATCCAGCAGGAACAATGAAGCTAGGGAATTGCAACGTGGAGGTTGACCCATTGACGCAACGGCTCCCAAGTGATGGACATCGTTTACCTTACGGTAAGGTACAGGTTAGCCGCTGAGACCTGAGAAATACACAGAGCTGTTACAATAACCTTCCCGTTTCCGTTTTATCATGACCTGCATGTCTTTGCCATTACGATATGTTTGTCCGAATGATAATTAAAAAGGCTTTTCCCCAGTTACGATTTAGACATTTACTTAAAAAAAGTTCCTATCGAGAACCTCCCTTTTACTTTGTATATTGGTAGCCTCTAGATTGACAAGACAATTACTACCCTCCCATAGCATCATCCCCTTCCCTTATAATGCATGTTTTTTGAAGTTTCTCGGTCTTTGAAATATTTTCTCAACTCGTTTCTGTTTTATTATTTGTCTGTTCCTGAATGTGTTTGGATGCATTTAGTTCCATTACGATGAGATATGTGTCTGTCCGAATAAGGATTACGAAGGCTTTTCCCCAGCTACGATTTAGACATTTACTTAAACAAAGTTCCCATCGAGAACCTCCCTTTTACTTTGTATATTTATAATATATAATAGTAGCCTCTAGATTGACAGGACAATTACTACCCTCCCCCAGCTTCATCCCCTTCCCTTATAGTGCATGTATTTTGTACATTCTCGGTCTTTGAGATATTTTCACAACTCGTATCTGTTTTATTATGACCTACAACTGTTCCTGAATGTGTTTGGATGCAATTAGTTCCATTACGATCAGATGTGTGTCTGTCCGAATGAACATTACAAAGGCTTTTCCCCAGCTACGATTTAAACATTTACTTAAAAAAGTTCCTATCAAGAACCTCCCTTTTACTTTGTATATTTATAATGTATATTGGTAGCCTCTAGATTGACAGGACAATTACTACCCTCCCCTAGCTTCACCCCCTTCTCTTTTAATGCATATTTTTTGTATTTTTTCGGGGTTTGAAATATTTTCATGAAGTCGAGAAAAGCACAGCAACCAAGTTGATTTCTCAATATTTTTAGCAACCATCTTGCGTTACCTTGAACACCCTGCTGCTAGAAAAAGTTTCGTAACCTTACTGTGTTTTCTAGGACTCGCCTTCAGCTTACGGAAGTAGGTGGACTAAATGGAACTGGATAGGACACCCGATGAAGTTTACAGATAGTCATGGATCCAAGATAATTAGAAGTGCTAGGGAAAAACCCACCGCTGGAGTAAACAAGCCCATCTTAAGAAAATAATTTGACAGTGTAAACCCGCTTTTAGCAAAAATATTTTTGCCAGTGTAAACCCGCCTTTGAAAAACAGTTGCGTTGTAAACCCGCCCGAGCCAGAACAAAATGGCCGCTGTGCTTGTGGTATGTTGTATTGTAACTATTTTACTGTATTTTCAGTTAAAGTAGTAATTTGTGGTAGTTAATATTTGTAGAATTGTGAGTGCATCCTTTAGACGTATTAGTAGAATTAGAGAATAGTTTTCTTGCTTTAAAAACATGGTTGGAGACATATTTTTGTCCCAACTGCAAATGAGTTATGCAAGCTGCAGGTGTTACACAAATGGTGATTCATGTCCTGCATTTTTGTTCCTAATTTAATCTCGTACTTCTAGATGGGCGTTAACAAAGTAGAACTGGTCATCTGGAGCCCAAAATTGAGATTCCAGCCTGTTGCAGAAATCCAGAATTTTCCTGCTCGCAATCGTTAAAGAAGAAGGGAACATCAATAATCGTAAGTACCTAGTTTTGTTAGACTGTAATGATGTTGGCTTTAAAAATATTGATTGAAATGCATGAAAAATTCGACTGAAGGAATTACGTAATCTAGGAAGGAAATTTTAAATTGAAAGAACGGTTCCTTATGCATGTTTTTTGTACTCCTGTCGCTCCTCGTAATATTTTCACTACTCGTGTTTTATGATGACCTGCAAGTGCAAATGTGAAACCTGAATGTCTTTGGATATAAATTGCTTTCATTGATCCCTTCCGATATCATTAAAAAATTTCCAGAATGTTATTTCGAGGCTACATACTTGCAGATGATTGGCGATGAATAGATAAATAAAATGTTTACTTTTCTAGCTAACCTAAACCGTGCACCATCAGAACGCAGTAACACTTTCATATCCATTGGAGTAAATGCAAACGAAAACCAAGACGCTCTGGAAACATTAATGGTCAGCAAGTTGTTTGGAAGGAATAAATAATGGAAGTTCCGTTACCTGTAACGAGAACTAAGGATTGAAGAGAGATGTTTTTTTTTAAATTTATGTTTTAGTGCGGTTAAAGTTGCATCCCTATGCATTGTGTAAAGCACGACTTTCTTGAAGAAGGTCGTGGTGTAAAGAATAGGGTGCGATTGTTTCACACATGTCATAATATTTTGATCAATACTTGTTGCGGTTAGCTACAGTAATGTATAGGTTTGTTTTCACTACGTTGGAAGGCGTTTCCAGGATCGATGACATCAATCATACAAAGGTATTTGCTCCGCAACAGTACAGCCAGCAATTAAAACTCGCAACAACAATTCACATGATAAGAACTGTTACCAGAAGCGAGAGGATATCCAGGCCTCCTTGAAATATCTCTATTACTATGAGGAATTAAATTTAAATTAAAAGAGTTCCAGTGAATTATTTTACAGCCCTTGCGCCTCGCCTTCCCCTCTACCTCGTACTTGAAAATTTTAGTAATATTTTCTTTAAGCATCCCCACTTATTTCTGGATATTCTCGCTGCTTCTACACACATCGCCTACACTTCATGGTTACAGAACCGTAAACTTTTGGAAATTCTTATAAAAATGATTTTTTTCAGTCAAAATTAAATTACACATGGTAACATTTTTTACTTTATGAATGGATATGTTTTCTAGTAATGCTCGTAATTGTATGCTCGTTTCCGGGAGTGTTTGTGCATCAAATAGTGTCGGCCCGATTGCCGAGCCACACTATTCCGTTTCGACATTATAAAATGTAGGATTTTTCAGGAGCGATTTCGGCATAAATTTTGCAACACAAGTATTCTATTGTGAACAGTCATTATTCAACAAGCAAGTAATGTTGCCATTTATTCACTCTTTATGAAAGTAGCCTTTTAATGCGCCTACTTTATTCACCAGTGAATAATGATTATTCACGGTATTATCTTTGTTATATGGATAGCATTCAATTTTCTTCACGCGATAATCGGTAATATTTTGTGTGGATTACGAGTTTGAACGAGCACATTGCAGGATTCTAGTAGAATCGTTGTCTTTTTAAATTTAAAATGATTATTATTTTCTTATTTCATGTTAAAATCAAAATACAAACTGCAAACGAGTTTTGATTAAATAGTTTTCAAGGAACTTTTCGGTTGTAGCTATCCTCAAAATTTAAAAATACAAATCGGGACGAAAATTCAGAATACGTTTCCGAGTTCCCTCGTTCTGTTTTGCGTTGTACCAATCCTTGAACTATAAAACACTGGCTTTACTGTTGTGCTATATATTTTTTAAAGGACCGTTTTATTAAATACAATATGTTGTGGTTTTTACGTACCTCACAGTACTCGAGGATTGTAAAATTCCAAATCCCAAGTACGAACTAGTCTAAATTTATGTTCTGCTTCAATTTACTCCAAATACAGCGTACGTAGAAAATTATTATTCCCATATGATTTTGTTTACCCCATACTTGTTTGACATTAATATTCCCTTAAGCCCTATTTTTATTTTGTTGTGTAACCACACACCACCTCATTTTTTGTGTGCACACAATTCTCTACAACATTTTTGCGAGGCCCAATATCTCTTCCCCTTTCGAGAGCATTTAATGAGTGAGGAGGTTTTCAATCACATCGCCTCTTTGGTGGCTGATCTTGGTCAGCGAGGCTGCGGTCTAGACTGGCGTTTGGCCGGTGGGTTGGATAATCCCACTCTGTAGCTAGCCCACCCAGGGGCATAGGGCACCATACATCGTCTGTAGTTTTTGATCGACATGTCGCGATGATGAGACGAAAAGGCGGTGTATACTACGAAGGTGGCCCACCTTTGGTCACGTCGGGGGCTGGGGGATGTCTTAGCGCATCCTAATTGATCAACCTCGAAATCAATGTAGCTGTTGTGGTTGCAATATTCTCCCTCGCTGTATATAATGCTCTCTTTCGTTATCGCTCTACGTACGCAAAATACCAGAGGGGCTAGATTAATTTTTTCATGAATTAAACCAACAGCCCTGGTAACGCGAACCCCCAATTTTCAACTCTGTTACTCCGTACTTATGTTAATATTATTAATTCAGGTTGCATAATACACGTTACCATTTATTTTTCCCTGGGGTACGTTAAAACCAACGTATATTGTATTTTTGTTTTTCGAAATTAAAAATGTTTTCTTCTATTCTGGTTGGTAGAGTTAATTGATTTAAAAAATGGTCCTTCCCTTGTATTTTTGTGTATTTACTGAACTTGATAAGCTCCAAAAAATGTTCACCTGTTTTTGGGTTTTCATTATTTTTTGCTTGCGAGATAAATGAAACCCCCCTCGCCCCTGTTTACTAATTTTATGGAAACCCAAAAACGATGCACATTTCCGCTTATCGGGTTCAGTTCTGCAGGATTCGAGGATTAATTTTTTTTTTGTTTCTTTTTTCGCCCAATCACTTTCATTCTTGACAGAAAAAAAATTTAAGCATTTATAATTATTAATCCTTAAAATCCTGTAAATGTTTGTTTACTAAAAACCATTTTCTTGTGTACCTACTAAACGTTTCCACTGGGGAGACTTTAGTGAAGCTTTCTGAATTGATTCTGTTATCGTAGAGGAAACACTTTCGGTGTGCTAATATTTTCCTTTAATGGAAAATTCATTCGTTGCTCTTACTTGAATTTTAAACATTTGTGTTTCTTCTAGGATGGCAAAGAGGGGGTTCCATTATGTTTGAGAGATACCTATGCGCTATTCCATCTGAAAATGTTTGTTATCAGAAATACTTTTCCTGCGCCCATTTTTTGAATATTTTTAAGAGGTTTTTTTCCTAACGTTTAACTTTCATATTACGTTCAGTTCTGGAAATCGAAAGGGGTGAGAAAATCATCCGTGGTGCTTCACACCTGGTTAGAAAATGTTCAGAAACGCATTTCTTCTGAAACCTTTCTGAATTTTTTTTGAGCAGATTGGAGGGGATGGGGGAAGTTTGGCACATATTTTTCAAGTCTTTACCCTTCATATTACATTCTGAAATTTTCCTAAGGAAATCGGATAGGGTCAAAAAATATTCGAAAAAAAAAAGGAAAGTCTATAAGTATAAGTCTTTGCTCATTTTTTGGAAAAAAATTTCACCCCTTCAGATCTCGCCCCGATTTTCCCAGAATGTTATTTGGGGGTTGTACACTTGGAAATTATGGGGCAAACTTCCCTCACCCCTTCCCACTGCTCCACACCTGGCTAGGAAACGTTCAGAATTGGATTTTTTCTGAAACCTTTCTGAATTTTTTTTGAACAGATGGGAGAGGATGGGGGATGTTTGGCACATATTTTTCAAGTCTTTAGCCTTCATATTACATTTTGAAATTTTCCTAAGGAAATCGGAGGGGGTGAGAAAAATGACCAAAAAAAAAGGAAAGACTATAGTCTTTGCTCATTTTTTGGAAAAAAATTTCACCCCTTCAGATCTCGCCCCGATTTTCCCAGAATGTTATTTGGGGGTTGTACACTTGGAAATTATGGGGCAAACTTCCCTCACCCCTTCCCACTGCTCCACACCTGGCTAGGAAACGTTCAGAATTGGATTTTTTCTGAAACCTTTCTGAATTTTTTTGGACCAGATGCGAGGGGATGGGGGATGTTTGGCACATATTTTTCAAGTCTTTACCCTTGATATTACATTCTGAAATTTTCCTAAGGAAATCGGAGAGGGTCAAAAAATATTCGAAAAAAAAGGAAAGACTATAGTCTTTCCTCATTTTTTGGAAAAAAATTTCACCCCTTCAGATCTCGTCGGTATTTTCCCAGAATGTTATTTGGGGTGTGTACACTTGAAAATTATGGGGCAATCTTCCCTCACCCCTTCGCATTCCTTCCCGCTTGGTTAGAAAACGTTCAGAACTTAATTCGTTTTGAAACCTTTCTGAATTTTTTTTGAACAGATGGGAGAGGATGGGGGATGTTTGGCACATATTTTTCAAGTCTTTAGCCTTCATATTACATTCTGAAATTTTCCTAAGGAAATCGGAGGGGGTGAGAAAAATGACCAAAAAAAAAGGAAAGACTATAGTCTTTCCTCATTTTTGGGAAAAAAATTTCACCCCTTCAGATCTCGCCCCGATTTTCCCAGAATGTTATTTGGGGGTTGTACACTTGGAAATTATGGGGCAAACTTCCCTCACCCCTTCCCACTGCTCCGCACCTGGCTAGCAAACGTTCAGAATTGGGTTGTTCCTGAAAGGTTTCTGAATTTTTTTGGACCAGACTGGAGGGGTTGGGGGATGTTTGGCACATATTTTTCAAGTGTTTAGGGTTCATATTACATTCTGAAATTTTCCTAAGGAAATCGGAGAGGGTCAAAAAATATTCGATAAAAAAAGGAAAGACTATAGTCTTTGCTCATTTTTGGGAAAAAAATTTCACCCCTTCAGATCTCGCCCCGATTTTCCCAGAATGTTATTTGGGGGTTGTACACTTGGAAATTATGGGGCAAACTTCCCTCACCCCT
This sequence comes from Hemicrepidius hirtus, assembly GCA_963082805.1. Taxonomy (NCBI): domain Eukaryota; kingdom Metazoa; phylum Arthropoda; class Insecta; order Coleoptera; family Elateridae; genus Hemicrepidius; species Hemicrepidius hirtus. The sequence goes on from OY720162.1 coordinate 28,102, forward strand.
TCCCACTGCTCCGCACCTGGCTAGGAAACGTTCAGAATTGGGTTGTTCCTGAAAGGTTTCTGAATTTTTTTGGACCAGACTGGAGGGGTTGGGGGATGTTTGGCACATATTTTTCAAGTGTTTAGGGTTCATATTACATTCTGAAATTTTCCTAAGGAAATCGGAGAGGGTCAAAAAATATTCGAAAAAAAAAGGAAAGACTATAGTCTTTGCTCATTTTTTGGAAAAAAATTTCACCCCTTCAGATCTCGCCCCGATTTTCCCAGAATGTTATTTGGGGGTTGTACACTTGGAAATTATGGGGCAAACTTCCCTCACCCCTTCCCACTGCTCCACACCTGGCTAGGAAACGTTCAGAATTGGATTTTTTCTGAAACCTTTCTGAATTTTTTTGGACCAGATGCGAGGGGATGGGGGATGTTTGGCACATATTTTTCAAGTCTTTACCCTTCATATTACATTCTGAAATTTTCCTAAGGAAATCGGAGAGGGTCAAAAAATATTCGAAAAAAAAAGGAAAGACTATAGTCTTTCCTCATTTTTTGGATAAAAATTTCACCCCTTCAGATCTCGTCGGTATTTTCCCAGAATGTTATTTGGGGTGTGTACACTTGAAAATTATGGGGCAATCTTCCCTCACCCCTTCGCATTCCTTCCCGCTTGGTTAGAAAACGTTCAGAACTTAATTCGTTTTGAAACCTTTCTGAATTTTTTTTGAACAGATGGGAGAGGATGGGGGATGTTTGGCACATATTTTTCAAGTCTTTAGCCTTCATATTACATTCTGAAATTTTCCTAAGGAAATCGGAGGGGGTGAGAAAAATGACCAAAAAAAAAGGAAAGACTATAGTCTTTCCTCATTTTTTGGAAAAAAATTTCACCCCTTCAGATCTCGCCCCGATTTTCCCAGAATGTTATTTGGGGGTTGTACACTTGGAAATTATGGGGCAAACTTCCCTCACCCCTTCCCACTGCTCCACACCTGGCTAGGAAACGTTCAGAATTGGATTTTTTCTGAAACCTTTCTGAATTTTTTTGGACCAGACTGGAGGGGTTGGGGGATGTTTGGCACATATTTTTCAAGTGTTTAGGGTTCATATTACATTCTGAAATTTTCCTAAGGAAATCGGAGAGGGTCAAAAAATATTCGATAAAAAAAGGAAAGACTATAGTCTTTGCTCATTTTTGGGAAAAAAATTTCACCCCTTCAGATCTCGCCCCGATTTTCCCAGAATGTTATTTGGGGGTTGTACACTTGGAAATTATGGGGCAAACTTCCCTCACCCCTTCCCACTGCTCCGCACCTGGCTAGGAAACGTTCAGAATTGGGTTGTTCCTGAAAGGTTTCTGAATTTTTTTGGACCAGACTGGAGGGGTTGGGGGATGTTTGGCACATATTTTTCAAGTCTTTACCCTTCATATTACATTCTGAAATTTTCCTAAGGAAATCGGAGAGGGTCAAAAAATATTCGAAAAAAAAAGGAAAGACTATATAGTCTTTGCTCATTTTTTGGAAAAAAATTTCACCCCTTCAGATCTCGCCCCGATTTTCCCAGAATGTTATTTGGGGTTTGTACACTTGGAAATTATGGGGCAAACTTCCCCACTGCTTCACACCTGGTTAGAAAATGTTCGGAAATGGATGAAACCTTTCTGAATTTTTTTTAAACAGATGGGAGAGAATGAGGGATGTTTGGCACATATTTTCTTTGTCTGAAATTTTCGAACTGTTACACAAGCCGGTGAAAACGCTCCTATAGTGGTAGGCCCTAGATTTACATGAGTGTTAGTTAGTACCCCGCAGCTCTAACCCCCCTTCATGCATGTGTTTTTATACTTTGTCGGTCCTCGAAATATTTTCACAACTCGTTTGTATTTTATTAGGACCTCTAGCTGTACCCGCATGTGTTTGGATGCAATTGCTTTCATTACGATGTGTGTCCGAAAGAATTTTAAAGGCTTTTCACCAACTACGATTTACAAATTCACTTAAAAGAATGCTATGGAGCACCTCCCTTTTACTTTGTATATTTATAATGTATAGCGGTAGCCTCCGAATTATTATTGTCGTCTATTAGGGTGGAAATGATAGGGAAAAACCCACCCCCGGGGGTGGCACTTAGATTTTAGGGTGGAAATTGCAGGTTTTTGGGTGCAGATCTCCCTTTGGTTATGATATATACTGGGAGTTTTTGATTTGAGAAAGTAGGGCGTCATAAGGCGCTGGAAATGATGGGGGAAAACCCACCCCCGGGGGTTGCACTTAGATTTTAGGGTGGAAGTTTTAACATTCACTTAGGTTAGATTACGGTCCATATGTTTCTGCCCTAACGTCCATCCCAAATAATTTTTCGGTCACGTCAACTCTGAAAAGTATTTGAGGCTGACGTGACTGAAGAATTATTGGGATGGATTTTTAGTTCACAAAAATCCCGTAAGATGGCAGCACCGTCGATAAAAGTTTTGTGCGACCGCAGCGCCACCTGGCGGAATTTCTGCGAACTAAAAAAATATTTAGCGAATTTTACAACCTTTTTTTAGCGAATTCTATACCCTTAAGTTTTTTAGTTCACGGAAATTCCGCAAGATGGCGCTGCGGTCGCACAAAAATTTTATCGACGGTGCTGCCATCTTGCGGAATTTTTGTGAACTAAAATCCATCCCAATAATTTTTCGGTCACGTCAGCTTCAAATAATTTTCCGAGCTGACGTGACCGAAGAATTATTGGGATGGATTTTTAGTTCACAAAAATCCCGTAAGATGGCAGCACCGTCGATAAAAGTTTTGTGCGATCGCAGCGCCACCTGGCGGAATTTCTGTGAACTAAAAAAAAAATTTAGCGAATTTTACAACCTTTTTTAGCGAATTCTATACCCTTAAGTTTTTTAGTTCACGGAAATTCCGCAAGATGGCGCTGCGGTCGCACAAAAATTTTATCGACGGTGCTGCCATCTTGCGGAATTTTTGTGAACTAAAATCCATCCCAATAATTTTTCGGTCACGTCAGCTTGAAATAATTTTCCGAGCTGACGTGACCGAAAAATTATTTGGGATGGATGTTTTTTTGGACTGCAAACTATATATGGACCACATTTCGGGTGACTGCAAACTACATATGGACCCCATTTTTAAGTGACTGCAAACTACATATGGACCGTAATTTTTAAGCAACTGCAAACTATATATGGATTACATTTTGACATGAATGTCAAACAACGGCTAACGCTTATCTTTGGAAAATTCTTTTTTTGAACCTTTTGTTAGCTCTGTAAAGAGCTGTTTTTTATTTTGCAACCCTAAAAGGGCCGTTTCTCCATGGATGTTGCTCCCAGGTGCTGTACGGCGGCTTCTCCAGGCTGAATTCGTGGAAGGAACCCAGGAAGTAGACAGATGTAACCTAAAACAAATCATCAAAACCTACTTTTACCCCTAAGTATAAGGGTAGGTATAATAGAATATGCAATATTTTGTTCCGCATTAAGACTTGGTACCGATATATGGCAAGTATTTGTGCTCGATGCTGCCGAAAGCTTGTCAACTTCAAATTACGAACAAACAACTTCAATTTGAGTTGAGTAGTATTGCAAGGATCTAAGCATAAATAAATATTTAAGTCTATAAGAAAATTTAACAAATTCTTTTTCAGAGTCATCGAAGAAGTTTAAAGCGCTTGGAAAAAATCCGAGGATGGGCTACATATCTCACGAACGGAGTCCCACGTCCAACGATTTATACTAGCGACAGGAATTTTTGTTTTGTTAAACTTTGTTGTAGAGTTAAATATTTATTTCTGTATACAGGGTGATTTTAAATTTAAGTACCATAACTTATAAGCAGATAGATAATTCTAGCCGTTTCTAATATACAGGGTGTTTTGAAAATTGGTTTTATTTAAATATTTCAGAAGTAAAGTCATTCGCAGTTTTATAGGCGGTTGTTACAAAAGCATTCTTCTCATTGGATTATCCAGTTTCGAGTGTGAATGATTATTTTGTGAATGTGTGCCTTCTGGCTCAGGTACGATTTCAAACTAAGTCTTCACTATCTCGAAAACAGATAATTAAAGGACAAAAATGCTCGAGTAGTTTTATTTTACTGAACTGAATTTTAAATTCAAGTACTATTGCCAACAAATTAAATTTTGTCAGTGGCGTAACGTACGTGATTTTAAAAAAGGGACCTACTCGTCCCGTAGTTAACTTGTCGGTCACCTACTGAGCTGTCAATCAAATTACGTTTGAACAACCAAGTTTTCAGAAATATTTAAAAAGTACACCCCATTTATCAGAAACGACGAGAGCACGGAATAAATACAGTTTATTAGTTGCACGAACTATATGTACTGTATAAGTTACGGCACTTTATTTTGAATCAGCCCTCAAGATTGTTACAATAAATGTACAGAGCGATTCGAAAGTTCCTCCGATCAATGTAAGGAGAAACATTTATAAGACCCATGATTCAAAAATACTTGACTGCCGATACCAGTCGACAAAAATGGAATGTTTCTGCATTAATTTTATTCGTAAGGCGTCCAGCAAATAAAAAAATTATATTGGTACATCGGGGAACTATTCCTCTGGTTTGGAGGCACTTGTTAGCTTGTATTCAGAATTTTAAAAATGTCTTTGTTTTTGTAAAATACAAATTTTTTGTCTTTTCCTTTGTGGTAACATCGACGGTGGATTTGAGACCCCCATGCTAGGTAGAGGTCTCATGTCCACCATTGAATTTACCACAAACCAATGACTTAAAAATTCAAAATAGTCCTCAGATAATTTTTAAATTCTGAAAGCAATGCTTCATATAAAATTTTTTCCATTTATTAATGAGAGGAATCACCTCCTACGAGTTGTCGGTGTAGGTACTTTTGAATCACTCTGTATTTTTATTAATTCTCCAGTTGAAACAAATTGCGTTCTTAATTTGAAGTTGAAAAGACGTATGTATACAGAGTGTTAATAAAAATAAAACGTATATCGAAAAAATCTTCCTAAGGGAGCTACAGGCCCCTTGGGACCCAACGGCTAAGAATAAAATTATTTTGTATAAGACTTGTTGTTTAAATCCCGATTTAAAATTAAAAATTACCAAAAAAAGGTGAAAATGTAAATAAAAGTAACGTGTTTAAGTACAGCCCGTCAAGTCTATGAACAGTCGTGGAATAAGTGTTCCGTTCCACGGCTGTTCACAGACTTGATGGACTGTAGGAAGCTGTGATATAAGTGATAATTTTAAAACAGAATTTTAAAAAATGTATCTACCATAAAAAATGTTAGCAGGCAATTAACCACGGCCTCCCAAGTATATTTATGCAAGGGATAGAAAAGATTTTTCGATAAGAACGTGTTGTCTAATTTTTTTGAGTACTGTATATCCTTAAAGTTTAGGATAGTCTTTTATTAACACTCTGTATATTTATCGAACATCGCACCTGTTTGCCTCTTACCCTCGCGGATGGGTAGAAGAGGTCTCGATGAATACCGGATAGCGCAGCGTTAAGACGACGACCTTTAAGTTAGGAGTAAGCTACCCAAATCATTTTATTTTTTGTGACAACCAAGACAACTCGAATAATAATAAGAGCACTAATTAGGGGAAAACTATAAAGAACAGTTGAACATTTCATTTTTAATATCTTCACGAAGCAAAACTTTGCAAGTTGGTTCAATTATTATTTTTATTTAAAGTGGATAACTACCACCAGTGGTGAGAACTACCACTAAGAGACTTTTACGTGAAAGGAAGTTGAAAAATTCCATCTTTAGTGTTCCCCTAAATTATTGCAACAAATTACTGCTTGCGTATTACAATCGTTTATTTGAAGACAGTCTTTATTTTCTATCCGATATGAAGAACCATTGCAAGACTGGTTCGTATCGCATGTCTTGGGGTACTTACGTACTGTAACCGAAGATACAGGATAAGACCGATGGTTTAATGTTTTAACACGAACTTAATTTTTGTCGTAAAATAAACGATTATGATACAGAGTAGACCTGATTACTAAAAACGTAAGAGTTGTAATTTTGTTTTTGTTTTCCCGTTTACAGTAGCCGCATCCTAAGTTAATGGCCGTAATCATTGGGTGGGGGTGGGCGACACAAAATATTAAGAAAACAAAGAAATTTCAATAAAAGTATCTTGTGATTAATGTTTATAATAATTCATTATAAATACTAACAGACATTAAATATAAAAAATGTTTCTTTATTCCATTTCTAGAAGGGTCCTGGAAGGGCTGCACCCCCCATCTTTTTCAAACGGCTGGCTGTGAGTCTCCAACAAACTCCTTGATTTTTTAGGGAAACGTCGACCATGAAGTGGGTTTGGTGGAAGGGTGTAGTGGGCGCCTTGCTTCGGCTAACCCAACAAGTGACCCTTCTGAACCGCCCTTTTTTTATTTACTTCCACCCTGGAACCGAAGGGTGGCGGCTGTCTTTTTCTTCTTCATCCCGGATTACTTCTTTTCTTGGGAGAGAGAATGAGAATAGGATGGACCAACGTTTGGATTATGTTCCATAAAGTAGACCGTGAAGTGGCTTTGGTGGAAGGGTGTAGTGGGCGCCTGGCTTCGGCTAACCCAACAAGTGACCCTTCTGAACCGCCCTTTTTTTATTTACTTCCACCCTGGAACCGAAGGGTGGCGGCTGTCTTTTTCTTCTTCATCCCGGATTACTTCTTTTCTTGGGAGAGAGAATGAGAATAGGATGGACCAACGTTTGGATTATGTTCCATAAAGTAGACCGTGAAGTGGCTTTGGTGGAAGGGTGTAGTGGGCGCCTGGCTTCGGCTAACCCAACAAGTGACCCTTCTGAACCGCCCTTTTTTTATTTACTTCCACCCTGGAACCGAAGGGTGGCGGCTGTCTTTTTCTTCTTTATCCTGGATTATTTAAACACTTTTTTTAAACACTACCGAAAAATAGCAGGAGCAAGCGTGTATCACGAAATTGCGCGAGGTAACTACTCGAGATACCTTTACGATTTAAAAGAAAGTACACAGAAAATATTTCAGAATTTACAATCCCCTCTTGCCACTGTTGAGGAAACCAAAGCTAGAAAATGCATTTTCTACGAGGAAAAATACCGTCTCTTGTTTAACCAAATAATGGGTCATTTCGTTGAAGCGTTTCCTCTACAGTGACAATTTAAGATGCTATAACGTCTCGCTAGCGGAGACAGCATCCCACATACATAAATACAGGTGACACAAAAAATATATCAAACAAATTATTGCACCGATATTAAAGGATTAATTTGGTTTAATTTTTTAGTTCGACTTCTTTTATTTCAGTCTTCTGCAAAAAGATTTAAGATACAAAAAATTGCAGTTTCTAAATTGAATTCTGTTTAACATGAACAAAAAATAAAGTAACGTTAAGTTTACAAATAATTAATCCCTTAATACTGTACAGGCTAAAAATCGATAATCGGAAATGTGCATTTCTTTTGAGTTTTCACGTTACATAAACATCCTAACTGTGATGAGGGGAGAGAAAAAATATAAATATCCTGTAAGAAAAAAAAATGAAAACCCAAACAAATGCACAAATTCCGACTGCAAAAATATTGCCTTTCAGGCATTTTTGCAGGTAATCGACTTCAGCACACAAAATAATACAAAGGAAGGACCGTTTTAAATTATCATTGAATAATGAAGTTCAATCCATCGGTTTGTTTATTTTTGAAAGAGAAGCAGAACTTTTTCTGTAAAATAGTTGAGAAAAATTCGAGTGAGATAACGGTGACGGCACTCCTGTAAAAGGAGCACAATGGACTTGGAAAATTAATCTGTGACATCTTGTAATGTCGAAAGCCCAAAAATTCAGGCAGGAAAATATTTAATTTGCGTTTAATTAAATTTATTTGGATTGAAACATGCAGAGCATATTCAGTACACCTATACGGAAGAGGAGCGTTTACGGTTAACGTCCACTAGTAAGCCCTGGTATAAACCGTCCTCATAGACCACCCCCACTGGGTCCTATGTGTTTGAATCCCAGCTAGTCACTCGTAAGGCCAAACAAATGAGGTCGCCAAGTCGCCCCGAAAGCACACACTCTACAGAAATCACAGAACACGCAACACATGGTTCCTCTAGACAGGAATACTAAGTTAGCCCAGGTTCTCAAGTATCGGTAGGTTGTAGCGACTCCTCGGACGATGTACATCCTACACTTTACACATTTCAGAGTATGAAACCCAACCCCCTGGGGCCCCGGGAGGAAATTGAAGATTTAGGGAAACACTCGTCACACTATTTTTTTTTACCCTCCTGCAGGGAGCTATTCTAACGCTTGGTTTCCGCGTTAAGCTCAAGCAGGAACCCACCCCCACATTATGAAATAGAAAAAGATAAATGGAAAAACTTGAAGAGTTCAAGCACTCTGAAAAAACATTCGCATCTGATCCTAACACACAGAAAAAGTTCCAAACAATTCTTAAAACGGTCCTCTATAATAGAAAAAAAAATAAAGCACAGCAGCAAAGCCAGTTTGAAGTTCGATAATTGGAGGGAAAAGACAAAGCAAGACGAGAAACTCCGAAAACGTATTTCTGAATTTTCACCCTGCTTTGTACGGTGTGTGTGCGTAGTTGGGGGCTTTAGTTAAAACTCACTTGCAGTTAATTTTACAAAAAAAAAATGTTGTGTTGTTGTGTGTGGCCGCAAGCATCAATTTATTTCTAAATTAATGCAAATGCTTATAAGCATTTTATTTAATGTGTAAGTATTTGTTTAACGTTAAAACTGCTCTTATGGGTTATGCCCTTTTATACTCGTAATACACGCCAAACGAAGAACGCGGTCGGCCCAAATAGTCGCCTCATACGACAGGCAGGGGATACCCTGGGCCTATTCTTTCTCCGGAACCCAGACGGATAAATAAAATGAGATAAAACGAAGAACACGGTCGGCCCAAATAGTCGCCTCATACGACAGGTAGGGGATACCGACACACAAAAGTTAACCGGATATCGCGAAAAGTCTAAAGAAAAGTCGCATTAAATTTAAAAAAATTCAAAAAGGAAACGCAGGTACGGACCTGGAAAATATTAAATTTAGGCTAATACCGTTCCTGAAAAATCCTACAACCCTAATCTTCGGTACGGTAATGGTTCAGCAATGTCGCTGCCACCATTCGATGCACAAACACTCCCGGACGGGCATGAAATTACGAGCATTCGAAGAAAGCATTTTAGTAATTTACAAAATAAAAACTGCCACCATTCGACGTGTAATGTAATTTTGATTGAAAATAATTATTTACAAGCATTTCCAAAACTTTAAGGTTCTTCTTTAAATTATTAGAACCACGTGAAGTGTAGGTGATGTGTGTAGAATAGAGGATATCCATCCGCAGGAGAAAATAACGAGGGGTTCAATCAAAAAGCAAATTTTTCAAGGAGCCGCATTATTACGATAGTACCCTAACCTTAACAGGGTGGGAATGGGCGCAAGAAAGTGCAAAGATAAGATATTTCATTGAACCAAGTTATATTTGACTTTAATATTTTATTTTTGAAATTCGTTTAATAAATATTTCGAGGGGGTAAGGGGATACCTCTTGAATTTGGTAACAGTTTCTATTTTGTAAATTGTCGTGGGTGAGTTTTAACTACTGGCTTGTACTGCTGCGTGTAAAAATGGTTTTACGACCTTAGTTTTGTTGACTTCATCCTTGACTCCGCTTCCACCGACGTGGGACCCTGCGTTGTCCTGTTCCGAAGCACACGTAGACATCCAAACATGATCAGCACTTGCTTAATACTGGATGACTTCTGCAATAAAATTATAATCTTAGAAACTCATAATTCAAACAATAGCACAAACATAAGATTATATAAATAGGAACACTTTTTTTGAATGATCTAACAAATTTTATGACGTATCTGTTGTGCAACTACTTTTTGGTTGTATGACTCAAATTTTCCTTTGTTGGTCAGGAAATTTAAATGACGCAAACATTCCTTTATGATGAGGACATATAATATTACAAAGGGGATGTAATACCCTTGTTTAATAATTAAATCGAATGTTTTAAGTTTTTTTTCACGGGCTTGATACAATTAAAGGCCGAAAGGGCAATATAAATCAATTTTCCTGCTACTAAGACTTAACACAGACACTTTTAATCATAAAAAAAAAGTTAAAATTGTTTAGTCGTAAAGGGATGTATTAAATTCAAAAGAATTAATATTAAACTTACCCTTAAAGAAATTTTCTTTGCAGGATGTAATCGATGTACAGGGGACTGTGATTCTGAACCCTCGATGGTTGAAAACTAAAATATAAAACAAAACGAATTTAATAAATTCCTTGTTAGATAGTTTAAAGTCACATCTTACCTTATAAATAAGTGGGCTCCATCCTGTGCTAGTTTGGTCCGCCCCCGTCACAATTAAATGACGAGCATGCCCCTATCCGCCACCCGGGGAGGCGCCCGATGGGGGTTAGCAACCCCACACGGGAATTTTGTTTTCTCAAGTGGTTCTTAAGCTGCAGCAGCAGCACCTGTACATTTTCCACTATTTCTTCCTTCGAAACGACTTCTTGCCTGGTGATGGTGACAATTAACGTTTCCGTAGGGTCTTGGTTTTCGTTTGCATTTTCTCCGAGAGATATGAAACTGCTACTAGGTAGTGGTGGTCAAGGGTTTAGGTTAGCTAGAAAGTAAATATTTTATTTATCCATTCATCACCAATAATTTCCAAGTGTAGGTATAGCCTCCCAATTAACATTTCTAAAATATGTCCCAAAAAAATACATAGAAGCAAAGAGTTTGAATTATTTCTAAAAATTTTCATACCTGATCATTCTTGCTTTCACCAAGGTCTGGAGAATAAAGACAGGCAAGCATGTGATTTCACAAAGAGATGGGCCATTCCACTTTTTAGAAAAGGTAAACAGGAGGGAAACACACGCGTTTTAGAATGAGAGGGGAAATAATAAAATTGGCTCTTTGTTAACACCTGGCTTGAGGAATGTGTACGTCATTTCCTTGTGATAAGAAAGGACTAGTTTTTATATTAACATACCAATTTATGTGATGAGTAACCAAAAAGAGAAAGCGAGTTGACGCAAATATCTTGATATAAATATTTTACAATACATTTCCAATTTGAAAATTATTTTCATTAAAAATTTGAAATACCTGCTAATAATTAAAATTAAAATAAAGGAGGGGGCTAAACATTTTTGTTGCAAGGGGCTCTTGCAGTTTCTTTGTATACAGGGTGTTACAATAAATACATAAAAAGTAAAATAATTCTGTACAAACTGCTACATTTCCGGACTTCCATTATGCAAATGGGAATAACTACAACACAAAATGACATCAAGAAACCTAAAGAATGACGTAATATACAAAAATTTATAAAGGGAAAAAATATATACTTTTTTTTGCAAAGTTTATAATACCACCCTGTACACAGAAGATAGATTTTTAGGGGCGCATTGCGATTTGAATTTCCAATTGAAAAAAAACTAAACATCGTAATGGAAACAATTGCAACCAAATATATGCGGGAAGAGTTGCAGGTAATAATAAAATACAAACGAGTTGTAAAAATAAAGTAAACATGTAAATCGGTAGGTGGGGAAAAACGTTTTTGATTTTCATTAGGGCACACACATCATAGTAGGATATGATATTACGAAATTTCTTCAGTCAAACTTTTCATGCATTTCAATCTATATTTTGAAAGGCAATAACAACATTACAATGGAACAAAACTACTTACAATTATTCATGCTCCGTTCTTTAACAATGCGGAGCCGGCAAATTCTGGATTCCTGCTGCAACAGTAGAGGATAGACTCCCAATTTTGGCTTCCGGTAGAGCTCACCCCACATAGGCCTACCTTGTTAACAACCATCTAGAAGTAGGAGATTACATTAGAAAAACGCAGGACTAAAAACACCTGTTGCCTACAGGACTCATAATTTATGGTTAGAACAAACAGTAAGTTTCGAATAAAGTTTCTAACGCAAGAAAAGTATTTTGTAGTTCTACTAATTCACCTACGGTCTTACAATAACAATTCTACAAATATAAACTACCACAAATTTACCTTTAGATGAAGGTAAAGAAAAATACACACACAAAACACTGCTCGCCATAACCACCATAACGTCCATTTTGTTGTGGCAATGTTGGGGCCGGAGGTTGTGGCTCCATATACAATATCGTGACAATAACAAACCTATATTTCCAAATTTTGTCAATCATTTGAAAATAATTTTCCAAAATCGGATTGGAAACCTTCTATGCTGTACTACAGTTACGAAGATTCATTTTCATTCCTTAAAACTAAATAATTATACTCGCATAAATCTGTTTCTTAAAGTCACGTTGCCGTGAAAATAGCCACATCTGTTACCGATTAGAAAGGGGACTGACTTATCGACTGTACACTAGAGAATTTCCCAAAAGTAAAAATTTCAGTAGTAGTTCTGCGTTTACCCAACAGAGGGCAGGATGAAAAATTCAAAATTTTATAACTATACAGGGTGAATTGAAATATTTGAAAATCTAAATTCCACCCCCAGGCTAGGATCTTCGCTTTAATTTTCACCGCTTTATTGACTCCCTACCGTTTTAAATCAAAAATTCCAAGTCTACTGTAATCCACAAAGGATATTCAACGAAAAACCTGTAATTTCCACCCTAATAATTAAACATCCCCCAACTGTTAAAAAAAATTCAGAAAGGTTTGAAAAGGAATTAAGTTCTGAACGTTTTCTAACCACGCAGGAAACAATGCGAAGGGGTGAGGGAAGTTTGCCTCATAATTTTCAAGTGTACACACCCCAAATAACATTCTGGGAAAATCCGGACGAGATCTGAAAGGGTGAAATTTTTTTCCAAAAAATGAGGAAAGACTATAGTCTTTGCTCTTTTTTTGGTAAAATTTTTCACCCTCTCCGATTTAGTTAGAAAATTCCCAGAATGTAATATAGAGTCTAGACTTGAAAAATATGTGCCAAACATCCCCCATCTACTCCCATCTGTTCAAAAAAAATTCAGAAAGGTTTGAAAAGGAATTAAGTTCTGAACGTTTTCTAACCACGCAGGAAACAATGCGAAGGGGTGAGGGAAGTTTGCCCCATAATTTCCAAGTGTACACACCCCAAATAAGATTCTGGGAAAATCGGGGCGAGATCTGAAGGGGTCAAATTTTTTTCCCAAAAATGAGCAAAGACTATAGTCTTTCCTTTTTTTTTCGAAGATTTTTCGACCCTCTCCGATTTCGCTAGGAAAATTTCAGAATGTAATATGAAGGGTAAAGACTTGAAAAATATGTGCCAAACATCCCCCATCCCCTCCCATCTGTTCAAAAAAAATTCAGAAAGTTTTCAAAAGGAATTAAGTTCTGAACATTTTCTAACCACGCGGGAAGGAATGCGTCGGGGTGAGGGAAGTTTGCCCCATAATTTCCAAGTGTACACACCCCAAATAAGATTCTGGGAAAATCGGGGCGAGATCTGAAGGGGTGAAATTTTTTTCCCAAAAATGAGCAAAGACTATAGTCTTTCCTTTTTTTTTCGAACATTTTTCGACCCTCTCCGATTTCCTTAGGAAAATTTCAGAATGTAATATGAAGGCTAAAGACTTGAAAAATATGTGCCAAACATCCCCCATCCCCTCCCATCTGTTCAAAAAAAATTCAGAAAGGTTTGAAAAGGAATTAAGTTCTGAACGTTTTCTAACCACGCGGGAAGGAATGCGTCGGGGTGAGGGAAGTTTGCCCCATAATTTCCAAGTGTACACCCTCCAAATAACATTCTGGGAAAATCGGGGCGAGATCTGAAGGGGTGAAATTTTTTTCCCAACTTCGTTCTCGCGTTTAAACATTCTTGCGTGGATAAAATACTACCTAAGACACTTATACAATAAATAACTATAATCTACGCTTTTATTTTATCTAAAATCCAGTTGATAAGTTCAGGGGTAATTCTTTCAGCAACAGCAGGACTATCCTTAGCACAGGAGGTGCTTCCTGTAATGATTCCCAAAGCAATCCAATTTAAATTCTTGGAGTTCTTATAACGATACATCAAAGCTCCTCCTTTGTCTCCTGGACAAACGTAACTCGTGCTATTCGCAAACCTTTCTCCACATATCGGATTTGGAACTGGGTTTCCATTTTCACATTCTTCCTTATTCAGTAAAGTATGTTTAATACGTTTCTTTAGTTTCACGTTCTTTCCTAAATAAATTAAAATATTTGCGATATAATATGTTTTGGTAGGAATACAAATATTAATAAATTCATGATTTGTTCTCAAAAAATATTTATAGGTAAGTACCTACCTTGTGTATTTTGTTCTTCACCCCAACCAGAAGTTATTACAACCTCTCCTTCGTTTGGCATCTTTACTTCTGGTAATGGCAAACATATCGGTCTAATATAATCTAAAACAGAAGAATTCATTTTCTCAATCTTATTTTAACCAATTTCATGTATTTGGTATACCAGAATAAGAAATTTTTCTTTGTAATCTCAAGAGTGCAATATTACTTGAAATATTAGTGTATTCCCAATAATTATCCCAACTTTCAACAAATTCCGTTATTACGGGGTTGGTGCAATCATCAACGTCGTATGGAGTCCCAATACAACTTACATCTTTGTAAATATGATGTTGGCCAAGCACGACCTGCTGACTGAAATTTTTTAATTAAGAAAATACTTATACAAGATCAGAAAATAAAATAATCTTACTAATTGCAGCCGCTGTGGGTTAAGACATATCTGTTGTTAATTAAAATCCCAACGCAGCTATTTTCAATCCTTAAAAATTGGCCATATGTGTAAGTTTTAGTGGGAATATAAACCATCCAAGGAAATTCATCAACAGAAGTTTCTTCTTTGGTGTAAAGATAATCATCTGTGTGTTGGAGTCCACAATAAACTCTACTGGGTATAAGTTTTTCCAATGCAAACCTTCTCCTTTCTTCTCGCAAAAGATCTTTTTTTTCATTAATTTTATTCGCCACTTGGGTTTTATTTTGCTTGTTTATATAACCTGCCGATGTTCCACAGCAGACCATGAAATTTTCAGTTCCACAAGCGGAAGCTTGGATGAATTGTATCTTGATTGGATCATCGTTAGCAGCGGATTGGATTAAAATTGGACATTTAAACAGCAAAACACAAGCTGCTGTCTCTCCATTTGGGGTTGTACAAACTGTGGAAGCTAAAACATGGTGTGCAATCATCAACGTCGTATGGAGTCCCAATACAACTTACATCTTTGTAAATATGATGTTGGCCAAGCACGACCTGCTGACTGAAATTTTTTAATTAAGAAAATACTTATACAAGATCAGAAAATAAAATAATCTTACTAATTGCAGCCGCTGTGGGTTAAGACATATCTGTTGTTAATTAAAATCCCAACGCAGCTATTTTCAATCCTTAAAAATTGGCCATATGTGTAAGTTTTAGTGGGAATATAAACCATCCAAGGAAATTCATCAACAGAAGTTTCTTCTTTGGTGTAAAGATAATCATCTGTGTGTTGGAGTCCACAATAAACTCTACTGGGTATAAGTTTTTCCAATGCAAACCTTCTCCTTTCTTCTCGCAAAAGATCTTTTTTTTCATTAATTTTATTCGCCACTTGGGTTTTATTTTGCTTGTTTATATAACCTGCCGATGTTCCACAGCAGACCATGAAATTTTCAGTTCCACAAGCGGAAGCTTGGATGAATTGTATCTTGATTGGATCATCGTTAGCAGCGGATTGGATTAAAATTGGACATTTAAACAGCAAAACACAAGCTGCTGTCTCTCCATTTGGGGTTGTACAAACTGTGGAAGCTAAAACATGGTGTGGATTAATTTTATGTTGAAGAAACGGAAGCTCTGGGTTACAAACGGTAGGTATATCAGAACCGGATTAAGTAATTTTATTCAGGATCATCCCTTATTAAATACAATGGGTAGGAATTAAAAATTTGCCGCTACCCCAAAGTTGCATGGAAGGTGAAGGTGGTTGGTAAAAGAAATAGGCGAAGACCAGGGATAAAATGAAATATGATTTAAAAAAAGAAGAGAGGGAGTGAGACACGTAAGTTGGAGGAACCTTACCAAAATTTTGGGCTCCATACTGGGACACCAAAAAGTTCCAACAAAACTGGGTAAGTAGTAAGTAATTTTATGTCTTACATTAAATTAGTGCGATTTAGAATTATTGAGTCTGAGACACATTTTAATCAGGGTTGGATTAGGAGAATACATTTGAAAACCCCCTTAAACTGCTTCGAAACTAGTGGCTTGTTTTTGTTTTCAAACCACGGTTTTCGAGGTATTGTTAATTAATTTAAACGAGTTGAGCACCTTGAAACAAGACCACACGTGGAGGTTTAATTTAGAGAAGAAGGCTTAAAGTTCAGTAAAATAAAAAAAAGACTTACGATCAAGTGCTATGACTGTTACACAAAAATAACAACACAACAGTAATACAGCACCCAATAATTTCATTTTAGTACACCAAAATGTTTCAAGTTATGCTACCGTAACCAAACCATAAGAGCAATAAATTAAATAAACGTAGTTCAAAGGACACCTCAAGGTAACATTGGGAAAAGTCTTACAACACGACTGAAATTAATTTCATACTTTCCCACAGAAAACAAATGACGCACAGGAAGGTTGTGGTAACTGGTTTCCAGTTGTATGTCAATCGCTCGAATCACTCACTTTATGTTCAGTTCTTCAGTCGGTTTAGTCAAATTTTAGTGTTTGCGTCTTAAGGATACGAGATTTCAACAATAATATTAAAGGTCAGCAATTAAAGATAATTTTCTATTACATTCCAGTAAAAGAATCTGTTTGGGCAAGGTATTAAGATTAACAGAAGTTTAAAATTGTTTAAAATATTAAAAAAAGAATACCCAGGGGAATAATTAGAAGAGCAACAAAATAAAACAACAAGTGATTTGAAAAATGCATTATTATTATTATCAATGTTATTATTACGTCTTTTATCCTTAAAATCTGAGAATTTGTAAGAAATAAAGCTGGGTTTCTTTTGTAAAAGTTTACCTACTAGAATAAACATGGTAGTGCTGCAGCTGGCGAGAACGAGGAATTTCTCGTCTCGTCCCGCTTACGAGAATCGAGACGAGACTCTCTCTATTTATTGTCTCGCTTTTTCGAGACGAGATGAGAAATACTATTACGAGAAACGAGACGAGAGTCTTTAATGCAGTCTCAGATATTAAAATCCAGAGTTGGGGAAGCTCCTTCCTTTTATGAACTTTTAAAACGTTTAGTTCAGTTCTTTAACATAAACAAAAACCGGTAGCAAAAACGTGCAAGTTCTTTTTTGAGAACAAGAACTGGAAAAGTTCGCGTTCTCGCTAAAATGCAGGATCAAACTCAGTTTTTGGAAAAGTTGTTACAGTTATAAAATTTATACTGAATGTTCTATTAGTTTTGTATTTCAGTTTCAGTGAAAGAAAAAAAATTGCAAAAATTGAGCGCCTGAATTTGAAAATCGCGCACTTTTTACTTTCCCATACCACCACTGGGTTACGTTCCGAATCGACGATATTTTGCCCGGGTAAGACGTCCAGTGCGAGTATGACGTAGTTACTCTTTCACTCTCTGATTATGAACGCTTTTCGTAAAAATGAATTCGGGCTTGCGCAGCTTTGTATAATAGCTTTGTTATAGTGTTTTATGATAGTTATTAATGTGTTCAACTTGTGTAAAGATGAATAAAGAAGTAATACTGCCAATAATAGCATCAGTTTCAACATATTTTCTGGATATATGGTTTGGTTTTGATGACGAAATTGAAGATGAAAGTGATGAAGAGGAATTGGTGGACCAGTTTATCAGAAGACTTGAAAATAGAGTAGCAAATGAAAATACCCAACCCAACAGAATTTCATCCTATTTTGAAGTTGTTATACCCAACTATACATCAAAAGAATTTCAAAGCCACTTCCGTGTATCAATACCTGCATTTGAAGCTTTATGTGAAAAAGTATGCGCATCACTGAAATCTAGAACTGTAGCTGGTCGACAGACAACAGATGAAAGAAAACAGTTATTAGCTGTGTTATGGTTACTGGCAACACCAGAAAGTTTTAGGTTTGTAGTTTAACTTCTAATGAGGCTAATTATTTACAATCGTTTTATTTACTGCGACTTACCATTTTAGATCTGTTGGAGACCGTTTTAACATGGGAAAATCCACTTTATCGGCTTGCTTTTTTAGAGTTATAAAATCAATAAATAGCATCGCAGGTAATGTAATCACATGGCCTACTGGAGCACGTGCCAGAAGAGTAGAACTTGATTTTCGTAAATGGAGTAACCTAGAGGGAGTAATTGGAGCAATTGATGGCACATATGTACCGATTAAAGCTCCTAAAGCTAACCCAGAAAATTATATAAATAGAAAATGTTTTTATGCAATCACTTTGCAAGCGATATGTGATTCTAATTTAAAGTTTACCAACTGCTTTGCTGGTTTTCCAAGCTCAGTTGGCGACTTGAGGATATTTAAAAATTCTGATATATACGAAAAATTTTTAAATAATCCTGGGCAATATTTCCAAGATGGGCATTATATAATAGGAGATAAAGCTTACCCCGTTTTGCAGTGGTGCATTCCTCCTTATATAGATCGTGGAAATCTCACTGCAACGGAAATTAATTTCAACAGTGCTCATGCACGAACTAGGCAAGTTATTGAAAGAGCATTTGCACTACTATTTGGCCGATTTCGACGATTGAAATATTTGGATATGAATAGAGTAGACCTTATTCCTGCGACAGTATTAGCATGCTGCGTTTTACATAATATATGTCTCGACTACACTGATGGATTGATGGACAACTACATGCAAGAAGGAGCACCTTTAGTACATGGTGATCCAAATGAAAATGTTAGAAATGCAGCAAATGAAGAAAACTTGCATATTGAAGGTTTAACCTTTAGAGATCACCTAGCAAGAATAGTTTATAGACAAGACTAACAATGCTTTTTGAATAAATGTAAAACAATTTCAAGTTTATTTCAAAGAAATGTATTTGGAAACATAAAACTAATTTTACTGCTATAACTGTGCTTCTATAATATTAATAAAAATAGAAATTAAAGATAATTCAAAACTGAACATAACTGTAACAACGTAAAAAATAAATGTGTATTTAAACTTTATATTACACTATTTAATCTGAATTTTTGTTGAGCTTATCCATAAGTTTCTCCATTATACTTTTGAATTCTGTTAAAACTTCATCTTTCTTTTTTAAATTTTCTTGATGCCTCCGTTCCTTCGCTGCTTCTTTTTCTTCCACTGTCTTTCCATACCATTCCAGTTGCTTCTGCAATAAACTTTTTCCCTTTTTTCCAGTTTTAGTTGTAGTAGTATGTACACTATTATTCTGGCAGACTTTTGCTCTTTTAGTTTCTCGATCTTCTGCTACTTCGTTATCTTCATGAGCCAAATGCTCTACTATTGGTTGTTCAATTGATGAAGATGCTGTAGCAATGGGTGTGATGTTCGGGTCCTCGCCAAAAATGTTGTCAAACTCTTCAAAGTACTCGAAAGTAATATTTTTTGAACCAGTAGCCCTTGTCGACATATTATCCTTTTTTTTTATATATTTAGATTTCAAATATTTAAACTTATTTTTGCATTGCAAAGCCGTGTGCATGGGAATTTGTTTGGCAATTAATTGCCATACTTTTTCATTTTTCACGGTTGTAGATTTAAAGGCACTTTGACGACTTTCGTATAAAGCAATTAATTGTTTTATTTCTTGTTTGGACCATGGAACACGATCTGACTCTTCATCTGTATTTAATGTTTCTGCATTAATCACATCATTTAGCGTAACATGCTGCAATAAAAAAAATTGGAAGTTATGTACCTATTACCTAATGACTGTAGTTGGTTTTTAATACCTCACTATCTTCTATAATTGATTTTGGTACTTGAGTGCCATTACTGCCTCCATCACTCCCAAATATAGCAAAGACTACATCTTCATTTAGATATTCTAGACTTTCCTCTAAAAATATAAAAATGTATTTTCTTTAAACTTAAAAACATTCAAGACGTACTTCCTACATTAAACAATAAAATTTGGTTATTCTCATTTCTAACATATTTTTGTGATTGTTCGTCTAGAACAATGTTATGAGAATGAGTAGATATTTGTGGTTTTTTACTACACATATTAAGGCACACGAGTACATACAACGATAACAAAAATACTCAAAATACTAAAGTCGGATAAGTTGGAATGTCGGTTATGTACATGTTATGTACAACTATTTGTACGTGCTGTGTACATCAACAAACGAAATCAAATAAAAACCGCTAAAAGTCAGTGCGCATGTCGAGCGTTAGTTACCCCGCTAACCTACGTGGGTAAATGGTTGTCGTCCGCGCGTTGGCGTTCTCTGATTCGGAACGAACTTTTGGCCGTAGTTCGAATGAAACGCACTGTCATTACGAACGCAAGTGAGCGAAAGGTTGTCGTCCGGACGTCGATTCGGAACGTAACCCTGGTATATGGGAAGTATTGATATGATGAAAATTTTCGAAGTCGAGATTTTCGCGGAAATACGTGTTTTGGACCTCCAGGACCCCAAAAAAGTGGTCTAGAAAAAATGTCTGTCTGTGGGTGCGTGCGTGGGTGCGTGGGTGGGTATGTATGTAACGCCTCTAACGCAAAAACTAGTGAACCGATTTTGATGAAATTTTAAATGAAGGGGTATATCGAAAATTCATCGACAAAATAAGCTTTTCAAAAAAATCGGAAACCGGAAGCGGAAGTTAGACACGTTTTTTTGGTAGCATTTTTTTCAGAAGCGGAATTTTGAAAATATGAGTAGGGGATATGAAAGAAGACCATAATTGAAGGGAAACAGTTTTTTGCCGGACTCTCTAATTTCAAAATGGCGGCCGCTATGAATTTTTCAAAATTTCGACTTTAACGCCCCATAACTCAAAAACCAGTTATCTGATCAGGTTTCACAACAACTTGTTTGAAAGCCCTTTGGCGGTACTATACCATGAAAAAAAATTATTTACTAAATCTAAAAACGGTCGCAACGGCGCTCTTCCAAAAATTTTGAAATATTTGAAAAATTATTACAAAAAAACTGGTCTAAAGAATTTGTTTAAATTTTCTATATGTATGCAGCTTGGTATTAGCTACATTTTTGTTTTTTGATGAACGCCAGAATTCCACTGTGGCGCCCTCTACGAGATTTTGAAAATCGGAAATTGATGCTCCTATAGCGCCTTTATTAGTCAAAATATGAAAGAAGTTTAAATATAAAAGTTGTTCAGTATATGGATTTGCATTTTTCTAAATTAAATCACGTATACAGGGTGTTTGGTTTTCACAGTACAATAAACAACTTTGTTATTTTAAATGAAACACCCTATATATTATTATATAATTGAATGCAAAATTAAATTGCCTATCACATAGTATAAGGTGTTCATATGGCTAAAATATACGGTTAATGAGAAATTCGTGAATTTTGAATATTTAGGTTGGACTCTTGGAAACGGATCGTGTCGGTCGGTCGGTAGCGATCGTCCGGCTTCGCCAGTTGTAATATCTAGCCGCTACCTACTACAAAGTATTATCTTGGTGTCTTTCTTTTGTTCATATCGAACCCGTATAGTCTAATTTTTCTCGCGAGGCATTCAAATGATTTCCAATGCTGCCTCGCGAACTACTGTTGAATAGCAAAAACAAAATGTTTATTTTTAGTTTGGGAAAGTCCAGGGGAGGTTTGCACCTCCACTTTTTTTCAACTAGTATGTAGGCTGGACTATTTTTGTTTGGTTATAAACTGTAAATAAATGCACATGAGATCGTTCTTTTAATCATAATTCATGGCGGTATAGGTTTAGAGACACCCTATATATAATAATATTAAAATTACCTACATTGTTTTTTTTCCAGAAATCGCAGATGCCACGAACAACTTTATATCTAAAATGGATGCTTTCAACGCTTCTCCCATATCTAATCCATGCAGCAGGACCAAAAGGACCTCTAGTTGATTGCGATTACCAATTCTGGAAGAAGATTAGTTGTCAAGGTTTGTGTACCGCTCCTTACCAATTAAAAGAAGAATTGCAACACGGGGTGGACAGAAACCATACACAGTTAGATACACTTTTAAGAATCGAAATAAAACAATGCAACGAGGCCTGTTTCGACGTCACTACCTTCCAAGGACTAGAAAATATTCGCTCATTGAGCATTACTGGAAGTACCATTTTAACTTTAACGCCTGGAATTTTTCTCAACCTACCTCGGTTGAGAGAAATAATTCTGGATAGTAATACCATTTTAAATGGTATAGTAGAAGAGAATGTTTTCCCCAAATCGTATAACTTAACCGATTTGACTATAAGCAACAATAGCATTGAATTTGTGGGATCATTTAATGTTCCTACCCTTCTTCGACTTGATTTACATGGAAATAAATTGCAACAAATACATCCTTATACCTTTAAAAGCCTTAATCGTTTGACGACTTTAAGATTAGACGATAATAATCTTGAAAACTTGAATGAAAATTCTTTTCAAGACCTGAGTAATTTAACATCCCTTAGTTTAGAGGTTAATTTGATTAAGAAATTACCAATTGGGGTATTTAACGGTTTAAACAGTCTTACAATTCTTAGATTAAATAAGAATTCGATTGGAAGCTTTGATTATATTTTTACTGCAGATTTGTCAAATTTAGAAGTATTAGATGCATCTGATAACCAACTTGGGTCCCTTCCAGAAGATCTTTTTACAAATTTAACAAACCTTGAAAATTTATATATGGAGAATAATTTTATAAAAAGGTTAGAACCTGGAACTTTGGGAAAATTAATTCAATTAAAAGCCTTTGGATTTAATAGTAATCGTCTCGAGAGTGTACCAGAAAATTTATTCCAAAATAATTCTAATGTACAATCAATAGAGATGGCGAATAATACAATTAAAACTTTTCCAAAGACACTGTTCTCTCATTTAGAAAAATTAAAATGGTTAAAATTACAATCGAATCGTATTTCGACCATTTCCCCTGAAGGGAAGTTTCAAGAAAATAATTATACTCCTAGGGATGTATTTTTTGAAAAATCCGAGGCTTTAATCGAATTGCTTTTAACTGATAACCGCATTAGTGAACTTGCACCTGATACTTTTGATGGATTATCCAATTTGCTTTCTTTACATTTAACTAAAAATAATCTTACTGTAATCGCCAGCGATGCTTTTAGGTATTTATCAACACTGACACGTTTAAGTTTGGAATTTAATGGAATAGAAACAATTGAAGTGAATACTTTTAGAGGGTTACAAAAATTAAATCATTTATATTTAGATGGCAACAAAATTAAAATTATTAAAAATCATTTTTTCTTAGCTTTAAAGGAACTTGTACTTTTAAGTGTACCACATAATCAAATAGAAGAAATAGAAATTGGTTCGTTTAAAGGAACACCAAATGTTGTACGGTTAGATTTAAGAAATAATAAATTAACTAAACTTAAAAATCATTATTTTAAAGGTTTATTTAAATTACAAAATTTGCTATTAAACAACAATCAAATAAACACCATCGAACTGGATGCCTTTCAGGATATTACAAATTTGGAATATTTAGTTTTAAGTAATAACAAAATAAATTCTTTACTACCTGCTACTTTCAGATTATTATCAAACGTATATTATTTAAGTTTAGAAAAAAATAATATTAGTATTATTGAACCGGATACATTTAGAGGTTTGTCAGCTCTTACTCATTTTGATTTTGATAGCAACCAGATTGAAGATATTAAACCTAACGGACTTAGGGGATTATCCAAGGTAATCTGGATGGTTTTCCGGCATAACAAACTTAAGGTTATCCATGAAAAAAACTTTAACGGTATGGATAGTTTAAAGGAAATTAGTTTAGAAGATAATAAAATAACGAAAATTGAACCAAACGCTTTCCAAGGATTGCCACGGGTACAGCAAATTGAACTTGCTGATAATCAGATTGAAGATATTACACCTAACGGATTTAGGGGATTATCCAGCATAATCCGTTTAGAATTAAGGCATAACAAACTTAGGGTTATTGGTGAAGGAAATTTTAACGGTACTTCGGATAGTTTAGAGGAAATTAGATTAGAAGATAATAAAATAACAAAAATTGAACCAAACGCTTTCGGAGGATTGCCAGGGGTAAAGCAAATTGTACTCGACGACAATCAGATTGAAGATATTAAACCTAATGTGTTTAGAGGGTTATCGAGCGTTATTGTAATGATGTTAAAGCGTAACAAACTTAAGGTTATCCATGAAGAAAACTTTAACGGTATGGATAATTTATTGGATATTAATTTAGAACATAACGAAATAACGAAAATTGAACCAAACGCTTTCGGAGGATTGCCACGGATAGAGCGAATTGTACTTGCCGATAATCAGATTGAAACTATTTTAAGTACTAATTTTAGAAATCTATCTCGGCTGAAATTTCTACGATTACAAAACAACCGTATCAAAGAATTAGAACCCGCCAGTTTTAGTAACTTACCAAAAGTGGAGCTCATCGATTTAACGAACAACCGTTTAAGTTTTTTTAAAGCCGATACTGAATTGGCTAATCTGATTGAATTAGCTTTAGCAGGTAATCAGATTAAAACCGTTCAACTCAATGGATTGATCAACCTGAAATTATTACTTCTTCATGATAATCTAATTCGAAAAATTAGTAACGATAGCTTTAAAAATTTACCAAATTTATTTAGTTTGTCTTTGCAAAACAACAAAATAAAATCAGTCGAACCTGGTTCTTTTAAATCATTAACTAACCTAAATGAGATTCTTTTTATGAACAATATAATTTGTTTTATTGTTAAAAACATGTTCCAAGGATTAAACGAATTAAAAGAATTGAATCTAGAAAGTCAGCAGATTAGATCCATCCAAGCTGATGGTTTTAACGGTTTAAACAAAATAGATTTATTATTGTTGGAAAATAACAGCATCAAAAAGTTAAAAAATAATGCTTTTCGAGGATTACCCGAATTGAAACGCCTTAGTATAAATCAAAATAAAATACATTTAATTGAAAAAGATAGTTTTAAAGGATTGTCAAAGTTAGTCACGTTCCTTTTAAGACATAATTCTATTTCAAGCATCTACGTGGATCATTTTAAATGGCTTCCCGAGTTGCAACAACTTGATTTAAGCAATAACCACATAAAAACCGTAGAGGTTGGTGCTTTTAATGGTTTATCAAAGCTCGATAGCTTATCTTTAAGCGACAATAGAATTACTGTCATTGGTAAAGATAACTTTAAGGGACTATCCAAATTAAGATTCCTCGAATTAAACAACAATCAAATAAAACAAATTCAAAATGATGGCTTCAGAGGATTGTTGACACTGCAACAGGTATTGTTAATAAATAACGATTTGACCCTTATCCAAAATGATACATTTACAGATGTGCCAGAGCTAATCACTCTAAATTTAGGAACTAATAAAATTAAAAATGTTCAAATTGATGGTTTTAAGGGCTTAACAAAATTACGTACGTTAGTTTTAAATAATAATAATATCAGTTCTATCCATACCGATAACTTTAAAGATTTAGCAAAATTAAAACATTTAGATCTGAATAAAAATCAAATATTTGTTATAGAAAAAAATGCGTTTCGAGGCTTAGACACACTCCTCACCTTGTTTGTAAGTAATAATCATTTGGATTTTATTCATCCTAATAATTTTACAGGATTAATAAGTTTGAGTGATTTATTTCTAAATTCTAATCTTATTAAAGTTATCCACAACGATACGTTTAAAGGATTATCCACGGTAAAAGCAATCTATTTGAATAATAATCAGATAGAAGAAATCGAACTTGATGGTTTTAAAGGATTGTCAAGTTTAACTAAATTATTTATAAATAACAACAATCTTACTGCAATCCGCAAAGGTAATTTTAAAGGTTTATCCGAGTTAACAGAGTTAGAATTAAATAATAACCAAATTAATGATTTTCAAGTGGGTGCTTTGGAAGGCCTTTCAGAATTGCTTAAACTCGATCTTGATGAGAATCGTATTACAACTATTCATGCAGATAATTTTAAAGGAGCACCAAAATTAGAGGAATTAACTTTAAATAATAATCAAATTATCGATTTCCATTTGAATGGCTTAAGAGGAGGGAAAAAATTATTTCTTGTGGATTTAAGAGGTAATCCTATTTTAATTTCGCCCCAGTTTAAACCACAACAGATTAAAGCTGGAATTTAATTAATAAGAAAATTACAAAAAAAAAAGGAAATTCTGATATAAATTTAAATGTTTTGTTATTATTTAACCATTAGAAATAAAATATTTTACTTAAAGATTTTACTTTAATGACTGATGGTGACCTCTAGCATTAGCAATGTAATAATTTAACTTGGGATAAACTGAAGAATAACCAAAAGCCTACCAGCAATGGAATAGACAGAAGCAGCCAGCGAAATAAAAATATTTACTGTTGTCACAAATTTGTTAAAAATGTTCTTATTTATAAACTGTTACAAATAAAATTGTAATAAAAAAACTAATTATCCACAGTATGAATCTTTAGATGTTTCTACAGAGCACCTTTCCTAGAACTCGTATATTCCATTTTTATTTACTCGCATTTAAATTTTTTCTAATACTACTTAGAATAGTAACGTTCTTGATTAATTTTGAGTTATGAAATATCTATATAGGTAAAACGAGAGGTGGTGAAAAGCCTTTTAAATCTCCACGTTCTCACAAACACCCATCGTAATGGCAACGGTTGCACCAAAACACATCCAGTAACAGTTATGGATGTTAACAAAATGAAACAGAGTGTTGGAAATTTGGTAAAGATCAAGATATTCAGCCGTTTCAAAAATGTTTGTACAAACTACTGTTAATTTATTATTATAATGTTTAATATTTACCTTTACTCCAAAAAAGGACCTCCCCTAATATTCTAAAATAAAAACTCTAAAATCAACAATACAGTGTTGTCCTATATTCAGCGTTGTTTTCGTTTTATAAAGGTTCAAGAACGAAGACGAAAAGTATATTAGGAACCGTTTATAGAAATTTAATTTTAAACTACAATATACTGCTTTTATAATGTAAGGCAACGGAATAGAAACATACTAGGTAGTATTATTTATAAAGCTAAAGAGAAAGAAGTGGGTGTATCTTTGAAATCGGAAGGTGGTGAAAAGCCTTCGTAATCCTTATTCGGACACACACACACATCTCATCGTAATGGAACTCATTGCATCCAAACACATTCAGGAACAGTTGTAGGTCATAATAAAACAGAAACGAGCTGTGAAAATATTTCGAGGACCGACAAAGTACAAAAAACATGCATTATAAGGGAAGAGGGTGATGCTACGGGAGTGTAGTAATTGTCCTGTCAATCTAGAGGCTACCAATATACACTATAAATATACAAAGTAAAAGGTAGGTTCTTGATAGGAACTTTTTTTAAGTAAATGTCTAAATCGTAGCTGGGGAAAAGCCTTCGTAATCCTTATTCGGACAGACACACATCTAACGTAATGGAACTCATTGCATCCAAACACATTCAGGAACAGTTGTAGGTCATAATAAAACAGAAACGAGCTGTGAAAATATTTCGAGGACCGACAAAGTACAAAAAACATTCGTTATAAGGGAAGGGGGTCAAGCTAGGGGAGGGTAGTAATTGTCCTGTCAATCTAGAGGCTACCAATATACACTACAAATATACAAAGTAAAAGGTAGGTTCTTGATAGGAACTTTTTTTAAGTAAATGTCTAAATCGTAGCTGGGGAAAAGCCTTCGTAATCCTTATTCGGACAGACACACATCCAATCGTAATGGAACTCATTGCATCCAAACACATTCAGGAACAGTTGTAGGTCATAATAAAACAGAAACGAGTTGTGAAAATTTTTCAAAGACTGAGAGAGTACAAAAAACATTCGTTATAAGGGAAGGGGGTCAAGCTAGGGGAGGGTAGTAATTGTCCTGTCAATCTAGAGGCTACCAATATACACTACAAATATACAAAGTAGAAGGTAGGTTCTTGATAGGAACTTTTTTTAAGTAAATGTCTAAATCGTAGCTGGGGAAAAGCCTTCGTAATCCTTATTCGGACAGACACACATCCAATCGTAATGGAACTCATTGCATCCAAACACATTCAGGAACAGTTGTAGGTCATAATAAAACAGAAACGAGCTGTGAAAATATTTCGAGGACCGACAAAGTACAAAAAACATTCGTTATAAGGGAAGGGGGTCAAGCTAGGGGAGGGTAGTAATTGTCCTGTCAATCTAGAGGCTACCAATATACAAAGTAAAAGGTAGGTTCTTGATAGGAACTTTTTTTAAGTAAATGTCTAAATCGTAGCTGGGGAAAAGCCTTCGTAATCCTTATTCGGACAGACACACATCTAATTGTAATGGAACTCATTGCATCCAAACACATTCAGGAACAGTTGTAGGTCATAATAAAACAGAAACGAGCTGTGAAAATATTTCGAGGACCGACAAAGTACAAAAAACATTCGTTATAAGGGAAGGGGGTCAAGCTAGGGGAGGGTAGTAATTGTCCTGTCAATCTAGAGGCTACCAATATACACTACAAATATACAAAGTAAAAGGTAGGTTCTTGATAGGAACTTTTTTTAAGTAAATGTCTAAATCGTAGCTGGGGAAAAGCCTTCGTAATCCTTATTCGGACAGACACACATCCAATCGTAATGGAACTCATTGCATCCAAACACATTCAGGAACAGTTGTAGGTCATAATAAAACAGAAACGAGTTGTGAAAATTTTTCAAAGACTGAGAGAGTACAAAAAACATTCGTTATAAGGGAAGGGGGTCAAGCTAGGGGAGGGTAGTAATTGTCCTGTCAATCTAGAGGCTACCAATATACACTACAAATATACAAAGTAGAAGGTAGGTTCTTGATAGGAACTTTTTTTAAGTAAATGTCTAAATCGTAGCTGGGGAAAAGCCTTCGTAATCCTTATTCGGACAGACACACATCTAATCGTAATGGAACTCATTGCATCCAAACACATTCAGGAACAGTTGTAGGTCATAATAAAACAGAAACGAGCTGTGAAAATATTTCGAGGACCGACAAAGTACAAAAAACATTCGTTATAAGGGAAGGGGGTCAAGCTAGGGGAGGGTAGTAATTGTCCTGTCAATCTAGAGGCTACCAATATACACTACAAATATACAAAGTAGAAGGTAGGTTCTTGATAGGAACTTTTTTTAAGTAAATGTCTAAATCGTAGCTGGGGAAAAGCCTTCGTAATCCTTATTCGGACAGACACACATCTAATTGTAATGGAACTCATTGCATCCAAACACATTCAGGAACAGTTGTAGGTCATAATAAAACAGAAACGAGTTGTGAAAATTTTTCAAAGACTGAGAGAGTACAAAAAACATTCGTTATAAGGGAAGGGGGTCAAGCTAGGGGAGGGTAGTAATTGTCCTGTCAATCTAGAGGCTACCAATATACACTACAAATATACAAAGTAGAAGGTAGGTTCTTGATAGGAACTTTTTTTAAGTAAATGTCTAAATCGTAGCTGGGGAAAAGCCTTCGTAATCCTTATTCGGACAGACACACATCTAATCGTAATGGAACTCATTGCATCCAAACACATTCAGGAACAGTTGTAGGTCATAATAAAACAGAAACGAGCTGTGAAAATATTTCGAGGACCGACAAAGTACAAAAAACATGCATTATAAGGGAAGAGGGTGATGCTACGGGAGTGTAGTAATTGTCCTGTCAATCTAGAGGCTACCAATATACACTATAAATATACAAAGTAAAAGGTAGGTTCTTGATAGGAACTTTTTTTAAGTAAATGTCTAAATCGTAGCTGGGGAAAAGCCTTCGTAATCCTTATTCGGACAGACACACATCTAACGTAATGGAACTCATTGCATCCAAACACATTCAGGAACAGTTGTAGGTCATAATAAAACAGAAACGAGCTGTGAAAATATTTCGAGGACCGACAAAGTACAAAAAACATTCGTTATAAGGGAAGGGGGTCAAGCTAGGGGAGGGTAGTAATTGTCCTGTCAATCTAGAGGCTACCAATATACACTACAAATATACAAAGTAAAAGGTAGGTTCTTGATAGGAACTTTTTTTAAGTAAATGTCTAAATCGTAGCTGGGGAAAAGCCTTCGTAATCCTTATTCGGACAGACACACATCCAATCGTAATGGAACTCATTGCATCCAAACACATTCAGGAACAGTTGTAGGTCATAATAAAACAGAAACGAGTTGTGAAAATTTTTCAAAGACTGAGAGAGTACAAAAAACATTCGTTATAAGGGAAGGGGGTCAAGCTAGGGGAGGGTAGTAATTGTCCTGTCAATCTAGAGGCTACCAATATACACTACAAATATACAAAGTAGAAGGTAGGTTCTTGATAGGAACTTTTTTTAAGTAAATGTCTAAATCGTAGCTGGGGAAAAGCCTTCGTAATCCTTATTCGGACAGACACACATCCAATCGTAATGGAACTCATTGCATCCAAACACATTCAGGAACAGTTGTAGGTCATAATAAAACAGAAACGAGCTGTGAAAATATTTCGAGGACCGACAAAGTACAAAAAACATTCGTTATAAGGGAAGGGGGTCAAGCTAGGGGAGGGTAGTAATTGTCCT
This sequence comes from Hemicrepidius hirtus, assembly GCA_963082805.1. Classification (NCBI taxonomy): domain Eukaryota; kingdom Metazoa; phylum Arthropoda; class Insecta; order Coleoptera; family Elateridae; genus Hemicrepidius; species Hemicrepidius hirtus. The sequence continues at coordinate 58,852 of OY720162.1, forward strand.
GTCAATCTAGAGGCTACCAATATACACTACAAATATACAAAGTAAAAGGTAGGTTCTTGATAGGAACTTTTTTTAAGTAAATGTCTAAATCGTAGCTGGGGAAAAGCCTTCGTAATCCTTATTCGGACAGACACACATCTAATTGTAATGGAACTCATTGCATCCAAACACATTCAGGAACAGTTGTAGGTCATAATAAAACAGAAACGAGCTGTGAAAATATTTCGAGGACCGACAAAGTACAAAAAACATTCGTTATAAGGGAAGGGGGTCAAGCTAGGGGAGGGTAGTAATTGTCCTGTCAATCTAGAGGCTACCAATATACACTACAAATATACAAAGTAGAAGGTAGGTTCTTGATAGGAACTTTTTTTAAGTAAATGTCTAAATCGTAGCTGGGGAAAAGCCTTCGTAATCCTTATTCGGACAGACACACATCCAATCGTAATGGAACTCATTGCATCCAAACACATTCAGGAACAGTTGTAGGTCATAATAAAACAGAAACGAGCTGTGAAAATATTTCGAGGACCGACAAAGTACAAAAAACATTCGTTATAAGGGAAGGGGGTCAAGCTAGGGGAGGGTAGTAATTGTCCTGTCAATCTAGAGGCTACCAATATACACTACAAATATACAAAGTAAAAGGTAGGTTCTTGATAGGAACTTTTTTTAAGTAAATGTCTAAATCGTAGCTGGGGAAAAGCCTTCGTAATCCTTATTCGGACAGACACACATCTAATTGTAATGGAACTCATTGCATCCAAACACATTCAGGAACAGTTGTAGGTCATAATAAAACAGAAACGAGTTGTGAAAATTTTTCAAAGACTGAGAGAGTACAAAAAACATTCGTTATAAGGGAAGGGGGTCAAGCTAGGGGAGGGTAGTAATTGTCCTGTCAATCTAGAGGCTACCAATATACACTACAAATATACAAAGTAGAAGGTAGGTTCTTGATAGGAACTTTTTTTAAGTAAATGTCTAAATCGTAGCTGGGGAAAAGCCTTCGTAATCCTTATTCGGACAGACACACATCTAATCGTAATGGAACTCATTGCATCCAAACACATTCAGGAACAGTTGTAGGTCATAATAAAACAGAAACGAGCTGTGAAAATATTTCGAGGACCGACAAAGTACAAAAAACATGCATTATAAGGGAAGAGGGTGATGCTACGGGAGTGTAGTAATTGTCCTGTCAATCTAGAGGCTACCAATATACACTATAAATATACAAAGTAAAAGGTAGGTTCTTGATAGGAACTTTTTTTAAGTAAATGTCTAAATCGTAGCTGGGGAAAAGCCTTCGTAATCCTTATTCGGACAGACACACATCTAACGTAATGGAACTCATTGCATCCAAACACATTCAGGAACAGTTGTAGGTCATAATAAAACAGAAACGAGCTGTGAAAATATTTCGAGGACCGACAAAGTACAAAAAACATTCGTTATAAGGGAAGGGGGTCAAGCTAGGGGAGGGTAGTAATTGTCCTGTCAATCTAGAGGCTACCAATATACACTACAAATATACAAAGTAAAAGGTAGGTTCTTGATAGGAACTTTTTTTAAGTAAATGTCTAAATCGTAGCTGGGGAAAAGCCTTCGTAATCCTTATTCGGACAGACACACATCCAATCGTAATGGAACTCATTGCATCCAAACACATTCAGGAACAGTTGTAGGTCATAATAAAACAGAAACGAGCTGTGAAAATATTTCGAGGACCGACAAAGTACAAAAAACATTCGTTATAAGGGAAGGGGGTCAAGCTAGGGGAGGGTAGTAATTGTCCTGTCAATCTAGAGGCTACCAATATACACTACAAATATACAAAGTAAAAGGTAGGTTCTTGATAGGAACTTTTTTTAAGTAAATGTCTAAATCGTAGCTGGGGAAAAGCCTTCGTAATCCTTATTCGGACAGACACACATCTAATTGTAATGGAACTCATTGCATCCAAACACATTCAGGAACAGTTGTAGGTCATAATAAAACAGAAACGAGCTGTGAAAATATTTCGAGGACCGACAAAGTACAAAAAACATTCGTTATAAGGGAAGGGGGTCAAGCTAGGGGAGGGTAGTAATTGTCCTGTCAATCTAGAGGCTACCAATATACACTACAAATATACAAAGTAAAAGGTAGGTTCTTGATAGGAACTTTTTTTAAGTAAATGTCTAAATCGTAGCTGGGGAAAAGCCTTCGTAATCCTTATTCGGACAGACACACATCCAATCGTAATGGAACTCATTGCATCCAAACACATTCAGGAACAGTTGTAGGTCATAATAAAACAGAAACGAGTTGTGAAAATTTTTCAAAGACTGAGAGAGTACAAAAAACATTCGTTATAAGGGAAGGGGGTCAAGCTAGGGGAGGGTAGTAATTGTCCTGTCAATCTAGAGGCTACCAATATACACTACAAATATACAAAGTAGAAGGTAGGTTCTTGATAGGAACTTTTTTTAAGTAAATGTCTAAATCGTAGCTGGGGAAAAGCCTTCGTAATCCTTATTCGGACAGACACACATCCAATCGTAATGGAACTCATTGCATCCAAACACATTCAGGAACAGTTGTAGGTCATAATAAAACAGAAACGAGCTGTGAAAATATTTCGAGGACCGACAAAGTACAAAAAACATTCGTTATAAGGGAAGGGGGTCAAGCTAGGGGAGGGTAGTAATTGTCCTGTCAATCTAGAGGCTACCAATATACACTACAAATATACAAAGTAAAAGGTAGGTTCTTGATAGGAACTTTTTTTAAGTAAATGTCTAAATCGTAGCTGGGGAAAAGCCTTCGTAATCCTTATTCGGACAGACACACATCTAATTGTAATGGAACTCATTGCATCCAAACACATTCAGGAACAGTTGTAGGTCATAATAAAACAGAAACGAGCTGTGAAAATATTTCGAGGACCGACAAAGTACAAAAAACATTCGTTATAAGGGAAGGGGGTCAAGCTAGGGGAGGGTAGTAATTGTCCTGTCAATCTAGAGGCTACCAATATACACTACAAATATACAAAGTAAAAGGTAGGTTCTTGATAGGAACTTTTTTTAAGTAAATGTCTAAATCGTAGCTGGGGAAAAGCCTTCGTAATCCTTATTCGGACAGACACACATCTAATTGTAATGGAACTCATTGCATCCAAACACATTCAGGAACAGTTGTAGGTCATAATAAAACAGAAACGAGCTGTGAAAATATTTCGAGGACCGACAAAGTACAAAAAACATTCGTTATAAGGGAAGGGGGTCAAGCTAGGGGAGGGTAGTAATTGTCCTGTCAATCTAGAGGCTACCAATATACACTACAAATATACAAAGTAAAAGGTAGGTTCTTGATAGGAACTTTTTTTAAGTAAATGTCTAAATCGTAGCTGGGGAAAAGCCTTCGTAATCCTTATTCGGACAGACACACATCTAATTGTAATGGAACTTATTGCATCCAAACACATTCAGGAACAGTTGTAGGTCATAATAAAACAGAAACGAGTTGTGAAAATTTTTCAAAGACTGAGAGAGTACAAAAAACATTCGTTATAAGGGAAGGGGGTCAAGCTAGGGGAGGGTAGTAATTGTCCTGTCAATCTAGAGGCTACCAATATACACTACAAATATACAAAGTAGAAGGTAGGTTCTTGATAGGAACTTTTTTTAAGTAAATGTCTAAATCGTAGCTGGGGAAAAGCCTTCGTAATCCTTATTCGGACAGACACACATCTAATCGTAATGGAACTCATTGCATCCAAACACATTCAGGAACAGTTGTAGGTCATAATAAAACAGAAACGAGCTGTGAAAATATTTCGAGGACCGACAAAGTACAAAAAACATTCGTTATAAGGGAAGGGGGTCAAGCTAGGGGAGGGTAGTAATTGTCCTGTCAATCTAGAGGCTACCAATATACACTACAAATATACAAAGTAAAAGGTAGGTTCTTGATAGGAACTTTTTTTAAGTAAATGTCTAAATCGTAGCTGGGGAAAAGCCTTCGTAATCCTTATTCGGACAGACACACATCCAATCGTAATGGAACTCATTGCATCCAAACACATTCAGGAACAGTTGTAGGTCATAATAAAACAGAAACGAGTTGTGAAAATTTTTCAAAGACTGAGAGAGTACAAAAAACATTCGTTATAAGGGAAGGGGGTCAAGCTAGGGGAGGGTAGTAATTGTCCTGTCAATCTAGAGGCTACCAATATACACTACAAATATACAAAGTAGAAGGTAGGTTCTTGATAGGAACTTTTTTTAAGTAAATGTCTAAATCGTAGCTGGGGAAAAGCCTTCGTAATCCTTATTCGGACAGACACACATCTAATTGTAATGGAACTCATTGCATCCAAACACATTCAGGAACAGTTGTAGGTCATAATAAAACAGAAACGAGTTGTGAAAATTTTTCAAAGACTGAGAGAGTACAAAAAACATTCGTTATAAGGGAAGGGGGTCAAGCTAGGGGAGGGTAGTAATTGTCCTGTCAATCTAGAGGCTACCAATATACACTACAAATATACAAAGTAAAAGGTAGGTTCTTGATAGGAACTTTTTTTAAGTAAATGTCTAAATCGTAGCTGGGGAAAAGCCTTCGTAATCCTTATTCGGACAGACACACATCCAATCGTAATGGAACTCATTGCATCCAAACACATTCAGGAACAGTTGTAGGTCATAATAAAACAGAAACGAGCTGTGAAAATATTTCGAGGACCGACAAAGTACAAAAAACATTCGTTATAAGGGAAGGGGGTCAAGCTAGGGGAGGGTAGTAATTGTCCTGTCAATCTAGAGGCTACCAATATACACTACAAATATACAAAGTAAAAGGTAGGTTCTTGATAGGAACTTTTTTTAAGTAAATGTCTAAATCGTAGCTGGGGAAAAGCCTTCGTAATCCTTATTCGGACAGACACACATCTAATCGTAATGGAACTCATTGCATCCAAACACATTCAGGAACAGTTGTAGGTCATAATAAAACAGAAACGAGCTGTGAAAATATTTCGAGGACCGACAAAGTACAAAAAACATTCGTTATAAGGGAAGGGGGTCAAGCTAGGGGAGGGTAGTAATTGTCCTGTCAATCTAGAGGCTACCAATATACACTACAAATATACAAAGTAAAAGGTAGGTTCTTGATAGGAACTTTTTTTAAGTAAATGTCTAAATCGTAGCTGGGGAAAAGCCTTCGTAATCCTTATTCGGACAGACACACATCTAATCGTAATGGAACTCATTGCATCCAAACACATTCAGGAACAGTTGTAGGTCATAATAAAACAGAAACGAGTTGTGAAAATTTTTCAAAGACTGAGAGAGTACAAAAAACATTCGTTATAAGGGAAGGGGGTCAAGCTAGGGGAGGGTAGTAATTGTCCTGTCAATCTAGAGGCTACCAATATACACTACAAATATACAAAGTAAAAGGTAGGTTCTTGATAGGAACTTTTTTTAAGTAAATGTCTAAATCGTAGCTGGGGAAAAGCCTTCGTAATCCTTATTCGGACAGACACACATCTAATCGTAATGGAACTCATTGCATCCAAACACATTCAGGAACAGTTGTAGGTCATAATAAAACAGAAACGAGTTGTGAAAATTTTTCAAAGACTGAGAGAGTACAAAAAACATTCGTTATAAGGGAAGGGGGTCAAGCTAGGGGAGGGTAGTAATTGTCCTGTCAATCTAGAGGCTACCAATATACACTACAAATATACAAAGTAAAAGGTAGGTTCTTGATAGGAACTTTTTTTAAGTAAATGTCTAAATCGTAGCTGGGGAAAAGCCTTCGTAATCCTTATTCGGACAGACACACATCTAATCGTAATGGAACTCATTGCATCCAAACACATTCAGGAACAGTTGTAGGTCATAATAAAACAGAAACGAGCTGTGAAAATATTTCGAGGACCGACAAAGTACAAAAAACATTCGTTATAAGGGAAGGGGGTCAAGCTAGGGGAGGGTAGTAATTGTCCTGTCAATCTAGAGGCTACCAATATACACTACAAATATACAAAGTAAAAGGTAGGTTCTTGATAGGAACTTTTTTTAAGTAAATGTCTAAATCGTAGCTGGGGAAAAGCCTTCGTAATCCTTATTCGGACAGACACACATCCAATCGTAATGGAACTCATTGCATCCAAACACATTCAGGAACAGTTGTAGGTCATAATAAAACAGAAACGAGTTGTGAAAATTTTTCAAAGACTGAGAGAGTACAAAAAACATTCGTTATAAGGGAAGGGGGTCAAGCTAGGGGAGGGTAGTAATTGTCCTGTCAATCTAGAGGCTACCAATATACAGTACAAATATACAAAGTAGAAGGTAGGTTCTTGATAGGAACTTTTTTTAAGTAAATGTCTAAATCGTAGCTGGGGAAAAGCCTTCGTAATCCTTATTCGGACAGACACACATCTAATCGTAATGGAACTCATTGCATCCAAACACATTCAGGAACAGTTGTAGGTCATAATAAAACAGAAACGAGCTGTGAAAATATTTCGAGGACCGACAAAGTACAAAAAACATTCGTTATAAGGGAAGGGGGTCAAGCTAGGGGAGGGTAGTAATTGTCCTGTCAATCTAGAGGCTACCAATATACACTACAAATATACAAAGTAAAAGGTAGGTTCTTGATAGGAACTTTTTTTAAGTAAATGTCTAAATCGTAGCTGGGGAAAAGCCTTCGTAATCCTTATTCGGACAGACACACATCTAATCGTAATGGAACTCATTGCATCCAAACACATTCAGGAACAGTTGTAGGTCATAATAAAACAGAAACGAGTTGTGAAAATTTTTCAAAGACTGAGAGAGTACAAAAAACATTCGTTATAAGGGAAGGGGGTCAAGCTAGGGGAGGGTAGTAATTGTCCTGTCAATCTAGAGGCTACCAATATACACTACAAATATACAAAGTAAAAGGTAGGTTCTTGATAGGAACTTTTTTTAAGTAAATGTCTAAATCGTAGCTGGGGAAAAGCCTTCGTAATCCTTATTCGGACAGACACACATCTAATCGTAATGGAACTCATTGCATCCAAACACATTCAGGAACAGTTGTAGGTCATAATAAAACAGAAACGAGCTGTGAAAATATTTCGAGGACCGACAAAGTACAAAAAACATTCGTTATAAGGGAAGGGGGTCAAGCTAGGGGAGGGTAGTAATTGTCCTGTCAATCTAGAGGCTACCAATATACACTACAAATATACAAAGTAAAAGGTAGGTTCTTGATAGGAACTTTTTTTAAGTAAATGTCTAAATCGTAGCTGGGGAAAAGCCTTCGTAATCCTTATTCGGACAGACACACATCTAATCGTAATGGAACTCATTGCATCCAAACACATTCAGGAACAGTTGTAGGTCATAATAAAACAGAAACGAGTTGTGAAAATTTTTCAAAGACTGAGAGAGTACAAAAAACATTCGTTATAAGGGAAGGGGGTCAAGCTAGGGGAGGGTAGTAATTGTCCTGTCAATCTAGAGGCTACCAATATACACTACAAATATACAAAGTAGAAGGTAGGTTCTTGATAGGAACTTTTTTTAAGTAAATGTCTAAATCGTAGCTGGGGAAAAGCCTTCGTAATCCTTATTCGGACAGACACACATCTAATCGTAATGGAACTCATTGCATCCAAACACATTCAGGAACAGTTGTAGGTCATAATAAAACAGAAACGAGCTGTGAAAATATTTCGAGGACCGACAAAGTACAAAAAACATTCGTTATAAGGGAAGGGGGTCAAGCTAGGGGAGGGTAGTAATTGTCCTGTCAATCTAGAGGCTACCAATATACACTACAAATATACAAAGTAAAAGGTAGGTTCTTGATAGGAACTTTTTTTAAGTAAATGTCTAAATCGTAGCTGGGGAAAAGCCTTCGTAATCCTTATTCGGACAGACACACATCCAATCGTAATGGAACTCATTGCATCCAAACACATTCAGGAACAGTTGTAGGTCATAATAAAACAGAAACGAGTTGTGAAAATTTTTCAAAGACTGAGAGAGTACAAAAAACATTCGTTATAAGGGAAGGGGGTCAAGCTAGGGGAGGGTAGTAATTGTCCTGTCAATCTAGAGGCTACCAATATACACTACAAATATACAAAGTAGAAGGTAGGTTCTTGATAGGAACTTTTTTTAAGTAAATGTCTAAATCGTAGCTGGGGAAAAGCCTTCGTAATCCTTATTCGGACAGACACACATCCAATCGTAATGGAACTCATTGCATCCAAACACATTCAGGAACAGTTGTAGGTCATAATAAAACAGAAACGAGTTGTGAAAATTTTTCAAAGACTGAGAGAGTACAAAAAACATTCGTTATAAGGGAAGGGGGTCAAGCTAGGGGAGGGTAGTAATTGTCCTGTCAATCTAGAGGCTACCAATATACACTACAAATATACAAAGTAGAAGGTAGGTTCTTGATAGGAACTTTTTTTAAGTAAATGTCTAAATCGTAGCTGGGGAAAAGCCTTCGTAATCCTTATTCGGACAGACACACATCCAATCGTAATGGAACTCATTGCATCCAAACACATTCAGGAACAGTTGTAGGTCATAATAAAACAGAAACGAGTTGTGAAAATTTTTCAAAGACTGAGAGAGTACAAAAAACATTCGTTATAAGGGAAGGGGGTCAAGCTAGGGGAGGGTAGTAATTGTCCTGTCAATCTAGAGGCTACCAATATACACTACAAATATACAAAGTAGAAGGTAGGTTCTTGATAGGAACTTTTTTTAAGTAAATGTCTAAATCGTAGCTGGGGAAAAGCCTTCGTAATCCTTATTCGGACAGACACACATCCAATCGTAATGGAACTCATTGCATCCAAACACATTCAGGAACAGTTGTAGGTCATAATAAAACAGAAACGAGTTGTGAAAATTTTTCAAAGACTGAGAGAGTACAAAAAACATTCGTTATAAGGGAAGGGGGTCAAGCTAGGGGAGGGTAGTAATTGTCCTGTCAATCTAGAGGCTACCAATATACACTACAAATATACAAAGTAGAAGGTAGGTTCTTGATAGGAACTTTTTTTAAGTAAATGTCTAAATCGTAGCTGGGGAAAAGCCTTCGTAATCCTTATTCGGACAGACCCACATCCAATCGTAATGGAACTCATTGCATCCAAACACATTCAGGAACAGTTGTAGGTCATAATAAAACAGAAACGAGTTGTGAAAATTTTTCAAAGACTGAGAGAGTACAAAAAACATTCGTTATAAGGGAAGGGGGTCAAGCTAGGGGAGGGTAGTAATTGTCCTGTCAATCTAGAGGCTACCAATATACACTACAAATATACAAAGTAGAAGGTAGGTTCTTGATAGGAACTTTTTTTAAGTAAATGTCTAAATCGTAGCTGGGGAAAAGCCTTCGTAATCCTTATTCGGACAGACCCACATCCAATCGTAATGGAACTCATTGCATCCAAACACATTCAGGAACAGTTGTAGGTCATAATAAAACAGAAACGAGTTGTGAAAATTTTTCAAAGACTGAGAGAGTACAAAAAACATTCGTTATAAGGGAAGGGGGTCAAGCTAGGGGAGGGTAGTAATTGTCCTGTCAATCTAGAGGCTACCAATATACACTACAAATATACAAAGTAGAAGGTAGGTTCTTGATAGGAACTTTTTTTAAGTAAATGTCTAAATCGTAGCTGGGGAAAAGCCTTCGTAATCCTTATTCGGACAGACACACATCTAATCGTAATGGAACTCATTGCATCCAAACACATTCAGGAACAGTTGTAGGTCATAATAAAACAGAAACGAGCTGTGAAAATATTTCGAGGACCGACAAAGTACAAAAAACATTCGTTATAAGGGAAGGGGGTCAAGCTAGGGGAGGGTAGTAATTGTCCTGTCAATCTAGAGGCTACCAATATACACTACAAATATACAAAGTAAAAGGTAGGTTCTTGATAGGAACTTTTTTTAAGTAAATGTCTAAATCGTAGCTGGGGAAAAGCCTTCGTAATTCTTATTCGAACACACACATCTCATCGTAATGGAACTAATTGCAACCAAACACATTCAGGAACAGTTGTAGGTCATAATAAAACAGAAACGAGTTGTGAAAATATTTCGAGGACCGACAAAGTACAAAAAACATACATTATAAGGGAAGAGGGTGAAGCTAGGGGAGGGTAGTAATTGTCCTGTCAATCTAGAGGCTACCAATATACACTACAAATATACAAAGTAAAAGGTAGGTTCTTGATAGGAACTTTTTTTAAGTAAATGTCTAAATCGTAGCTGGGGAAAAGCCTTCGTAATCCTTATTCGGACAGACACACATCCAATCGTAATGGAACTCATTGCATCCAAACACATTCAGGAACAGTTGTAGGTCATAATAAAACAGAAACGAGCTGTGAAAATATTTCGAGGACCGACAAAGTACAAAAAACATTCGTTATAAGGGAAGGGGGTCAAGCTAGGGGAGGGTAGTAATTGTCCTGTCAATCTAGAGGCTACCAATATACACTACAAATATACAAAGTAAAAGGTAGGTTCTTGATAGGAACTTTTTTTAAGTAAATGTCTAAATCGTAGCTGGGGAAAAGCCTTCGTAATCCTTATTCGGACAGACACACATCCAATCGTAATGGAACTCATTGCATCCAAACACATTCAGGAACAGTTGTAGGTCATAATAAAACAGAAACGAGTTGTGAAAATTTTTCAAAGACTGAGAGAGTACAAAAAACATTCGTTATAAGGGAAGGGGGTCAAGCTAGGGGAGGGTAGTAATTGTCCTGTCAATCTAGAGGCTACCAATATACACTACAAATATACAAAGTAGAAGGTAGGTTCTTGATAGGAACTTTTTTTAAGTAAATGTCTAAATCGTAGCTGGGGAAAAGCCTTCGTAATCCTTATTCGGACAGACACACATCTAATCGTAATGGAACTCATTGCATCCAAACACATTCAGGAACAGTTGTAGGTCATAATAAAACAGAAACGAGCTGTGAAAATATTTCGAGGACCGACAAAGTACAAAAAACATTCGTTATAAGGGAAGGGGGTCAAGCTAGGGGAGGGTAGTAATTGTCCTGTCAATCTAGAGGCTACCAATATACACTACAAATATACAAAGTAAAAGGTAGGTTCTTGATAGGAACTTTTTTTAAGTAAATGTCTAAATCGTAGCTGGGGAAAAGCCTTCGTAATTCTTATTCGAACACACACATCTCATCGTAATGGAACTAATTGCAACCAAACACATTCAGGAACAGTTGTAGGTCATAATAAAACAGAAACGAGTTGTGAAAATATTTCGAGGACCGACAAAGTACAAAAAACATACATTATAAGGGAAGAGGGTGAAGCTAGGGGAGGGTAGTAATTGTCCTGTCAATCTAGAGGCTACCAATATACACTACAAATATACAAAGTAAAAGGTAGGTTCTTGATAGGAACTTTTTTTAAGTAAATGTCTAAATCGTAGCTGGGGAAAAGCCTTCGTAATCCTTATTCGGACAGACACACATCCAATCGTAATGGAACTCATTGCATCCAAACACATTCAGGAACAGTTGTAGGTCATAATAAAACAGAAACGAGCTGTGAAAATATTTCGAGGACCGACAAAGTACAAAAAACATTCGTTATAAGGGAAGGGGGTCAAGCTAGGGGAGGGTAGTAATTGTCCTGTCAATCTAGAGGCTACCAATATACACTACAAATATACAAAGTAAAAGGTAGGTTCTTGATAGGAACTTTTTTTAAGTAAATGTCTAAATCGTAGCTGGGGAAAAGCCTTCGTAATCCTTATTCGGACAGACACACATCCAATCGTAATGGAACTCATTGCATCCAAACACATTCAGGAACAGTTGTAGGTCATAATAAAACAGAAACGAGTTGTGAAAATTTTTCAAAGACTGAGAGAGTACAAAAAACATTCGTTATAAGGGAAGGGGGTCAAGCTAGGGGAGGGTAGTAATTGTCCTGTCAATCTAGAGGCTACCAATATACACTACAAATATACAAAGTAAAAGGTAGGTTCTTGATAGGAACTTTTTTTAAGTAAATGTCTAAATCGTAGCTGGGGAAAAGCCTTCGTAATCCTTATTCGGACAGACACACATCCAATCGTAATGGAACTCATTGCATCCAAACACATTCAGGAACAGTTGTAGGTCATAATAAAACAGAAACGAGCTGTGAAAATATTTCGAGGACCGACAAAGTACAAAAAACATTCGTTATAAGGGAAGGGGGTCAAGCTAGGGGAGGGTAGTAATTGTCCTGTCAATCTAGAGGCTACCAATATACACTACAAATATACAAAGTAAAAGGTAGGTTCTTGATAGGAACTTTTTTTAAGTAAATGTCTAAATCGTAGCTGGGGAAAAGCCTTCGTAATCCTTATTCGGACAGACACACATCCAATCGTAATGGAACTCATTGCATCCAAACACATTCAGGAACAGTTGTAGGTCATAATAAAACAGAAACGAGTTGTGAAAATTTTTCAAAGACTGAGAGAGTACAAAAAACATTCGTTATAAGGGAAGGGGTCAAGCTAGGGGAGGGTAGTAATTGTCCTGTCAATCTAGAGGCTACCAATATACACTACAAATATACAAAGTAAAAGGTAGGTTCTTGATAGGAACTTTTTTTAAGTAAATGTCTAAATCGTAGCTGGGGAAAAGCCTTCGTAATCCTTATTCGGACAGACACACATCCAATCGTAATGGAACTCATTGCATCCAAACACATTCAGGAACAGTTGTAGGTCATAATAAAACAGAAACGAGTTGTGAAAATTTTTCAAAGACTGAGAGAGTACAAAAAACATTCGTTATAAGGGAAGGGGGTCAAGCTAGGGGAGGGTAGTAATTGTCCTGTCAATCTAGAGGCTACCAATATACACTACAAATATACAAAGTAAAAGGTAGGTTCTTGATAGGAACTTTTTTTAAGTAAATGTCTAAATCGTAGCTGGGGAAAAGCCTTCGTAATTCTTATTCGAACACACACATCTCATCGTAATGGAACTAATTGCAACCAAACACATTCAGGAACAGTTGTAGGTCATAATAAAACAGAAACGAGTTGTGAAAATATTTCGAGGACCGACAAAGTACAAAAAACATACATTATAAGGGAAGAGGGTGAAGCTAGGGGAGGGTAGTAATTGTCCTGTCAATTTAGAGGCAACTATTATATATTATAAATAAACACCCTAATATTTCCAATCGATCTGATCTAATACGAATTCTTTAAAATAAATGTGTAAATCGGGAGGTGGGGAAAAGCCTTTTTAATTCTCATTTGGACAGATACACATCGTAATGGCAAAGATATGAGAGGTCAAAATAAAAGGGAAAAGGGTAGGTTAGTGTAATAGCTCTGTGAATGCACAGGTGGGAATAGTTATAAGGCACAGTAACAAAAGACCACAAAGGTGTGGTTACCTGGCATAGAAATATCCGGATTACACTTTGTGGTTCCCATCCTAGCCAAGATTAGTTCCTCTTCGGAACATGTAGGAAATTGATAATAATATCCCAAGTTGCAGTGAAACGCCATTCTCAGTCATCCATTTCTCCATTTGGCTCTTAGCAGTTGTAATTATCTTGGATCCATGACCATCTGTAGCCTTCATCGGGTGTCCTATGTAGTTCCATTAGTCCACCTACTTCCGTAGGCTGAAGGCGAGTTCTAGAAAACACAGTAGGGTTACGAAACATTTTCTAACAGCACTATGTGAAATGGGGTTTTTCGTGTGTTCAAGGTAACGCAAGATGGTTGCTAAAAATATCGAGAAACCAACTAGCTTGCTGTGCTTTTCTAACTTCATAAGGAAGTTACACTTAACAAGCGGAGCAAGAATGTGCACAACTTTACACAATCATGATTCAAAGGACGTCAAGATAATAAATACAGGTTGGCCGCTGGAACCTGAGAAAAAGTAGAACTTCGCGCCGGCATACTCACAGGACTGGGGTTAGCAAAAGTATTGGACTCCGCTTTGAAACGTAAGATGCAAAGTTATCATGCTGCTATTGCTACCAAGTGTACAGTGGAGCTGCGTGGTATTTCTCAGGTCTCAGCGGCCAACCTGTACCCTACCTCAAGGTAAAAGATGACCATCACTTGGAAGACGTGGCGTCAATGGGTCAACCTCCAGTTTGTAATTCCCTCGCATCTTTGATCCTGCTGGATTTTGGTTGTAGCGATTAAGTTTAAACCGTCCGTACATTTCAACTACATCGCCCTACCATCATCATCATCTTGCAAAGTGGATAATGATCACCTACACAATCACTTTACAAAATAAATTTAGATGCTGTACTAATTAATGTTTGCCTACTTCAGTTACATAACAACTTCCCTTCAGGAATCTATTTACCACCCGAGTTTCCGACTATTCTGCACACCTTAGTTGTAACTATCTGTTGGTTTGAACACCACTTACCTGTACAATTCCTCCCACAATGAAAGTTTTCATACACATTCCTCTAGCTAGCAGCTCTAGTCGAACATCAAATACCAGAGGAAAAGGATTTTAACTCTTCAATCCTAATTCTGTTACAAACAAGACTCATACTTCCAATTTCTGCAAAGAACTTAAACATCAATCACCATCAAATAAATACTTCAGAATGTTTTGGTAATGTCCAACTCACGTATGACTCACGTCCAACTAATGTGCACCATTTTATTTTGTGCATTTTATGACGTCTACATAAGGCTTGTTCGTTTGTCTGCACTAAACTGCATGGAACAAGAAACGAACAACATGCTATCTCTTTTTAATGCACCAACGCCGTATGTAGCCATCTTTTTCTGTTTCCTGTTCGGAGCAGTTTAGTGCAGACAAACGAACAAACCTATAATTACAAAACCACAGAATAAACATGTTTTTGTAGAATTCCCATTATTTAAGAAAAAATTATTTGGAGTAAATTAGAAACTTTTTTGAACGAACTTATGGTACTGCTTGATGCTAAAAAATAAAAAAAAAAGCAGGTAATACATTGAATTGTAGTGTTAAATATTTAATCAAAATTTTTGACGATCTACTTTTTGTAACTCAATGGAGTTGACTTTAAAATTTCCCGCCTATATTTGTTTGGTAAATAAACATCACGCAATACACGTGTGTATGTTGGGTTGCCTACCCATATGTGGGAACTGAAAATAAAACTTTCTCGATCATTTTCTAGTGTACACTCTCCAAATAACATTCTGGAAAAATCTTGACAAGATCTGAAGGAGTGAAAAAATGTCCAAAAATGAGGAAAGACTTGCCTTTTTTTCTCACCCCTTCCCATTTCCTTAGGAAAATCCCAGAATGTAATATAAAGTCTAAAGACTTGGAAAATATGTGCCAAACATCCGTCATCCCCTCCCAACTGGTCAAATAAAATGCAGAATGTTTGCAGAATAAATACTTTCCTTTTCTTTCTGAAAATTTTCCAACCCGATGGGAATAACAAACTTACTTCCCTCATAAATGTAATCAAGGAATCATTCATTTTTACCATTTATTAGTATTCAACCAATACTTCCTTTAGGTGAGAAATTGTAGTAAGGTCGTATTAATTACATCATGAAGGATTTTATTTTGCCTTATTCGTGTAACAGATTATCAACCTACATTAAAGCCAAGACCTTCGTTACAGTTACCTATTCACTTTCCTTATGTAAATAATAATAGAATTACTAACACTGTATTTGTAGCTTATCGAGTTATTATTAAACATCACTCAGAGCAGATTATGATTTGAGTTCAAGAGGTTTTAAAATGTAGGTACACCTATTATAGGAATAGTAAGCTTATAATGAAAGAGCAGGTCTAGCTAAGAATTTTCTTTTATTTTCATTGTCAATAATAAATAAACCTGACTAATACTGCATTATTTACAAATTAGAAAATATAAATAATAGTAGAGGATACCTAGAATGCGATACCACCTACCTATAGAAAAGAATATTATAAACACATATTTTCTGATTCCTAAACTAATTAGAGATCATGACCCAACCTTTCAAACTCTTCAACTAAATGTATCATATCTGAACGGTCAAGTCCGGAATTTTGAAAAACTATCCGGAAGAAATTCGGCAAGGTTTTTTGAGGTTGGTAGGTGACCATCA
Organism: Hemicrepidius hirtus; assembly: GCA_963082805.1. Lineage (NCBI taxonomy): Eukaryota > Metazoa > Arthropoda > Insecta > Coleoptera > Elateridae > Hemicrepidius > Hemicrepidius hirtus. Next base: position 75,006 of record OY720162.1, read on the forward strand.
TGCTCCCTTCTTTCATCATTCTTTCCTTGATTTTTGGGGCAACACGGTGTAACCGTTCGTGGAAATCTGGTAAGGCATCTGCGTTCCTCAAGCTCGGTGGGATATACCAGAAGCAAACGTTGGTGCATTCGGGTTCTTCCATAACCATTCGAAACCCAGGTCTTTGACGAATTGTGTTGGCGAAGAAGCGGGCATTGTCGAATACCTTATCAACATGCTGTTCGAAACCCTGGGTTCCTTTTGCTTTCCACATGAACCAGAATTTAAGGACATCAGCTCTCCGACCGCACTGTACGTGTTTGTCGCCAGTATCGAAACGGGTGTCGTAAAACTTATCCTTTTGGAAAAGGTAAGCTGCGTTCGCAGAATGTACCTCCGAAAGGATACCTTCGTGTCGTAAGAGAAACGTTGAGCATTGTTGCGGAGCAGTCAATAACTTGTGTGGGTTCCATGTGACGGAATCGGCCCTGGAAACGATTCAATCAACTTTGGAAATTAACTTTAAACATTAAATAATGAAGGTTATTGTAAGAAAATTGCATAATGTAAGTAATGTAAGTAATAATTATAGATTTTGACAGTAAAATATCTACTTCAAGGATAGGAATGAAAGGAATTCAGATATTGTGCAAGTTCCAATTAATAGCTAGCTACTAATTACTTTATTTCTTTAGGCAGAAAATAATTTTGTAACACTTCTAACGATACAACATATCCATTACCATATTATTTTATAACTAAGAGTGGAGAGAATATAACAGAAAGGCAAAGGAATAGACAAGCGCATAGCGACAGCACCTTGACCTGTAGTGAGCCTGAGTGAGCCAGCAGCTGAGCGTATGTAGGTATTCACAAGTACACTGGGCTTGGGGGAATCACAGAAAATGAGAGAGAAAACTTTATAGAAAAGAAAGTCGTACAAAGACTGGAAGAAAATTAGATAGGAAGCGAAGGAGATGAAGGAACCGAGTACTACTACGTATAACCTGCCCCGTCCTTGCCTTACACAGGAACCGAATACCAAAAACTATTAAATAAAATGTTATTTACCTGTGAATGCCATTAAGGAGATATCTAAAGCGGTTTGAGACGAGGGCACCTCCACCCCATGCAGCATCCACATGTAACCAGAGCCCATAACGTTCGCAAACATCGGCAAGTTCTTGTAAGGGATCGAAAGCACCAAGAACAGTGGTACCAGCCGTAGCGCTAACCATGAAAGGGGCAGCGCCTTCACTTAAAGCCCTTTCGACTTCTTCTATGAGATGCGGTACACTCATTTTGCCCAATTTGTCCGTTCGGACTATGTATACGTTGTTGGCACCTATACCCAGGAACGAAGCCATTTTTTTCACAGAATAATGGGCATCTTCTGATGTAAATACGACTAACCTTGGCAAGCCGTGTAACCCAACGTTCTGTAAAAAAAAATCGTTACTCACTTTTCGGGTCGTAATGTCATAGCCTGGGGTTCGAATGCCCACAGGCTGTGAATCGAATGACCCGGTGTATTGAAACAACACAGTTTTTTACTTTACCAACTCTTGTGTATGCTTTTGTACTGATTCAATAAGTCCCGAAGCGGCTTTTCTTTCAGTTTTTGATTGAATATTTACACGTTCCACTAATTAAATATTTAAACGAGTATAGGTACTTGTTTTCACATTAACTTGACCCAATTAGAAAGTTTAATATTTACCTAGAAAAGGCAAATTATGGAAGAATTCGCAGGTCGTGAATAAATTTTCTAATAACAGAAATTTTCAAAGTACCTATAAATGTAAGATCCAGGTGCCTCTTCAGATTAGCGTTAAGAGGAAAAATTTTGGTAAAAGTGATTAAAATAATTAACCAAGGGAAACTATCTTGCAATTATAATTAATAGATTATAAAAAACAACTTTCCCTGTTCTTGAAATCCCCAATCGAATGCGTCACTGATTACAAAGGTATCAGAGTTTATGAATAAATTTTAGGTCACCTCTCTGATGTAAACTAGTTCCGACTTTTAAGGCCACTTAAATAATAAGTAATGTGACCATAAAGTTAATTAATACAAAATAATTAAATAACAAGTTTCACGTAATTAATAATTTAAAGGTATTCCAACAAATATGAGAGGACGGCTTATGTGCAGAGTTTAACGAATGTGGATTGTCGCTTCTTTTTTACTAGATTATAATTAAATTACTAATAAGAAAATATTAGCTGGGCTATTTAGATGTAAATACAGGAAATAGATAACTATAAAGGTACACAAGGGCGTTTCATTTAAAGGAAAATTTAAAAATTTCACACACTAGAGAAAAGCCTTTTAAATTTATAAAAATTTTGTTGCATATAGCGTTTGAAACGTAAAATTTATTTAATACTACTGAACACTATCCAAATAAATAAAAAATACACATGACATTCCATTTAACATAAAAATCAAGGAATATTTCCGCTAAAACAGGAAGTTTAAAAAACCTTTGACTTTTAACAAAAAGATTTATTTCTTATCACCTTGAAATTTAGATATTTAAAGCACTAAAATATGCAGAAGATTTACTAATAACGTGTAATACTGTACAGGGCGTTCAATTAAAAATAAATATGCCAAGAATTAAATGCAAAAAAATTTTAATATCGCACTGGAGAAAAGCCTTTGAAATTTAAAAAATCTTGCTGCATATGACATTTAAAACATGAAAATTTGTTTAGATACAATTAATATTTTTCTAAAAATGTAAAATATACATGAAATTTTCGTTTAAAAAACAAATCCACGAATAAACAGACGCCCAAACAGAAATTTGAAAAAATCTTTGACTATTAACAAATAGATTTATTTTTTAATACCCTGCGATTTAGTTCTTTAAAATATACAGAACACCTTCAGATAACGTAAAATATTTTATAGGGTGTTGTATTAAACGTAAATCAAGAATTAAAGGGTAAAATAGGACGCTTACCTTTATTTCCGGTTTAAATTTGTATCTAGCGCAGCTGATGGCATATCCGTTTGCCATGGAACCACCAGGACAAAAGATGCCATCACCTCTTCCTCCTTCAAATCCCACAATTTGACGCATCTCTTGAAGCACAATTTCTTCCATGAGAGTGAAAACCGGGGACACTTCGTAGGTGTAAACACTGGGATTAAGGGCATCCGTCAACCACTGCCCTATCAAGCCATAAGGATCCAAAGACGAAAACAATTGATTCACGAAGTAAGGATGACCCGTCTTGACGGAATAACGAATGGTGTCCTTGATCAGTTTGTAAAGCTCCTCGTGGCTTGTTCCTGTCTGTTTCAGTTCGAAATCGAAGAGATGTAAAAGTTCTTCGGGGCTGTGCCACTCTAGAACACGTTGGCTTCGAGAGGTGCCCTGAAAAACGGCGTCTTTGAGGAGGATGTCCACGCAATTCCTGAAGAAGTCTTCGTGGTGATGTTTATCGGGAACGCTGGGGAAGCTTGACGATTTCCTTCTGGTCTTGGAGTTTATATGCGGACCGGAATCCATACCGTTGGAGTACCTTTCGATGGTACATTCGTCTTCAGAGGAAGAAACCGCAGGCACATCGTCAACGATATCTTCGCTAATTAATACGTCTTCGCCGGTAGCTGGCATGGTTGTGATTCCTCCAATGCAATTAGATTCTTGCACGACTGAATCACAAATGTTGGAAATGCAGCGACGATTCATGATTATAAGTGTTGAGGTCACGTGCAGGCCTTGCTGCAATAACTTTCGCTTATGGCGAAGTTGGCCATGGTGTAGTACCTACATTTTAGGATGTTGCGGTTCGCAACATTTACACGTCACGGGATTTACTTCAGCCTGTAAAATTATACAGTTTCCAATAAGTAACGATCTGGATTTTCCCCTCTTAAGCCGATCCGAATCTGACCCAATACCGCATTCCTGACGTCTTTGGTTTTAACCGGAAGGTGAATCCTGCAATTCAGTGTCTTTCCCATTACAGTTTGCGCCACACGTTTGTCGAAATAACCGGTAAAAATGAATTAACACGCCAATTAGTAGGTACAATTAAAGAAAAAATCGGCACGGAAATTAATGGAATAAATAATACACCTGAAAAGAAAAAAAAAATTCTTGACCGATAACCTTAATACATACTTTTCTGACCTAGACCAATTTCAATTAATAAAAAGCACGGTAGGTAATCGAATTGGCCGTGGTAAAAAGTATTAATCTAAAATATTTTTGTGGTTTAATAATTTCCTGCTTCCGTTATCATGGCCATTATTAGTTGGGCAATTTTTAGTTGATGTGATTGCCTGAGGTTGTCGTCAGTTATCATTTAAATTTGAATTAGCATGCGGATACCTAGCTACAATGTATTAAATGGTTAAGAAACAGTGGCATTGACTAACGTTCAAATTTATTTAATAATTATAGTCAAAGGTTTTAACAAGTAAACTTATCTGGTGCAAAATGTAAAAAGATTTTATAAATAATAAATATTAAATAAAATATCGATTTCAACGGGAAATAATAAGATTTATTCGCTTTATACGTATTTCGGCATCATTGTGCCATTGTCAAAAGCTATTATAAAATATTATAACAAATGCAAAAATATAGTAACTCCTTGATTCTATTATTTTAACACTGCGTGAAGCAGCTGGCCCCAGTCAACCCGTCGGAGGTCAGTCGCTTATCAGTGTTTTAAAAAGATATTTATTCCAAAAAAAGATTTTGATCGAATTTTTGAATATTAATACAATTTTCAGGCAGTGTCCGTCACATTTTTTTGATTAAGGTTACAGAACAGTTTACTGTTGTCCAGGGTTATACAAATTTTATTCCGAGTTAGTTTTGAGTAAAACCAACGGTTCAAGAGAAAATTTGATTTTAACAAAAAATTAAATCATCATAATTCGGATTTTTTATATACAACACCCTGTATATGTTGCAGTAATTAGATACAGTTTTTTGTGCTCTACAAATTTTATCAAGGGTTAGTTTTGGCTAAAATGAACGCTCTAGGAGAAAATTTGATTTTAAAGAAAAATTAAGACTTGCAGGGTCATAACTCGGATATTTTAAATACAACACCCTGTATATTTTTGGATTATTAGACACAGTTTTTTATGCTCTACAAATTTTATTCTGAGTTAGTTTTGGCTAAAATGAACGCTTTAGGAGAAAATTTGATTTTAAAGAAAAATTAAGACTTGCAGCGTCATAACTCGGATATTTTAAATACAACACCCTGTATATTTTTGGATAACTAGATACAGTTTTTTGTGCTCTACAAATTTTATCAAGGGTTAGTTTTGGCTAAAATGAACGCTTTAGGAGAAAATTTGATTTTAAAGAAAAATTAAGACTTGCAGGGTCATAACTCGGATATTTTAAATACAACACCCTGTATATTTTTGGATTATTAGACACAGTTTTTTATGCTCTACAAATTTTATTCTGAGTTAGTTTTGGCTAAAATGAACGCTTTAGGAGAAAATTTGATTTTAAAGAAAAATTAAGACTTGCAGCGTCATAACTCGGATATTTTAAATACAACACCCTGTATATTTTTGGATAACTAGATACAGTTTTTTGTGCTCTACAAATTTTATCAAGGGTTAGTTTTGGCTAAAATGAACGCTTTAGGAGAAAATTTGATTTTAAAGAAAAATTAAGACTTGCAGGGTCATAACTCGGATATTTTAAATACAACACCCTGTATATTTTTGGATTATTAGACACAGTTTTTTATGCTCTACAAATTTTATTCTGAGTTAGTTTTGGCTAAAATGAACGCTTTAGGAGAAAATTTGATTTTAAAGAAAAATTAAGACTTGCAGCGTCATAACTCGGATATTTTAAATACAACACCTTGTATATTTTTGGATAATTAGATACAGTTTTTTGTGCTCTACAAATTTTATCAACGGTTAGTTTTGGCTAAAGCCAATGGTTTAGGAGATAAGTGGAATTTAACGAAGATTGAAGACGAGCATCATAACTCGGATATTTTAAATACAACACCCTGTATATATTTGCATAATTAGATACAGTTTTTTGTGCTCTACAAATTTTATCAACGGTTAGTTTTGGCTAAAGCCAATGGTTTAGGAGATAAGTGGAATTTAACGAAGATTTAAGACTTGAGCATCATAACTCGGATATTTTAAATACAACACCCTGTATATTTAGGGGTAGTTAGATACAGTTTTTTGTGTTCTACAAATTTTATCAAGGGTTAGTTTTGGCTAAAGCCAATGGGTTAGGAGATAAATGGAATTTAACGAAGATTTAAGACAAGAGCATCATAACTCGGATATTTTAAATACAACACCCTGTATATTTTTGGATAATTAGATACAGTTTTTTGTGCTCTACAAATTTTATCCAGGGTTAGTTTTGGCTAAAGCCAATGGGTTAGGAGATAAATGGAATTTAACGAAGATTTAAGACAAGAGCATCATAACTCGGATATTTTAAACACAACACCCTGTATATTTTTGCATAATTAGATACAGTTTTTTGTGCTCTACAAATTTTATCAAGGGTTAGTTTTGGCTAAAGCCAATGGTTTAAGAGATAAATGGAATTTAACGAAGATTTAAGACAAGAGCATCATAACTCGGATATTTTAAATACAACACCCTGTATATTTTTGCATAATTAGATACAGTTTTTTGTGCTCTACAAATTTTATCAAGGGCTAGTTTTGGCTAAAGCCAATGGTTTAAGAGATAAATGGAATTTAACGAAGATTTAAGACAAGAGCATCATAACTCGGATATTTTAAATACAACACCCTGTATATTTTTGCATAATTAGATACAGTTTTTTGTGCTCTACAAATTTTATCAAGGGCTAGTTTTGACTAAAGCCAATGGTTTAGGAGATAAGCGGAATTTAATGAAGATTTAAGACTTAAGCATCATAACTCGGATATTTTAAATAAAACACCCTGTATATTTTTGCATAATTAGATACAGTTTTTTGTGCTCTACAAATTTTATCCAGGGCTAGTTTTAGGGCAAATCTACGAAAGGCATTTTTTATTTTGCTATACTTTTTTTCTCTTGCTGTAGCAAGTACCAAGGATTAAATTTAGCAAGCTTTGGAAATTATAAATTAACAAAAACTGTATGAACAAAACATTTGAAACAAAACAAAACAAACAATAAATAAATATCATTCAGAGATGATAGCTACGCTTACCTATTCATGGCCAACCATTATGTAAAATATTTTACTGTTTTTACTCAAAATTTTCATTATGTAACGTTAAAGAATTAAGGAAGTTGAAAAGAGAAACAATTTGCTACACTATATTTTATACAAGGTGAAGAGTATTGCTGTAATACCTATTTACTGTTTCTTTGCTTTCTACAAGTAGGTAGCAAGTACGAAAAACTATAACCAATGACAATACCAACTTATTTGCCCATAATTGTTTTAAATTTCTTGCAAACAAAACAAAAGTGTTGTATATTACTTCATAATTAATACCTGTGTATTTTCAATTAAATAATTAAATGTTAAAACGGAAGGTTAAAAAAATAGAATACAACATAAACCTATAAATATATATAAATCAATCCATTAATAAATAACGTAATTTGAAATTACAGGTTTGTAAACTTCAAGGAAAACCTTTGATTTTATGACAATAAATCTAAAATTGTAGATTTCATATCCTTGTCAGCTCAAAGTACTAATTGTTTCACGTACAATTATTTTCATGTTTGAAACCAGAACAGGCTACATACCTATATTAAAAGGGAAAAACCCATCCATCTGGAATTTCTCTTGAATGCAAAAATGATAAATTTCCTTTCTTCCCAGAAATCGCAATCACAATTATAAACCCCACATAAATTACTCAATCATACGAGAAAATAATTGAGCCGTATTATTAGCAAAAAAAATCTCCAAGTGTATAAAAACCGATCTCTTTACCATCATCATTACTGAAGGCTCCTTTGGGAACATGCCTCCACACATCTAACTATCACTGGGGGTCTCTGGAAATAAGTTACTGGGAAAGGGCACCCTTGCATACGATTTCCATTTCAAGCAACGTTTATTGTTCTTCTTTTAAAAATTAGATACAAACTAAAAAAATACACGCATATTTCCCTCCAAACCATATGATTAAAACATTTCAAAAGAGTTTCTATAATAACAAATAAAATTCAATTTTACTCTCCGTTATTAAAATATGAAAACATAAAAGTTGATTCCAATCCTTCCCGTTTATTACTTTTCCGAAACTTTATCACAGTAAATTCATTAACTTTTACAGTAGAATAATAAAGGGTGTGAACGAAATGGGCCAAGTACGCTGTGGTACCACCAATTTGATTCTTTTTCGAATAATGATGTCTGTGTAATTTTTAAACCAAAACTCATTTCTGGAATGATATTAATAATAAAGATATTTTACAAAATTGCTTTTGATTTGTAATAAAATTGGTTAGATTATAATAAGATCTAAATATAAATCAACACAGAATTTAAACCGAGTCACGTTTAACATAGTAATCCTTGCAATCAAATTTAAAATCTGTAAAAACTATATACAGTAGATACGTAACAGAACATTATTATAATATACTATACATGTTAACCTTAATTTTTTTCTGCTTAAGTATAAGTCAAACAAAAACGAAATTATCCAAAGTAAGCACCACAATTGGAACAACGTCGATTTTTTAAAGCGAGGCAACACAAAATTCCAAGTGGAAAAAAGAATATAGCACACATGAGCCCTAGACATGTATAATCATCTTCCAATATTCCTATCCGACAAGCAGGACAAGCACCCACCATTATTATCTCCGGTGGAACAATCACCGTTGTGGTCGTGGTGGTTGTCCCGTACGAAGGACCGTAAGCTTGTTGTGGATATAACGGAGTATTTGGTTGGTACTGTTCTTGATACTGCTGATATTGTGGATCTGTTAAAAAGAAATGGTGCTCGAATACTCATTTTAAATGTCAATTTATAAGCACAACAAATCAGCAAACAAATTGCCACTGTTTGAACAAGAGACGTATTTCTCTGCGGGCAAAGAATTCTAAAGCAAATACTCTAAATAATACTAAAGGACGTAACATTTATAAAAAAACTGACGACCTTCAAACCTTATCAACAATGGAAATAAACACTGCAAAAGAGGAGCCTATCGACAAATGGGGAATAATTTTATTGTTTATATAAATAAACTTACATGGTGCAGCAGTAGGTGTGTAGGGTGGTGGTAAATCACCTGCAATATTAGCATTATTTAATTTGTAATAAAAAAACGTTTACAAGTAAAGTAAATTATAAAAATAAGAAAAGGCAACTTGAGAATTGATATGTCACAGCCTCCATACATTTAACTTGATATTAATTTACCTGGTGCATAGGGTAACGTTTTATTAGCTTCTGTACTCATTGTAAACTTCAGTTAATATCAATGAAAAATTAAAATACACCCAAAATACATATCATTTATTTAAGTCAAACGTCAAAGTTAAGAAGTTTGACAGATCTTGACAATAATTGAGTGATTGTGAACGTACCTTAAAAAGGGAGGTTTCTGAAAGATTTGTTCACATATCCGTAGCTGTGTTAACATAACGTAAGAAAAAGGACCGTCAATTCATTTAAAAACGGCTAGTGGTTTTAAAAGTTGTTATTGTTTACTAAACATCAATAAAACCTTTCAACTGAATATATTAGTTCAATTTTCTGGATATCTCGGCGAGTCTAGTAAATAAAGGCCTGTGATTGGTTCAAATGTCAAGCGTTTCTACGTTTGGCCAATCACATGCATTTATTTACGAGACTCGTTGTTTGAATCGTAACTCGCCGCTTTTGCATGTTTCTAGTCTTATTCTGGATAAAGGATTTGCATTTAGCCAAATTTCGCAGAATATTTAATTAAATATCTGCGCTGTATGTGTATTATTCTCTGTAAACTGCTAGTTTAAAGTCAATGACAATAAATGATAATAAATAGTCAGAAAAAAATTGGAGACTAGTTAAATCCTTTATCTTTTATTTACTTGATGACTTTTTCTGATCACGTAAAATTGTGTGAACAAGCCACAAAAGCTTAACGTTGTGTCGTGGCTCCATCGAAGGTGAACTAGTCTTTTTTCCAGTTGCCAAAGTTATGTGACATTTCACTGACAGATCAACAGTTCAAAAACAGCAGTTTTTACGTTGTACCATAAAAAATAAAGCAGAGGAGATATCCCATTCACAAAGTGTACATAAAATCGTTTAATTTGTGTGTAACATGCTAAGTAGTGTGCGTAACATTTAGTGAAGGTTCAAGTGCAACTGCATTGAATTTCAGTTAACACGTTCTACACGTCACTAGAATGGTCAATTTGCGTTTCTTAAAGGGAGTCCGCAAATAACCTGTCTTGTTTGCTTATGTTTACAATGCAATCGAATTCGAAAACGAGAGAAATGTTTATTATACGAGCATTAGAGAAGATTCTTAATGACAAGGAGATCAAACGATCACATCATTCACAATTAAAACGAGCTTGCGAAGCAGCTTTGGGTAAGACACACATTCTTTTCTAATGTAACCACAATAACCATCGATATTTATATCTTAGAACATATGTAATTACTGTCGATTGATAATTTATTGCTAGACGTCTTACGAGAGTCCTTTATGAAATCGCTTCCATTACTTGATGATTGTATTTTAGATATAATGGAACAGGCCTTATTACATTGCTATTAATACGATTAATTTATTGTGTGCGAACCACCAAAACCGTATGTAAGAGTTATGCATTGTTATTAACATTTCGATGCAGGTTCCTGCTCCCTATTTTAATGTACAAGAATTGTGGTATCAGTTGCAATGGATTTTGTGGAATGCTCCAATTTTTTATAGAAATTTTATTAGGCAGACATCTGGGAATTATTAGGAAAACTTTAAATATCTACTTTCACTTGGTGCCTTACTAAATTTCGATATCCCACCTACTTTTAAAAAAAAATGAATTACAAGCGTCTGTGAAAGTTTTTAAAAAAATGTGTAATTACCAAATTGATATAGAAATAATGAATGTTAATAATTAGAATTGCTAATTAGAGATAAGACTGTTGCAATTGTTTATTAGAATGTACCTACGATTGCTTTATTTATGCAAAGAAACAAAGTTCAATATTAACTTTTAATTTTACAGAAGAAATAAGAAGAGAATTAAAGGATTCCGATATTGATGAAAAAGCGTCTGATGCTCTTCCAACACCACGAAGCGGTAACGTGAATGCTTTAACAACAGAAAAATACTTTCTACCGTTTGAATTAGCTTGTCAAAGCAAATCTTCTCGTATTGTCGTGACTGCCCTTGATTGTTTGCAAAAACTTATTGCCTATGGGCACTTAACGGCAAACGTTCCTGATTCGACAACGCCTGGAAAACTACTAATTGATAGAATCGTCGAAACAATATGTGCCTGCTTCACGGGACCTCAAACAGATGAAGGTAAAAAATTGTTTTTCCATACTTTCAGTATTCCTAAAAAATTAAGGGGCCTTTGCTCTTCCATTCACCCTGCCCCACCTACCCTTCTCCTCATTTCAGGACCCTCTTTTTTTATAAAAATTCTTGTTGCAGGTGTTCAGCTTCAGATAATCAAAGCTCTGCTAACGGTGGTAACCAGTCAACATGTGGAAGTACACGAAGGTACAGTTTTGTTGGCGGTGCGTACATGTTACAATATATTTTTGGCAAGTAAAAATCTCATAAACCAAACCACTGCGAGAGCAACCCTTACACAGATGCTCAACGTAATATTTATGAGAATGGAGAATCAAGCTTTCGAAGTGGAAGCAAGCTTGGAAAATCACGTAAACCATTCAAAATCTACAGTGTCACTATCGAGCGAAGCTTCAGATAAACCTTTGAAAAATTTAAAGAAAGACGACTCTGTTAGTATTAAAGATACTTCTCTAACCGATTCTGTTACGTCGTTGAAAGATGATGCCGATGAAACTACTAAACAGAACGAAACCCAAGAACCGTCCAATTTACACGTCGTAAGTGAACTTGTTGATAGTATAATCGATAGTGCCATTGCTGCCGTGGAAAGCCGTAAAGTTGTCCAGGAGCCACCGGAATCCGAAGGCAGTGTTAAATCATTGAAAAGGTTTGTATTTGAAGTCTTTTTTGTGAAGAAAGTATTAATTTTAAATGAGAACGAATGGTTGTGGCTTACCGTTGAGAATGACTAAACATTTTTGTTTGCAGAATTCCTTCGCAAGAAAGTGTGGATACGCACAGCGAACACGACTCGGCAGTAACGGCAAAATTCACACACATCCTACAAAAAGATGCCTTTTTAGTGTTCCGAGCGCTGTGCAAGCTCTCAATGAAGCCGCTCCCGGAGGGTACACCCGATCCAAAATCCCACGAACTGAGATCAAAAATTTTATCCTTGCACTTGCTCTTGTCGATTCTTCAGAACGCAGGACCTGTGTTTCGATCCAACGAAATGTTTATAACAGCCATAAAACAATACTTGTGTGTTGCTTTATCCAAAAACGGAGTCAGTTCAATCCCTGAAGTTTTCGAACTATCCTTGGCCATATTTTTGGCTCTTTTATCCAATTTTAAGATGCATTTGAAAATGCAAATTGAGGTTTTCTTCAAAGAGATTTTCTTGAATATCTTGGAGACGTCCAGTTCGTCTTTTGAACACAAATGGATGGTTATTCAGGCATTAACGAGGATTTGTGCGGATGCCCAAAGCGTAGTCGACATTTACGTTAATTACGACTGCGATTTATCAGCGGCAAATTTATTCGAACGTCTAGTAAACGATCTTTCGAAAATAGCACAAGGGAGACATGCTCTTGAGCTCGGTGCTTCCCCTAATCAAGAAAAATCGATGAGAATAAGAGGATTGGAGTGTTTGGTTTCTATTCTCAAGTGCATGGTCGAGTGGAGCAAGGATCTTTATGTTAATCCTAATCTGCAATCGACTGTTGGCGAACAGGCACCCCGGGAAGTTGACACAGCTTCGCTTAAATCTCACGGAGGCTCCAGCACGAGTTTACATTCTAGTGCTAGTTCTGGCGGGAACAAAGAAGTGTTGGATTCACCTGAACAACTGGAAGTGCTTAAACAACAAAAAGAGGTAGGAATTTGAGGTCCCCACCTACTGCGTATGTCCGGGGACAAACATTTTCATGTTTTAAATTGATTTTTAATTAATTCGCAAATTGAAAATGACAAATAAAAATACTACAGTAAGTTCTAATTCTTCTCAAAGTCCAGACTTGCGCCTTGCGGGTAGGCAACCCATTGTACACCACATCCGTGAATTTTGTGTTTAAACACAACACATAACAAAAATGTGTATGTTGCAGGTGTGGGAAACGGGCATCGACATGTTTAACCGTAAGCCGAGACGAGGGATAGCCTTTTTACAGGAACAAGGCCTCCTGGGCGGTAACTACATGGACGTAGCTAAATATCTCCAGTCTGATGAACGGTTGGACAAAACTTTTATCGGTGATTTCTTGGGAGAAAACGATGAATTTTGTAAAGAAGTCATGTATGCTTACGTTGATCTCATGAATTTTGCTAACATGGACATTGTTGCTGCCCTAAGACATTTTCTGGAAGGATTCCGTCTCCCTGGAGAAGCTCAAAAAATTGACAGGTACAATATTCTTTATTGAACATAAGAGTGATTATTTATTATTAATAATTACTTGTGTCTTTCAGATTGATGGAGAAATTTGCCAGTCGTTATTGTGCGTGCAATCCTAACAACGGTTTGTTTGCAAGTGCCGATACCGCGTACGTTTTGGGATTTTCCATTATAATGTTGACGACTGACTTGCATTCTCCGCAAGTTAAAAACAAAATGACAAAGGAACAGTACATAAAATTAAACCGCGGTAACACAGACAGCAAAGACGTACCAGAAGAATACCTTTCCTTAATCTACGACGAAATAGCTGGACACGAAATTAAAATGAAGTCGGTTATAACAAAACCAGGAAAACAACAAATTAACAGCGAGAAACGGAGAAAAATTCTTTGGAACATGGAAATGGAAGTCATTTCTTCAGCCGCAAAGAATTTAATGGAATCTGTTTCCCATGTTCAAGCTCCTTTTACAACGGCCAAACACTTGGAGCATGTTAGACCAATGTTTAAGATGGCGTGGACTCCGTTTTTAGCGGCTTTTAGTGTAGGACTACAAGATTGTGACGACCCTGAAGTAGCTTCTCTTTGTTTAGATGGAATCCGTTGTGCCGTGCGAATCGCTTGCATTTTCCACATGAGTCTCGAAAGGGACGCTTATGTTCAAGCATTAGCCCGCTTCACCCTTCTCACGGCAAACTCCCCCATAATGGACATGAAAGCCAAAAATATCGACACAATTAAAACTTTAATAACCGTCGCACATACAGATGGAAATTATTTAGGAAACAGTTGGTTGGATATTTTGAAATGTATTTCACAGTTGGAGTTGGCACAGCTTATAGGCACGGGGGTAAGACCGCAGTTTTTATCAGGACCCGGACATAAACCCCCCGATCCTAGTTCTAAGGAGCACATTGGACAAACAAGCTCCCAGAGCGTCGTTGTAGCGGTCGATCGAATTTTCACAGGTTCCACACGTTTAGATGGTGACGCGATTGTCGATTTTGTTAAAGCCCTTTGTCAGGTAAGGGGATTCCCCTGGATTTACTTTTAGAAAATTATTTACTCTTTTTTTAAGGTATCCATGGATGAATTAGGATATCCAGGACATCCACGAATGTTTTCCTTGCAAAAAATTGTAGAAATCTCGTATTACAACATGGGAAGAATTCGTTTGCAATGGTCTAGAATATGGCAGGTCTTGGGAGAGCACTTTAACGCGGTCGGTTGTAATCCAAACGAAGACATTTCATTCTTTGCCGTCGATAGTTTAAGACAACTTTCCATGAAGTTCATAGAAAAGGGAGAATTTGTTAATTTCCGATTCCAAAAAGACTTTTTAAGACCTTTCGAACACATCATGAAAAAGAACGTTTCTCCTACAATAAGAGACATGGTCGTGAGGTGCATAGCGCAAATGGTTAACTCGCAAGCTAATAATATTAAGTCTGGGTGGAAGAATATTTTTTCCGTGTTCCATTTGGCTGCCGGCGACCAAGAAGAAGCAATCGTAGAACTTGCATTCCAGACTACGGGCAAAATAATAACGGAACTTTACGAAAAACATTTCACGGCCATGATTGATTCATTTCAGGATGCTGTTAAGTGCTTATCCGAATTTGCTTGCAATGCACGATTTCCAGATTTAAGCATGGAGGCTATAAGATTGGTCCGTACATGTGCTTTAAGCGTTTATGCTGCGCCTCATCTCTTTGCCGAACATGCAGGTATGCGTTTTATTAACAAACTAAAGTCCAATTTTTTTTAAGATCCACCACCTGTTGTAAAAATTATTTCAAACTTATAGGTATGGAAAATGATGTAGCAGTCGCCGAAGAAGACCGTGTATGGGTAAGAGGTTGGTTCCCATTGCTGTTCTCTTTATCCTGCGTGGTGAACCGATGCAAGCTAGATGTGCGGACCCGTGCCCTCACCGTCTTATTTGAGATAGTAAAAACTTACGGGGATTCCTTCAGCCCGCATTGGTGGAAAGACTTGTTTAAAATTTTATTTAGAATATTTGACAACATGAAGTTACCGGAACAATACACGGAGAAGGCGGAATGGATGACGACCACATGCAATCACGCTTTATACGCAATCGTTGATGTTTTTACACAGTATTTTGATATCCTTGGACCTTTATTATTGGAAGAATTATACTCCCAATTGCATTGGTGCGTTCAACAAGACAACGAACAATTGGCGAGGTCCGGAACAAATTGTTTAGAGAACTTGGTCAATTCTAACGGACCCAAATTTGATGATGCCACATGGGATAAAACGTGCCAATGTATTTTGGATATTTTTAACTCAACTGTACCTTCAGTTCTTTTAACTTGGAAACCGGAATCTTTCCAAACCACGGCGGTTATCGAACAAAACGGGGACATCGGAGTCCGACATGGTATTTTAAAGCGAACAAGTTTACACGATAGTAATTCCGATACGGCAGCTTTGTTTAATGGATTAATGATCAAAAGTGCTGTACAATTAGAACTGATACAAACAATCGATAATATTGTGTTTTATCCGGCCACCTCGCGGAAGGAGGATGCGGAAACGTTAGCCTTGGCTGCTGCGGACATGACCGGTAGCGTAGCACTAACAGAATGTCAAAGGGAAGAACAAGGAATGTACCGATTATTAAGCACAAGACACTTGGTACAATTAACCGATTGTTTGTTACAATCGCATCGATTTGCCAAAGCATTCAACATGGATCACGAACAAAGGAATTTATTATGGAAAGCCGGATACCGAGGATCAATTAAACCCAACTTATTAAAACAAGAAACGCAAAGTTTGGCTTGTTTGTTACGGATATTGTTTAAAATGTACAGCGACGATAGTCGAACGCCGCATTGGCCTCTAATTCAAACCCGGCTAATTTCGGTTTGCCAAGAAGCCCTCGAATACTTTTTACAGTTGCAAAGTGAGGCACACAGAGATGCTTGGACTTCGCTTTTATTGCTCGTACTTACACGTATTTTAAAAATGCCCGATGATAGGGTAAGGAAATTTAAAATACTTTTCATGACGTTTAATTATTTTTCTTTTTACAGTTTGCTGCTCACGTCTCTTGCTACTACCCGCTACTGTGTGAAATCGTTTGTTTTGATCTGAAAGCAGAGTTGCGCTCTATTCTACGAAGAGTTTTTCTACGTATAGGCCCGGTATTCCGTATTACTAATACGTGAGCGATGTAAGTGTAAGTAAGATAACATTAAAATGTTTAATTTTTCTTGTTAAATATTTATAAGTAGCAGTACTGTGACTATTTTCATAATAATTAAATTATTAGAGCAAGTAGTACGCATCCGTTGCTGTGATGCCATATTATAAAAAAATAATAAAGTAGTTATTATGGTGTAGTGTACAATAAAATGATGAAGGATTATTTGAAACAAACAAAAGTTAGTTTTTGCAGCCGTACCGTACAGGGTGTTTGTTACAGATTCATTTTAGCTAATGCAAACACTTCTTTTTTAATTTTATCGCTTCAAGTTTAAAGAGTAAATCACAAATGCCCTGTATGTGTATACGGCTCTAGTCAAGGTCATTCGATTTTGTAGGTTTGTAAAACAGTGATAGTAAATTTGTTCCATTATTTATAAATCGTCAACCAGCCATGCCTTTATTTTGTTGCAAACAAGGAAAGCGTACCTCCTGGGTCTTCTAAACCTATTTCTTGGTCCTTATGATCATTTTAATTGTTTCCGTGGTCAAATTTTTTTATGCACAACCTTCCACATGTTCCTTTGGAGATATATTGATCCATTTAGCTGCCGTTTTTAATTGCGTTGCGACTATTCACTGTTTAGTCCTGTATCTAACTGACGAGTCCTATAATAAGACTTTTATTTTACGACTCTGAAGTTAAGATGTGTGTCTCGGTTTGGAGTATTAAAATTAGGAAATTTATACAGTTTTAGATTAATTAATTACATGGCACTTAATTCTTATTTCAAACTAAAGCTGCAACACTTCACATGCTTTATGTATACAGATGAAGGATTTCTAACGATTAATAAAGTATAGTGTGTATTTATTAAAAATAATTAACTTTTAGAATTGTATAACACTTATTTTTACATAGTTGAGATATAAAGTACAGCTGTGGTATAAAAGAAAACATAATATTAAAGTCCAATTATTCATATTGTTGTAAATATTCATTACGTCATATAAATTATAAAGTTTACAAATAATTATTACACCTTGATAGTCATAATGTGTAAATTATATTTGTTTTTATTAAAAAGCTTATAAAATATACGTATATTCAAAAAAATTACGACGTTTTATTGTACAGGGCTAAGAAAAAAATGTCTACAGGCTGTGAATTGCAGGGAAAACTTGTAGCGCTTGCAAAACACAAGAAAGCAAACAATTTTTGTTAACAAATGTGTGGTCAAAAGGGCTTTCTTTAGAAAATAGAGGCTCTTAAAGATTTCTTAAGTACCTGAAAATAGGCAACCCAAGTTGCACCTTTGCTTTGTTGTGTTTTGAGTTGCCTACATTTAGGCGCTTCTTAAAGAATCTTTGCGAAGCTCTATTTTATACAAGGAAACACTTTTGACCATACATTTATTAACAAAAAATGTTTGTTTTCATGTATATTTTAAGCCCTAAAAGTTTGTCCCTGCAATTCATTACCACCATGTATAATATACAAAAAAAATTTATTACAAAACTAGTCGATAATAATAACAAATATAAAAAATTATTTTCATGCAGCAAAAGACGGCGTTAAAATTTTCTTCTGTCGTATATTATTAAAAGATTGTCTTTGAGAATTCGGAGTGGATCGACTACTGGAATCAAGTTTCAAACTAGAAGTAGACTTTGGCCTTTTCAATTTTTCCTTAAGCCTTTCTCGATCCAGCGCGATAAGCGTCATTTGCTCTTTTGTCGTCAAATTAAAAAACACTTCATAAAATTCAAAACAGGCTGCTGATACCTAAAACGTTAATGTTTAAAAACTACCAAACATTTAAATTTCTTACCTGTTGGATAAGTCGACGATGTAACTCTACATCAGGCGGACGAATACTCTCCGTACTTTCCGTGTGAAGGCTCATAGCGCATACAAGAGCATCTTGAATGGTTTGTATTAAATTTTTTACACGTTCTGTACGTTTCAATCTACGAACCAAGTAACCTTTTGCAGCAGCCGTTAATACAGTCGCAGCCCATTGCTGAAAATATTACCACAAACATTCTCAGTAAGTTACAAAGAAAATAATACTAACCTCTCTCAGCTTTCGTTGTATTTTAACATCGTTATCCGGAAACAGCTCTCTACTACAGTTTGGACTTTTATTTTCGTGATCAGCTAAACGTCGATAATCGTCATAACCCCGTAAAACATGCAAGGGATCCGAATTGCTATAAGTAGAATTGAATTCGAAATGCACCGAACGCTCATTATCACAACTATCGCTTTCAAAATCGATCAAAAGTGGAGTAGACGTATTTAAAGCATTTACGGTGTCTGTCGGACTGTTTGCTAAAGCCTCGCTGGTACAGGACTTGATTTCCGATTGTTTCTCTCCTTCATCACGAGGTGATGGTGATAGTGGATCGAATTCCATGTACTGAGTTTGGGCTTTTGGTAAATCCATACTTATATTCTGAGTTACAGCCACTAAGTTTACGTTATGATCAAAAAGTTGTTCCCTGAATGTGTTGTAAGATTTTAATTTCATTTCCTCTTCTTTTTTATGCCTTTCTAGAAAGTCTATGATATCTTTTGCACAATTTTCAGGCATACCGTTAAGAACCTCTTGTAAAGCTGCTTCAGCTTCTTCCACTCGTGTATTTAACGAAAATGTATCATCTTTGTCTTGAATTTCCGTTACAGAAGGTTCGTTAACTTCACCGAAATGTTTTTGTGCTAAATCTTGAAATAAATGACCGATATTTTTATCCAAACTGATAAAATCACAACCTTTTACATCATATTTTCCCCTTTGAGATGTAAAAATCTTTCTAGGCGATTTATAATCACACGATACTGAATCATGTTTAAAATTTCCTAAATCTAAAGATCGTCTTTGTGGTGCTGTATATTTTTCAAATGCATAGGAATTGTTTGGATGTTGTTCGGCTTGTTTTTGGAAGTGTTCTAATAATATAGGGCTTGGAGATTCTAAAGTGTACGAGTTACTTCTTATTAAACGAGGTTTTGGTTTTAATTCCTGCAGAGTTTCTGTATTAACTACGGTTGAAGATAAGAAATCTTCCTTTCTACTTCTTTTTAAAGTATCAATAAAGCTTTCATTAGGATCGTCTACTTGTAGTAAAAAATCTCCATGTACCTCGTTTTGGGAATCACCTGCAGAATGTGCATCACTTAAATCTAATTCAACAGTACTAGCCGACAGTTGCTTTTCCTGTTCGTTTGAATCAATTTCGTTGCATTGATTAAATATCACAACCCCATTATCACTATACTCGGATACGTCAAAAGTATTACACGTCAAATTAGTAGATTTTTGATTTTTCAAAGGCACGACAGTTTTGCAGTCTTGAGAAGGCAACTTTTGATTACTCTTTTTAGGTACGTCTGCTATTCCTAAGGCATTGATGTGAGAATTGTCGCTTCCAAAAGACAGAAAGTGCTCTAAGCTTTTATTATAAAAACACGAATTATTTTTGAAAGGTTCTGTAATTTCTAGGCATTTCTGGGACTTTAAGCGACTTTCAATCTCTATAGCTCTTTTCTTATAGTTTTCTATTTCCAAACGTCTTGATGCCGTTATCTAAAATGTGTATTTCTTAGAAATAAAAATATTGGTTAGTATGTTACTTACTAAAGGAGGAAGTATTGGTTTCCCGTTAATTTTAATGCAGGATGTGTAACCACTTTCTGGCATTAATATTGCTAGCGTATTACTTGTCAGTACCATTTTCGGACAACTCAAAAATATCTCTCACCTACAAAATTGAAGCTTTATACGACCATTGGTGTAATGAATAACTGGAAAATTTATATTAATTGATAAAAATCGTAATTCAACGAGGTATTTAGGGCAAATCTTCTGATTAGCTTCGATTAATGAAAAAAATTAAATTATTTTTAAACCTACTTTTCATGAACTAATGGTAATGAACATGTAAATCAAAGCCATTACTTACGATCAAACTTGGAATGGTTCCACACAATACTTGATAATATTCATTAAAATATTTAAAATTGTTGTTATTTTTAGGTTATATCTGGTGATGACGTCTCTTTGGTTTCATAACCTCAATTGTTGACATGTGTTAAACGTCAAAAAAATTTTTAAACATGTCTCGTTTAATTGTTAAGAATTTGCCCAAAACTGTAAGTACATGATTTAATTTTATATTAACTAGTAACCGTAATTAATTTTCAAGATAACAGAAGCTAAAGTACGTGAAATATTTGGAGCAAGAGGAAATATAACGGATGTTCAATTGAAATACACTTCGGATGGTAAATTTCGACAATTTGCCTTTATTGGATTTCATGATGAAAATGCAGCAAACGAAGCTATAAAGCTCTTTAATAATTCTCATATAAGTACGAATAAAATTACTGTGGAACCATGTGCTTTATTAGGTATGGTGAAATTCGGTTAATATTTGTTGATATTTATTGAACGTAAAATAAATTTTAGGTGACACTAAAAAGCCAAAATCTTGGAGTAAATATGCTACAGACAGTACTGCTTATAAAAAAAACAATCCCGAGGTAATAAGTCATGAATTTAAAGAAAAACCCAAGAAGACGAGCAAAAAGAAAAGTAAAGAAATAGAACTTTTAGAAAAGGTGTGTCGGTGACAAACTTGTACGTGTAATTAAGTTTAGTAACGTTTTATTGTTATTAGTACAAAGATGATCCACAATTTGAGGAATTTATTCAACTTCATGCTCCAAAAGATGTACAAACTTTATTAGGCACCAAAGAAACTGCCGAAGAAGCTGTAAAAGATGATTCTAACGATGAAGAAAATACAAACAACGAGAAAGAAGATTCTAATGATGAAGAAGACGATTCCGAAAAGTTAGCAAACCAAAAAATATCTGATGCAGAGGTTCGTTATCAACTCAATATTATTCCTGTATAATTCCCTTATTTTTTATAGTACATGAAGAGTCTTATGAAAAAAAGCGACTCCTCTGAGGACCAAGCAATCGTTAATAAACAACAGAAAAAAGATAAAGAACCAAAAGCAAAAGTAGAGCTTTTCACAGTAAAGGTAAGATATCGAAATGTGAAATAACAGAATAACATTACGTTTACTTTAGTTGCGAAATTTACCTTATAACTGCAAGAAAAAAGTCATCAAGGAGTTCTTTCGACCTCTAGTTCCGTATTCCATTAGAATACCGAGAAATGTAAAGGGAATTGCTTATATAGGTTTTAAAACGGAAAAGAAATTTAACCAAGCATTGTTAAAGGATAGAAGCTTTATAGGTTGAAATAAATACTGCGTAGGTCTTTACAAAGTCATATAATTCGTAAGTTTCAGCTGGAAAGAGAGTATCGGTTGTTAAATACGGTAAAGACGGTGAAACACAGGACGAAATAGTTGACCCAAAAAGGAACAAATGGAAAAGTCAAGAGGAAGCTTTAAAACATGAAGAAGATATAGCGGAATCTGGAAGAATTTTTATTCGTAATTTAGCTTATACTACAACGGAAGAAGACATGCAAGAAATGTTCTCAAAATATGGTAAGGGAAAAACAAAAATTGCTCAGAATAGGTTGCACTTAATTTTGATTTTTTTTAGGGCCCCTCACCGAAATAAACCTGCCTATAGATTTTACAACAAGAAAATTAAAGGGATTTGGGGTAATAACATTTCTAATGCCCGAGCATGCAGTAAAAGCATATTCCGAGCTAGATGGTTCGATTGTGCACGGCCGTATGCTTCATCTTTTACCAGGAAAAGCTAAAGACACCCTTGAGAAGGAACAGGAAGGTTAATTATTTATAGAATTAGTTATATTTCGGTTTGTAATCCCAATTTTTTGTATATAGAATCAACCAATTACAAACAAAAGAAAGCTTTGAAGCAAAAATCTCAAGCTGGTTCGTCACATAATTGGAATTCATTATTTTTGGGACATAACGCCGTAGCAGATGTTATAGCAAAGACTTTCGGTACATCGAAAGAAACCGTGCTTAATCCACACGGGGACGGTAGTGCTGCCGTTCGGTTAGCCCTTGGAGAAACACAGATTGTTGCAGAAACAAGGAAGTATTTAGAAAAAGAAGGTGTACATTTGGATGCATTTAATGAAGTAAGTATTGCATATGAGACCTTGACCCATTACAGATTAAAGAAATTTTAAATCCAAGGGCAAAATTGAGAAATCAATTGAAATGATTTGTAATACCAATAAAATATTACCTAAAGTGACCCTGGAAATCTTTTTACTATTTATTTCGTTATAATCGTAGAAATAATGGGAAATTACTTCATTTATATCGAATAAATCTCCTTGAAGGTGACGCAAGAAGCAAAAATCAAATAAAGATATAATTAGATTGTCCTAATTGATTATTATGGTTACTACATTATTCTTGCGGCACAAGCACAATGTTTTATTTTTAATTACAAAGGAGAAATCTAATCACCAGCAATTTGTCCTAATTACGTGTAGATTGGTGTTTCTTAACTTATTTTAGTTTTATTATTAAAAGGTCACTACAAAACGATCAAAGACAATAATATTAGTCAAGAATTTACCAGCTGAAACAAAACTACAGGAAATAAAGGAATTATTTGAAAAATATGGAATTCTAGGACGTATAATTTTTCCTCCTAGTGGCATAACAGGTGTGTAGTATTGAGCTCGTTCAGCAGAAGGATCGGACTTGAAACTGTTCCCGATGTGTAAACAAAAAGGCCGACCGTGCTCATTGAGAAGCGGATAGCGACAGAGCCTTCAGTATCCCAACAGCAGCGGGGCACCCCACTAACTGTCGCTATCCGCTTCTGTAGTATTGCAATAATTTAATAGCTGTCGTAATTAATTATTATTGCTTCAGCATTTGTAAAACGTTTTAATTCCATCAACCATACCTTTATTTTTTTAGCAATAGTAGAATTTCTAGAACCTTCAGAAGCTCGAAAGGGATTCACAAACTTGGCTTATTCTAAATTTAAACACGTTCCTTTATATTTGGAATGGGCACCAGAAAATAGTTTAATACAAGATGAAAAAAATAATCAACCTGATGCAAAGAAAGAAGCTGCAATTATATCTGAAGAAATTAAACGGGAAGAAAAAATTGAGGAAGTGGAAGAAGAAGAGGAGGAAGAGCCAGAACCGGACACTACCTTGTTTGTTAAAAATTTAAACTTCCAAACGAGCGATGAAAGTTTACATAAGGTTAGTCTCGTTTTCTTCTGTTCCATGTGGGCTGCATTCAAAACTAAAGGCGTGAATGAATGTTTTAGCATTTCCAAGGATGTGGAAGAATCCATTACGCAACAGTTGCCACAAAAAAGGATAAAAACGATCCAAAAAATATACTTTCAATGGGTTACGGTTTTGTAAGATTTCTTTTAAAGTCGAGCGCAGACAAAGCTCTTAAAACAATGCAATGCAGTACCTTAGACGGCAAGACTTTAGAATTAAAACGATCCGAAAGGACTTTACAGTAAGTTGTTATATTATTCTTGAATTATTTCCACTAAGATACTGTTTTTTAAACTTAGAAATGATGTGAGATCTTCAAAGAAAACTTCCAAAGCCACCAAACAAACGGGAACTAAAATATTGGTCCGAAACGTACCTTTCCAAGCGAATCAAAATGAAATTATGGAATTATTTAAGTACGTTTTGTCTTATTTTAATTTCAATCACGTTACATTTTAATTTTAGAACTTTTGGTGAAATAAAGGCCTTGCGGCTTCCAAAAAAGATGTCGGGAGAAGGAAATTCTCATCGAGGTTTCGCTTTTGTCGATTATTTCACAACTAGCGATGCCAAGGTAATTTTTTTCTTCCTTATTGATAATCACTGAATTCTGATTTATCTATGGAATCAATTCTAGAAAGCTTTCGAAGCCCTTTGTCAAAGTACCCATTTATACGGACGTCGCCTGGTGCTTGAATGGGCTTCTACGGAAGAAGGAGTTGATCAAATAAGAAAAAGAACTGCAGAACATTTTCATGAAGAGAAGGAAGTGCGATCAAAGAAGAGCGTATTAGATTTAGAAAAAATATAATAAATTATGTATCCATTTTATGCTGCACCCTGTATAAAATGTAATTTTAATACATAACCTAAAATATATTTAATTTTAAATTAAATAAAACCTTGGTTTATATTATTTTACGATCTCTTCTGTGTTTTACATCATTTCCACCAATGGGGATTGATTACACCCCTAAAAAGAGACTTATTTAGAAGCAAACCCCTTTGCAATTCGAAAACCGTAGCTCAAAAATATTGGCATGAAACCTGTCGTAGTAAGTGGATTATTAATTATTATAACCATTTACTGTTTTTCCTCGAAGCCTCAAGGACCTATTACTTAACAAACATTCTTAATTTTAAGTCGGTAATAGTTCCAATTCACAACGGAGGACGATGGATAAACAAATGTTTCGATGCCGTTCTTTCCCAAACTGCTGTAAGTACATTGAGTATGGAAGTTTGTGCCTGTAACGATGCCAGTACAGACAATACCAGTGAATTGTTAGATCAATGGAAGAATACTTTTAAACAAGCTGGGATTCCTTTACACGTTTACAACAATACCTCGAATGTTCCTTATGGAGGCAAGTTTTTTCTACACAACGTAAACTGTAGCTAATCGTATTAATTTTAGTTGGTTATTCAAAAAACAAAGCAGTATCGATCAGTAACGGAGATTATCTATGCTTTCAGGATATCGTGAGTAAAGTTAATGTTTATTAACTTGAATTTTAAATTTCATTCTAGGATGACGTTATGTTGCCAAATCGGATTCTTCTTCAATATAATAAAGCAAAGGCTGAGTTACCAAACACTGTAAGATAATTATATTATATTTCTATGCGCTTTAACGGTTTGTAGATTGTAGGTAGCAAGTTTAAACGAGAACCAGCCGGTTCCACTGCGAGATATACAAAATGGGCAAACTCTCTTTCCCAAGAGCAGCTTAATATTCAAATATATACGTCCCATGGACCAACCATTATCATGCCGACGTGGTTTTGCCATAGATCCATATTCGAAAGGTAAAATTACCGATAATCGATTCTCGATAATTTCAAAATAACTTTTCAGAGTTGGCGGATTCTCAGAAAAAGGAAAAGGTGTACCGGAAGACTTGCTATTTTTTTATAAACATTTAGACTTGGGCGGAAGAATATCTCGAGTCGATGAATGCTTAGTAATTTATTTTTACCATATCCATGCAACTACTTTTTCCATCCACGAGTATGTTTAACTAAACTTGCTTAATAACCAATAAAATTCCTTTTTTTAGAGATACAATCTGGGGGATTCGAATTAAACGCATCGAAAAAAATGTTTTATCCAAATGGACACGGTTTACGATCTGGAATGCTGGAAAACAGGGAAGGAAATTTTACAACTCCCTTACGAAGGAAAATCAAAACAAAGTCCTAGCTTTATGCGATATTAATATTAAACAGATAGGGAGAAATTACACACCTTTTTATCCAGCGTCACGTACGACAGGTCGTAATGTTAAAATTGTCCATTTTAAAGATGCCCAAGGACCGTTTGTGATTTGTGTTAAAACGGTAAGCCTTAAGACATAAGATATAAGAAATGAAAAAAATTGTTTTTTAGGATCTAAGCAACGGTGAATTCGAACAAAACCTGCACTCCTTACAACTACAAGAAAATCTAGATTATATTTTATTTAGTTAGACGATTATAAAGATTATAAAGTATTTGTTTTACAACTCATTTTAATTTAAGGAAATAACAATCTGGGTTCGATAAGATCTTTCCATGAAAATTCTTTCTCGTCTTCGTAATTTTCATCGCCTTCCATGTAAAATTTACCTTCGGGGGTGGAACATTCATCTGCACCTTCTAAAATTCAAGTAAAATCGTGGGTAATGGTTCGAAATTAATTACAGAAACTTACCTAAAATATTTACAAACACATTACAAGTAGTTGGACAATAATTTAAAACTTTTGCAACAATAACATTGGAAATTTCTGGCGTATAAGACTCGGACAATCTACAAATCTGAAAAAGATCGACTATTTTATTTATGACTATCATTAAATTCTTTACAAACCTTAAAAGCAATCACATCGCCTTGTTTCGGAAGTTTTTCTTTCATAACAGGATATTTTAGTATTTCTTTACAAAGTTTATCGTAATTTAAATTAATATCTATATCGGTAAGGGTGGAATTAAAATCTACAAGACTGGCAGTATCTTCAGGAATCATATTTTTGGTTAGATTATCCTCGCTTCCGTTTTGATTCTTTTCATTTTCAAATCTTATATGGATAACGGGAGCTGCTGAAGTAAACACAGGTTTAGAATATACCACGGGAGGTTCAAATCCATTTTCTTGTTTTTTATTCTTTTTCCTTTTTCTTATCCGTTTCCTTTTTGGTTTGGTTTCCAATCCCAGAAGACTTTCTTCCGTTACAGTACTTACAATTGATTCTGCTGGAGTAGGAATGAGAGGGACCTGGCAGGGAGAAACATGTTCAATAATTTCATCCTCTTTGGTTAATTCAGAGTTTTCTGCATTTTGCGATATCGGAATTAATTGCGGTCCAATACTTTCATTTCTTAGTAACTGTTCCTCATTACTCTGATTTTCTTGTTTATTGAATGTTTTAACCGACAGAATTTGAACGTTTTCGTTCGTTTTAACTTCAGCAGAGTCAATTTCCTGGTTTTCTGGTGTAATTTTATTTTCTATTTGCTCCGTTTTATAATCCACATTATTTTTACACAATTCTGATTGCGGCAACTCCACAATTTTGCTTTCATTTGAAGGATATTTAAGAAGACAGGGTACTTCACTGTTTTTATTATGTCCGGCAGTGAAACTTGCTCCAATTTCATCATAGACTGGGATTACACTACCAATATTACCTGAAAAAGCTTTCATCATACAAATTGTTATACAAAATGTTATTATCATAGTTCCTACCTGCACGAGCATCGTTAACGATAACAGACTTTACAACTTTGGGTTTGGTTGAAATTTCCATTAATTTTATATTTTTACGTGGGACAATAAAAGGAAAGCGAGGAATACCTGCCCGAACTGATGGCAATTCAAAATTTCCATTCAAATTTGTTTCCTTTTTTATAATTTTATCATTCTTAATTACATCACATGCTTCTTGACAATTAAAAGGATTTACTACTACCTCTCTCTTAAATTCGTTAAACTGTGTTTCATTTGCATCTTCGGAAGTTTCATTATGTGAATCACGTTTTTTCTTCTTTTTCTTCTTTGCAAAGCTTTCAAAACCATTAGCATCAATATTCGTACAATTTAAAGTTTCAGATTCGCAATTCTTTCTTTTTTTTTTCTTTTTAACCGTTCCCGGTTCTTCAAAATCGAAGCTTTCCCATTCTTGATTTAAAACAGTTCTACTGATCTGAGTGGAGGTATCTTGGGATTCTAACATTATTTCTGGCTCCGAATTACAAATAACATTGCTGGTGAAACTTCGATGACAAGGAATTACACTAAAAAACCGAAAATTAGTAAAACGTAAACTATCGTAAAAAAAACTCACATGACCAAGTCATCTTCCCTTAATACTCGCACATCTTCTAAATTGGGTAAATATAAATTATTTGAAATTAAATAAAACTCGCCCTTTAATTCAAAGAGGGTTGAAATGTGCTTTTTTAAATCTTTGATAATTTTCATTTTTGAGGTTATGAAAAGCCGGCAAGATGAACGATAATCTTCAAAAAAGTGATGCATATGTAGAATAATACGAAATTCTAACATTTTACGTAATTTCAGGTAATTATTTCCTTAAAATCCTATACTTTTTAATAATTAACCACAGTTAACCTGAAATAATTTTTTTCGGACATTACACATACACATCTATACATATAATACAACGTTTTACATACAATTATTATTTGGTTTGTATGAGAAATATCCAGCTGTCACTTCAAACGATGACGTTTCCATACAAATTAAACGTAAACATTCATTAGTAGATAAACACCAAGGTAAATAGTAAGCAGGTATGGAATATGTAATACGTATTAAAATTACCATCCTTTTCCAGACATATTAAGTGCTTAGTCATTCATATAATTATTAAAAAATGTCCAATGCTGTCAACCCGTTTGCTGCCTTACTCGAAAGCGGTAGCAGTTCTCTAAAGAACAAGAATGTTAAATCAGTTTCTACAATCATCGAAGACATCTTTGGTTTCACCTTAAATAGATCTAAACGGAATAAATTAGTTTATTTAGAAGACGTAGCAAGAACGTTTGATGGAGAAGATTTAAACATGGCGATATTAGAACACGCATTGTTTGAAAGAATTTTATTACCAAATCCACAAGATTACATAGAAAAAAGCCCTAATAACTCAAATGACTATGAAATATGCGAAACCAAAGTTATTTCATACTTGTATGCATGCTTTAGAAAAGTTGACCAACTTTCAAACGAACTGGAACTTAATAGAGGCATTCGGGAGTTAATTATGCGGAACGTGGTAACCGCATTGAAACAACCTGAACTTTACGACAGTCAAGATTTGTATTCTCAAATATACGAAGTCTTGAAAAGTATGGAATCGTTGGGAAACAATTTTTTTACCGAGATCTATAACAGGTTTCTTGAAGAAGAAGGTAAATGTCTTGCCCCCCCACTAAAACACTCTCTAATATTATTACTTACAGATGGATTAGAAGCGATGAAAGAACCTTTTACAATGGTTTTAAAAATGGTTCACGTCGACATTGCCAGAGCATCTCCCGTTACATTCCCTTCTAGTGTGTTTGATATTTTAAATATTTATTCCATTTACGAACCATTAGCATTGATATTACTGAATTATTGCAAACCTAAAAATTTGGATGTTGGTTCAGAATACGCGAATACCTTACTCGGAGCTTTATTTAGTGTCTCGGCTTTACCTAAAACGGCAAACGGAAGTTTTGAATTCTTTCAAGAACCGCTTGATCAGGTAAAACTGAGTATTTAATAAGAAACTTTATTAAAACTATTTTTTAGGCTAGTAATTCGTCCGCAGAAAGTATTTTATGGACGAGCAGTAAAAGAATATCGCAAGACATGCATACGTTAATAATACATTTACTAAAATGTAGTCCGGAAGTTAGAAGTGGTACTTTAACGTGGTTAGGAAATTGTTTAAAAGCTAATGCGGATAGAGGAAAATTATGGAACGCACAAGCCCCCGATTTGAATCCTTCAAATTTCACAAGCGTTAGTGATGGTTTCATAATTAATTTCGCTTCACTCCTGATGAGGTTGTGTCAACCGTTTTCGGCCAATATTAATGACGAAAAGATTCTGAAAGTTGATCCAACTTATTGTGCTGTCCCTGTAAGTAGTATTAACATTTTTTTTGATTAAGAATGCAACTTTTTTAAATTCCAGAATGACGATTGTAGTAAAAAGGGAATTCATTTACTTGATATGTCGAAAGAAACATGTTTGATTCCGATTTTGGAATTTGAAACAAACCCAGAAGAAAGATTGACAAGTTTCCAGTATAATTTTGTCACGGAATGTTTTTTTATTGGCCATCGAGCTTTCGATTTGGGTTTTAGGGTTGCGGGAGACAAACTAGTCCGCCTTAATCAAGTACTATTTTTATAAAGAAACTTAATTTGATTTAGATTATTATCTTTTGTTTTTATGTAGGAAATGTCTAGAATCGAACGTGCTTACCATGAAGCCTTGAATCAAGCTGGACCCATGACCGATATCGTAGATAGCATCAAGCAACGGATGTCATCGGAGCTTTCAAAGTAATTTCATTTTAAAACCTTGAATTCTGTAAAGTAATGAGGATTTATTGTACAGGTACTTGTCGATAAAGTGTGCAATGTCTGAACCAAGTTTATTGGAAGGTTTGTTCAGTTTTATGTCCGCTTCTGCGTTTTGGTTGAGCCAGATCGCTATGCACACGGAATTTAATAACTCATCCTCTAATTTTGCACCTTTAAAAATGAAAACTGTTACATTTCCACTTTCTGATAAAATTCCCGACACATTAAAGTAAGCAAAGAGCAAACCGTCGACAGATTAATAATTCAAACGTTCCGTATTTACCTCGGGTTATTTTTTAGGTGCATTCCAGAATTTGTAATAGAAAACATAGTATGCTATTTAATATTTTTAAGACGGTTCAATCCAAAAGTATTCGAAGAACAGGGTTACGAACGTTTGAAGCCGATCTTAACGTTTATTTTAATTTACATGGGTTCGTCACAACGTACACGCAATCCCCACTTACGTGCCCATTTAGCTGAAGCCCTAGAAGCACTTTTACCTTATCATAAAGACGAACCAGCAGGTTTAAATAATTTAGGAGGAATACAACGGGAACGTCTTTTTAAAGAACACGAAAACAGAAAAGAAATTGTTACGATTTTACTAGATGTCTTTGTGGGGATAGAAATGACAGGACAAAATGTACAGTTTGAACAGAAATTTAATTACCGACGTCCTATGTACATGGTAATGGATTATATTTGGGAAATGGAGGAATATCAAGAATACTTTAAGTACGTTACACGGTTTTAAGTATTTCCTGCGATAACTCTGATAAATCTGTTTGCAGACAACTTGCGCAAGAAGCAGAACTTAACATGGAAGCCATGTCACCTCCATTATTTCTTGGATTCGTAAATTTGCTTATAAATGACGCTATATTTTTATTAGACGAATCCCTTGCCAACATGGCTAAATTACGTGAAATCCAAACGGCAAGGTAAGTTTCCATAATCGTTTGAAAATTTTGACCCCATAAAACAATCTTTCAGAGAAAAAGGCGAATGGGACCGATTACCGGTCCAAGAAAGGGCGCAAAACATGGGATATATGCAACACATAGGAATGCTTGCAAGATTTGATAATATTTTAGGTCGGGACACAATTCGTACAATCGAATGCCTTACATCACGTATAACGATAGTTTTTACACATAACACAATGGTTGATCGAGTTTCCGCAATGCTCAATTATTTCCTATTAAACTTAGTCGGACCAAATCAAAAAAATTTCAAGGTACGTCTTCACCCTTAATTTTTCTTTTTAAAAAAATTCTTTTTACCGATAGGTAAAAGACCAAAAAGAATACAGTTTTGACCCAGCAGCTACCGTCCTGGACATTTGTAAAATTTACGTCAATCTTAAAGAAAGTGAAGCGTTTTGCCAAGCTGTGTCACAAGACGGCCGTTCTTATAGTCCTCAATTATTTACCCTAGCAGAAGATGTTTTGGTTAGAATCGGGGGAGGACCTTTAGTGGGCGAATTACAAGAAGTTGCAAATAAAGTCTCGTGCAAGGCTGCCGAATATCAAACGAGCGAAGAAGCGGTTGCTGAAGCACCTGAACACTTCTTAGATCCGATTATGTCAACTTTCATGACGGATCCGGTTATTTTACCTAGTTCTAAACAAACTGTTGATAGGTCAACTATTGCAAGGTAAGGGTTAACTTAAAACTTTTCTCTTTGATTAAATTTATTTGTTACAGGCATTTGTTAAGTGATCAGACCGATCCATTTAATCGTGCACCGCTTTCAATGGATCAAGTCATTCCAAATACTGAACTTGCTAATGAAATAAGGCAATGGTTGGAGGAGAGAAAAATAAAAAGATAATTATGTAAAACTTTTAGTTTAGTCATAATTGTTGTTAAGTTGTTATTAAATTGTTTATTATTAGAATTTAGTTTTTATTATGTCTTTTCTTGCCAGTTAAAAATAAAATGACCAGGGTTTTATTTGTAATTGGTGTGATTAACAAAAAATACGAAAGATGCGCCTGCTTGTTCTAGAAAAATCTTCCCTATGTTATTTGTTCTCTTTTTACTACTTGCAGTAATGATTATGCAACCCAATATACACTACAGCTAATATTTAACCATTGTCACGAATGTTCGGGAGCTATTTTACATAGGACTTAAAACTAGTAATAAGAATTCATCTACGTAGGCACAGTTGGCTTAAATCCCATCATGTGCCAGGCATAAGCGTCCCGAGACTTCGCTCATGGTATTCCCGATGGAATTCCGGTTTAAAACTTGGCTAGAAAATATTGTAGGTAGGTTTTTTTTCAAGAAAATTATATTATATCTAATTTAAAACATTTCTAACAATCGTATGTGGATTAAGCCTGATTAAAATTGCAATTAATTAAATAAATTTTTGGATTCTTCATAGCGGAGTTTCAAACTTTATTAGGAGTTTTCCCAGTTACTAAAGTGTCAACTAACGTTTTGACAGAGTCTGTATTTCCCGCGATTTTCTGTTTGACAATCAGACAGCCATAAAATATCTGTTTATATAAAAAATACTCTTAATTTTTTAATGAGAATCTTCTAATTACAGTAGTTTTAACTGTTTTATAAACATTGTGATAGTGATCATCCTGCATTTGAAGACTTTCAATATGTATTTCAAGGTAAGTCGAAATTTTCATCTATTTGATTTTTTTCTTATTAGACCAAATTGGAAGACACCAGTTCTTTATGCTCAGAGAATAAACTGCTAGGAGAAACATATGTACCAATTTTTACTTTTTCCAGGTCGAGAAATTAGAATCCAGCGTAGAAGACTGTTTGGAGGTTTCGCACCTGCATAGAAGGTTGAAGGCAAGGTTGAAGGTAGGTACAATTTACAATTTTTAAAGTGTGTACTGTGGAATAAGTCACAGTTGGCTTAAATCCAACGATGCGCCAGGCATCATTATGCCAAGACTTTGCTCACCACATGCCGGAAGGCATTAGGTTTAAAACTTAGCTATACAATATTGTAGGTACTTTTTTTAGAGAAAATTATATTCCATTTGATTTAAATAATTTCTAAATGATAGTACGTGGGTTACGCTTACATAAAAAAGCTATAACTGTAATTAATTAAATACATTTTTGGCTTTTTCATAGCTGAGTTTCAAACCTTATTGGGAATTTACAATCGAAGCGCCACCTCATCACCAAAGTTTTAACTAATGTTTTGACAGAGTATTTCCCGCGATTTTCTGCGTCTGACAGCCGCAATGTCATGTAAAATTCCTCTCATTTTTTACTAAGAATCTTCGAATTACAGGAGTTTAAACTGTTTTATACGTTTATATGTGTTATTGATCATCCTGCATTTGAAGACTCATTATGTATTTCAAGGTAAGTCGAAATTTTCATCTCGATTTCATTTTTTTTTCCTCGCTAGTAAATCACCTTGGAAGACACCAGCACTTGCTGAGAGAGTAAACTGTTAGGAGATACACTTCTGTATCAATTTTGCCTTCTTCCAGGTCGAGAAATTACTACCAACCATAAAAGACTGTTCGGAGGTATCACACCTGTATAGGAGGTTGAACGACGTTTCTTCTTCCATATTTACACTTCTCGGGGCAGAATGTATTGGTGCAGATACCTGGATAAGTGCGTTTAGAGGCCCGTGACCAAGGAAGAAGTCAACCTAGACTTCGCTCTTGATAGACGAGACTTGTACGTAGGTATGTACTCTCTATTTGGTTTAAACTGTAGTGGTTCTTTATGAACGGTAAGATGGTCCAGGATTCGATAGCTAGATACCAGGAACTTCCTAGTACGTACCTAGCTATCTTGGACTGGAACATGTTTTCTCTCCGAGAGAAAAATTGCAGGTTCTCGTCCATGAAAGAGTTAAACCCGTTTATACATGTGCAACATCCTTTAGTAAAATTAAAATCGAGGTAACACATGAATCAGTAAACCTTACCGTTACCACATTCTTATTACTGCAACAAAGTATTTGCAGGTAATATGTACCTACCTATTAATAGTACTAAATTTTTTACCCGTAATCTTTACTGATCGAGCTTAAAGTTTAAAATATTGAAAGTTTCCTGATTGAATTTGCTTTGATTAAATTAAATTATTTCAAGGTATAAAAAATTGGAAAAGTGCATTAACTTTCCTTATCACTTACCTAACCAAGAAGGTCGACAAAAAAGTAAATTGAATTATCGTAGGTACAACTTGACATAGAACGGTGCATAATTACCTTGAATTGAGAAATACAAATTGGTAATATAATGTTTATATTTAACACAAATCGACTAGGAAATTAAAAGTTCAATTCGTAATTTTATTGCATTGATTGGAAAATTACAGTTAACCGGTTTCTGATTTTTTTAATACCTTTATGCAATAATTATTACATGATTTTGTAAGAAATTATGTTTGCATTTAGTTATAAATTAAAAAAATGCGCGTTATGTTAACAAAATATGCAATAGGAGTTTTTTCTTTATTAACCTTTGGGTGTTGTCCAATTCTGGTAGCTAGTAATAATAAAGAAAGTATTTATAGATTTCTGATAAAAGACACCAAAGCGAAATACACCGCACACGAACCAATTCGTGATTTATTATCCATGTAAAAACTTAAATTATAGAATGTTGAAACTATAAACGTAAAGTAAGACCGTCAAATACTGTTTGCAGCAAAGAGGATGAAACTCCACTACCATTCCACTGCTTACGTCCTGGAGGCAACAGACAATACCACCGGACATGGAACATGAAAAGCTATCCAGAGTTTTACTACACTCTAAGCTGGGTGAATATTCAAGACAGTGCGTCTTATTTTTCAGGTGGGACCTGCTGGCGTTACGCAGTCAAGTGTATTTGCTGGCAGGTCTCCGTTTACCATTTTTATGTGGTGTTGAGTTCCACTACATTCTAAGCTGGGTAAATACATAAGAAAGTGCGTTACGAAAGTGCCTACGGTTTAGGCACGATAGTTTTTTATTTTTCAGGGGGACCTGCTGGCGTTACACGGTCATGTGTATTTGCTGGCAGGCCCCGGTTCTCCCTTTGAGTGTTTTTATTTTTCAGGGGGGACCTGCTGGCGTTACGCAGTCAAGTGTATTTGCTGGCAGGTCTCCTTTTACCATTTTTATTTGGTGTTGAGTTCCACTACACTCTAAGCTGGGTAAATACATAAGAAAGTGCGTTACCAAAGTGTCTACGGTGTAGGCACGATAGTTTTTTATTTTTCAGGGGGACCTGCTGGCGTTACGCAGTCAAGTGTATTTGCTGGCAGGCCCCGGTTCTCCCTTTGAGTGTTTTTATTTTTCAGGGGGGACCTGCTGGCGTTACGCAGTCAAGTGTATTTGCTGGCAGGTCTCCTTTTACCATTTTTATTTGGTGTTGAGTTCCACTACACTCTAAGCTGGGTAAATACATAAGAAAGTGCGTTACGAAAGTGCCTACGGTGTAGGCACGATAGTTTTTTATTTTTCAGGGGGACCTGCTGGCGTTACGCGGTCATGTGTATTTGCTGGCAGGCCCCGGTTCTCCCTTTGAGTGTTTTTATTTTTCAGGGGGGACCTGCTGGCGTTACGCAGTCAAGTGTATTTGCTGGCAGGTCTCCTTTTACCATTTTTATTTGGTATTGAGTTCCACTACACTCTAAGCTGGGTAAATACATAAGAAAGTGCGTTACCAAAGTGTCTACGGTGTAGGCACGATAGTTTTTTTTATTTTTCAGGGGGACCTGCTGGCGTTACGCAGTCAAGTGTATTTGCTGGCAGGCCCCGGTTCTCCCTTTGAGTGTTTTTATTTTTCAGGGGGGACCTGCTGGCGTTACGCAGTCAAGTGTATTTGCTGGCAGGCCCCGGTTCTCCCTTTGAGTGTTTTTATTTTTCAGGGGGGACCTGCTGGCGTTACGCAGTCAAGTGTATTTGCTGGCAGGTCTCCTTTTACCATTTTTATTTGGTATTGAGTTCCACTACACTCTAAGTTGGGTAAATACATAAGAAAGTGCCTACGGTGTAGACACGAGAGTTTTTGTTTTTCAGGGGGGACCTGCTGGCGTTACGCAGTCAAGTGTATTTGCTGGCAGGCCCCGGTTCTCCCTTTGAGTGTTTTTATTTTTCAGGGGGGACCTGCTGGCGTTACGCAGTCAAGTGTATTTGCTGGCAGGCCCCGGTTCTCCCTTTGAGTGTTTTTATTTTTCAGGGGGGACCTGCTGGCGTTACGCAGTCAAGTGTATTTGCTGGCAGGTCTCCTTTTACCATTTTTATTTGGTATTGAGTTCCACTACACTCTAAGCTGGGTAAATACATAAGAAAGTGCGTTACCAAAGTGTCTACGGTGTAGGCACGATAGTTTTTTTTATTTTTCAGGGGGACCTGCTGGCGTTACGCAGTCAAGTGTATTTGCTGGCAGGCCCCGGTTCTCCCTTTGAGTGTTTTTATTTTTCAGGGGGGACCTGCTGGCGTTACGCAGTCAAGTGTATTTGCTGGCAGGCCCCGGTTCTCCCTTTGAGTGTTTTTATTTTTCAGGGGGGACCTGCTGGCGTTACGCAGTCAAGTGTATTTGCTGGCAGGTCTCCTTTTACCATTTTTATTTGGTATTGAGTTCCACTACACTCTAAGTTGGGTAAATACATAAGAAAGTGCCTACGGTGTAGACACGAGAGTTTTTGTTTTTCAGGGGGGACCTGCTGGCGTTACGCAGTCAAGTGTATTTGCTGGCAGGCCCCGGTTCTCCCTTTGAGTGTTTTTATTTTTCAGGGGGGACCTGCTGGCGTTACGCAGTCAAGTGTATTTGCTGGCAGGTCTCCTTTTACCATTTTTATTTGGTGTTGAGTTCCACTACACTCTAAGCTGGGTAAATACATAAGAAAGTGCGTTACCAAAGTGTCTACGGTGTAGGCACGATAGTTTTTTTTATTTTTCAGGGGGACCTGCTGGCGTTACGCAGTCAAGTGTATTTGCTGGCAGGCCCCGGTTCTCCCTTTGAGTGTTTTTATTTTTCAGGGGGGACCTGCTGGCGTTACGCAGTCAAGTGTATTTGCTGGCAGGCCCCGGTTCTCCCTTTGAGTGTTTTTATTTTTCAGGGGGGACCTGCTGGCGTTACGCAGTCAAGTGTATTTGCTGGCAGGTCTCCTTTTACCATTTTTATTTGGTATTGAGTTCCACTACACTCTAAGTTGGGTAAATACATAAGAAAGTGCCTACGGTGTAGACACGAGAGTTTTTGTTTTTCAGGGGGGACCTGCTGGCGTTACGCAGTCAAGTGTATTTGCTGGCAGGCCCCGGTTCTCCCTTTGAGTGTTTTTATTTTTCAGGGGGGACCTGCTGGCGTTACGCAGTCAAGTGTATTTGCTGGCAGGTCTCCTTTTACCATTTTTATTTGGTGTTGAGTTGCACTACATTCTAAGCTGGGTAAATACATAAGAAAGTGCGTTACCAAAGTGTCTACGGTGTAGGCACGATAGTTTTTTATTTTTCAGGGGGACCTGTTGGCGTTACGCAGTCAAGTGTATTTGCTGGCAGGCCCCAGTTCTCCCTTTGAGTGTTTTTATTTTTCAGGGGGGACCTGCTGGCGTTACGCAGTCAAGTATATTTGCTGGCAGGCCCCGGTTCTCCCTTTGAGTGTTTTTTATTTTCAGGGGGGACCTGCTGGCGTTACGCAGTCAAGTGTATTTGCTGGCAGGCCCCGGTTCTCCCTTTGAGTGTTTTTTATTTTCAGGGGGGACCTGCTGGCGTTACGCAGTCAAGTGTATTTGCTGGCAGGTCTCCTTTTACCATTTTTATTTGGTGTTGAGTTCCACTACACTCTAAGCTGGGTAAATACATAAGAAAGTGCGTTACCAAAGTGTCTACGGTGTAGGCACGATAGTTTTTTATTTTTCAGGGGGACCTGCTGGCGTTACGCAGTCAAGTGTATTTGCTGGCAGGCCCCGGTTCTCCCTTTGAGTGTTTTTCACTTTTTAAGAGGGATCTGCTGGAGGTCCGCAGTCAGGTATACTTGCTGGCAGGTCCCTTTTCTCACTTTATCATTTGATTTTATTTTGAATTCCACCACGTGTTAAGCTGCTTGAAAATTTTCGACAGTGAATCACGAAAGTGCAGATGCAGGTTACAAAAGTTTTATGTTTTTCGGGATGCACCTAATTTCAGCTCTCTTGTAAAGTCTGTTTTGTAGCTGTATCCGTTATATTCTTACTTCCTTTTTTCTAATAGAGTTCTGCACTAGTAGACCCAGATGAAAGTTTACTTGACATTTGATGAATGTAACCAATTTCTTTGGTACGGACGTGGGTTTCCTAACTTAATGCGACGGGGGTGTCCCGATAAGGGTGCTTTATGAAAGCTTTTGTCTGGATGCAAAACTATTGTTTCAAGTATGAATGAGAGCCTCCAGGAAGGTTGGAAGCGGTCGGAAGTCATCTTGAGGTGTCACATTCCGATGTTGTCTTGTAAAGACAGGAACATTCATTGGTTTCGGAGTTACCTATTGAATGAGGAGATCCTTTTCGGAACTGCGGTGCGTTGTTTTGGGTTAAATTTATAAACGGTCCTGCAGAATTCGGCCAGAGCTGCGATTTAATGAACCCTCGCGAACGGAGCGCAGCCGCACTGTTTGTTATAAGGAAGAGAAGTCCACCGGAGGACCGGAGAGCCGTAGCACCTCCGTAAACAGCTGCAGCTCGCGGCCGCGCGCACTCTTCGCGCTGTCGCATTGATATTCACCGGCGGGTCCGAAATACGCTGCTCTAATCTCGCGAAGTGGTGTAGTGTGTGTGGTTTTTTTCTTGCCCGATTCTGGGTGGAGTACTTCTCCGGTTGTCGCAGATTTTGCAGGTAGATACCTATACAATTTAATCGCACTATATTATCTATGAATTTAATATTTTTGTGGGAAAGTGCGGTTAGTCTGTGCGCACTTGCTGTGTTGTCATGTCGTGACTATTTATATTATGTCAATAATCGCACAGCACGTGCCAAAGGCGCATTTTCACGGCTTAATTTTACTCGTACCAGACGATATTTTATGTGTTTCTTGTAAATTATGTGTTGGTATTTTGCATGTGATAGAAAATCACCGGATGTCATCCTTGCAGAAGCAATATTTCAGTTTTCCTCCAATACCCGCCACAACAGTTGAATTTTTTTGACAAGTACTATAATCTTTTTCCTTTGGATGGTAATTAAAGGGAAATGGAAAATTCGGAACCAGGGCTGACGTTTAATCAATAGCACGGCTCGGAATTTAATTCCACTTCCACTGTATTTTTAATATTTTCATCACTGTTCGTTCGCCAAGTCACTTTTTCTATTATTAATGCTAAATAAAAGAGGAAGTGCTATACTCCCTTAATAATGCCTTTTTAAAGGAGGCGATCCCTAATGAACTAATCTAGGCACCATTTATCATATTGGTTCTAGAACAGGTCGGGGGTTCCCAAAATATGCCTGTGCGATAATTATCACTGGACACCAAACGATTTTTGCTTCAGTTACAATATCTTAACGTGGCCCAAAAAGTTAAGGGACCCTTGGAGTAAACCCTAACGTCTTTGCCTTATTCATTTCATAATTTAACCCAACACAAATATCTGCACTAGACAAAAAAGACTTGTGTATGCTCATTGTCGAATTTTCAAATTACTGTATGAATCGTTGCCGGTAAATCTCAAACCGTGGCACTCTTTCCGAAATAGATGGGCAGTTATTAAATATTTGTTTACCAATTACCTACTTTAGAATAATAAACAAGCACTGACGTCAATGTGTCTGGCATGAGTTAATCAAGATTCTCTCTTTTAATTCGCAACTGAAGCAATATTACATAGTTTTTTTGGTAATTAGTACATTTATCTCTAATTAAACGAATGTTACTGCTGCGTGCTTGTTTTTTAGACTAAATTTCGCGAACGTAAAGCATTCATTTTGTTTCACAAGTTTACGATAAATTCCAACATGTACAACAGTTAAAAATAGCAACATTAAAGGTTGTAAAATGTGTATTTAACGTAATTGGTTTGTGTTATCTTTTCATGACCCCGTGACTGGTAATAATTTGATATTTATACAATCGTAAGACATAATCAGTTATTACAAAATTAAGTGTCGACTCAATTAATTAATCTTGGGATTTTTTTGTTGTCAAGGCTTAACATCGACGCTCATTACATTAAGGTAAATTTCCAGTTGCGTTGATAGGGAATCGCTTGGATCAAAAAGAACTCGCTGTTTCGGTAGGCAGCAACCCTGTAGTTGCTAGTTTGATATTCCTCACTACTCCAGATACAATTAAAGTGAAAATCCCTCCAGGAGTTGACGGTTAATCAATAAACTGTAGGTTTTGGGGTTCCATTTGAATCCCAAATATGTTCATCAAATTGCCTTGGGCGCATTCGCTGCAACGTACCACACTGTATACCAGGGGTTGTCAATAAATTATTCCAGTTTATAGCAGGAGGATTACATTTAATACTCTTTTCCACCCCCATTCATTATTTGGTCCTTGAAGGAAATTTCGTTTATTAATCGAATTACTTCGCATGTTTTTTTCCTAAACCCGATCAAGTCAAAATGGTGATTGATATAAGTTTTTGAATATTTTAACAGGTGTCTAATAAAAAATTGATTGGCTTAGCCCCAATTGCACCGGTTACACTTAAATATAAGCGTCGCTTAAAAGATTAATTCCCATAGATACAAATTGTTACAAGAATTGTGTCCATGGCAATTGATTTTTTAAGCCAAGCTTATTATTTAAGTGTAACCGGTGCAGTTGGGCCTTATTTGCATAGAATTTGGTTCGATATCGAGTATGTCAATGAAATAATCTTCTAAATTATTCGTTGTTCAGGAAAACTAGTTAAGGAGTTACACTAAAATGGAAAAAAGAGCAGATCGAGATTAGAAATCTATTTTAATCCAACAGAATAATATCAATTAGGAAAAAAGGGGAAAAAAACGAAATTCATGTAGTCGTACGTGTTCGAAATGTCAAACCATTAATTAACTGACATCAAGGCCACTATTCGTTGGTGACTCAACATACACACACTTCGATCAATTAAATCGAAATAGCAACTAGCTTACACATTTAATTTAGGATAAATGGACAAAATGTTGCAGTAGCAAAATGAACACTAATAGATTTCGGAAGAAAGCAATAGATAGACAATCGAAACAATTACATAACCAGATGAAGAAGTAGATCTGGTAATCCAAAAGTAGAGGATATTCAAGGAAGACAAAAAAGATATTTGTCTGCAGAGATGGTTTTATACTGCAACTTTGACGGTGACCTATAACCCTTGCGCCATCTATTGTGGAGTTACTTAACTTGCGTATAACGCTAGCGCCATCTACGTAGGATTTGCCTAACTTGCGGTACGGATTGATTACAAGCAGAGGGCGTAAGATAATTGTCGAACATCCCGAATATTCTAATTATGGCAAAGTTACGGAACGTTTAAGAGATTTGTAATTGCTCCTGGGTTAATTCCCTACATTACCTTAATTTACATACGGCTAATGTAAATCATTTAATTTAGACAATTTTTTTAATGCTTGATTATGGTTAATTTCCAGATAACATGTAATGCCTGATGTCATATGCTAATTTGCCACTTGACACTTATTTTTCCTCATAATTCTTCTATTAAAATTCGTTTCGCTGTTTTGTTGAGAAAGATTAGAATTTACGGGTTCACTGTAATGTTTATTCTGGGAAATGTAATAATGTTGTCTAAATTTAAATCATTTCAAGCTTCGTTTCGAAGATGTGACCGTAAGCGCAATTTCTGTCTAATTAATCTAAACGGAGATTATCTTGGCCTAAGTAGAATTCAGCGCACCCCCATATTACTTGGAATAGTAACAAGTCAGGAAAGTGATGGTTTACTGGGTGAGGGGGTCCGAGTCCGGCAAAGAGACATTACCTGTCCCTTACAGAAAAAACATTCATTTTTCATTCTAAACGTTCTTGATTTATTAATAAAGCGTCAGAAATCAACGTGTAACGTCTGATTCTGTTCATTTTTCTCCCTTCAACACCAGAAACATGTTTCCCCTACCTGTTAAGATCTTTATAAGAAAAATATAGAAAGTCAGCAATGACGGAGCGCTTTCAACCCCCCTGAGTTTTACTGCCAGCCCTTAACTGTATCGATTTCTTTTATATTGTCAAGTTAAATGTCAAGGGAACAAGACCAAGGATTTGGGGTGCAAGAAACGTGGAAAGTTTTTTGTTATTTCAATTTCTTTCGGTTTCTTTTCATGATCTCTCTGTAAATATTAATAATAGAACGTTTAGTTTTATTAGTATCTTGCGTGTTTGAATAGAAAATTGGTAGATTACGTGTAGGGTTCCTAATCTGTTAATGGCAGTAGCGTGAAAAATTTCGTTTGTATATAAAGCGTAAGAAGATGAAGAAATAACAAAACCACAACAAAAAAGATTCCGAAGAGATTTATTTCCTGAACAAAAATTTGCGGTTAACCACCATTCATCTATTTTAACAGCACTAATCATCCTACGACAAACGTTAGATAACATGAAAATGTAAAGTTGGACGAAGATATAAATATTAATAAGAAAAAAATGTTTGGCACGGAGCTCATTTGTTAAGACAGGAGAAAACATGTGAATTTAATTTACTATGATGGAATAGCGCGAAGAGTGTTGTAAATATTATCTCTGAATAAAAATAAAAACTCGTCGGTTGAATTAACGGTGCGAAGAACCATTAGAAGAAATGTCGAAGTCTTAGCAAAGAAAGATAATGCTAAAAAGTGGAAGTGCAAACCTCCCCTGGACTTTCCCATACTAAAAATAAACATTTTGTTTTTGCTATTCAACAGTAGTTCGCGAGGCAGCATTGGAAATCATTTGAATGCCTCGTGAGAAAAACGAGTACGGGTTCGATATGAACAAAAGAAAGACACCAAGATACGCATCTATCGCGGCTAGAAGTTACAACCGGCGAAGTCGGACGATCGCTACCGACCGACGATCCGAGTCCAACCTAAATATTCAAAATTCACGAATTTCTCATTAACCGTACATTTTAGCCACATGAAGACCTAATACTATGTGATAGATAATTTAATTTTGCATTCAATTATATAATAATATATAGGGTGTTTCATTTAAAATAACAAAATGGATATTAAACCCAGAAATGTGTAACTTAGTACCCACAGTTAACAGAAAGTCTACCAAAATATACACAGTCCTCACAAATAAGGTCAACTCAACCTCTCACATTCTCCCACGTAATGAATGCTATCTAATCCAAGAATATTGTACCCACAGTTGATGCAAGGTTTACCGCGTAGCACAAATTATATCGCAACTTACATTAATTATGGGGTCCTAGTATGCAATATCAGCAAAAAAGTGTAGTCTAAACATGTATCGGTTGCTTATTGTACTGTGAAAACCAAACACCCTGTATACGTGATATAAATTTAGAAAAATGTAAATTTATATACTGAACAACTTTTATAATTAAACTTTTTTCATATTTTGACTAATAAAGGCGCTATAGGAACATCAATTTTCGATTTTCAAAACCTCGTAGAGGGCGCCACAGTGGAATTATGGCGTTCATCAAAAAACAAAAATGTAGCTAATACCAAGCTGCATAAGTATAGAAAATTTAAACAAATTCCTTAGACCAGTTTTTTTGTAATAATTTTTCAAAAATTTCAAAATTTTTGGAAGAGCGCCGTTGCGACCGTTTTTGGATTTAGTAAATAATTTTTTTTCTTGGTGTAGCACAGCCAAAGGGCTTTCAAACAAGTTGTTGCGGAACCTAATCGGATAACTGGTTTTTGAGTTA
Organism: Hemicrepidius hirtus; assembly: GCA_963082805.1. NCBI lineage: Eukaryota > Metazoa > Arthropoda > Insecta > Coleoptera > Elateridae > Hemicrepidius > Hemicrepidius hirtus. The sequence continues at coordinate 119,453 of OY720162.1, forward strand.
CGGGGCGTTAAAGTCGAAATTTTGAAAAATTCATAGCGACCGCCATCTTGAAGTTAGAGAGTCCGGTAAAAAACTGTTTCCCTTGAATTATGCCCTTCTTTCATATCCCCTACTCAGATTTTCAAAATTCCGCTTCTGAAAAAAATTATACCAAAAAAACATGTCTAACTTCCGCTTCCGGTTTCGGATTTTTTTGAAAAGCTTATTTTGTCGATGAATTTTCGATATACCCCTTCATTTAAAATTTCATCAAAATCGGTTCACTAGTTTTTGCGTTAGAGGCGTTACATACATACACGCACACACACACACACACACACACACACACACACACACACACACACACACACACACACACACATACATGTCGCGCAATGCTTGTGTGGCCACCTACACCTCGCCGACTTATGGGGTCTTGGAAGATATACTATACAGCTGATTGCATTTTTTAAAACATTTAATTTGCTATTTTCAGTATACCTAAACACACCAAATTCCGGTCCTTTTTTGCGAATTATGAGTTGTGGGGTCAGGCCACACATTGACGGTAAAAGTTGGTTAGTTTGTACCTAACGCTTTGTGGCCATACACATTGTAACACACAAAGGTGTTACACACACACAATTTTTGTAAACGACCTTGATAAATGTTTCTAATTACAAGCACTTCTGCAAAGCAAACTGTTTTCCAGACCTGATTTTTTTGCTGTCTGCAAATAATCTTCTGCTTTAAACTCTATCAGTATCAATATGATCATGTCTCTGATAATATTATCTTCATTTCTTTTAAAATAAAAATCAATTACCTAGACACATTTATTTCTGGGAGACAATTTAACTGATTTGTGGGAATATAAAAGCGACCTGAATTAATATAATATATATGGCGTAGGTACCTATGTATTTCAATTTTGTTTTGCTTTAATTTTCGATGTAGATAAATTTCAGTTTTTTGAAGATACTTCTTTCTGAATAGTAATAAATAAAAATTAAAATTTTGTAATATTGTGATTTTACCATTTTTAATTTTGTATCAATTAATTCGGTGTATTAAAGCAATGACAAGATGTTAGATTTGGGGTGGGGAGGCCACGCTAAAGCTGTTAAAATAGGTCGGAAATTGTGTGGCCATGTGTATGGCCACACAACAGATGTTACAGTATGGTGTGTGGCCACACAAGTATTGCGTGACCTGCTACGCATTGTAACACACGAAGATGTTACACACTACAATTTTTGTAAACGACCTTGATAAATGTTTCAAATTTCAAGCACTTCGTGCTCGCTCTAAACCAAACTGTTTTCAACGGCCTGACTTTTTTACAGTCTCCGTAATCGTATAGTTAATAATTTTCTGCTCTAAACTCTATCAGTATCAATATGATCATGCCTCTGATAATAATACCTTCATTTACATTTCATTTCTTTTAAAATAAAAATCAATTATCTAAGATACATTTATTTCTGGGAGACAATTTGAAACACCCTAAACTGACCAATACGGTTACGTTTTACCGACTTAACAAGCCAATCGCCGCACTCCAAATTTGTATATTCTCGGATATTTAGGACTAGTACCAAGGTATGCTCCTAACGCACAATTCAGTTCCTAGATGCCCCTCGCGGGAGAGGGTGTAGCACGTCACAAGTAGAGAAGCTAACAGGCTTACAGCGAAAGTACGCGTTTGACTGCTATTCCGTATATCGTAGTTCGCAAAATTCTTTACCCCTTTATTAGAATTTAAAGTTTTTTATATTTATTATAAGCATTTTATTATAGTTTACATATTTTACCATATTATATTTAACGCCTTGCAAAGTATGTTGAACGGATGTTCGTATTTTTATGTCACTGGATATGGGAAGAATTCTTTAACAAGTATTTTGGTAAAGGAGTAAACCATCGCAAAGGAATTAACAGCAAACTATTGAAAAAGTTTAAAAATAAAACAGGATATTCTAGCAGTGTATATTCGCCAAAGAATATTTATACGAATAAACTTTTTGAATAGTAAAAGGCAAGAAGAAAAGCGCCAATTATACAAACGAAAATGGGAGGTCTTTTTCTAGGGCTTTTTCTTCCGGTGCTGTTTTTTCTAGGACTTCTTTTTCCGGGGCTTTCTTTACCGGGGCTTTTTTTACCGGAGCTTTTTCTTCCAGAGGCTTTTTTTACCGGGCTTATATTTTAGGGACTTTTCCCGGGCTTTTTTTACAGCCACTCATATTCTTAATAGGTACTAATTTTCTTTGCTTCTTGTGTCAATATATTTACGCATATCCAAAATTTGTTGTTGTTTTTTACATTAATGTAATTACTCACAGGAAACTTATGTACCTACTCTACAGAAATATTTCTTTTACACAAAATAATATATTACAAATATTGTATGCCTAATTGGTGATTTTCGCAAATTTATTGTTTAGTTTCTACATAAAAATATGTATGAAAACAATGTAGGTACTGAAACATATAATACATAGGCCATGATTTCGTTTAGAGCAAGATATAGGATGATGGAAGCATTACTTTATGAGTTTATAAAAATTATAGTGGCAATATACCACTACATCCATTGCAGCGGTGACCGCCGCTTCTACTTGTGACGTCACGGTAACATTAACACAGCGCTTATGGGAAACCGCCGAAGTAGCATACCTAACTATGTTTAAGTACCTTGACTAGTACAGAATTTCAGCGATTATATCACTCATATATTATAGACAATGGAATTTAAGAATTTTTTAAAAATGAATAAATCACGGCGGGAATTCTCGGATATACCTTCTTGGTCTATCAGATTTGGTGCTTCGGCTTCCTATTGGCTGTGATACGATGGTATCTGTAGCAACCGTACATAACAATAATTGATTTGTTTTATAAATTAATTTTTTTAAAAGTCAGACAGACATTTTGAGTTTGAAAATAGGTTAAATATCAAAAGTAACTTTAAAATTCGTGATATCGTGACAAATATCATTCGATCCCTTCCGTATATTCTAAATACTTTTCCCTCTTTCTATTCTCAATTTATGTTACCATTAGGAAATATCTCTCGAGCAAGCTCTCGGGAAATTTCCATGGCAACATCAATTTCGAATATAAATCGCGAAAAGTATATCCGAATATACGAAAGCGTTCTTATGATATTACTGCTGACTAGGTATTTCCCTGACTAATTTTTGACCAATCAAAAGACTTTAATTTTTGACGTTTAACCAAACACATGTGAACGCCAGCGACAATTTGCACTCGTGCAAATTGCGGATAATTTAGATTAGTACATTTTTCGGCAATTTGTTACTTTTCTTTTTGAATTTTGTAGAAGTTTTATATTTAATTAAACATTCGTTCGGGAAATAGTATATCATATTGCCGATATTTTTTTTTCACATGCAGGAGATCATAGAACAGCTATTTGAATTATAGAGGGTTAAATGTTAGGGAAAACTGCGTCAGTGGGTCCTATATATTTAGGAGATGTTCCTCAGATAACAATACAAAGAATTTTGAAACTAAACAAGGAAGATTTTGTAGATGTATAGGTACCGTGACAATGATGTTAACACACTATTCTTACTAAGTATAACTTTTATAATATATTCTTATTCCATTTTAGGGTTTGTTTCCCTATTGGAAGAATTAAAACTAAAAAAATATCTACTACAGAATGAGTAACAGCAGTTAGAAAGTCCAGCTCAGATATTAAATATTTACGCCATATGTCCATTTTGCAACCAAGGTTAGCTGAAATGTATAAAGCTGAAAAGAAAAACTATACAAATTTAGTAATCAGCACAAAAAGCAGTTTTTATGGTAATAAAATAAATACGTCTAATAACCAATCGGAAGCGGCCTGGAATGTCATTAAATAAACTAACAAATAAGGATACAAAAGAAAACGTTTCAAAATTCGAATTAAAAATAGAGGGAGGAATAAACAAAATAAGTCTACGCTAACCGCTATGTATGAACTTTTTTAAAACATAATAACAAATGTAAACGTGGGGGATGCCCTATTGGAGTTTTCTTTGACCATAGTAGGGCTTTCGATTTTCTTAATCACAGTATTCTTCTACACAAGATGTACTAGAATGGAATTCGTGGGAATCTTTATGAAGATGTCAAAAATCGCATCCCTTAAGTCACATTCTGATGATGATTTCTATTGTTTTGCAAACAATAATAAAGTCTGTTTTGAAACTCTTGACGAACTCTATCATTTTGAAAATTTATTGTGAGAGTAAATTCAAGTAAATAAGTTCCATGACTTTGAACATTTGATTTTAAATAAATCGAGAACTATCTTAAGCCCGTTTGTAACATTCAATTATTTAGTACAAGTTTCAGTCACTTTTTTAGGAACTAAAAAATTGACAGATTGACACTAATATTGATTTGAATCTAGACTATTCAGAATCGCTTTTGAAAAGGATGAGAATTTTGATATGTTTTTTGCTTACAAAGATATGTCCCATTGAAACTTTTAAAATTGTCACCCTGTATGTATTATTATGACGTACCTTGTGCCAATGCATTGGTCAACCAATGCAAATAAAGATATTATTATTATTATTATGATGGCCACACAATACTATAACAAAATAACCGATGGCCACACAACATTATAACAAAACAGCCGACGAATGCAAAATGAAGAAATTAGAATTTTAATGAAGGGGGCGCCACCATATGGTGCCACACAATGACGGTTAAAATCTGGTCCATTACACATCGGATTTTTAATACATTTGTGGGGCCATTTAAAACGGATGATAAATTTGGGGTGGGGAGGCCACGCTGAAGCTGTTAAAATAGGTCGGAAATTGTGTGGCCATGTGTATGGCCACATAAGTCGTGGAGGCCACACAACACATGGTGCAGTATGGTGTGTGGCCACACAAGTATTGCGCGACCTACGCACACATACACACACACACACCCACCCACAGACAGACATTTTTTCTAGACCACTTTTTTAGGCTCCTGGGGGTCCAAAACGCCCATTTCCGTGAAAATCTCGATTTCGAAAATTTTCATGATATCAATACTTCCCTATACCAGTAGTGGTATGGGAAAGTAAAAAGGATTGTAATTAAATTAAAGTAGGTCAAAGGAAAATTCTTTTACGACCTATCCCATAAACGAACAAAACTGCATGTAGAACAGCACTTATATCTTACACAATAGTCTTTTACTTGAAAAAGAAATGAAAAAGCGTTATTCAACCAACACCCACAACATTACTATTTAACCTAGTAATGATTAAAAAAAATTGCATTGTAGGTCAGTGGGTATGAGAAAGATAAACCTAACTAGTAAATTAAGACGGGCTTCGATAAATTACACGCTCACTAACGAACTTTACATTACAACACCTACGAGGTGTAAGTATCTAAACTAATCGAACAAGAGAAATCCTGCATTTACAAACAAATATGTTTTCACTGTTCTGTAATACCAGAACATTAACATATGTTCGTGAAACAATTTTCTTACAAATGCAAATAAACTATTAGCGAACACCCATGGACAAGGCGAATTTAATTAGTTCAGGAAAAATTTCCCCCCCCGTATAGAACTCGAACTTGCTAGATTATGTCATAGCTGTCTGTATTTTCTTTATGTCGTTGTATAAATAAATCAATTACACCTTGCAGACATAGTAGGAAGCTAATTTAAAATTTAAAGTATAATTATATCTAATACCGATATAGTCTCGATGAATCACTCGTAATGTATGTTGCAGGGTCTTCGACGAAAACGAAGATGATGCCAAGCAGAAGCGAAGTCCATTTGTTCGTAGGCAATTAATTAAAGAAGTCGGTCGGTGTGTTGTGATAAATTCGTCCGTGTATTTGTGATATGTTAAATTACAATACGGGGTAGTGTTTTGTGCCACTATGTTGTCTTATATGATACCGGTGGACGAGAAGCCTCCGCCGGTACCAACGAAGGGTCATTTGCAGCTCTCGCTGGGCTCGCAGCCACCCTTAACCAACGGAAGGGCTTCCTCCACGCCTATCAGCAAAGATAATAGCGTTAGCAGTTTTGCTAGTGATGCCACAACGGCCACTGCAAGTCATAGCTCTATGACGCCCACGAGTTCCAGTGATAAGCCCAAACAGAAACTCGCTGTCAATGGCACTAAGCATCAAACTCTTAAAAGGTAAGGTTTATTTGATTGTCATACCAAAACTAAAACAGACGTACTGTATACCATGCGTAAAACGCAACTACCAGAAGATTTCTTGTTTTGCACACCCGACTGTCGAGGATTTCATGGTATTATACGTGATTTGAAGACTTAAAAGCCGGAAATTGGAAATAACTGTACAAACGCGTTCTACCGCCACAGAAGAATCAGTTTCCGATATTTAATTGAACTATTTTTATGCTCTTTGGTATATTTTTATGAGGGAGACGTCGATTAATCAAAAGGTTAGATATTTTAAGACCCCTATAATTTTAAAAGTTGGCAGTACAAATAAATTGGGAACGAAGCAAAATCTACTGACCCGCAAATCAATTTCGAATCTCAGAAGTCTTTATTTTCTGTATGTAATATATTTTGTCGAATTCGAATTGTGAACTACAGTCTCGTGCGCTAATTTGCCTGAACGTTTTATCCTCAACATGGTTATAAAGAGTAAAGTACATATTTGAGTTCTGCAATTTAACAAAGTAAAATTACAAGCTATTTTTACCAACAGCGTGAGAATCGTCGCCGTTGAAGTAGCGCAAGAATGCGTCTCGCTTCAACTCTTGATCTTCCACCATTATCCAGTATGATTTATTTGATTGCAGCAGGAATTTCTTACTTATCTGATTTGAACATTGTCGCCCAACTTAACAAACTAACACGATTTTCTTGAATTCAGACATCTTGCAGTACCTAAACAATCCTGTCTGTTGTATAAAGTGTACCACCAACTAAATCCCTATGGCGCGATGTCTAGAAAAAAGACATTCCTAGGTAGGGTACCATGAACTTTCAACCCACTCATTAGGTACCGTTAACCAACTTGATTTCACTTTACTTTTAAGGGTACTACACAAAGTTGGGTAAGCTTAGAAGATCTAGCTGGCCATGAACAGAGTTTTCGTTTCTGCGTTGAAAGCCTGGCAAATCTTTCCTTTGAAGGCGAGATCTAATTGAGTACTCGGTGTGTTTTCCTTCTTGTGTAAAAATTATATCATTTCATGCAAGCATGCAGGGCTTGCGAAATAATAAAAAACGCGAAATATTATATTGTGCGTGCTTGTAAACATTTAAAACCTGTTCATTACGTTAACTAGTTCCGGTTAAAGCTAATTCTTACATCATATCAAGTTTTGTATAAAAACTAAATTGTGCGTGTGTAGGTAACCTAAACTGTAATAAACGTTTGGATTTTTTCCTGCATTGTCATAAGGAGATTAAGGAATATCAAAATATGCTATGAGTTTCTATCGATACTTAGAAAATCTAATTTTGTAATCAGAAATGAATCACTCTGCGGAATTCTTAGGTTTATTAATCTAATTCTTAATAATTTAATAGGAATTCGTAGAAATGGATTAATTAAAAGTAGTAGTCGTGGGTTTTTGAAAATTCTTAGAATAGACTGAAGGTATTTTAGTAGTTCCATTAACTTTGTTCTGTTTATTGTTCCAAAAATAGTTTTTTAATAGTTCTTTGTTCCCTCATTAAGTCGCGAATGGGTAAGTTACATTCGTAGGGCTAGTTCAATCTATGTTCGTGCCTAGCCTAATAATAAAAGAAGCTTTTTTCATTTATTACGAATGCCAAACGAGACACTAACGAACATTCTTTAACAAACTCATCTATACAAACGTCTTTACACCCCTGCGTCCAAAGGTTTTGCAGCCTAACGCCTGTGCGTCCAAACGTCTCTGTATCAAAATGACTACATTCTAATGTCCCTACGTCCCAATGACTTCATTCAAATGTCTTTACACCCCTGCGTCCAAAGGTTCTGCAGCCTAATGCCTGTGCGTCCAAACGTCTCTGTATCAAAATGACTACATTCTAATGTCCCTACGTCCCAATGACTTCATTCAAATGTCTTTACACCCCTGCGTCCAAAGGTTTTGCAGCCTAACGCCTGTGCGTCCAAACGTCTGTACTCCTGCGTCCAAGGGTTCTACAGCCTAACGCCTCTGCGTCCAAATGTCTATCAAATGACTACATTCTAATGTCCCTACGTCCCAATGATTTCATTCAAACGTCTTTACACCCCTGCGTCCAAAGGTTCTACAGCCTAACGCCTGTGCGTCCAAACGTCTGCACTCCTACGTCCAAGAGTTCTGCAGCCTAACGTCTGTGCGTCCAAACGTCTCTGCACCCCTGCGTCCAAGGGTTCTACAGCCTAACGCCTGTGCGTCCAAAGGTCTGCACTCCTACGTCCAAGAGTTCTGCAGCCTAACGTCTGTGCGTCCAAACGTCTCTGCACCCCTGCGTCCAAGGGTTCTACAGCCTAACGCCTCTGCGTCCAAATGTCTATCAAATGACTACATTCTAATGTCCCTACGTCCCAATGACTTCATTCAAACGTCTTTACACTCCTGTGTCCAAAGGTTTTGCAGCCTAACGCCTGTGCGTCCAAACGTCTCTACACCCCTGCGTCCAAGGGTTCTACAGCCTAACGCCTGTGCGTCCAAACGTCTGTACTCCTGCGTCCAAGGGTTCTACAGCCAAACCCCTAAAGTCGCTGCATCCAAACGTCTGCGTCCCAACGATTCTACATTCAAAGGCCTCTGCGACTAAAACAATTGTACATCCAAACGTCGTCGGCGTATTTTGGATATATCCAAGTAATCTTTACATCAAAACGGTTCTGGATCCAAAGTTCTTATCGTCCATACGTCTCTTACGTTCCAACGACTCTACATTCAAAAGGCTTTGCGTGTAAAACAATTATACATCCAAACGGATATATCCAAGTAGATAATCCACATTGGTTCAATAAACAATTTAATTTTGTTTATGTTAACAGTCAACAGTGCGGTTTGTGTTTGCTTATTTTAACCGTCAATGTTAATTCACGTAGAAAGACCGACGCCCTCATCACTCACTGCAGCAGCATTCATATTCTCCATCACACGTTTACCAAGCCATTTATTGTCCTTAATAACCGCGCCCCCGCAAGCGATCAAACAATCAATTTCCATTTTAGACCTGCTTCCGGTTTACTTTACAATCCAAAAATTAGGGTGTGTTTTGAATACCGATGCGCCTGCTGACATTTCATCACCATCGTTGTTCTAGCTTTCATCAAGGCTAATGAGTTTATAATTCACTCGATTGTGTCGATCCAAACAAAAATAACCTGCCCTTGACTTGACCGATTGCTTTAATTAATTTTGCCCAACGTATTTTAAGAACTTTCCAGTGGCAGGAAGGAAAATGTTCTTGTATCAGACGCAACTAAGCAAGTTCGAACCTGTACCCGACACTGGAATCGACCAAACCAAATCAATTAAAAATTCTATTGTCGAATATTACTGTCGCCTTAGCTCCAATGCATACGAAATTAACGGCAATCCATAATTCCAATTAACATGGTTTGAGTGGACGTGCGAATATTTTGTGGAAAATCCCATTTAAGAGAGAAGGTTAGAAAGGTTGAACTATGAAATGACAGCACTCGTAATAATATTCTTAATTATATGCATAAAGAATCTTTTAAACGCTGACTAACTTTTTTTTTTGAAGAAGTAAGCCCCGTCAACCTCGTTAAAACACTTAACTGTGAAAATAACTGTATTTTCATGAACTGGGTATGTTATAAAGGCTTAAATAATCGAATTAAGTGCACACCAGGAAGAATGAATAAATAAGTTTTATAGAATTATGAACTTAACAAAAAAACTCGGCCACAAAGGAACTAGATTCTATTTATAAATTTTCTAAAGACTAGGCAGCGTCTAAAATATAATTTTACATGCCACCATCAATACTTTTTTCAACTTCATGTTTTGGCATCTATAAAAAGAGAAGATGCGTATTGGATTTCAACTTGTCCAGCTTCCAATACGGCAGGTTAGGTCCTTCATTCATTGCTTCATACCAGAACCGGGATGCAAGGGCTCTGATTATAGAGAAAGATTCGTGTGATCCTCTGTTGATATTTCTCTTCCTCTGCTTTCGGCGCGATTGTGGAATGGATTAGGCACTTGCGAGGGCATATATCCGTAAGCACCCTGCCAACTTGTATGGTCTTGCAAATTGGTTGCGATACACGCAATAGTTGTTGCATTATGCAATTGTAGTCTCTCTGTTATTATCAACGCCTTCTGAATGACAAAGTGCATTCAAATTAATCTAATAAGACATCCTTGTTGACCCATTGACCCAACTATGTGCCCACGTATGACCCATGCCCTTAATTTTAACATCAGGTACGTGCAGAATGCGTTTCTGTAACAGTTTCTTGTATTTACATATCTGTTAGACATTTATTCAATGTCAAATCCGTAAACAGTTTCCTTAATTGTTTGTCTGGTTACATAATGAAAAGTTACGACATAGATGGAAATGTAGTAACTTGTCAGGTGCGTTTTTGTAATTCCTATGATTGTAGGAGTTTAAATTGGCGGCTTTATTGTTTATTTGGGTTATTTCTTTTTGTCATTTTTTTGTTCTTTCAATTTATATCGCGTGTGTCAACATTCAGGATGTATGTGTAAAAAATAAATATTAATTTCTGTAAGGAATCGTCTTTTATGACCTAGAAAAGTTGGAAACCTTGTGGAAAACATCTCCTGGGGCGTGAGACATTAAGGTGGAAAGTTTCTTACAAATTTCCATATCTAGTTTTTATATTCGAATTATTCAAAGTGGGATAGAGAATTTTCACGCTTGAAAATTACTTAAATAAACGCAAACTTTAGTAATGGTCAGGGAATTAAACTCTGTAACAGTTGTTTACCATTACAATTATTAATAACAGGTTTTTTTTGCCTGAAACCATGTTCCATCGATTGCTGATGTTTAACAGCAAATAGGGAGCAAATATTGCAACAGTCGAAGAAACGTTCTGCTCTTCTTAAGGGCTGTAGATCGGGTTCTGCCCCCCGAAACTGCATGCAGGAAGATTAAAAAAAGATGCTATATAATCAACTTCCGAGTATCGGATATCCACCCTGGATTTCTTCCCTCAAGCACATAGATAGTGGTTTTGCGGACTTTATACAACTGTCCTGTGGATTCAACAAGAATACACGTACGTTTAACACAAGCCTTGCCCATATACGTCTAAGTTACGCAATCCCACCACAGATGTGGCTAGGGCTATTGGGAAAATAGTCAAACCCACCATAGATGGCGTTAGAGTTAGCAATCCCTGGCACCTTAACGTATGTGGGGTGTGTTTTCGTAAACTTTCTGCTCTAGTAACCAAACGACTCTGCTAATTAAATTCGGGATTAAAACAATGCAAATGCAGCAAGTTATTGAGTATGACATTCAATTTTACAAAATGTAAATAGTTCATTGTGTGCGATAACAAGGTGTATGTTATCTAGAAAAAATCCCACATAAGTAATTAATTGAAACCAATGCATATCGGTTGCTGTATTACTACCTAACGTAATTTTTTTTAATCTCTGAAACACATGGCAGACAACCTCCCAAATTCTCTTTTAGATATTAATAGAAACAAACCTGTTAGAAAAAGCAATCGTCACTTCATGCATCATGAGTTAATGAAGTCAATTGCACTCGGTTAGTAATTAGCTACACAACAGGTTTCAACCAGACGCGGAAGAAAATTAGATGAATCAGAACCAGCTGTTAAATAATATAACATCAGGAGGTACGAATGACCCTGAAGGTGTTAACTCGAGGAGACCACCTTCGCGTGATGAATCGTCGTAGATGATACCCCGGGGGAATCGTGTCTCTGTGAGTTGCGTTTCCGCTCGTAGGACGTGAACTTCAATCACGAATGTACGTGCCTCGTCCTCTGGTTCCGCTGATCGAAGACCTCTCTCATTATGCTGATCTATTCCGCAGGCTTAACCTTAAGCGGTATTCGAAACTGAAAGAGAGTTTATTCACTTGAAGTTGGAATTGCATTGACATCGCCAAGGGTCGATCGTGAACGAAACTGTTAACATTATCTTTGTGTAGAATAAGAATTTGGTGTGGTCCTGGAATAGAAAGGGAAGGAGAGATCCGTATCTGTGATATAAAATCTCTGGGTCTGACACTATATCAAGATAGCTCAAGGGAGGTTACATTAAAGGGTCAGAGTCAATAAATCCAGAGTAGGATAAGTTTGCCAAAGGACAGTCTCGGGAGAAATTTGAGGAATTCCGGGTAGTTTCGTAAGTCTTGGGGAAGTCTGAGGAATTCCAATTATTGTGTTGTAATGAGTTGGAGGTCTCAGTATGCGACATCCTGGCACCTGGCCTCGCGTATTCCAAACGTTAAAAATATCCCATGCGTAATCCATGGTTTGTTGCCAATCCGTAATTAAGCATAAGCTTAACATTAAAAGTGTAGACTTGTATATCTATCCAACAGACCACGCATTCGTAATTTTAATGCAGCAATAAAATTTTGATTTAATTATCCATGCTTCATTTACTGTAACTGTTAAAATGTAAATCTGATTTCCGCAACATCAGTGTAGGAATATTAATTTTAACTGTAATAATTTATTTTTACACAGTAATGTTAAACCTTGAAAGGATTCAATTTAAGAATCTTAAGAACAATTAATACTCATTCTGTGACGAACTAAGCGGATTAAGCCGGCTAGAAGAAAATATTAGTTTCAATTACGAGAAGATATGTACCCTGCATGAGAAGATGTAATTAATTAAAGGCATTTAATTTAATAATTACAATTTATAGCTAAATACTTTTTTTTAATCAAGAGCAAGAAAGTTCTCTTCCGCATACCATTGTGAATCGAGAAATAGCTTTATTTCCATCCAGCTACTTGATACCTTTGTAAATGTAAGGAATATTCGAGTAACAGCTGAAAATTTCTAGTTTAGCTGTCGTTTAGTTAATATTTTCAAAAGACTCGTGATGTTTCTCCTCTCATGTCAATTAATATGCTTCAGGAGCCGCGTGTTTTACCAAAAAATTTTGGTTAAATTTAGACCTACAGTTGCGGAGGTTTTCACCGCCCATCGGTCCCGCATCGAATTTGAACCAGCGGCCTCTAGGGTCCAATCATTATATTATTTTTTTTTTCAATTCACTTCCGTTGATTGCTGTTCTAATGTTTGTTAACACAAATAATTCTTACCATGACGGAGTGTTTGCAACAAAAAGTTGCTATTTTCTCACGTATTTGTAAATCGGAGTGTTCGGCTTTGTCCTACGTGCACTGCAAGGTTTTCTTTCCCTTGTGAACGTAACAAGTATTGCAGTGGGAAGAGGGAATGTTTTGTTTTGTGGTCTTGAATAGCATTTACGTGAGGCATCAGACCGAACAGTCTCAAGTTCTTGGATGACTTTAATTCATGGCTCATGATCGCATTCGTCGGTTTAAAGAAAAATGTTGAAACCTTCGGAATTATCTTTTTTTACGACACGAGGAAGTTTACAGACAGGATACGGACATGAATTTTCCCATGGGTTTTACTTAATAATGGAGCATTTCCATGTGACGTCACCATAGTCGAAATATCTGCTCTGTAGGCAAAACTTGACGTGAAAAGGGCTGAAATCCGACTTGAAAAAAGGATGGAAGAGGGCTTAAGGATCATGTGCTACTAGAATATTCAATGAGTTGCGGATTATTTTCCACGGTTTAGGATTAATGATGCAAGTAAACTAAATTGAATGTGAATTAAGTCATGCAGACTTAATTTCTTTTACTGTTGACTAATTCTAGTAATGATATTAAATTACTAAGTATTAGATATGGATCGGGCATTGCAAAAACTTAAAATTCTAGATAATACGGTTATATAATAATCATTAATCACATCCGGCTTTGATTTCTGCATTCGCTGCTCTTGCGGTTCTTAATTAAATGTTAGATGCTTATTTTATCATTCTTGAGATCGAAACATATGACACGTGGTTTACCATATAAATTTACACGCTACACTGTGCATAATTAAGTAAGTCCAATGTAATTAGAATAATCCAAACGTATTGTCCGAACGTACTATATTTTATTTCCGGTCGCGTGAGGAACAAAAAATAAACGCCAGTTGGGAATGTGAATTATTATAATGAAACGATTTTAAGGGTTGTAAAAGTGTGTTGATTTAAATAACCCCCTTAGGAATTATCACCTGGTCAGGTTTTAATCATTAAAAGTTGACATGCCTCTACCCCAATATGCGTGTGACTATTAGTAATAATTTCATTAAGGGTGGTTTTATAAAAAAATAACGATATGTCATTGAATAAGAAGAGATGTAAAACTGTGGAGATTCCCTGGCGCTGGTGTTACGCCAGGAAAGTTGTAAGTAATGCAAAGAAATCGTCTAAGAGAGAAGATATAGTGATTGCGGTTTTAGTTGTCACACTTTTAGTCACAATCTGTTAAATGAAACCAACTTAAAAAGATAATTATGATCCTGCAGTTCATCTATAATTATTACGGTCTTTTTAACGTAAAAAACCTCCGATTCTATCACTGAACGTTACACGCTACTTCACATTTAACCCAATTCCGAGCTAATTTCAGGAAGTGAACCTGTACCTAGTCGCTAGATTGTCTTTTTGAAACAGTTTTAAATTCTAAAATTAGAACTTGGTGCCCCATATCTTACCAAGACGCAACCTGTTCTTTGGATACGATTTCAAGTCTCAACATACAAATTGTTGTTGGAAGCTTGCGTGTTGCGTAAAATCAGCTGTATATGGTGACTCACCAGTCACAGTTCACCTGAAACGTGTGTTCGAAATGGAAATCAACCTCGCCCATTTCGAGGTTACCACACGCAATTCCATGGAGGAGTAGATTCAACATTCTCAGACGTTTACGTCAAATATTTAAGAAAAAGACAGAAAACGTCAAAATGCAACCCTTGGACCAACCCTTCTTCGCCCCATTGTTAAAGATCTAACCATCTTAGATCATGAAATTTCTTTTGTAATTCTTCTAAAACACGATAAATTGCGGGCTACTTAATCAACATATTTCAGGTAGACAATCCGGTAGAATATTTTTATCCTTCTATTTTTATATAATTTCTAAGGAATTTCCTATAAATATCTTCCTTCTAGACTCACTTGATCAGCTTTATAGCCTACCAAAATTTATTGCATTGTAACAAAATCTCATATTATCCAGCTCTCCCCTTCAAACAATGAGAATTTTCCGCCATTGCAATTTAGAAATCTGTCCTTTGCAAGGGCTAGTTTGTTAGTGGCTTAATATATAGTAGGGTACACCAACGACGAAATCTTGTTGAAAACCGGCAATATATCTATCACTGCTTGACGCAATGCAATATTTATAGATGTTAGAACACATATCCACGTAGCTAACAGCATGTGTGTTGTGCTATAAGGCAACCTTGGGGCTCTTCGTGGTTTTGATTGGTAAAATTTTGTTTTAAATTTTGTTTACGTTACATCTGTGCGGTGAGTTTATTTTCTTTGGTGATTCTATTCGGTGTAGGCGAAACTTTTAAAATCATCAATGGATAGGTAAGGCCTATTAATATCTTGCACCAACAAACACGGACAAAATGAATGAATTTTTTGTTATTCTGCAGACTTGTGAAATATACCTTCCCCGTGTGTAAACACGCTCTCTAGGGCTTTTGCAGTCTCCTCCAGGCAACCACCCAAGCGTCTCTAGCACTACTCAGGCTTGCCCGCGACTACCCAAACTTCTCCAGGACTACCCAGGCTTCCCTGGAACTGCCTCGGACTTCCCCACGACTACCCAAGCTTCTCCAAGACTACCCAGGCTTCCCTGGAATTTTCTCAGACTTCCCCGCGACTACCCAAACTTCTCCAGGACTACCCAGGCTTCCCTGGAACTGCCTCACACTTCCCCACGACTACTCAAGCTTCTCCAGAACTACCCAGGCTTGTCTGGAGCAGCCTCAGTTTTCCCCGCGACTATCGAAACTTCTCCAGGACTACCCAGGCTTATCTGAAGCAGCCTCAGACTTCCCCGCGACTACCCAAACTTCTCCAGGACTACCCAGGCTTCCTTGGAACTGCCTCACACTTCCCCACGACTACTCAAGCTTCTCCAGAACTACCCAGGCTTGTCTGGAGCAGCCTCAGTTTTCCCCGCAACTATCGAAACTTCTCCAGGACTACCCAGGCTTATCTGAAGCAGCCTCAGACTTCCCCGCGACTACCCAAACTTCTCCAGGACTACCCAGGCTTCCTTGGAACTGCCTCACACTTCCCCACGACTACTCAAGCTTCTCCAGAACTACCCAGGCTTGTCTGGAGCAGCCTCAGACTTCCCCACAACTATTCAAGCGTATTCAGGACTACCCAGACTTTTCTGGAGCAGCCTCAGTCTTCCCCGCGACTCGCCAAGCTTCTCCAGGACTTGTTTAGATTTCTCCGAGACTACCTAGACTTCCCCACGACTTTTCATAGTTCCCCGGGACTACCCAGTCTTCCTTGGTACTTCTTCAGATTTCCCCCAAACTTTCCTGACTTCCGTCCTTTACTATGGTATTTCGAAAACTGTAACAAATTGGGACACGTACAAACAGGACGCCGAGTTTAATTGAAGTTTACGTTATTTAACGATCATTTGTACCAAAATACAGCACAGAGTGTTATGTAGAACTAATGATGTTTATATTTTTTTAAGTAAGCTAATTTTAATTGAACTTCACGCTCTGGTAAGTCTTTTTACCATTGCGTCAAACTAAGGACTCGAACCTAAACCTTACTTCGTACAATGAATTGCCACAACAAAAAAAACTGTTATATTGACCAATTGAATCATGAAAAATTATGTACCTATGCATAATTTCTTCTATTTACATTAAATAAACAAATAAATAACCGTGTGGGTTTGCCTTTTCAAGGTAAACTTTGTCATCTTTGTAAATATCAACATGTTTATAGTATTAACCTTTGAAATACCAAATGGTAGCTGTATTTTGAAACAACACGCAACAGAAATGTTATAAATTTAATAAGAAGTCTTCTAATTTACATTTAAATGGTAAACCAACTGTTTAAACAATCTGAATAAATTTATATGCATCTTAATTAAATCAGATTTTATCGTGTGGAAAGTGTTTGCCAAAATGTTAAGTGTAAGTTTTGAGCCTCCCGATGTTATCCTGGCCAGTGTTACTTGATTATGTTTGTGTTTTAAGTAAGCAAAAAGTCTGCTGCAACGTGATTGTTAAGGAAGAAGTTATCTGAAGCAGAAATAAGCATTGGATCCGATCTCGTGTACTTCTAAGAGATCGGCTGGTGGAAGCTCGTAATCAGGGCTTGGAATAATCTGTTCTAGGGACGGGAAACTCTAGCGCCCTATCTTGGAACAGTTTGTTGTTTTACTTGCAAAGGTCCGTAGAAATGTTCTTGGTTCTTCTGTCTATGTAGTTTAATGCTACAGTATGATTTACGAGGAAGTTCTTCACCCCCTTCTTAATTGAAATATGGCGTGTTATAAATAGCTCAATGTTGTAAAATTTAATTTAACCAATGTCTATTACTTGATACCCACCTTGTAGAAGTTCAACATTTCTATGATTAATGGTGTCCGTTTAGCAGCTACGTGAACAAGCATTAAGGACACATTCACTACTCCCTCTTATACCCCATTATTCCATAACATTTAGGAAATACGATTATTTTGGCTTTCAGACTAGAGGGTGAGGGTTCGTACAAAACAGAACTAAACCTGCACAGTGTACAACTAAGTTATTATGAGGGAGAGATTGTTATTGTGGCAATGTTTCTGTGAAACAAAACATCGGAAAATTGTTCCTGTCTTTTCTTTTTGCGTGGAAATGTTAAGTAACATTTAAAATAAAAACGATCACAAGAAAGAATTTTCCAAAATAGACAGACGTGGAAGAAAAGGAAAATCAAAGAGTGGTTAAAGGAGGGAAAACCTCTAGGGGTGGTAATTGAAGGGCAGGCGAGCGAAGCATGGAGATTCTCTTGTAGAATTGGTGCCAAAGAATAATTGAGACCGTTATAAGTTTGACAAGTACGAAAATTTTCGATTAGTTGTCTTGTCCATATTTAATAGCACGTTGTATCTCTTTGTTTGAAACTAGTTTCCCATGGCTTTACTTGTAATCAAAGAAATCGTGTTTTTATTCTCAGCTGATCTTGAATAAAAGGTAAACTGTATCAGTGTTGTCACTATAGCCAAAAAACCCCCAACCGCTATTCCTAGTCAAGCGGTAAAATAAAGCTATCGCGTTTCGTGATGTAATCTTCTCAATAATCTTAACACGGTTCCCAGATCAAATTCTATTTACCAGCGTAAGAAAGTGGATAATAATAACCCAGAGCTACGTTTGATTGAAAAAACTCAATGTTACCAAGTTGCATCGCTAAGAACCAGTACTCCCTAAGGTTACGAAACCATTCATTCATAAAAGGTTAATAAACCTTTCAACCAAGTGCATTGAATCGCTTTCCAAGTACGGACGACCGAGAGCTATGCAAGCATGACAGTAATCATCACATAATCGATTTTTAAATATCTTCCTTCAAACGATTCGCCACAACTAGGAAGCTGCAATAGAATTACATCGTAAAATAGATTTATTTACTTTTAAAACGTTCTGGCTATATCCAAACGGAAATTACTTAATGCAAGAACCTCTGTGGTTTCTTAACTATGCTTGTATTTTAAGAGTTTTTCTCGCGAAACCAGGACAAGGATTAAGGAAGAAGAAATGATTAATGTTCGAATGGAAACACAAAGAAGCATTGTAATTGAGACTAATGGATCATCTGCCTAGAGCAACGTGCATACTGTGTTAGAAAGAAACTTTTTTTACAACGCCCGAGGATGCATATTAAAGAGGAAGTTAAAGCTGTTGTTTTTAACACGTTTGTCTAATTCACAGTTCGATTACGAGAAACTGCTAGTTTTTATGTTTGCTGGAGCCCAAATGAACTTGCCATCTACCCCAGTCCTATCCCTTTCTCCTCAACTCCCCATAAACTAATCACTCTTCACATCCTTCGCTTATACTAGTGAGATTTCTACAACTTAATCTTAAGGTTTGTAATATGCTTTGGAAAAAAACTCCTGTACTTGGTTATACATAGTAATACACTACTACTTGTGACTCAGACTTCCTCGCGACTACCCAAGCTTCTCCAGGACTTTCCAGGCTTGCCTGGAACTGCCTCAGATTTCCCTGCCACTACCCAAGCTTCTCCAGGACTTTCCAGGCTTGCCTGGAACTGCCTCAGATTTCCCTGCCACTACCCAAGCTTCTCCAGGACTACCCAGACTTCCCCGCGACTACCCAAGCTTCTCCAGGACTTTCCAGGCTTGCCTGGAACTGCCTCAGATTTCCCTGCCACTACCCAAGCTTCTCCAGGACTACCCCGACTTTCCTGGAACTACCTCAGACTTCCCCGCGACTACCCAAGCTTCTCCAGGACTTTCCAGGCTTGCCTGGAACTGCCTCAGATTTCCCTGCCACTACCCAAGCTTCTCCAGGACTACCCAGACTTTCCTGGAACTACCTCAGACTTCCCCGCGACTACCCAAGCTTCTCCAGGACTTTCCAGGCTTGCCTGGAACTGCCTCAGATTTCCCTGCCACTACCCAAGCTTCTCCAGGACTACCCAAACTTTCCTGGAACTACCTCAGACTTCCCCGCGACTACCCAAGCTTCTCCAGGACTTTCCAGGCTTGCCTGGAACTGCCTCAGATTTCCCTGCCACTACCCAAGCTTCTCCAGGACTACCCAGACTTTCCTGGAACTACCTCAGACTTCCCCGCGACTACCCAAGCTTCTCCAGGACTTTCCAGGCTTGCCTGGAACTGCCTCAGATTTCCCTGCCACTACCCAAGCTTCTCCAGGACTACCCAGACTTTCCTGGAACTACCTCAGACTTCCCCGCGACTACCCAAGCTTCTCCAGGACTTTCCAGGCTTGCCTGGAACTGCCTCAGATTTCCCTGCCACTACCCAAGCTTCTCCAGGACTACCCAAACTTTCCTGGAACTACCTCAGACTTCCCCGCGACTACCCAAGCTTCTCCAGGACTTTCCAGGCTTGCCTGGAACTGCCTCAGATTTCCCTGCCACTACCCAAGCTTCTCCAGGACTACCCAGACTTTCCTGGAACTACCTCAGACTTCCCCGCGACTACCCAAGCTTCTCCAGGACTTTCCAGGCTTGCCTGGAACTGCCTCAGATTTCCCTGCCACTACCCAAGCTTCTCCAGGACTACCCAGACTTTCCTGGAACTACCTCAGACTTCCCCGCGACTACCCAAGCTTCTCCAGGACTTTCCAGGCTTGCCTGGAACTGCCTCAGATTTCCCTGCCACTACCCAAGCTTCTCCAGGACTACCCAAACTTTCCTGGAACTACCTCAGACTTCCCCGCGACTACCCAAGCTTCTCCAGGACTTTCCAGGCTTGCCTGGAACTGCCTCAGATTTCCCTGCCACTACCCAAGCTTCTCCAGGACTACCCAGACTTTCCTGGAACTACCTCAGACTTCCCCGCGACTACCCAAGCTTCTCCAGGACTTTCCAGGCTTGCCTGGAACTGCCTCAGATTTCCCTGCCACTACCCAAGCTTCTCCAGGACTACCCAGACTTTCCTGGAACTACCTCAGACTTCCCCGCGACTACCCAAGCTTCTCCAGGACTTTCCAGGCTTGCCTGGAACTGCCTCAGATTTCCCTGCCACTACCCAAGCTTCTCCAGGACTACCCAAACTTTCCTGGAACTACCTCAGACTTCCCCGCGACTACCCAAGCTTCTCCAGGACTTTCCAGGCTTGCCTGGAACTGCCTCAGATTTCCCTGCCACTACCCAAGCTTCTCCAGGACTACCCAGACTTTCCTGGAACTACCTCAGACTTCCCCGCGACTACCCAAGCTTCTCCAGGACTTTCCAGGCTTGCCTGGAACTGCCTCAGATTTCCCTGCCACTACCCAAGCTTCTCCAGGACTACCCAGACTTTCCTGGAACTACCTCAGACTTCCCCGCGACTACCCAAGCTTCTCCAGGACTTTCCAGGCTTGCCTGGAACTGCCTCAGATTTCCCTGCCACTACCCAAGCTTCTCCAGGACTACCCAAACTTTCCTGGAACTACCTCAGACTTCCCCGCGACTACCCAAGCTTCTCCAGGACTTTCCAGGCTTGCCTGGAACTGCCTCAGATTTCCCTGCCACTACCCAAGCTTCTCCAGGACTACCCAGACTTTCCTGGAACTACCTCAGACTTCTCTTAAGGGTTATTCATTTCATGCAATACTGTTCTCATAACTTCTAAAGTACACAATGACCAATTTATGCTGCTCGGTGCCAGTTCATTACAGATTTAGAAAAAGGTTTTTGCAATTTTTTTCAATGTATTCTAACATGTTACGTCACGCCAAGAAGATTGATTGCAGACCTCGTATAATTGCAGTTGGAGTTAATCTTCCTGGTTGAATATGCTGCAGGAAATTTCTAAGGCGAAGAAGTAAATTAATTTGGCTGACAATTGGAAGGACGTGCAAAGGACACAACATTTTTGAAAAGTGTTTTTTTATGGACAAGAACACCTTATGTAGAGGCAGGATTCTGTTAATAAGATTAGCTGTTGTCCTTTTGTTACCTTAGTTCAGGGATGATACTTTAGAAGAAACACCCTGTATTGTTTTAAATTACTGCTCGTAGCAGAAATTGATGTCTTTTCATAAAAGCATTGTAAGCACTTGCCGGAATGGCTAATATTGCGCAGAGTTGTATCATTGTGTGTTCCTTCTTTGATAAATGAGATCCAGGATTTTCATTTTCGCACAGAAACGTGTTAAGATTTTTGCTGTAAAACTTTGATAGTTACGCTATCTTTAGAAGGACGAGGAATCTGTCAATTAGTCGTAAATAAACTGCAGTCAAGAAGGCAATTAATACGTAATAATTCAGAACCACAGCTTGGCATTTCTAACTACTATTAATATCTGCTTGAACCGTTATAAAAATTGTATGATTTTATTGCACGGTTTAAAATCTATGCCTTTCTAAAAGCTTGTCGGATTCCTATTATGTAGTTGTGATAACATCAATCAGAAATAAAATTTTATTGTAATCTTGGACCTATTTACAGTTATGTAAATGTACAAAAGATCTGTTCTCTGAATCAGGATCGTCGTGTACGGTCTAGGAAATAATCAGACGTTAATATGTAGAGTGTTTGTGTTTTGCCTTAACACCGCGGCCCCTTTATATTTAGCCGAACGCTTATCTTCCCTGCAGGAGTTATTAATTTTTACCCTGGACACGACGCTTAGACAATGTCATCACAGATGGCGCTAGAATTTTATGCAAGTTAGGCAAATCCACCACAGATGGCGCTAAGAAGGATTACCCTATACGCCTGCAGATCTACTATGCCACGTCAAAGAAAATGAGAGAGATGAGGAAAATTAGGGAAATACTGAATAAGGAGGGTAGAACGCTATTTCATCTTCTCTTTTTCTTTTATGCACACTTCGATTTTTCTATCAATTTGTTCGTAACCCGATACTCGCATCCGATATTGTTCTGAACACCAAACAGATGCTGACCCAGTTTCTTAACGAGTTAATCTTTGGTAAAAAAAATCGTAAACTGGATTACAATAATTACCTGCGTGAAAGTCAATAGTAAGTTCAGTTGATGGCGTTAACCTTTGAATTTGATTTGCAAAACACCGAACGTGTTTCGCAGACTCTATTTACATTCTATAGGCATGAAAGCTATACTTAGTACATGTCTAAAAATAAAAGCCATGCCCTAAAGGGAAGAACGTTTTGCATAATATTGTAAGTACATCGAAGTTACAATTATTGATTTCAAACATCCTGTAAGAGTAAAAAAAAGATGAAAGTAAAGAAATGTGGTAAAATAATAGGCGTGGAACTTTAGTTTTATGTTCCATGGTATTATTTTCAGTTAACTGTAGTTTCATTAATGGTATTGATTTTATGGTAATCGATTATGTCTTGGGATTATTAATTTATCTCTTAGCCGGCCATGCTTTATGGTTTTAAATATTAGTTGCGATAGTTTTGGCTTAGGCGCTCCGTCCTGTTGGTAACTCAACTATTATATGGAACATCCCCAAGTTCAAAGACTTTCACTAATACCCGTCAATTCTAATCTCAATTTAGTCTGTAAAAAGGACGTACTTGTTAAATTAAAACGCCTTAAGAGGTCTGTGACAGCAAAATGACTAACACGTACTCTGTTTATTCTATTCTACCGGTAAATAGCGGACATTTTTATTTAACCATTTATCTTTCACTTCTGGCATTAGGTTCAACCGAGCACGGAAAACTATCATTCGTCATTCGATTTCCTTCCTATTTTTACTCTCGGAATAATTTTATTTTTCAAATATTTGTACCGACTAACTGGATACCCAACTGGGGCTTAACTCAGCTACCAGGGAGCGATTACATGAAAGAAAAAAAGATTCGTAGTTGGAGAAACGAAGAAGAAAATATAACACTAAAACAGATCAAGATAGCGCAAACTGCATAGTCTACCCTAAAAGAGATAACCGGGAAACTCATCAGAAAATAGCGCAGATGCAGCAAATTCCACAATTCCACCCCTAATCTTAAACCCTCGGGCAGTCAAAACTACTTTTACGAGCTTACGAGAACGGGAACCATGTTTACTATCCTTGAGAGAAGAGAATTGATATCCAACGTTTGTTTGTAGTTCATGCGAGAGGATATGCACCTAGACAAGTGACGCCCCCACCGCCAGCTGCTATGGATCAATACTGAGGGTCCTCCCCCAGGCGGCGGCACCCCTGACCTAGCTGCATCTGACCTTCATGAAATTAAAGTCACGACTCGAAGCTCCCCGGTATTCTTCCTTCTTTCACAAACTTCCGTTTGACCGTATGTGGACTTTAGACTATCGAACAGCTGATCGTGCCAACCCTTATATGTAAGGGATTATTCTACGATCTAATAATATGTCAAAGGAAAAACTTAAAAGAATTATATTTTAAATTCCAATTTTCAACTGATGATCCCGCAAGCATTCAACCCTTCCCTTTAGCTACCTCTTTACTGCCGGGATTTTACCCAATGTTATTTAAAGGGGTGAATTTTAAACAGCCCTGCATTTTAACCCGAAACGTTCGTTTGGAAGCTCTGATAAACAATTTTATTTCAAGGCGTTTCCTCTTGAAAAAAAAAACTCTTGTGCAAACTTCTCGAGTTTTTCAAAGAGATTACCCAACTAACATGTTCGTCAAGTGTTAATCAATAAATAAATTGGGATATTTATAAATGAATTACAGGAAATGGTTGTAAAATTAGAAACTGCTATAAAGTATATGCTTGACGAAACATAATAAATTGTAAAGCAACTCTTGCGTTCTCATATTAGGGAAGGAAGCTTATTATATTATCCTATTACGCTGTCCAAAGAAAGGGGTCGTTATAAACATAAATGATAGAGGAAGGTGTGGTCACGATATGGGATATCACACTCTTGTTTTTAGGACATTTATTAGAGATAGGTGTTGCTTTATTTATTGTCTTTATGAGAAATTGAGACTGGTAGCATATTGTCCTCTTCATACTTCGTTTTATTGACACATCCCCAATTTTGAATGGACATCGGGGGGAGGGTTCTCTTGGTGAGGCAATGGAAAGTGACGCTTACTTCAACAGTGAGTCCTCTCTTCCTCAAACTTATCCTTTTGATTCAAAAATAGTGATTCTACGAATCAACAGGCATCTATTTTATTTTCATGCCTTCTAGATTTTCGGTATCCAACGATGTTTTGATTCAACCCTCCATCATCTAACTCATTTCGGTTCTAGTACGTCTTAAATTCTTATGAGGTCGTTATTGTGAAAAGGTCGTCAAGGGTTTCTCGTTCCAAATTGGTTTATAAGGAGCTATTAAAAATTATAGTCTATACCCTGTTGCCTCTTTACTGGTTACTCTTTTCAAGGCACGTTTGATTATGGCAAGGGGACAATATTCTTCATAATTCCTGAAAGTTCTCTAAATATTTTTCCGAGACCCTTTATTAAAATCAAGACTCTTCTCTCAATGCAAATGAGTAGATCTGTGTGACTGAGTTGACATTTAAAATGCTCAGCTTTAAACAGCTGACAGACGTAAAGGGTGCTGCGAGCTTTCACGTAAAGCTGTCTGTGAATGCGTAGGTAAAATACCAACCCCTGTTTAGAACAAAAACAATTACTAGGATCTTTTTTACCAGAAAATTCTTAAATTTTATCAAAGCACCTTGAGGCATAGTCTAATGTTGGTATATTCTCTAAATATATTTTACTAGAAAATGTAGGTTAAAATATCGATAAATCACCACATACACATAAATTGTACAGACATTTTTCTCTGAATTCTAGGTGACGATAAAATTTATTATGCTCGTAAAAAGGCACCAACGCGTGCATAATAAAAACATACGCTTCAGTAGTGAAAAAACTTCAGCTTGTACTTAGCCACATCGTTCTGTTTAAAGTAATCCGAAAATAGCCATTTAATAACAGGAACCTCAGAAATAGCCACCTTTAAAAGTAGCAAACACATTGATGGTGGTATGGTCAGCATAAACTGGAAAGAAGAATGTTGTTTCGTTTGCTTTTGAATAGTTATTTATGTAGCAGGAAAGAGATGGTTTACGTGACGAGGAAGTACTCTGCCTTCGCCCTCGTATTATAAACCTCTCCCCCTATCGAGTTAGGGTTTGTCAAAGAAACGAAATGCTCTATAAGTCCTTTAGGTACGTAAGGCTTTTATTCGGGAGTGGAAGGAACCAGGCTGAGGAGAAGGAAGGAGGATAAAGAATGTACCGGTGCCTTTGTAATTTTCACCAGGACTTCTGGTTCCTTCGAATGCCTAAAAGTAGTTCCCTTTTAGACAAGTGGCAACTAAATACGACGAATGAAAATTGTACATAGCTCGAGTAAAATTACATTTCCCATTCTCTGTACCTATCTGAACCTCGGCTAAACGAGGTAGATGGTAGATACACAATTCAATTATAGACCGATTAGTTTAAATGAGT
Source organism: Hemicrepidius hirtus (assembly GCA_963082805.1). Taxonomy (NCBI): domain Eukaryota; kingdom Metazoa; phylum Arthropoda; class Insecta; order Coleoptera; family Elateridae; genus Hemicrepidius; species Hemicrepidius hirtus. The sequence continues at coordinate 145,612 of OY720162.1, forward strand.
TAAGTGGAGCCAAATAGCGGGTTGTTCAGACACAGTAATGTGCCTCTATTATTGCATGGTTGTGGTTAAGAAAAACAAATCACGCACATCGCGTAGGAGAAATTTCAAACATAGATCCACATGTGTGTTCCTAATGCATAAGCCATCTGTTCCCAAAATGTGATCGGCTAATAACAAACTACACGTCATAGTCTTTGAAACATTATTTTCGGTGGTTTTAAGGAAGAAGGTAGCCGAAAAATTCCAAGATTCGTCTTCAGTAGTACCTGGAGAAATACCGAGGATCACTGGTTAATAGCAGGGCTATAGCCCTCAATTATACATTTCAAAATGTCTTAGAATTTACTTCAGCGTTTAAGAAGGATGACGAAGGTTTTGTTTTAAAACTAGACCATTTATAAATAAAAATCACCTGCACCCTTATCCTGACACTCCTTGTTCCACCCACTGCAGTTTAGATAGAACGTGCTGCTTCCGACCCCTCCTATTTCATGTTACAAGCAGGTCAGAGCCGTAGAAGGAATCAAAATTAAAAGCCATGCATTGTAATCGAATACGTGGTAGGTCAATCCATGACATGTTATAGCAAATCAGGCAAATATGAGAAGCGGTTACGGTATAACGAATTTTTTATATCCATTGCGAATTGTTTTATTATATGCGTGTTACCACAGTTATTCGATAAAAATAATTTATTGTACGAAGAAATTTTTGATTAGGTCGATTTTCGTATGCATTGAAGGTATTGTGATTTCTCCAGGAAACCGCTTTTAGAATTTTAATCAATTGGGGAACTATAAAAGCTTGACATCCTTTTGTCTTGTGTACAGGGCGGGATAATTTCTACGGGTGGTGACTTGAGCGACGCGACGCAAGATAGGGATTTCAATGGAAAATTCTCAATGTTCAATTATTGGCTCTCCTAATTATTTTAGAGCAAAAGTGTGTTTAGATTTTTTGTAGAGAAATTAATTCTGCATCTTTTCATACTATTATTTATAATTTTCCATTTTCCGGAAGCGTAGAAATAGAAGAAATTAAAAATGATCTTTTTAAACAAATCACTGATGCCATGGAATTATAAAATCAAACAAACGCACTGACATTTCTGTCTCATTACATTTTTACTTTCCCATACCACCACTGGTATATGGGAAGTATTGATATCATGAAAATTTTCGAAGTCGAGATTTTCGCGGAAATACGTGTTTTGGGTCCCCAGGAACCCAAAAAAGTGGTCTAGAAAAAATGTCTGTCTGTGTGGATGTGTGTGTGTATGTGTGTGTGTATGTGTGTGTGTGTGTATGTAACGCCTGTAACGTAAAAACTAGTGAACCGATTTTGATGAAATTTTAAATGAAGGGGTATACCGAAAATTCATCGACAAAATAAGCTTTTCAAAAAAATCCGAAACCGGAAGCGGAAGTTAGACATGTTTTTTTGGTATCATTTTTTTCAGAAGCGGAAGTTTGAAAATCTGAGTAGGGGATATGAAAGAAGGGCATAATTCAAGGAAAACAGTTTTTTACCGGACTCTCTAACTTCAAAATGGCGGATGCTATGAATTTTTCAAAATTTCGACTTTAACGCCCCATAACTCAAAAACCAGCTATCTGATCAGGTTCCACAACAACTCGTTTGAAAGCCCTTTGGCTGTACTATACCATGAAAAATAATCATTTACTAAATCCAAAAACGGTAGCAACGGCGCTCTTCCAAAAATTTTGAAATTTTTGAAAAATTATTACAAAAAAACTGCTCTAAGGATTTTGTTTAAATTTTCTACACTTATGCAGCTTGGTATTAGCTACATTTTTGTTTTTTGATGAACGCCAGAATTCCACTGTGGCGCCCTCTACGAGATTTTGAAAATCGGAAATTGATGCTCCTATAGCGCCTTTATTAGTCAAAATATGAAAGAAGTTTAAATATAAAAGTTGTTCAGTATATAAATTTACATTTTTCTAAATTTATATCACGTATACAGGGTGTTTGGTTTTCACAGTACAATAAGCAACTTTGTTATTTTAAATGAAACACCCTATATATTATTATATAATTGAATGCAAAATTAAATTGTCTATCACATAGTATAAGGCATTCATATGGCTAAAATGTACGGTTAATGAGAAATTCGTGAATTTTGAACTTTAAAACAGTGTAGGGTGAAATTTGTAAGTGCCGATATGTTCATGTGACCATGCGCGGGACGGGAATTCCTTGTCGCCGGCTAATCCCAGCAGCCTATGAATATAAATAATCACACATGCGCAGATGAACACAATCGGCACTTGTGTTAATTTTCCATACACTAATTTTCAAGTTTAGTTTATCGGTTGTGGCGAACAATACTGTTGAATACCAAAAACGAATGTTTATTTTTAGTATGGGAAAGTCCAGGGGAGGTTTGCACCTCCACTTTTTTCTTTTTAAAGCAATAAAACGAGTAGGTAATAGGAACATATTTTACGTTAAACAAGGCACTTTATCATTTCTACTTTTTCTTTCGTTGAATACATTTTAAAAATAATAGATTTTAATAATCGGTTATAAACTTCAAATCGTAATGACGGATTTAAATGCGAATGTTGATTGTTTAGATAATTCCAAGGCATCACTGATTTGTTTAAAAAGACCATTTTTAATTTCTTCTATTTCTACGCTTCCGGAAAATGGAAAATTATAAATAATAGTATGAACAGATGCAGAATTGTTTTCTCTACAAAAAACCTCAACACACTTTTGCTCTAAAATAATTAGGGGAGCCAATAATTAAACATTTAAGAATTTTCCATTGAAATCCCTATGTTGCGTTGCTCAAGTATTGAACAGAAAATAATTGCTCTACCATCTGACCTCAGAAAATGTGTCATCACCCATTGACATTCATCCTCATTGTCGATTTGTGTCGGAACTGCTTCCCTAACCTTTTGTAAGTTCTGATAAATAATAATGGAAGGCGAGAACACATTCTTTATTGTCTGGAACTCAATTACTGCACCCTGTTGCAACATGCTGTCTCCTATTACAATTCTTCAGTGGTTAAAGATTTAGAAGAATTTATTGTTAGGTGTGCTAAGTCTTCTACTTCCGGAGGAAAGGGTTGGTTGATGACTTTCAGTAACTTAATTATTGACCGACAATGGGAACACTGGTTGATAGCATTTTATTAAATAGGGAACCCTTACATATTATTTTTATTTGTGAGGATGGGGTGAACCTAATCTTAATTGTTTATAATATTTATGAGAACATACTTAAATAAAAATCTGTTATTGCAATTTTGTTGACATATTTCGTGGTAGGCAATTTATAACTCCGTGAGTTATCTACTCTTAGGTCGTAAAATATGACCCGCTTTTATTTAATAAACGTTGAGAAGACTTCTATGATAAGGCTTTAAATGCTACAGAGGTGTCTTCAATTAAAGCAATTGAAAGAAAGATAATTCGGTTATAATTTGATTAACAGTCGAAACAAATTGTTTAGTCTAAGAACTCCCACGTTGTCTTCTTACCTTGAAGATTAGACATTATCTGCACTGATAAGTTTTCATAGCTAATTTATGGGCTTAACCTTGATTTGGATAATCATTTCATTTTACTGTTAGTTTAGTTACAAAAATCAATCTAATTATTGTCATTACTTCTTCAGTGGTCATAATAACATTTATAAAATATGAATATTAATGATCTTTTAAAGAAGAAACATGAATGTAATTTAAAGTCAGCATGTGAGATTATCAGAGCGAAACATTGTACAAATCGAGTAGATAAGAAATATAAATTTACGGTTGAAAATGCTGCATTATTACAAGATGAAAAGGCGTAAAATTCTTGAGATAACAAGAAACAACGTGTTCTTGTATTCCACAGTAGGTTGATACAGTAAGATATTAAATTAACGGCAATCTTGCATTCCAACGCCAGAAAAAAACGTGAGATACGTGATTTTTGTGGAATTTCACCATTCTACTAACTGTTTGTTAACGTTTTTCCAACAAACGAGGAGATAAGAAGAATAAAGAATTCCAAAGAAAGCATCTTGGAAGAAATCTAAAAAAGGCGAAAGGATCTCCAGAAGAACGCCAAATTGAGTGATGCTAGAAGGAAGGAGAGAGGACGTTCGCAGGGGTGGAAGCGAGAGAAATCCAGAAAAGACACTTGGGAACGGAAGAGACAAAATCTCAAAAAGATAGAAGCGGACCATCATGCCATGGATTTGTAGATCAGAGGGTGCCATTGGAATCTTCCTGACAAACGTTTAGTGTCCTCGAAGTAATTGAGGGTCCTGACCGTCCTGAGTCATAGAAGTGGCTGCCCTCAAAACGTCCCAGGATTCGGGTTTCATTGCTTTCCGAGTTACTGGCCTCGAAGTAATTGAGCTCACACAACGCTTGGGTTCATACAGGGCCCTGAGTCGTTGAAGTAATTGCCCTCAGCACGTCCCAGGATTCGGGTTTCATTGCTTTCCGAGTTACTGGCCTTGAAGTAATTGAGGCACCGCAGTGAGCTCGACATCGGTGTCTTCGAAGTAATTGAGTTGTTTTAACATAATGCTCTAAAGTAATGAGTGTCCTGAAAGCTCGAACTGATGGTGCTCACAAAGTGATTTGGGAGTGATTGAAGTTACACTGTCCACACGCAGTGGCCTCCAAGTAATGACTTGAAGCAGCAGTAATAAAATATGATTTTCTTCAATCTCCTATTTTAAAACGAAATCTGAAAATTGTGTTTATTTCTCCAAAGTTAATAAAAATTTGATTTGCGCAGCAGTTGCTTGTTTGTGTCTCCCACGTAGAACTGGAAAAGTGCCAGAACAAATTGGGTTCATTCTCTTTACGAGAGAAAAGGATTTCTTAGTACTGACCGTAACGATCGAAATCTATTCCTCATTTTACACATTCATGAACGTAGACAGACGTGAGTCTCTAAAGATTAATTAGTTTAAGCCATACTTCGTTAACGTTACAGTAAAACAGACCTACTTTAACCTTTTTTTTTTCCTCCTTTACTTTACTTACACATGGTGCTGTTAACGAGTAAATTTTTTCCTGATTAGTCACAATTTTTGTTTCTTTTTAGGTGGAAATTCAAAGAGTTTGCCAAGTTCGTCAGTTTGTGAACTTTTTTCTAAGAATTTGCTTCCTGACACATCAAAAGGCGTAAATAGAAACAAAGATAGTTGGCTGAAAAAATAGATTAATGATGGCCAGTACATTATTATTGATGGTCCCTGTGAATAATTCTTCTATTACATCCTACTGCAGCTGACGATGATACTAAAACAATAATAAACAAAATTGGCCAGTTATAACGAAGTTACGGTAGTCAACAAAGTTAAATTGATCCAATTATCTAGGATCAAGCGACCTTGTTAAAACCCAAGTCGTCATGGTTTTTATCCATACGATGGGAATGCATTCATTTGCTCCACGACCTTCTTGATTTGCTCATTAGATAATTTACAACAGGTTCCTTTCGTTTAATTTTTAAAATTGTTATTAAATGAATTACCCTAACGAAATTATTGCCATAAAGTTCTTACGTTGATCTTTAAAGTTGCAAGATTGTAATTAGAGGTAAACTTCCTCTTGCTCGTTGTTATTTTATTTTAACCTCTAAAAGAACATTTGGCTGCGAACCTACTGTGAAATCTTTTTCTCAAGTTCAAGATCAAACAAATACATTGCGGAAAGAACAATTTGCCTTGGAAAAACTATTAATAAAATATAAAAAAAATTAAACCCCTTCGTAATAGCCTTCTCTTTGGTTATTCAGACTGAAAACGTGACGTAAACCTCGACGAATAAAAATAGCAGGTATTTAAAATATTATAGTAATTCCAATTGATGTCATTTCGTCCTTCAGACTGGTTTCGACATTTATATTGTTGTTTGCGTGCTTTACAGTTCAGGTTCAAGAATAAATGTCTAGATCTGTCGGTTGTATTTTTATGTTTAGCTTGGAACACATTCAAAGACCATAAACAGATGGTTGCAGAATATAAAAACTTTTCTTCATTAGTATTTTTTAATTCTAACAAACACAAAGAGAAGAAAGACCACATAAAGCAAAGTCATGTGGGAATAGAATAGGATCAAAGGAATAAGAAAATGAAGAAAGTAGACGTGGTAGGAAAAAGAGAGAATAGGAAGACCAAGAAAAGTTTCCTTGGTCGTCTTCCTCCCTTTTCGTACCACGCTGCGTTGTCAAATTTCCTAAAGACTGTCCAGACTCCCCAACGACTACCCAGACTTCCCATGTGGTTTATCCTTTGTCCCTCTTCCTTTTCACTTTGCTTTCTTTGTCTAGTTTCTTCGTCTCTTCCCTAAAGCTTCTTTTTAGAACAATATAAATATTTTTCGCAGGATTTAATTAGAAAACAAAAGTAGACAAGTGTATGCTTTTCTTGGTTACGTATTCATAAATTCTGAATCGTACGTGAGACTAAGCCACACCTGCACAATTGTGCATTCAACGATTTCAAACCACTTTCGTTTTTAACTTCTACTTTCCACAGGTTCACGTCAAGGCATTTTTCACTTGCAGTTGCATACAGAAGTGGTCATAATAATTAACGCTTATTACATATCTCTTTTATTTCGCTTTCGCTTTCTAACGCTTTGTGGGATTGTAACAGCACTGAGACTGATTAAAAGTCTATTTTAGGATTACGATTTCTGTAACGTCAGCCCTGGTACTGTTTATATCTACCTAAACCTGTATAAAAATCTTGTGCTACTTATATTCCTGTTTTTGATTGCAGGGTATCGTTTGGAAGTTCAAAAGGGTCGATGGTAGAAACTTTAATTTATGAAAGTCCACTACAAGAAGAACCCGAGCCTAGTCCGATAGCAGAACATCCTACGCCGTTCCCAGAACACCCAGATCAAGCCGAGTAAGTAGAAGACGATCTTAACAGAATTATAAACTTACGAGAGGAATTCGGAAATGGTATTTAAAGTAATTTGCTTGTCCTTACTTAATTGACACGTAAAAGCAAAGGCTAACGAACATGATTAGTTAATAGAGAAATTTAGTTATGCTAAAGTGCAAAATTAAATTTTATCAACCTCTTAAAAGCTAAATCGATGGAAAATTGAATTTTATATTCTCTCTTCTCGAAGTACATAATTGTCCCTGATCCTTTCTAAATTAACTACGCAGGTTGCAGAACGGAAGCGAACTAATGCAGAATCCTAGTCAAAGGTCCGAGTGAAAAAGGTTAAAATTTTCAACTACCTAAATTATACAGAACGATCGAAAATGATTGGGTTACGAAAGGAAGAGAACGTAGACCATGCCGCTCACTGGAGGAATAGGTCAAAGAAAGAGACCAAGCTATGTGGTATGAGGAAATCCGAAAAAGAAACCAAGAGAAAAGTCCTTGCTTCTTTGAAAATTATTTTTAGCAACTGCCACCATTTTCACTTTGAATTCTGGACAGGATAAAACCTGGTGGTGAAGTGAATCATTTTAAACTTTGAACCTGCCCCCTCCCCTCCTAGTTTTCCCGAATTAACAGATCAATACGATTTTAAACTTGTTTGATCCAGCGAAACTTTTCAAAAATTCATATTTAAGCGTATCCGTTGTTGAAAACCAGATTTGTCGTTCCAAATCCTTAAAATCAGCCCCAATTTAAATTTCCCTTTGTTTCTTCTTCATCCTTGCAAGTCCCCGCAACACTTCTAACGCAACCTTGCGTGATACAGAGTTCTGCCATTCGCAGCACTTGCGTGTTTACCAGCGCCACGTGGTCTAGAGTTAAACTATGGACGAGGCGTGGCGAACTCGTCTCTCGTCCATACGATTATTCGTACCAGCCCGCGCTAACTAAACCCCGAAAGATGGTAGCTAAAAAGTGACGCGAACGAAAGTGAGTGAAGTGCTCCAGAGCTTAAGAGTGCACGGAAAAAATCATTCCTGATTCGGCCATTTTTTTGGATATTAAGGTGCGTATGGAGAGACCGGTTGCTTTTATACAAAGGGTGAATGAACAAAAATCGATTCCCCATTTCTCCAGAGTAGGTTTCGGGGTCGGTTCGATTTTTATAAAATTAAATTTTTAATCCCCCTAATTTTTTAATTTTGTACCACAAATTTGGTTCCCATTTCCAGTTCCATGAAAGCAGGGGTTATAAAAATTAAGGTTTTTGACTTGTAAAGAGTACAAAAAGAAAGTGAAAGTGACGTTTGTAGGTGGTGGCGGAGGAGGTTCGTAAGCCAAAGGGCATCTTTTCGCTTCACTGACTTGTGTAAATGCACACAAAGAAGTTTTAGTATTACCGAAATATTTTTATCAAATCAAAAAAACATGTTTTACTACACAACAAAACAAGACTCGTCTCTGAACTAGAGCCGAGTGAATTTTTTTTATTTTATTTTTAATCTGCTAATAGAGCACTCTCGTTTTTAATGTAATGTGCTCCAGCTGTTACCACATATCCTACTGCTTTCCCTTCCTGAAACTAATTAAAAAGTTTAGACAAGGACGGGAGTTCAATTGACAACGTAGGGAAACAATTGCCATGTGCCACCATTTTCTAGGATTACAATTTTACTTGTTGTTGCTATTTCCATGGTTACCTCAAGTTACTTTAGATTTCCTAGGATTATGTCTCGACAATAATTGCGTAATCTGTGGCCTACAATCCTGATTTCCACAGTTACCTCATTTACTACGAATTCAGACAATCTGAGACAGTCTAGAGTAAACAAGGAGAATGTTAAAGTAATAGAGGCAAAATGTTCGCAGTCGTCATGCAGAAGTAGTTTGAGGTAACTGAAGGATACAGTAGCTAAATTAACTGAAGTTACTCTACGGTAACGGAAGAAAATGTTTGGGGTTGTGGATGAATAGTCTGAGGTAATCAAAAGAGTTAGGGACAGGATAAAATACTTGAGGGATACTGAGGAAATCTAAAACCGTGGGATCAGATCAAACGGAAATAAATCTACAGGGTATAGAGTATCTGAGGAATTGAGGCATAGGCAAATGACTTGTCTGAGATAAGTGGGGGGAATCTAGAGTAATTGAGGGACAATTTTAACCTTTGCTTAATGGACAAGCCTTGGGAGTTAAGAGAACAGGGTAATCTTTGCTATTTGGTGTATAATTCTGCAAGAATCCGGATACTGTAGGGCTATTTCTTTAAATAGATACGGAATGCTCCATCGGATTATTCTGCAATATGTTACTGTGGTGCTTATGGTTGATTATACCGGGTGGTGACTTGAGCGACGCAACATAGGGATTTCAATGGAAAATTCTTAATGTTCAATTATTGGCTCCCCTAATTATTTTACAGCAAAAGTGTGTTTAAGGTTTTTTGTAGAGAAATAAATTCTGCATCTTTTCATACTATTATTTACAATTTTCCATTTTCCGGAAGCGTAGAAATAGAAGAAATTAAAAATGGTCTTTTTAAAAAAATCACTGATGCCATGGAATTATAAAATCAAACAAACGCACTGACATTTCTGTCTCATTACATTTTTTTCTTTTTAAAGCAATAAAACGAGTAGGTAATAGGAACATATTTTACGCTAAACAAGGCACTTTATCATTTCTACTTTTTCTTTCGTTGAATACATTTTAAAAATAATAGATTTTAATAATCGGTTATAAACTTCAAATCGTAATGACAGTGATGTAAATGCGAATGTTGATTGTTTATATAATTCCAAGGCATCACTGATTTGATTAAAAAGACCATTTTTAATTTCTTCTATTTCTACGCTTCCGGAAAATGGAAAATTATAAATAATCATATGAACAGATGCAGAATTTTTTTCTCTACAAAAAACCTCAACACACTTTTGCTCTAAAATAATTAGGGGAGCCAATAATTAAACATTAAGAATTTACCATTAAAATCCCTATGTTGCTTTGCTCAAGTCACCATCCTGTATACTCATAAATGCATGTCCACGTCAGAGTCAACTTTCGTCCACTTGAATTTGCTCTTCAAACACAATTTATACCCGTAACCATATTATACGTTCTTCATTTTAGATAATGGATAACACTCACGGGGAATAAATGCACGTCAACATGACTACATAATATTAGATGACGTAATCCTTATTTTATCTACTTGCTCGACCTTTAATTTGTCATTTCGCATACCATCCTCCTGTGTTTGTTTATAACAAATATTTCTGCTCCGTATTCGAGCATGTTCGCTTCCTAACTTGTAGGTTTTCTTAAATTCTCACTCATTTTCCTCTAGCTCAGTTCTTCAATGTTTTTCAGAAGAATTTGAAAAACCTTGGCCCAATATTTTCCAAATAAAACTGTTGCTGCACTTAAATTTTCCTGCTATTTATAATTTTGATACAGAAATCGAATTAATGTATTTTGGTGGCAGTTTGCCAAAACGACTTCAACGAATATGTTTTAAAACTAAATTTAGACTGTTACTTTTATGTGTTTTTGATCGGAGTATTTTTAAACACGAAGTAAATAATGTTATAAAATGAATATTCAAGGTCAAAGAGGCGACTCTTAAAATTATTTATCTGGATATAAACAACGAACGAGAGGCCATGCAAAATTTTCTTATAACTATGAAGTAATTCTTCGAGGACTATGATTGATTTTTATTCTTCATTCAAGGTTTAATATCGACAACTTCAAAATAAATTATTTTTGTACCTTGCCTCCTTACACTCTGTACTCTTTAATAGAAAGATTACTATTTGCCGAAACGTTATGGTAATAAGAAAAGTTCAACAAACTACCATTACAGATGATCACACGTTAATCGTCAATCATCAAACAAAAATAGTTCCTTGATTATAGCTAACATTACCCCAAAGAATTCCCAAGGCTAGTCATAAGCAAAATCCTCGTTGCTGGCTGAAATTGTTCCTCAGTTACCCCCATCTTACCTCAGACAGATCCTACTAACGTAATTTGCCCCTCAATACCTCAGACGCCCCTACGTTCTCCTAAATTGGCCCAAACTGGCAAAGATCTTGGGATGCTCTGCCCAAAAATTGTTTGATTGTAGAGGTTCGAACTCGTACACCTTGGTATGTCTAGTTCTTGGCCTTCCAGATAAAAACCGATAGACGAATGGAAGGGACAAGAAATCTTAAAAAATGGACCCCTTAAAACCCTTTTCGCCGCATTTCCAGATTAAAGAATGCGGCTATCATGTTTTCCCTACATTTTCTAAATTTCATGGATGTCTGTCAATGTCAGGGTCCACATTTAGCAGATGCTCGCTTTTTTCTCAGTAGATTGTGATGTAATCTTTTTTTCTATACGAATTATCTTTATTTTATTCGGCTTTGTGCCAAAAATTCCTCGACAGTACGTGTGAACCGTGAATCAAGATTGTTCTTAAAAAAATTCTCGGTCAAATCTAATTACAGTGCTTTCCTATTCCATAATGGCAATTATTGAGTGAGTCATTATCTTATAATATTTCAAAAATGTCTCGTCCAATATAAAAAGCTTTGAGGCAAGATTAATTTAATTTCGCAAAAAGTGAAAAGCCTTTTTAGTGTAAACTTGATTATTTAATTATTGAACCTCAAAGGAATAAATGTTGGTGTATTTGTCCTTTGAGACAACCTGTCGAGAAGTTTTAATGCGCATTAGTTATTCAAAAGGCATGTTCAGTTGTTTTAAACATCGGATTTGGCAACAACCAGAGCCACAGTTGATGTTATACGCAAATCTGTACCTATTATTAGACACCTGTTACAAGTTATGAATATTTGAATGTCAGAACGTGTACTTATTTACTACCATGCGTATACCTATCCTTTAATTAATAAATATTCAAACAACGGTTCGTAATAAATATTCAACGTAGGAGTAACAGTACCGCTAACTTTTTCTTACTTTTATTTTTCAACACTGAATCACTGGGTTAGATCTTTATATAATTGTTTTAATTTATCCTCTAACCGTGAGAAATAAACACATAAGTTTTTCTTCTTTCACCTCAAATGCCCCTTGATACGCCCAAGCAAATTGCGAGTTGCATATTTATCTCCCTTTCCGCTCGTGTAACTTAAGGCAAATTTTTAAAATAACTTGACATTTTAAACTGTTATCTATTTAAAAAAGAAAAAGGCGAGACCTTTTACTCGTTGGAACATCAAAAGGATTACAACGGAAAAAGTTTGCGACAAGCAAACGATAGTTGTTGTGTTCGGATGGGCTATTTTATTGGATGCTTCATTATTTTTTTTAGTCTTGCACGATTGTTTTGGCAGCGGACATCCTGCGTTTTTGAATTTTTGGAAAAGTCTTGGGGAAGGCTCGGGGTAGTTAGTTTAATCCCAGATTAGTTTAGGGAACGTCTAGGAGTAGTCCAGGAAGTTGGCGTAATCGAGAGGAAATCTAGGGGGAAGTTTTGTGGAAACGTCTGGGTAGTCTTGGGGAGACATCTTTCAATGCTGAGTCTAGGGGGTGTCTGAGAAGGCTAAGGGAACTTAGGGTAATCGGGGAGAAGACTACGGGGCGCCTAGGAAATCTTAGAAAAATCTGAGTAGTCTAGGAGGAGGATCTTTAATGTCTCAGGGAACTTAGAACAATCGGAAGTCTCGGGGGAGTTTGGGAAATCTTGGAAAAGTATAATAAAAGTAAAAATGAATCAAAGTAAGCTTGGAATGCGGGATTTACGTGAGAGAGTTTTAAAAATATGCAACACGCAGGATCATTGCCCTACTACGAAACATGAAAGTTGCACTTGTTGTAAATCAACTGTTGGAAATTAAGTGACACCTTGAATAGATTCGTCTGCACAGGAAGGAGGAAGCTATAGTTGCGGAAGTCCCTGACAAACCGTTTCCCATAAATGGAACTATTTGACCATTGGAAATGTTGCACTCTACTTGAATTACTAATTACATTTTTTAAAAAGTAGTTTTAATAACGAAAGTTGATTTAAAAGGCTGGGTTGAAAGTAATAAAATTTGATTTTTACTTTGTCATGGTCTAGGATCCTCAAATTTATAACTTAATCCAAATAGAATGACTTGTAAAAGCAGGAGGAAAATTTATTGTTGCTAGAATGAATTATTTCTTTTTCAGAACCGAAAGGGAAAAGGTGCGAGTATCTTTTTTTCAACAATCGAAACCTCAAGAGGTAGATTTACCGGATGAACCTGTCATTTTTTCCAATTCGGAGTTGATGATGGCATCTGCAACCTTAAACGACTCCAACCATGTCGCGTACAATAGACAAGAAAGGTAGGTTTACTTTTTTTATTATGAAGTCTTATGGGTCACATCATTCCATAGGATTCCTTTGCTTAATAATTCTTTCCCCGTTGTACTCCGTTACCAAATCACGTATCCTAACGAAGTACGACGAAGAATGAACACGAATGACGAACATAACGTACGAATTCTAACGAATTGCGACGACTAACGTACAGAATCGCGAATGCTACCGAAACACAACGAAAGATTGAATTTTAGAAAATAATTTAAAGCATGCCCTGAATGACCTGGTAACTATTTTAATCTCTCCTGTCGTATCCTGTTCACCAATAAAATTATGATGGTCATAAGCATGACTAACGAGTTTCATTTGTTTTACTATTTTTAAATTGTGTTTACTAAAACATTTGCGCGTTTGATGTGAATATTGCAAGTGCCTCTCCGTCCTGTTTAAATGAAATTGCTTCCATTAATTTTTGTCCTTCGCGTGTGTTGAAAAATATGGGGCATGATTATGCGAAATTGTTCCACATAACGTAATAAACCCGTAAATAGGCTTGTTATTTCATATTTCCGGAGAATAGAGAAGGTTGTGTGGCATTTCAGCAACAGTTATTATTATAACATCTCTCTGGCATTTTCCTGTTTCTGCATATAAAAGTGTGCAATTTAAAATATAATGCCAATGGAGTTGGCGTTTAATATCTCGGAAATAACCTTAATAATATTTTTGTCATTTCCTTCACGATATTTCTAAAATGCTGTGAGTTCGAATCTCACATTCGAGACATAGTCCTAATAACAAATCAATTGCCTCGAATTTTCAACCTTCACCTCAAAGAGGAAATACGAACATTGCGAGAAAAGGAAGGTTCGACGACTAATTGTATTTTTTTCTTTCACGTAAAGGGGCGCAAACTTTGACATCGCCTACAATTCAATTTATCTTCAGCTTGCTGCAAAAATTCCTTCCTTTACTCAGACGATAGAAAATTTTTGATTTTTTGTTATAAACTAAAATTCCAACTATATCTAACTGACGAGTCCCAATAGGGACAGAACGCGCCATAGACCTACAGTACACAGCAATAGGAATGGTGACGCAGCTAGACGAAAGACGACGACCACCGACGTACCACATCACGAATCCTAACGAAGACGACAAGCGACGAACGAAATCACGAATAACGAAGCAAGACGACAACTACCACGGATGTACCAACTCACGAATGTTATCGAAGCTAGACGAAAGACGACGACCACCGACGTATCAAATCGCGAATAACGAAGCAAGAAGACAAGCGACGTACCAAATCACGAATGTTAACGAAACTAGACGAAAGACGACGACCACTGACGTATCACATCACGAATGCTAACGAAGCCCTCTGACACATCCCAAAATATGTTCCCCTCGGTTTGGTATTACGTTTAATGGGCGTGTTTGTATTTTTTCATCAAGGTTTTAACCTGGCTCCTCCACCAAATCTCTCAAAACACGTTTCTACCTCAGTTTTGATTAGGTTTATGTAAAAACAGTGGATTACATGTCGATGATTTCCCTTTCATGTTATGGCATACGAAGTATTTATACATTAATCTTTTATTAGATGTGTAAAAAAAGTAGGACAGTGATAAACATTAAAAAAAAAATTCTGTTTCCTAATTCGTGTTGGTTATCAACACGATCTCTTCATTGTTCTCATTTATTCCGTTTCGTCGCGCTGTTCCATTAACCCCCAAAAGATAAATCAATAAAGTTGGTCAGGAATTTGAACTTTTTTAGTTTAGCACTTGACTTCCGACGAGAACAGAGGTCATCCAGGTCAAGTTACTTAATAACAATTTCTTTAATTAGAGCAAAATTGTCTCAGAGAAGGCGCAGCCCACTCTAATCTCCTTGTTCTGTCATCGTGACCACACGACACTTTCAATTTACGACTTGCATTTAATGTGAAACCATTATACAATATGGAAATTTATGTTAAACGTGTAATCCATCCGTGTGTGTGGTTGGTAATACCGATTAACTAGATTTTATTTGTACTAGCAAGGGCGGCTATGATGCCATTCGGAATGCTTGCAATTTTATTTTCTTTCTAACCGTTCTCGGTCTTATTGAGGTATTCCTGGAGATTAGGTTCGAACCCGCGATCTTTGAGCATGTTCCCGTACCACAGGACACCAAAATCGCAGGATTTTTTGTTTCGTTGGTGTTCGGGTTTGCGTCGTTATTCGTGTCGCGCCATTTGATTCTGCGCATGCGCTTTTGAACGTTATTTTCTAGTTTCTGCTTTTGCTCCACAATTTTCCTTGTTCTAAAATCTAAATGATACAGTACCAATCAATACTTTCCTTTGAAAGATTTTTAAATCTTGAAAAATGAACACACAGCCACCTTGGCAATTTCATTTACAAAGCCCACACTTCAACATTTTTCTACGTCTTTGTACTTAAGGAAGCTTCGTAATTGAAAACCCATTAAGATCTAGGCGTAGACAAGCTCGTGACGTTACGTTTTTAGTGTAAATATTCTGGAAATAACTTCCTAGAGATTCGTATTGAAGCAAACACTGATGAAAGATATTCCTCCTTTGCATTTTAAACGTCCCTGATAATTATGTTGACTTTGATAAAAAAAAAAAGGCTTCCTTTTAGACTGTACCTACAGTTTTATCTTTTATACCCGTATCCTCTACTGGGACGAGCTTTTGATGTTTAGGATCAACCAAAACTTACTGGGTGTTCTGTTTTTAAACCTTACAACCATGGATTGCGTATTTTTAATCCAACACCGATAAAGTTTAAATTAAATCTGTGTAGGTGTCAATATCTATTAAGGGTAAAAAGCTTTTTACGATAAGAGCGTGCGATACTTCAGGGTTTAATTAATCGCAGATAAAGCTACGACCATAAATTAGGAGAATGACCCTCTTTATCTGAGGAACTTAATCACGACACTCACACGTTGTCGGTAAGTTCCCACGTACAACCATAAGCGATTGGAGCTCTTTATCATTACCATTTAATTACAGCGAGTAATTTTAGACGCCTGGTTATCTTAAGAATTCTAGTAGTAGACAACCTGTGTTTATACCAGGGGATTTCTAAAAGTGATATGGACTGTGCAAAATTATGATGGCACTAAAGAGGTTTGGGGAATTTCTGGGAAGTCGGACGAACTCCTAGAGAAGTTTTGATAGTCCCTGGGAAGTTACGGTAATCCCCTGGAGGTTTGGGGAAGTCTGAGGAAGTTCTGCAGGAGTATAGGTAATCCGGAAGGGATTGATGAAAGTTCCAGGGAAGTCTTGCTAGTCCCAGGAACGTCTGAGGAAGTCAGGGTAATCCCCTGGAGGTTTGGGGAAGTCTGAGGAGTTCTGGAGTAGTCTAGGTAATCCCAGAGAAGTTTGAGGAAGTTAGGGTAGTCCCGAAGGGATTGGGGAAAATCTGATGGAAGTTCCAGGGAAGTCTTGGACGTCCCGGGAATGTCTCAGGAAGTCAGAGTAATCCCCTGGAGGTTTGGGGAAGTCCGAGGAAGCTCTGGAGGAGTATAGGTAATCCCAGAGAAGTTTGAGGAAGTCAGGGTAATCCGGAACGAGTTGAGGAAAACCTGATGGAAGTTCCAGGGAAGTCTTGGTAGTCCGAGGAATGTCTGAGGAAATCGGGATAATCCCTTGGAGGTTTGGGGAAGTTTGAGGAAGTTCTGGAGGAGTCTAGGTAATCCCAGAGAAGTTTGAGGAAGTCAGGGTAGTCCCGAAGGGGTTGGGGAAAATCTTATGGAAGTTCCAGGGAAGTCTTGCTAGTCCCAGGAATGTCTCAGGAAGTCAGGGTAATCCCCTGGAGGTTTGAGGAAGTCTGAGGAAGTTCTGGAGGAGTATAGATAATCCCAGAGAAGTTTGAGGAAGTCAGGGTAATCCGGAACGAGTTGAGGAAAACCTGATGGAAGTTCCAGGGAAGTCTTGGTAGTCCCAGGAATGTCTGAGGAAATCGGGATAATCCCTTGGAGGTTTGGGGAAGTTTGAGGAAGTTCTGGAGGAGTCTAGGTAATCCCAGAGAAGTTTGAGGAAGTCAGGGTAGTCCCGAAGGGGTTGGGGAAAATCTTATGGAAGTTCCAGGGAAGTCTTGCTAGTCCCAGGAATGTCTCAGGAAGTCAGGGTAATCCCCTGGAGGTTTGGGGAAGTCTGAGGTGTTCTGGAGTAGTCTAGGTAATCCCAGAGAAGTTTGAGGAAGTTAGGGTAGTCCCGAAGGGATTGGGGAAAATCTGATGGAAGTTCCAGGGAAGTCTTGGACGTCCCGGGAATGTCTCAGGAAGTCAGAGTAATCCCCTGGAGGTTTGGGGAAGTCTGAGGAAGCTCTGGAGGAGTATAGGTAATCCCAGAGAAGTTTGAGGAAGTCAGGGTAGTCCCGAAGGAATTGGGGAAAATCTGGTGGAAGTTCCAGGGAAGTCTTGGACGTCCCGGGAATGTCTCAGGAAGTCAGAGTAATCCCCTGGAGGTTTGGGGAAGTCTGAGGAAGCTCTGGAGGAGTATAGGTAATCCCAGAGAAGTTTGAGGAAGTCAGGGTAATCCGGAACGAGTTGAGGAAAACCTGATGGAAGTTCCAGGGAAGTCTTGGTAGTCCCAGGAATGTCTGAGGAAATCGGGATAATCCCTTGGAGGTTTGGGGAAGTTTGAGGAAGTTCTGGAGGAGTCTAGGTAATCCCAGAGAAGTTTGAGGAAGTCAGGGTAGTCCCGAAGGGGTTGGGGATAATTTTATGGAAGTTCCAGGGAAGTCTTGCTAGTCCCAGGAATGTCTCAGGAAGTCAGGGTAATCCCCTGGAGGTTTGAGGAAGTCTGAGGAAGTTCTGGAGGAGTATAGATAATCCCAGAGAAGTTTGAGGAAGTCAGGGTAGTCCGGAAGGGGTTGGGGAAAATCTGATGGAAGTTCCAGGAAAGTCTTGGTAGTCCCAGTAATGTCTCAGGAAGTCAGAGTAATCCCCTGGAGGTTTGGGGAAGTCTGAGGAAGTTCTGGAGGAGTATAGGTAATCCCAGAGAAGTTTGAGGAAGTCAGGGTAATCCGGAAGGGGTTGGGGAAAATCTGATGGAAGTTCCAGGGAAGTCAGGGTAATCCCCTGGAGGTTTGGAGAAGTTCTGGAGGAGTCTAGGTAATCGTAGAGAAGTTTGAGGAAGTCGGGATATTCCCGAAATCGTTATTGAAGAAGGGGGCAAGCTGTAAACTTGTTTACAAACACCCTGGCCCACTTGACTGGAACATGCGAGTATCTCCATTCGTTTTTCTCAGAGCCTTCCATATCTTTTTAACTGAAATTACTTTAAAATGATCCTTGACGGTTTTAGTGAAGGCAATTACGATTTTTTTCGATAAAACCCAATTAATTCCTTGTTGTTTATCGTTTTCCAATTACACTGCAATGAAATTTTAATTATCGACGGACACTAAAGAAAATTATGGTTACCTTACGAGACATGTATGGTTAAACAAGCGTTTTTTATGGCTTTTACTAATTATCTTATTGTTGATTGTACTTGATTGTAATTATCAGGAATGTAACTTGAAGATTGCATATAATTCGGTATTACAAATTCTTTTCTGAAAAACCAAGCACGAAATTCAGCCTTGCAATACTTTTCAATCTGTTTTTTTAAATCCTTTCCAATCTTGTTTGCGGCGCGATCTATCGTGAAATGATGCGCCTTGATGCAATGAAATATTCTCAAGACGCCTTTCCTCTGAACGGCACTTTTTTTTCCTTCAAGTGACTCAGCGCACGTTTCTTGGCTTACTCACGCGAGATTTAAAAAAAAATGTAAACCTACTTTGTATCAAGAGCTTGTTACAGAATTGATTTGTTAAAACGTTACGAGATATAGGTATGTAAGGCATTTGTTTTGCATGAGTGAAAAATATAAAAAAATTGTCGTGGTATTAGTCAGATGTTTATTATATTAACGCTAGAATTCAGGGAAAATAATTTTGAAAAGCAAAGGACAATCTTTTCAAAAAAAAAAAGTGTATCTATTCGAGCCTCTGGTACTTGGATCCTCGTTCCCCTTATTTATACAATGTTTAAGGGAAGGGACATTAAAAGCCAGTTCGACGAGAAGGGATTGATTAAACCCTCAAATTACCTCACGTTTTTCCAATTGGGAGCCAACTCTGTAAAATTCCTTTATTCAAGTTTTAATTAAAATCAACCAAATCGGGACCAGACTAAAAAATAGGAAAGGGTATCAACGCCGAAAATTTGTAATTCCCTCCGTTCCTTATAAAAAAAGAATCGCTGAATGGACACCAACCCTTCCTTTCTTGTCTTTGGTCCCAATTCCAGCACGAACCCTATAGAAGTCAATAATTGTGTTTTTATTCCTTCTGCATGTCCGAACCACTTTACCCGACCCTTGTTCATTGAATCCAATTACATAATACAGTTACAGACTCATAATCTTATTGTTTGATTACAAAACTTCCTTAAATTCGCCACCTACGCTCGTATTTTGTCTTGGTCAGGAAATCTGCCTGCAAATATTCATCCCAGTTGTACAATCTTAGATAAAAGTGCGAAGAGTGATTGATTTTTGAGTATTTGCCCAAATACCCATAGCATGTGGTTTTTTTGACCACTCTGTGGAATTTGAATGCATGGAAAATTCGACTGTTTTGGTTTGGTTCCCAGAAGCCGTTGGCTATGGTGTTCACCTCTTAGTTTTTACCAGCCGCCTACATGTCCTGAAAGGACTGGATCCTTTAGTACGTGTCACTTTTGACGTCACCATTGGATCGTCTCGTTTTTTCCCGTCAGCCCAAACTATCCCGAAAGCATTTCGGGTTATAGCAGTTGCCACCTTGGCAACTTTTGGCTTTGAAACTCGTATTGGACGACCAAGCAAGTTTCAAAGATCCCCACTGAGGAACAGTACACCCGAAAGAGTGTTGTATAGTTTTCCATAACGAGTGTTTGGCATTCTTCCGGTTCCTTAGCCCCAGTATTTTGCTGATCCGAGTCAATGAGACTATTCCCCAAAAAACACCCGACGTATTGAGAACTGTTTTCGGGTATCCACAAGACCATTGAGGGACCAACTTAGCAAACCTGATATGGTAACCTCGAGAAGACCCAGAGATATTGGATCTTCTGCGCCCTGTTTCCACTTAACCTACATATAACCAAAGCCAACTAGACCATTTATTTTAAACACCCTTTTTTGCAGTAAAAATTATCTCTAGTCGAAAAATAATTCTTTTGATGTGCGATGAGACATAAACCGAATAATAAATGAGAACGACCTCCAACCTTTGTTGATATAATTGCACGGATGACGTAATGGCCTGCATTTGTAGCGCAGGCGTCTAAATGTCCAGCAAAGCGGCGGGCCCCACGATCGATGCTGTGTGCCCCACTCGAACAAACTTTAGTATCCGCGGTTATGGTGTCGCGATGGCAACACATATACACAGGTGTCGTTTAAAACCAATCTTTATTTTTGACAATTTTAACATTTTGCCCTAATCAAGGGAAACTGAAGGTGGTTGCTTTTAAATTAAACGAAACTTTCGTCAATGGTGATTTTTAGGTCAAGAAAGTTTAAAAGAAAATAATATGTAGGGCGTCGAAATTGCAGTGTTTTTTTGGGGAAAAGTTTTTTCTGTACCTATTTTAATGTGAATTGGTTCCGAGTGAACGTTTGAAAGGGATTAGAAATTTTAATTTATTTTGATAAGGTGTAGGGGGAGGTTTTTGGAAAATAATGGGTGGTGGTTGAAGAAAGGTGTGTCAAATTAAAAATTTAAGGCCCTTGATAATAATTGTCGGTTGTTATGAACTCGGATATAACGAGACCCTAGACGGTGGCCCATAGATCTTTGCAATAACTGAACTTTTCCAAATCAGTTTTCAATGTTTTTTGCATACCTATTCAGTGAATCATAATTATTTTTGGGATAATTATTTATATGAACAGGATTAATAAAAAAAACATTGCTTAAGCGAGAGCGATTAAGAACGAGGTCATCTAAAGTTGTCATCGGGTACACTTTAGGAATATTGATGAGCCTTTTGCCATAAACAGATAAAAACCATATGTTTGTGTTAACTTTAACATTAATTTACTTTTATAAACAGTAAAATTAGTAAATATATGCGATGGTATTTGCTAAACAAACGCAAATAACTTATAATCAGTATGCCAACATGACACTCCTTTTATTTTTTTTACGAAATCAATGATTTATTGCAATTAAAATTTAGTTACAACATAATTGATTGATTTATTACAACCCAACGTTGCGAAATCGACAAGAATTTATCTGAAAATATTTTATACGAGTATTTCGCTGGCAATCCGAAGCTCCTGGGTTCGATTCCTGACATAGCGATAACTTTTATTTCAAAATTTCTATTCGTTTAACTAAATTAAGGGTGGAACCTTCAAAATTCCTTTAAAAATAATAATTAAATTTTATTTAAGCTTGGGGAAAAACGGGCAACTTTTTTTTTCGTTAACCAAACGGGTTGAAACTTTCCAGATTTTTAGTTCGATCCTTCACTTGTATACTTGCCCAAGCGGGATCAGATCGGCCTGCCGGTTCACGAACGCCACTGGCTTGAATGGGGTGACGCGTCAAATCGCGTTACCACATCTCAATTTTTTTTTATAAGCCTTTCGTAACATATTAAACAGAAAAACAATTGAACGTTTTGATTAAAATAATCTAGGAGGTGTAAAAAATGTACAAAAGATTTATTGGAAAATAAATTTTAAGTTTTTACGATAAATTGTAATTTAACTGTAAATTCGCGTAGGTGCAATAATTGATTTTTTTTTCAGTTGGGAGACTGGATAATCAAGCATGTGGGTTCGCGTTTTTTTTATCAGTATTCGCACGAATGTAATGATAAAATACGGTTGATTAAATTTATTAATTCCTGTTATCTCAGACAATGTGTTTGAATAAGTGATGGGTGTGAACCATTATTACAGGAGATCGATAGAAAAGTAATTTGCCCAAGTACTTTCAGTTTGAAGACGATAGAGGTGGTAGTTTAAGTAAAATACGTAGAACACGGATCTTACCTTCTTTTAAGAAGTGAAAATTTTTAAAGATTGCGTCTCGCCTATCGATCTCAGACAAAGTATAATCGATTTTTCCTAATTTCCATTTTGTCAAGTCATGAATCTTTAATAAATCTGAATTTATTTCCATTAGTGCCCTCACGACTTCAATTGATTTGACCTTTGTTAAATTAAATCAGCAATGATGAAATTTTAATTCATTACCAATCAAAACCGAACAGTGCCTTATGGTGCCTTACCTTTGTTCGTTTAATCGAATAAAAATTGTTTAAAAAAGAACAGCTGCAACACGACTGCAAACTTTGGGTGGATTAATCTTAACGGTGTACGGTTTTTTCGTACTAGGAAAGCTTGCAAATGTTTTTGGTCCTTATTTATTGCTATGTCATGTGACGTACTATGGTTTATAGACGCACATGTTGCACCAACTTACTCCACGCTTGCGCAGTAACGTTGTCACGCCCTTAAGGCTGGATACATACCTGCGGTGGCGTCGCGTGGCATAACGTAGCGGCTACTTTGAAACGTTCTTGCGACAGCGTTCACTTTGAGTTGGCAAATGTTTCGCGTGACAGTAAACGGACTCTTGATATCTTACTATGTAAATATTTACCGAAAATACTTCTTTCGCCCTCGCTACATACACCTCCAACTGTCATCTGAGTGCTATTTATTTCTTCTTGACCTATAGTAAGAATTTATCAATTAACACAGTCCCACTTGATGATATTGAAGGTCCTACTACATCACCGCTTTATTTATAAGCAATCTTTTTATTCAAGGTGACATAATCGGTAGTTGGGAAGCAAACGCGATGCTTTATGCTTGTGACGGTAAGATATAATTATAGTCGGATGCTGTTCCCGAAAGATATGAGGAGGGAACCTCAAATTTAACCAATTACGTCATAGGATTCTAAAATTAGTCTTCAGTCGGAGGCGTTCGTTCTAAATTACAGCAGTAGGAGCTCTTGATTCTACAGTTTGAAAAGGTTACTAGTGGTTACCGGTCTTGAAAACTTCTTCAAGGATCACCCACAATTTTCATTGCTGTTGTACGTGATCCCGCTTAAAATTTTATCAGTGTGTGCTACGCATTAAACTTTCGGTTTTTGCGTCCCCCTTTAGAATTTATAAAAGCAACCGCCTGCAGTTGTCCATAAAGCCGGATGCGTCAATAACAATTAAAATTTTAAATGAAATTGTTAGCGGCGGATCTCCGCATAAAAAATTAAAACCTATTACTATTTGCAGAAAAATTAAAGAATATGGACTTGAAATAAAGTACGCTGTGATAATAGAGTGATTTTTAATATATTAGTGTTGTTCCTCTATTAACGGACTATAGTTTACTATGCCTAGTATGGCATCTTCACATGGGGGCGTAGTTTACTACGTTGTGACTGTACCAAAGGAAGAACAGTGGTATGTTTCACATATTTTCGTTAGGTTTTACTGAACGGACCCTTGATATCAATCAACATAACCCTGTGGGTGTGTCCTGTTCAAATAGTGGCATAGTTGGAACCGGCCGTACTTCGGACGGCACATATGTCACAACCTTCTCTCATACCTAAACCCTAGTGGGTTAACAATCCATACCCTATCAGAAACAGGAATTCGACATCGTTACTAAACCTTTTTCGTCCCCCCCCCTTGTCTTTACAATCAATTTAGGACTTCCACAACTTTCCATTCCTTCCTCTCTCCTTCTCCATCTTCTGATATTGACTATCCTTACGGATGTACGTCCTAAGGGCATGAAAATAATTAGAAATATTAATCCGGGGGTTGGTTTTTCATAGCAGATTTTTTTTCATGATAACCTTCTACTTTTCTCTGTTTTTTCCTCCATTTATCTCTCTTCAGGGGCCAATGATTCGCGCATAACGTAATTTGCTAAATCAACCCACGTCTAGACGATAACAAATTGCGATTCAAAATTAAACTAATCCGGATATCAAATCCAATCACAGATCTCTGGAATTTCAGTTTCCTCTTTCCATTAAATTTCCGATATTTCGATTTTCCCGTCACATTTTCTAGGGATACGACAAGTTTATTAGTAATAACGTAAGAGGTGACAACTTGGCCTTGTTTATATCAACATGGGTTTCACCGTAAGGTCTCTTGAGCCCTTGAACTTGCTTGATAGGATTATCTAAGGGATGATCGTGAATTATTCCATTCTAGTAGGATTTTCCCTTGTTGATATTGTAGAGTGTTGGATGTAATTGGAAAATTAACATTGGTAGACCTTAGCTCTTTCCTTTTTTGGTGTAACAATTTGAAAATTTAATTGAAAGCGTAATTTCCATAGGAAATCGATTTTTAACCTTCATTTAAAAAAAAAAGTTTTACTGTGTCCAGGTTCGAACTTGCCACGGTTGGGTTCATTACTAAGCCCTACATAAATCCATAAGTATCAAGAGTTACCTGAACATGCTGTAAATGTTTTATCGCATTTACGAAACATTACACACATTGTGTGTGAATCACGAACAAAATATGTAGTAAACAACGTAGGTGTGTGCCTCCAAACCTATACATTTTTTTAAAGTCTGTTTCCTGAATCATAAATAAATATTTCGTTATTTATTTACACGTAGAAGTAGTAGATGTATGAAAAAAATTTGCAATTTTCTAGTAGGCGTTTTAAGCATCCCGGTCTCAAGGTTCACTCAGGATTTGTAAATCAAAATTTGGAGCATTTTTTTATGCCACCTTCACGTGGATGTAATTTAAAAAAGATTTAATTTTGTTCTGAGGCTTGGTGTCGGTTATAAACGAACGCATGTTGTTCAAAGGTTATGAATTATAGCTTTTTTAACTTGATGTAGGTTTCAAATAGTTTTCTGATTGTTTAATCGCGTGCAAGGTTATTTAGGTTAGCAACTATACTCTACCAATCTCTCTCAATTTCACATTTTTGGGATAAACGTTGATTTGTAATTTTTGTAGCATGAACTTAATTAATATTTCTCATTTCCTATGAATATTTGTTGTAATTATGTAGGTAGTAAAGTGTAAACATTGGTGTACTACTCGGAAAAGTAAATGTATTCCTTAAAACTGTTGAAATTAGAAGAAAAATAATACTATAACTTTAGCCAGAGCTTTATCCAGAAGTTTACCCAAAGCTATGCCCACAACGTTACTCACAATTTTACCCAAAACTTTACCCACAAGTTTATCTAGAACTTTACCTACAACCTTGCCCAGAACTTGACCCAAAACTTTATCCAGAACTTTACCTACAACTTTACCCAGAAGTTTATCCAAAACTTTACCCAAAACTTTATCCAGAACTTTACCTACAACTTTACCCAGAAGTTTATCCAAAACTTTACCCACAAGTTTATCCAGAACTTTACCTACAACTTTTCCCAAACTTTACCCAGAAGTTTATCCAGAACTTTACCTACAACTTTACCCAGAAGTTTATCCAAAACTTTACCCACAAGTTTATCCAGAACTTTACCTACAACTTTTCCCAAACTTTACCCAGAAGTTTATCCAGAACTTTACCTACAACTTTACCCAGAAGTTTATCCAAAACTTTACCCACAAGTTTATCCAGAACTTTACCTACAACTTTTCCCAAACTTTACCCAGAAGTTTATCCAGAACTTTACCTACAACTTTACCCAGAAGTTTATCCAAAACTTTACCCAAAACTTTATCCAGAACTTTACCTACAACTTTACCCAGAAGTTTATCCAAAACTTTACCCACAAGTTTATCCAGAACTTTACCTACAACTTTTCCCAAACTTTACCCAGAAGTTTATCCAGAACTTTACCTACAACTTTACCCAGAAGTTTATCCAAAACTTTACCCACAAGTTTATCCAGAACTTTACCTACAACTTTTCCCAAACTTTACCCAGAAGTTTATCCAGAACTTTACCTACAACTTTACCCAGAAGTTTATCCAAAACTTTACCCACAAGTTTATCCAGAACTTTACCTACAACTTTTCCCAAACTTTACCCAGAAGTTTATCCAGAACTTTACCTACAACTTTACCCAGAAGTTTATCCAAAACTTTACCCACAAGTTTATCCAGAACTTTACCTACAACTTTTCCCAAACTTTACCCAGAAGTTTATCCAGAACTTTACCTACAACTTTACCCAGAAGTTTATCCAAAACTTTACCCACAAGTTTATCCAGAACTTTACCTACAACTTTTCCCAAACTTTACCCAGAAGTTTATCTAGAACTTTACCTACAACTTTACCTAGAAGTTTATCCAAAACTTTACCCACAGGTTTATCCAGAACTTTACCCAAAGATTTGCCCAGAACTTTGCCCAAAACTTTACCCACAAGTTTATCCAGAACTTTACCTACAACTTTACCCACCGGGTTCAAAGGGGGCTCCTTTAAAGGGAATGCCCCATCTTTCTGAAACCACGTCGTTTCTCCAACCGATCGGATTGGGTGTGACCTTTTTGGTGTTCTCGCGCCCGCAATTCGTAATATCCTCCCTAACTCGCCTATTTCCCTTCCTGGCCTACAGTTCTTCCCTGTTTTCACTTTCGACTCCGTCGTTTCTACTTCCATTTGGGATTTTTGCAATATTTCTGTTGTTTTCTCGTTCCTGACTTATGGTACATATTTGTTTCAGTACGGAGAGTGGTTGGGACAATCCGTTTCGACCAGGTGGTGACCTGAGCCGTGAGGCGGACGAAATAGTAGAACTAATAAAAGGAGGCAAGCCGATCACCCCAACATCGGGTAGCGCTCCATCCCCGCCTTTAGACCAGAACGATATGAAATATGCCAACAACACGACACACGCACCTATCACTGAGTCTCCGAAAAAGGCGACGGCGACAACCCTGAATGCCGCCCCTCAAAGTGCAAATGGGAATGTAAAAAACGAGAAAGCAGCATCTCCTGGTGCGGTGGATATTCAAAGAGGGACCTTGGTGCCTGCAGGAGATGCTTCTCAAGTCGAACATGTTGTCATAAAAAAGAAACCAAAGTGCAAGTGTTGTGTGATACAATAACTCTCGGTGAAGCCTCTTAGTCAATAGACTTTGTTAATGTTATATATTTTATAAGAATGATGAGAGAAGCTTTTGCTTTTACCAGCCACACAAATACTACCACGACCAATTTGAGCTTCTCGGGGCACTATTCTTACAATATAAGTTTAGCTACATTTTTATATGGAACTTTCTCAGAATTTTTTAAAGCTCGCATTGCTAAATTTCATTCACGGTACCTATTCTCGAATTACAAATAGCCTGCCAGGATACAATTCTTAGTGCTGCTATTCCATAAGACATTTTTATTAGTCAAAGGGTGATAATCCATAGAGAACCTCAATGAAATTACTTCAAGGAGAAGGAAATACGAGGAGTGGCCACATCCAACGTCTTGAATATTAGGAAGGTGGGGGAGAATACCCAAAAGTTTGAAAAGTGGATAGTGACAGCTGCTGGGTGACTGTAGGTGCTGTCGCTATCCGCTTGTAATTTTGAACGAGACTGCTGAGCCCTAACAAGAGGTTCTTAATGATTAAACAGACTGGGTAGGCATATTTGATTGTAAATTGAAAATAAATAGCAGTTCTACGTTTCAATGTCTCTACATTAAGAGAGAAAGTTTGAGAATCGAGCCCCAGGTTCACGAAATCTATCGTAGTTACCCTTAATTTTGGATTTGTACTAAAAAAAAGTCGGAGAAGTTAATAGAAGCAATACTGTTTACTCGTGCTAGGAAGAACTGATGATTATTCTATATTTTTGTTATATGTACGTTAGTTACATACTTTCTAATTATTATTTTTTAAAGGTGGCTAAAAAATGCAGCAGCTGCATTACGTTATGATGAATATTTTGTGCTTAGTTATTAACAAAAATATTATTTTTAATCATTGTGATGTAAGTGATAATTTGACAGCATTTATTGAGTTTCTTGTGATTATTTTACAGAATACGAGGATTAAAAAAATTGAAAAGCCAAAAGGTTAGATGTAAAAAAGTTATACTAGTACAATTTTTTCGGATCTGATTGGCTAAAATAGAATCTCTTTAGAGCATAATTATATGTTTTCATGTTTTATACTAATGTGAGTCCTAGATATTGTTGTTGATTAATATTATTTGTTCATGTGTGTTTGTGTGTCTGACGTGAAAGTTGTGAATCAAAATGACGAGTACGTAATTATTTTGGTAACGATATACTATATACCAGTGAAGATTCTGGGATAAGCTAGTAATAGTGATGATTTAAATACTACCCTAAAATGTAAAAACGGTGGAGAGATTAATTATATATTTAATATTTTAGATATAAGTATATAACGTCCTTTGTTTGTAATATGTGTATGTAATACGACAGCAGCTTTTATGCTTTAAGAGGTGTATAAAGATAGATTGTACATTCTTGAACAGTTACTACTACTACTACCGCAAGCACTCTTCTTCTTCACCTTCTATTGTTTAGTACTAAACACTTTTTATATATTTTCCTTTTAAATATATTCTGGTGTATTATATTGTAAAGATTTACCTGATTTATACATCATGCCTGCATTGCATTAAATCATTTATAATGTAACTGTTCTTTACATCTGCCTGGTAATCACAGACTTTTGTTTTTTACTTAATTAACGATCCCTGCTTGAAATGTTCAGAAAGGTGCCGGAAGATTCCTTGACAATCCTTCAAATTTGATTTTATCTAGTAATTAAGTTTTGGATGGAAATTAAATACAAATTCTACTTCCTGCTTTTTGAATAAAATTTTAAGATCAGTTTATGTCGGGTTTGTAGCTTTAAAATAACAGGAGGAAGTTTTTTGTATTTAGTTTTGATTTTGAAATTTTTGGCGCGCCTGGTGGATAGGCAACCAATCGAACGTAAACAGTTTATTAAATGGGAACTGTTTAGAGAAAGTTGTTAACTAATGGGACTGATTTATACGGAATTTTTAAATAATGGGAATGACGTTTGTGGACGTTTCTAAATTGCACCACGGTTTGAATTTAATTTCCAATTTATCCATTTTTTTTGCATTTTTCTCCCCTTTAACCGAAGTTATGGCTTTTCTTGCGTTAACAGAGATAAGAATAAGGCAAGGGTGCTGTTTTCCTTCACGATTTAATATGTTTTAGAACATTCAAAATGTTGGAAAATAAATTTGTTATAATTCCGGTGCCGTGTTCTTAACCACATCCAAATTTAATATTTTTTTATCTGTCACTTGTCAGTTAAATTAAAAATGTCATTTTAAACAAAGAAGTTGTAGGATTTAAGGGCATTATACTAGGAAAGATGTGTTGTGAACGGTTTTTTTTAGACGCAGAGGGTACCACAGAAAGTGCTTGAAGTGCAGTGAATTTGATTGTGGGTTTACTGTGGTTAAATAAATCTTCAGACTTGAGTCGGAACACAGAAAAAGCAAAACAGGATAACGAAGAGTGGTTGCTAACTGTAAGTAGATTATGTAACATTGTAAGGAACATTCTTTACATTTAGCACACTAGTTAGCCCCATTGGCCTTACTACTGAAGGTTATGTTTTAGTTCTCATATGTGTGTCTGTCCCAATGAGAATTCAAATTATTACAAAAGAAAAGAATATAGTTTCCTTGGCAATGGTTGGAAACATATTTTCGTCCTAACTGCAAATTATGCAACAGGTGATGTATGTCCTGCTTTTCCCCAGCTACCGATTTACACATTTATTTTATTTTCCAACTCGTTTGTATTTTATTAGGATCTCTAGCTCTACCCGCATGTGTTTGGATGCAATTGCTTTCATTACTATGTGTGTCCGAAAGAATTGTAAAAGCTTTTCCCCAACTACTGATTTACACATTTACTTTATTTTTACAACTCGTTTGTATTTTGTTATGACCTCTAGCTCTACCAGCATGTATATGGATGTAATTGCTTCGATTACGATGTGTGTGTGTGTGTCCGAATAATAATTTAAAAGGCTTTTCCCCATCTACCAATTTACACGTTACACGGAAATTTTTTTGACCCCTTCAGATCTCGTCCGAATTTTCCCAGAATGTTATTTGGAGGGTGTACACTTGAAAATTATGGGACAAACTTCCCCCAGCCCTTCCCATCCCTTGCCGCGTGGTCAGGAAACGTTCAGGAATGGATTCTTTCTGAATTTTTTCTGAACAAATGGGAGGGGTTGAGGGATGTTTGGCACATATTTTTCAAGTGTTTAGACTCCATATTACATTCTGGGAATTTTAGAAGGAAATCGGAAAGGGTCAGAAAATCATCCAAAAAAAAAGGAAAGACTATAGTCTTTGCTCATTTTTTGGAAAAAAATTTGACCCCTTCAGATCTCGCCCGGTTTTTCCCAGAATGTTATTTGGGGGTTGTACACTTGGAAATTACCCGACAAACTTCCCCCAGCCCTTCCCATCCCTTGCCGCGTGGTCAGGAAACGTTCAGGAATGGATTCATTCTGAATTTTTTCTGAACAAATGGGAGGGGTTGAGGGATGTTTGGCACATATTTTTCAAGTGTTTAGGCTCCATATTACATTCTGGGAATTTTAGAAGGAAATCGGAAAGGGTCAGAAAATCATCCAAAAAAAAAGGAAAGACTATAGTCTTTGCTCATTTTTTGGAAAAAAATTTGACCCCTTCAGATCTCGCCCGGTTTTTCCCAGAATGTTATTTGGGGGTTGTACACTTGGAAATTACCCGACAAACTTCCCCCAGCCCTTCCCATCCCTTGCCGCGTGGTCAGGAAACGTTCAGGTTTTGAAACCTTTCTGAATTTTTTCTGAACAAATGGGAGGGGTTGAGGGATGTTTGGCACATATTTTTCAAGTGTTTAGACTCCATATTACATTCTGGGAATTTTAGAAGGAAATCGGAAAGGGTCAGAAAATCATCCAAAAAAAAAGGAAAGACTATAGTCTTTGCTCATTTTTTGGAAAAAAATTTGACCCCTTCAGATCTCGCCCGGTTTTTCCCAGAATGTTATTTGGGGGTTGTACACTTGGAAATTACCCGACAAACTTCCCCCAGCCCTTCCCATCCCTTGCCGCGTGGTCAGGAAACGTTCAGGAATGGATTCTTTTTTAAACCTTTCTGAATTTTTTCTGAACAAATGGGAGGGGTTGAGGGATGTTTGGCACATATTTTTCAAGTGTTTAGACTCCATATTACATTCTGGGAATTTTAGAAGGAAATCGGAAAGGGTCAGAAAATCATCCAAAAAAAAAGGAAAGACTATAGTCTTTGCTCATTTTTTGGAAAAAAATTTGACCCCTTCAGATCTCGCCCGGTTTTTCCCAGAATATTATTTGGGGGTTGTACACTTGGAAATTACCCGACAAACTTCCCCCAGCCCTTCCCATCCCTTGCCGCGTGGTCAGGAAACGTTCAGGAATGGATTCTTTCTGAATTTTTTCTGAACAAATGGGAGGGGTTGAGGGATGTTTGGCACATATTTTTCAAGTGTTTAGACTCCATATTACATTCTGGGAATTTTAGAAGGAAATCGGAAAGGGTCAGAAAATCATCCAAAAAAAAAGGAAAGACTATAGTCTTTGCTCATTTTTTGGAAAAAAATTTGACCCCTTCAGATCTCGCCCGGTTTTTCCCAGAATGTTATTTGGGGGTTGTACACTTGGAAATTACCCGACAAACTTCCCCCAGCCCTTCCCATCCCTTGCCGCGTGGTCAGGAAACGTTCAGGAATGGATTCTTTCTGAATTTTTTCTGAACAAATGGGAGGGGTTGAGGGATGTTTGGCACATATTTTTCAAGTGTTTAGACTCCATATTACATTCTGGGAATTTTAGAAGGAAATCGGAAAGGGTCAGAAAATCATCCAAAAAAAAAGGAAAGACTATAGTCTTTGCTCATTTTTTGGAAAAAAATTTGACCCCTTCAGATCTCGCCCGGTTTTTCCCAGAATATTATTTGGGGGTTGTACACTTGGAAATTACCCGACAAACTTCCCCCAGCCCTTCCCATCCCTTGCCGCGTGGTCAGGAAACGTTCAGGAATGGATTCTTTCTGAATTTTTTCTGAACAAATGGGAGGGGTTGAGGGATGTTTGGCACATATTTTTCAAGTGTTTAGACTCCATATTACATTCTGGGAATTTTAGAAGGAAATCGGAAAGGGTCAGAAAATCATCCAAAAAAAAAGGAAAGACTATAGTCTTTGCTCATTTTTTGGAAAAAAATTTGACCCCTTCAGATCTCGCCCGGTTTTTCCCAGAATGTTATTTGGGGGTTGTACACTTGGAAATTACCCGACAAACTTCCCCCAGCCCTTCCCATCCCTTGCCGCGTGGTCAGGAAACGTTCAGGAATGGATTCTTTCTGAATTTTTTCTGAACAAATGGGAGGGGTTGAGGGATGTTTGGCACATATTTTTCAAGTGTTTAGACTCCATATTACATTCTGGGAATTTTAGAAGGAAATCGGAAAGGGTCAGAAAATCATCCAAAAAAAAAGGAAAGACTATAGTCTTTGCTCATTTTTTGGAAAAAAATTTGACCCCTTCAGATCTCGCCCGGTTTTTCCCAGAATGTTATTTGGGGGTTGTACACTTGGAAATTACCCGACAAACTTCCCCCAGCCCTTCCCATCCCTTGCCGCGTGGTCAGGAAACGTTCAGGAATGGATTCTTTTTTAAACCTTTCTGAATTTTTTCTGAACAAATGGGAGGGGTTGAGGGATGTTTGGCACATATTTTTCAAGTGTTTAGACTCCATATTACATTCTGGGAATTTTAGAAGGAAATCGGAAAGGGTCAGAAAATCATCCAAAAAAAAAAGGAAAGACTATAGTCTTTGCTCATTTTTTGGAAAAAAATTTGACCCCTTCAGATCTCGCCCGGTTTTTCCCAGAATGTTATTTGGGGGTTGTACACTTGGAAATTACCCGACAAACTTCCCCCAGCCCTTCCCATCCCTTGCCGCGTGGTGAGGAAACGTTCAGGAATGGATTCTTTTTTAAACCTTTCTGAATTTTTTCTGAACAAATGGGAGGGGTTGAGGGATGTTTGGCACATATTTTTCAAGTGTTTAGACTCCATATTACATTCTGGGAATTTTAGAAGGAAATCGGAAAGGGTCAGAAAATCATCCAAAAAAAAAAGGAAAGACTATAGTCTTTGCTCATTTTTTGGAAAAAAATTTGACCCCTTCAGATCTCGCCCGGTTTTTCCCAGAATGTTATTTGG
Source organism: Hemicrepidius hirtus (assembly GCA_963082805.1). Taxonomy (NCBI): domain Eukaryota; kingdom Metazoa; phylum Arthropoda; class Insecta; order Coleoptera; family Elateridae; genus Hemicrepidius; species Hemicrepidius hirtus. The sequence continues at coordinate 179,063 of OY720162.1, forward strand.
GGGTTGTACACTTGGAAATTACCCGACAAACTTCCCCCAGCCCTTCCCATCCCTTGCCGCGTGGTCAGGAAACGTTCAGGAATGGATTCTTTTTTAAACCTTTCTGAATTTTTTCTGAACAAATGGGAGGGGTTGAGGGATGTTTGGCACATATTTTTCAAGTGTTTAGACTCCATATTACATTCTGGGAATTTTAGAAGGAAATCGGAAAGGGTCAGAAAATCATCCAAAAAAAAAGGAAAGACTATAGTCTTTGCTCATTTTTTGGAAAAAAATTTGACCCCTTCAGATCTCGCCCGGTTTTTCCCAGAATGTTATTTGGGGGTTGTACACTTGGAAATTACCCGACAAACTTCCCCCAGCCCTTCCCATCCCTTGCCGCGTGGTCAGGAAACGTTCAGGAATGGATTCTTTCTGAATTTTTTCTGAACAAATGGGAGGGGTTGAGGGATGTTTGGCACATATTTTTCAAGTGTTTAGACTCCATATTACATTCTGGGAATTTTAGAAGGAAATCGGAAAGGGTCAGAAAATCATCCAAAAAAAAGGAAAGACTATAGTCTTTGCTCATTTTTTGGAAAAAAATTTGACCCCTTCAGATCTCGCCCGGTTTTTCCCAGAATGTTATTTGGGGGTTGTACACTTGGAAATTACCCGACAAACTTCCCCCAGCCCTTCCCATCCCTTGCCGCGTGGTCAGGAAACGTTCAGGTTTTGAAACCTTTCTGAATTTTTTCTGAACAAATGGGAGGGGTTGAGGGATGTTTGGCACATATTTTTCAAGTGTTTAGACTCCATATTACATTCTGGGAATTTTAGAAGGAAATCGGAAAGGGTCAGAAAATCATCCAAAAAAAAAGGAAAGACTATAGTCTTTGCTCATTTTTTGGAAAAAAATTTGACCCCTTCAGATCTCGCCCGGTTTTTCCCAGAATGTTATTTGGGGGTTGTACACTTGGAAATTACCCGACAAACTTCCCCCAGCCCTTCCCATCCCTTGCCGCGTGGTCAGGAAACGTTCAGGTTTTGAAACCTTTCTGAATTTTTTCTGAACAAATGGGAGGGGTTGAGGGATGTTTGGCACATATTTTTCAAGTGTTTAGACTCCATATTACATTCTGGGAATTTTAGAAGGAAATCGGAAAGGGTCAGAAAATCATCCAAAAAAAAAAGGAAAGACTATAGTCTTTGCTCATTTTTTGGAAAAAAATTTGACCCCTTCAGATCTCGCCCGGTTTTTCCCAGAATGTTATTTGGGGGTTGTACACTTGGAAATTACCCGACAAACTTCCCCCAGCCCTTCCCATCCCTTGCCGCGTGGTGAGGAAACGTTCAGGAATGGATTCTTTTTTAAACCTTTCTGAATTTTTTCTGAACAAATGGGAGGGGTTGAGGGATGTTTGGCACATATTTTTCAAGTGTTTAGACTCCATATTACATTCTGGGAATTTTAGAAGGAAATCGGAAAGGGTCAGAAAATCATCCAAAAAAAAAAGGAAAGACTATAGTCTTTGCTCATTTTTTGGAAAAAAATTTGACCCCTTCAGATCTCGCCCGGTTTTTCCCAGAATGTTATTTGGGGGTTGTACACTTGGAAATTACCCGACAAACTTCCCCCAGCCCTTCCCATCCCTTGCCGCGTGGTCAGGAAACGTTCAGGAATGGATTCTTTTTTAAACCTTTCTGAATTTTTTCTGAACAAATGGGAGGGGTTGAGGGATGTTTGGCACATATTTTTCAAGTGTTTAGACTCCATATTACATTCTGGGAATTTTAGAAGGAAATCGGAAAGGGTCAGAAAATCATCCAAAAAAAAAGGAAAGACTATAGTCTTTGCTCATTTTTTGGAAAAAAATTTGACCCCTTCAGATCTCGCCCGGTTTTTCCCAGAATGTTATTTGGGGGTTGTACACTTGGAAATTACCCGACAAACTTCCCCCAGCCCTTCCCATCCCTTGCCGCGTGGTCAGGAAACGTTCAGGTTTTGAAACCTTTCTGAATTTTTTCTGAACAAATGGGAGGGGTTGAGGGATGTTTGGCACATATTTTTCAAGTGTTTAGACTCCATATTACATTCTGGGAATTTTAGAAGGAAATCGGAAAGGGTCAGAAAATCATCCAAAAAAAAAGGAAAGACTATAGTCTTTGCTCATTTTTTGGAAAAAAATTTGACCCCTTCAGATCTCGCCCGGTTTTTCCCAGAATGTTATTTGGGGGTTGTACACTTGGAAATTACCCGACAAACTTCCCCCAGCCCTTCCCATCCCTTGCCGCGTGGTCAGGAAACGTTCAGGTTTTGAAACCTTTCTGAATTTTTTCTGAACAAATGGGAGGGGTTGAGGGATGTTTGGCACATATTTTTCAAGTGTTTAGACTCCATATTACATTCTGGGAATTTTAGAAGGAAATCGGAAAGGGTCAGAAAATCATCCAAAAAAAAAGGAAAGACTATAGTCTTTGCTCATTTTTTGGAAAAAAATTTGACCCCTTCAGATCTCGCCCGGTTTTTCCCAGAATGTTATTTGGGGGTTGTACACTTGGAAATTACCCGACAAACTTCCCCCAGCCCTTCCCATCCCTTGCCGCGTGGTCAGGAAACGTTCAGGAATGGATTCTTTTTTAAACCTTTCTGAATTTTTTCTGAACAAATGGGAGGGGTTGAGGGATGTTTGGCACATATTTTTCAAGTGTTTAGACTCCATATTACATTCTGGGAATTTTAGAAGGAAATCGGAAAGGGTCAGAAAATCATCCAAAAAAAAAGGAAAGACTATAGTCTTTGCTCATTTTTTGGAAAAAAATTTGACCCCTTCAGATCTCGCCCGGTTTTTCCCAGAATGTTATTTGGGGGTTGTACACTTGGAAATTACCCGACAAACTTCCCCCAGCCCTTCCCATCCCTTGCCGCGTGGTCAGGAAACGTTCAGGTTTTGAAACCTTTCTGAATTTTTTCTGAACAAATGGGAGGGGTTGAGGGATGTTTGGCACATATTTTTCAAGTGTTTAGACTCCATATTACATTCTGGGAATTTTAGAAGGAAATCGGAAAGGGTCAGAAAATCATCCAAAAAAAAAGGAAAGACTATAGTCTTTGCTCATTTTTTGGAAAAAAATTTGACCCCTTCAGATCTCGCCCGGTTTTTCCCAGAATGTTATTTGGGGGTTGTACACTTGGAAATTACCCGACAAACTTCCCCCAGCCCTTCCCATCCCTTGCCGCGTGGTCAGGAAACGTTCAGGAATGGATTCTTTTTTAAACCTTTCTGAATTTTTTCTGAACAAATGGGAGGGGTTGAGGGATGTTTGGCACATATTTTTCAAGTGTTTAGACTCCATATTACATTCTGGGAATTTTAGAAGGAAATCGGAAAGGGTCAGAAAATCATCCAAAAAAAAAAGGAAAGACTATAGTCTTTGCTCATTTTTTGGAAAAAAATTTGACCCCTTCAGATCTCGCCCGGTTTTTCCCAGAATGTTATTTGGGGGTTGTACACTTGGAAATTACCCGACAAACTTCCCCCAGCCCTTCCCATCCCTTGCCGCGTGGTCAGGAAACGTTCAGGAATGGATTCTTTTTTAAACCTTTCTGAATTTTTTCTGAACAAATGGGAGGGGTTGAGGGATGTTTGGCACATATTTTTCAAGTGTTTAGACTCCATATTACATTCTGGGAATTTTAGAAGGAAATCGGAAAGGGTCAGAAAATCATCCAAAAAAAAAGGAAAGACTATAGTCTTTGCTCATTTTTTGGAAAAAAATTTGACCCCTTCAGATCTCGCCCGGTTTTTCCCAGAATGTTATTTGGGGGTTGTACACTTGGAAATTACCCGACAAACTTCCCCCAGCCCTTCCCATCCCTTGCCGCGTGGTCAGGAAACGTTCAGGAATGGATTCTTTTTTAAACCTTTCTGAATTTTTTCTGAACAAATGGGAGGGGTTGAGGGATGTTTGGCACATATTTTTCAAGTGTTTAGACTCCATATTACATTCTGGGAATTTTAGAAGGAAATCGGAAAGGGTCAGAAAATCATCCAAAAAAAAAGGAAAGACTATAGTCTTTGCTCATTTTTTGGAAAAAAATTTGACCCCTTCAGATCTCGCCCGGTTTTTCCCAGAATGTTATTTGGGGGTTGTACACTTGGAAATTACCCGACAAACTTCCCCCAGCCCTTCCCATCCCTTGCCGCGTGGTCAGGAAACGTTCAGGAATGGATTCTTTTTTAAACCTTTCTGAATTTTTTCTGAACAAATGGGAGGGGTTGAGGGATGTTTGGCACATATTTTTCAAGTGTTTAGACTCCATATTACATTCTGGGAATTTTAGAAGGAAATCGGAAAGGGTCAGAAAATCATCCAAAAAAAAAAGGAAAGACTATAGTCTTTGCTCATTTTTTGGAAAAAAATTTGACCCCTTCAGATCTCGCCCGGTTTTTCCCAGAATGTTATTTGGGGGTTGTACACTTGGAAATTACCCGACAAACTTCCCCCAGCCCTTCCCATCCCTTGCCGCGTGGTCAGGAAACGTTCAGGAATGGATTCTTTTTTAAACCTTTCTGAATTTTTTCTGAACAAATGGGAGGGGTTGAGGGATGTTTGGCACATATTTTTCAAGTGTTTAGACTCCATATTACATTCTGGGAATTTTAGAAGGAAATCGGAAAGGGTCAGAAAATCATCCAAAAAAAAAGGAAAGACTATAGTCTTTGCTCATTTTTTGGAAAAAAATTTGACCCCTTCAGATCTCGCCCGGTTTTTCCCAGAATGTTATTTGGGGGTTGTACACTTGGAAATTACCCGACAAACTTCCCCCAGCCCTTCCCATCCCTTGCCGCGTGGTCAGGAAACGTTCAGGAATGGATTCTTTTTTAAACCTTTCTGAATTTTTTCTGAACAAATGGGAGGGGTTGAGGGATGTTTGGCACATATTTTTCAAGTGTTTAGACTCCATATTACATTCTGGGAATTTTAGAAGGAAATCGGAAAGGGTCAGAAAATCATCCAAAAAAAAAGGAAAGACTATAGTCTTTGCTCATTTTTTGGAAAAAAATTTGACCCCTTCAGATCTCGCCCGGTTTTTCCCAGAATGTTATTTGGGGGTTGTACACTTGGAAATTACCCGACAAACTTCCCCCAGCCCTTCCCATCCCTTGCCGCGTGGTCAGGAAACGTTCAGGAATGGATTCTTTCTGAATTTTTTCTGAACAAATGGGAGGGGTTGAGGGATGTTTGGCACATATTTTTCAAGTGTTTAGACTCCATATTACATTCTGGGAATTTTAGAAGGAAATCGGAAAGAGTCAGAAAATCATCCAAAAAAAAAGGAAAGACTATAGTCTTTGCTCATTTTTTGGAAAAAAATTTGACCCCTTCAGATCTCGCCCGGTTTTTCCCAGAATGTTATTTGGGGGTTGTACACTTGGAAATTACCCGACAAACTTCCCCCAGCCCTTCCCATCCCTTGCCGCGTGGTCAGGAAACGTTCAGGTTTTGAAACCTTTCTGAATTTTTTCTGAACAAATGGGAGGGGTTGAGGGATGTTTGGCACATATTTTTCAAGTGTTTAGACTCCATATTACATTCTGGGAATTTTAGAAGGAAATCGGAAAGGGTCAGAAAATCATCCAAAAAAAAAAGGAAAGACTATAGTCTTTGCTCATTTTTTGGAAAAAAATTTGACCCCTTCAGATCTCGCCCGGTTTTTCCCAGAATGTTATTTGGGGGTTGTACACTTGGAAATTACCCGACAAACTTCCCCCAGCCCTTCCCATCCCTTGCCGCGTGGTGAGGAAACGTTCAGGAATGGATTCTTTTTTAAACCTTTCTGAATTTTTTCTGAACAAATGGGAGGGGTTGAGGGATGTTTGGCACATATTTTTCAAGTGTTTAGACTCCATATTACATTCTGGGAATTTTAGAAGGAAATCGGAAAGGGTCAGAAAATCATCCAAAAAAAAAAGGAAAGACTATAGTCTTTGCTCATTTTTTGGAAAAAAATTTGACCCCTTCAGATCTCGCCCGGTTTTTCCCAGAATGTTATTTGGGGGTTGTACACTTGGAAATTACCCGACAAACTTCCCCCAGCCCTTCCCATCCCTTGCCGCGTGGTCAGGAAACGTTCAGGAATGGATTCTTTTTTAAACCTTTCTGAATTTTTTCTGAACAAATGGGAGGGGTTGAGGGATGTTTGGCACATATTTTTCAAGTGTTTAGACTCCATATTACATTCTGGGAATTTTAGAAGGAAATCGGAAAGGGTCAGAAAATCATCCAAAAAAAAAGGAAAGACTATAGTCTTTGCTCATTTTTTGGAAAAAAATTTGACCCCTTCAGATCTCGCCCGGTTTTTCCCAGAATGTTATTTGGGGGTTGTACACTTGGAAATTACCCGACAAACTTCCCCCAGCCCTTCCCATCCCTTGCCGCGTGGTCAGGAAACGTTCAGGTTTTGAAACCTTTCTGAATTTTTTCTGAACAAATGGGAGGGGTTGAGGGATGTTTGGCACATATTTTTCAAGTGTTTAGACTCCATATTACATTCTGGGAATTTTAGAAGGAAATCGGAAAGGGTCAGAAAATCATCCAAAAAAAAAGGAAAGACTATAGTCTTTGCTCATTTTTTGGAAAAAAATTTGACCCCTTCAGATCTCGCCCGGTTTTTCCCAGAATGTTATTTGGGGGTTGTACACTTGGAAATTACCCGACAAACTTCCCCCAGCCCTTCCCATCCCTTGCCGCGTGGTCAGGAAACGTTCAGGTTTTGAAACCTTTCTGAATTTTTTCTGAACAAATGGGAGGGGTTGAGGGATGTTTGGCACATATTTTTCAAGTGTTTAGACTCCATATTACATTCTGGGAATTTTAGAAGGAAATCGGAAAGGGTCAGAAAATCATCCAAAAAAAAAGGAAAGACTATAGTCTTTGCTCATTTTTTGGAAAAAAATTTGACCCCTTCAGATCTCGCCCGGTTTTTCCCAGAATGTTATTTGGGGGTTGTACACTTGGAAATTACCCGACAAACTTCCCCCAGCCCTTCCCATCCCTTGCCGCGTGGTCAGGAAACGTTCAGGAATGGATTCTTTTTTAAACCTTTCTGAATTTTTTCTGAACAAATGGGAGGGGTTGAGGGATGTTTGGCACATATTTTTCAAGTGTTTAGACTCCATATTACATTCTGGGAATTTTAGAAGGAAATCGGAAAGGGTCAGAAAATCATCCAAAAAAAAAGGAAAGACTATAGTCTTTGCTCATTTTTTGGAAAAAAATTTGACCCCTTCAGATCTCGCCCGGTTTTTCCCAGAATGTTATTTGGGGGTTGTACACTTGGAAATTACCCGACAAACTTCCCCCAGCCCTTCCCATCCCTTGCCGCGTGGTCAGGAAACGTTCAGGTTTTGAAACCTTTCTGAATTTTTTCTGAACAAATGGGAGGGGTTGAGGGATGTTTGGCACATATTTTTCAAGTGTTTAGACTCCATATTACATTCTGGGAATTTTAGAAGGAAATCGGAAAGGGTCAGAAAATCATCCAAAAAAAAAGGAAAGACTATAGTCTTTGCTCATTTTTTGGAAAAAAATTTGACCCCTTCAGATCTCGCCCGGTTTTTCCCAGAATGTTATTTGGGGGTTGTACACTTGGAAATTACCCGACAAACTTCCCCCAGCCCTTCCCATCCCTTGCCGCGTGGTCAGGAAACGTTCAGGAATGGATTCTTTTTTAAACCTTTCTGAATTTTTTCTGAACAAATGGGAGGGGTTGAGGGATGTTTGGCACATATTTTTCAAGTGTTTAGACTCCATATTACATTCTGGGAATTTTAGAAGGAAATCGGAAAGGGTCAGAAAATCATCCAAAAAAAAAAGGAAAGACTATAGTCTTTGCTCATTTTTTGGAAAAAAATTTGACCCCTTCAGATCTCGCCCGGTTTTTCCCAGAATGTTATTTGGGGGTTGTACACTTGGAAATTACCCGACAAACTTCCCCCAGCCCTTCCCATCCCTTGCCGCGTGGTCAGGAAACGTTCAGGAATGGATTCTTTTTTAAACCTTTCTGAATTTTTTCTGAACAAATGGGAGGGGTTGAGGGATGTTTGGCACATATTTTTCAAGTGTTTAGACTCCATATTACATTCTGGGAATTTTAGAAGGAAATCGGAAAGGGTCAGAAAATCATCCAAAAAAAAAGGAAAGACTATAGTCTTTGCTCATTTTTTGGAAAAAAATTTGACCCCTTCAGATCTCGCCCGGTTTTTCCCAGAATGTTATTTGGGGGTTGTACACTTGGAAATTACCCGACAAACTTCCCCCAGCCCTTCCCATCCCTTGCCGCGTGGTCAGGAAACGTTCAGGAATGGATTCTTTCTGAATTTTTTCTGAACAAATGGGAGGGGTTGAGGGATGTTTGGCACATATTTTTCAAGTGTTTAGACTCCATATTACATTCTGGGAATTTTAGAAGGAAATCGGAAAGGGTCAGAAAATCATCCAAAAAAAAAGGAAAGACTATAGTCTTTGCTCATTTTTTGGAAAAAAATTTGACCCCTTCAGATCTCGCCCGGTTTTTCCCAGAATGTTATTTGGGGGTTGTACACTTGGAAATTACCCGACAAACTTCCCCCAGCCCTTCCCATCCCTTGCCGCGTGGTCAGGAAACGTTCAGGTTTTGAAACCTTTCTGAATTTTTTCTGAACAAATGGGAGGGGTTGAGGGATGTTTGGCACATATTTTTCAAGTGTTTAGACTCCATATTACATTCTGGGAATTTTAGAAGGAAATCGGAAAGGGTCAGAAAATCATCCAAAAAAAAAGGAAAGACTATAGTCTTTGCTCATTTTTTGGAAAAAAATTTGACCCCTTCAGATCTCGCCCGGTTTTTCCCAGAATGTTATTTGGGGGTTGTACACTTGGAAATTACCCGACAAACTTCCCCCAGCCCTTCCCATCCCTTGCCGCGTGGTCAGGAAACGTTCAGGAATGGATTCTTTTTTAAACCTTTCTGAATTTTTTCTGAACAAATGGGAGGGGTTGAGGGATGTTTGGCACATATTTTTCAAGTGTTTAGACTCCATATTACATTCTGGGAATTTTAGAAGGAAATCGGAAAGGGTCAGAAAATCATCCAAAAAAAAAAGGAAAGACTATAGTCTTTGCTCATTTTTTGGAAAAAAATTTGACCCCTTCAGATCTCGCCCGGTTTTTCCCAGAATGTTATTTGGGGGTTGTACACTTGGAAATTACCCGACAAACTTCCCCCAGCCCTTCCCATCCCTTGCCGCGTGGTGAGGAAACGTTCAGGAATGGATTCTTTTTTAAACCTTTCTGAATTTTTTCTGAACAAATGGGAGGGGTTGAGGGATGTTTGGCACATATTTTTCAAGTGTTTAGACTCCATATTACATTCTGGGAATTTTAGAAGGAAATCGGAAAGGGTCAGAAAATCATCCAAAAAAAAAAGGAAAGACTATAGTCTTTGCTCATTTTTTGGAAAAAAATTTGACCCCTTCAGATCTCGCCCGGTTTTTCCCAGAATGTTATTTGGGGGTTGTACACTTGGAAATTACCCGACAAACTTCCCCCAGCCCTTCCCATCCCTTGCCGCGTGGTCAGGAAACGTTCAGGAATGGATTCTTTTTTAAACCTTTCTGAATTTTTTCTGAACAAATGGGAGGGGTTGAGGGATGTTTGGCACATATTTTTCAAGTGTTTAGACTCCATATTACATTCTGGGAATTTTAGAAGGAAATCGGAAAGGGTCAGAAAATCATCCAAAAAAAAAGGAAAGACTATAGTCTTTGCTCATTTTTTGGAAAAAAATTTGACCCCTTCAGATCTCGCCCGGTTTTTCCCAGAATGTTATTTGGGGGTTGTACACTTGGAAATTACCCGACAAACTTCCCCCAGCCCTTCCCATCCCTTGCCGCGTGGTCAGGAAACGTTCAGGTTTTGAAACCTTTCTGAATTTTTTCTGAACAAATGGGAGGGGTTGAGGGATGTTTGGCACATATTTTTCAAGTGTTTAGACTCCATATTACATTCTGGGAATTTTAGAAGGAAATCGGAAAGGGTCAGAAAATCATCCAAAAAAAAAGGAAAGACTATAGTCTTTGCTCATTTTTTGGAAAAAAATTTGACCCCTTCAGATCTCGCCCGGTTTTTCCCAGAATGTTATTTGGGGGTTGTACACTTGGAAATTACCCGACAAACTTCCCCCAGCCCTTCCCATCCCTTGCCGCGTGGTCAGGAAACGTTCAGGTTTTGAAACCTTTCTGAATTTTTTCTGAACAAATGGGAGGGGTTGAGGGATGTTTGGCACATATTTTTCAAGTGTTTAGACTCCATATTACATTCTGGGAATTTTAGAAGGAAATCGGAAAGGGTCAGAAAATCATCCAAAAAAAAAGGAAAGACTATAGTCTTTGCTCATTTTTTGGAAAAAAATTTGACCCCTTCAGATCTCGCCCGGTTTTTCCCAGAATGTTATTTGGGGGTTGTACACTTGGAAATTACCCGACAAACTTCCCCCAGCCCTTCCCATCCCTTGCCGCGTGGTCAGGAAACGTTCAGGAATGGATTCTTTTTTAAACCTTTCTGAATTTTTTCTGAACAAATGGGAGGGGTTGAGGGATGTTTGGCACATATTTTTCAAGTGTTTAGACTCCATATTACATTCTGGGAATTTTAGAAGGAAATCGGAAAGGGTCAGAAAATCATCCAAAAAAAAAAGGAAAGACTATAGTCTTTGCTCATTTTTTGGAAAAAAATTTGACCCCTTCAGATCTCGCCCGGTTTTTCCCAGAATGTTATTTGGGGGTTGTACACTTGGAAATTACCCGACAAACTTCCCCCAGCCCTTCCCATCCCTTGCCGCGTGGTCAGGAAACGTTCAGGAATGGATTCTTTTTTAAACCTTTCTGAATTTTTTCTGAACAAATGGGAGGGGTTGAGGGATGTTTGGCACATATTTTTCAAGTGTTTAGACTCCATATTACATTCTGGGAATTTTAGAAGGAAATCGGAAAGGGTCAGAAAATCATCCAAAAAAAAAGGAAAGACTATAGTCTTTGCTCATTTTTTGGAAAAAAATTTGACCCCTTCAGATCTCGCCCGGTTTTTCCCAGAATGTTATTTGGGGGTTGTACACTTGGAAATTACCCGACAAACTTCCCCCAGCCCTTCCCATCCCTTGCCGCGTGGTCAGGAAACGTTCAGGTTTTGAAACCTTTCTGAATTTTTTCTGAACAAATGGGAGGGGTTGAGGGATGTTTGGCACATATTTTTCAAGTGTTTAGACTCCATATTACATTCTGGGAATTTTAGAAGGAAATCGGAAAGGGTCAGAAAATCATCCAAAAAAAAAGGAAAGACTATAGTCTTTGCTCATTTTTTGGAAAAAAATTTGACCCCTTCAGATCTCGCCCGGTTTTTCCCAGAATGTTATTTGGGGGTTGTACACTTGGAAATTACCCGACAAACTTCCCCCAGCCCTTCCCATCCCTTGCCGCGTGGTCAGGAAACGTTCAGGAATGGATTCTTTTTTAAACCTTTCTGAATTTTTTCTGAACAAATGGGAGGGGTTGAGGGATGTTTGGCACATATTTTTCAAGTGTTTAGACTCCATATTACATTCTGGGAATTTTAGAAGGAAATCGGAAAGGGTCAGAAAATCATCCAAAAAAAAAAGGAAAGACTATAGTCTTTGCTCATTTTTTGGAAAAAAATTTGACCCCTTCAGATCTCGCCCGGTTTTTCCCAGAATGTTATTTGGGGGTTGTACACTTGGAAATTACCCGACAAACTTCCCCCAGCCCTTCCCATCCCTTGCCGCGTGGTGAGGAAACGTTCAGGAATGGATTCTTTTTTAAACCTTTCTGAATTTTTTCTGAACAAATGGGAGGGGTTGAGGGATGTTTGGCACATATTTTTCAAGTGTTTAGACTCCATATTACATTCTGGGAATTTTAGAAGGAAATCGGAAAGGGTCAGAAAATCATCCAAAAAAAAAGGAAAGACTATAGTCTTTGCTCATTTTTTGGAAAAAAATTTGACCCCTTCAGATCTCGCCCGGTTTTTCCCAGAATGTTATTTGGGGGTTGTACACTTGGAAATTACCCGACAAACTTCCCCCAGCCCTTCCCATCCCTTGCCGCGTGGTCAGGAAACGTTCAGGAATGGATTCTTTTTTAAACCTTTCTGAATTTTTTCTGAACAAATGGGAGGGGTTGAGGGATGTTTGGCACATATTTTTCAAGTGTTTAGACTCCATATTACATTCTGGGAATTTTAGAAGGAAATCGGAAAGGGTCAGAAAATCATCCAAAAAAAAAGGAAAGACTATAGTCTTTGCTCATTTTTTGGAAAAAAATTTGACCCCTTCAGATCTCGCCCGGTTTTTCCCAGAATGTTATTTGGGGGTTGTACACTTGGAAATTACCCGACAAACTTCCCCCAGCCCTTCCCATCCCTTGCCGCGTGGTCAGGAAACGTTCAGGAATGGATTCTTTTTTAAACCTTTCTGAATTTTTTCTGAACAAATGGGAGGGGTTGAGGGATGTTTGGCACATATTTTTCAAGTGTTTAGACTCCATATTACATTCTGGGAATTTTAGAAGGAAATCGGAAAGGGTCAGAAAATCATCCAAAAAAAAAAGGAAAGACTATAGTCTTTGCTCATTTTTTGGAAAAAAATTTGACCCCTTCAGATCTCGCCCGGTTTTTCCCAGAATGTTATTTGGGGGTTGTACACTTGGAAATTACCCGACAAACTTCCCCCAGCCCTTCCCATCCCTTGCCGCGTGGTCAGGAAACGTTCAGGAATGGATTCTTTTTTAAACCTTTCTGAATTTTTTCTGAACAAATGGGAGGGGTTGAGGGATGTTTGGCACATATTTTTCAAGTGTTTAGACTCCATATTACATTCTGGGAATTTTAGAAGGAAATCGGAAAGGGTCAGAAAATCATCCAAAAAAAAAGGAAAGACTATAGTCTTTGCTCATTTTTTGGAAAAAAATTTGACCCCTTCAGATCTCGCCCGGTTTTTCCCAGAATGTTATTTGGGGGTTGTACACTTGGAAATTACCCGACAAACTTCCCCCAGCCCTTCCCATCCCTTGCCGCGTGGTCAGGAAACGTTCAGGAATGGATTCTTTCTGAATTTTTTCTGAACAAATGGGAGGGGTTGAGGGATGTTTGGCACATATTTTTCAAGTGTTTAGACTCCATATTACATTCTGGGAATTTTAGAAGGAAATCGGAAAGGGTCAGAAAATCATCCAAAAAAAAAGGAAAGACTATAGTCTTTGCTCATTTTTTGGAAAAAAATTTGACCCCTTCAGATCTCGCCCGGTTTTTCCCAGAATGTTATTTGGGGGTTGTACACTTGGAAATTACCCGACAAACTTCCCCCAGCCCTTCCCATCCCTTGCCGCGTGGTCAGGAAACGTTCAGGAATGGATTCTTTTTTAAACCTTTCTGAATTTTTTCTGAACAAATGGGAGGGGTTGAGGGATGTTTGGCACATATTTTTCAAGTGTTTAGACTCCATATTACATTCTGGGAATTTTAGAAGGAAATCGGAAAGGGTCAGAAAATCATCCAAAAAAAAAGGAAAGACTATAGTCTTTGCTCATTTTTTGGAAAAAAATTTGACCCCTTCAGATCTCGCCCGGTTTTTCCCAGAATGTTATTTGGGGGTTGTACACTTGGAAATTACCCGACAAACTTCCCCCAGCCCTTCCCATCCCTTGCCGCGTGGTCAGGAAACGTTCAGGAATGGATTCTTTTTTAAACCTTTCTGAATTTTTTCTGAACAAATGGGAGGGGTTGAGGGATGTTTGGCACATATTTTTCAAGTGTTTAGACTCCATATTACATTCTGGGAATTTTAGAAGGAAATCGGAAAGGGTCAGAAAATCATCCAAAAAAAAAGGAAAGACTATAGTCTTTGCTCATTTTTTGGAAAAAAATTTGACCCCTTCAGATCTCGCCCGGTTTTTCCCAGAATGTTATTTGGGGGTTGTACACTTGGAAATTACCCGACAAACTTCCCCCAGCCCTTCCCATCCCTTGCCGCGTGGTCAGGAAACGTTCAGGAATGGATTCTTTCTGAATTTTTTCTGAACAAATGGGAGGGGTTGAGGGATGTTTGGCACATATTTTCCAAGTCTCTAGACTCCATATTACATTCTTGGAATTTTAGAAGGAAATCGGAAAGGGTCAGAAAATCATCCAAAAAAAAAGGAAAGACTATAGTCTTTGCTCATTTTTTGGAAAAAAATTTGACCCCTTCAGATCTCGCCCGGTTTTTCCCAGAATGTTATTTGGGGGTTGTACACTTGGAAATTACCCGACAAACTTCCCCCAGCCCTTCCCATCCCTTGCCGCGTGGTCAGGAAACGTTCAGGAATGGATTCTTTTTTAAACCTTTCTGAATTTTTTCTGAACAAATGGGAGGGGTTGAGGGATGTTTGGCACATATTTTTCAAGTGTTTAGACTCCATATTACATTCTGGGAATTTTAGAAGGAAATCGGAAAGGGTCAGAAAATCATCCAAAAAAAAAGGAAAGACTATAGTCTTTGCTCATTTTTTGGAAAAAAATTTGACCCCTTCAGATCTCGCCCGGTTTTTCCCAGAATGTTATTTGGGGGTTGTACACTTGGAAATTACCCGACAAACTTCCCCCAGCCCTTCCCATCCCTTGCCGCGTGGTCAGGAAACGTTCAGGAATGGATTCTTTTTTAAACCTTTCTGAATTTTTTCTGAACAAATGGGAGGGGTTGAGGGATGTTTGGCACATATTTTTCAAGTGTTTAGACTCCATATTACATTCTGGGAATTTTAGAAGGAAATCGGAAAGGGTCAGAAAATCATCCAAAAAAAAAGGAAAGACTATAGTCTTTGCTCATTTTTTGGAAAAAAATTTGACCCCTTCAGATCTCGCCCGGTTTTTCCCAGAATGTTATTTGGGGGTTGTACACTTGGAAATTACCCGACAAACTTCCCCCAGCCCTTCCCATCCCTTGCCGCGTGGTCAGGAAACGTTCAGGAATGGATTCTTTCTGAATTTTTTCTGAACAAATGGGAGGGGTTGAGGGATGTTTGGCACATATTTTTCAAGTGTTTAGACTCCATATTACATTCTGGGAATTTTAGAAGGAAATCGGAAAGGGTCAGAAAATCATCCAAAAAAAAAGGAAAGACTATAGTCTTTGCTCATTTTTTGGAAAAAAATTTGACCCCTTCAGATCTCGCCCGGTTTTTCCCAGAATGTTATTTGGGGGTTGTACACTTGGAAATTACCCGACAAACTTCCCCCAGCCCTTCCCATCCCTTGCCGCGTGGTCAGGAAACGTTCAGGAATGGATTCTTTTTGAAACCTTTCTGAATTTTTTCTGAACAAATGGGAGGGGTTGAGGGATGTTTGGCACATATTTTTCAAGTGTTTAGACTCCATATTACATTCTGGGAATTTTAGAAGGAAATCGGAAAGGGTCAGAAAATCATCCAAAAAAAAAGGAAAGACTATAGTCTTTGCTCATTTTTTGGAAAAAAATTTGACCCCTTCAGATCTCGCCCGGTTTTTCCCAGAATGTTATTTGGGGGTTGTACACTTGGAAATTACCCGACAAACTTCCCCCAGCCCTTCCCATCCCTTGCCGCGTGCTCAGGAAACGTTCAGGTTTTGAAACCTTTCTGAATTTTTTCTGAACAAATGGGAGGGGTTGAGGGATGTTTGGCACATATTTTTCAAGTGTTTAGACTCCATATTACATTCTGGGAATTTTAGAAGGAAATCGGAAAGGGTCAGAAAATCATCCAAAAAAAAAGGAAAGACTATAGTCTTTGCTCATTTTTTGGAAAAAAATTTGACCCCTTCAGATCTCGCCCGGTTTTTCCCAGAATGTTATTTGGGGGTTGTACACTTGGAAATTACCCGACAAACTTCCCCCAGCCCTTCCCATCCCTTGCCGCGTGGTCAGGAAACGTTCAGGAATGGATTCTTTTTTAAACCTTTCTGAATTTTTTCTGAACAAATGGGAGGGGTTGAGGGATGTTTGGCACATATTTTTCAAGTGTTTAGACTCCATATTACATTCTGGGAATTTTAGAAGGAAATCGGAAAGGGTCAGAAAATCATCCAAAAAAAAAGGAAAGACTATAGTCTTTGCTCATTTTTTGGAAAAAAATTTGACCCCTTCAGATCTCGCCCGGTTTTTCCCAGAATGTTATTTGGGGGTTGTACACTTGGAAATTACCCGACAAACTTCCCCCAGCCCTTCCCATCCCTTGCCGCGTGGTCAGGAAACGTTCAGGAATGGATTCTTTCTGAATTTTTTCTGAACAAATGGGAGGGGTTGAGGGATGTTTGGCACATATTTTTCAAGTGTTTAGACTCCATATTACATTCTGGGAATTTTAGAAGGAAATCGGAAAGGGTCAGAAAATCATCCAAAAAAAAAGGAAAGACTATAGTCTTTGCTCATTTTTTGGAAAAAAATTTGACCCCTTCAGATCTCGCCCGGTTTTTCCCAGAATGTTATTTGGGGGTTGTACACTTGGAAATTACCCGACAAACTTCCCCCAGCCCTTCCCATCCCTTGCCGCGTGGTCAGGAAACGTTCAGGAATGGATTCTTTTTGAAACCTTTCTGAATTTTTTCTGAACAAATGGGAGGGGTTGAGGGATGTTTGGCACATATTTTTCAAGTGTTTAGACTCCATATTACATTCTGGGAATTTTAGAAGGAAATCGGAAAGGGTCAGAAAATCATCCAAAAAAAAAGGAAAGACTATAGTCTTTGCTCATTTTTTGGAAAAAAATTTGACCCCTTCAGATCTCGCCCGGTTTTTCCCAGAATGTTATTTGGGGGTTGTACACTTGGAAATTACCCGACAAACTTCCCCCAGCCCTTCCCATCCCTTGCCGCGTGGTCAGGAAACGTTCAGGAATGGATTCTTTCTGAATTTTTTCTGAACAAATGGGAGGGGTTGAGGGATGTTTGGCACATATTTTTCAAGTGTTTAGACTCCATATTACATTCTGGGAATTTTAGAAGGAAATCGGAAAGGGTCAGAAAATCATCCAAAAAAAAAGGAAAGACTATAGTCTTTGCTCATTTTTTGGAAAAAAATTTGACCCCTTCAGATCTCGCCCGGTTTTTCCCAGAATGTTATTTGGGGGTTGTACACTTGGAAATTACCCGACAAACTTCCCCCAGCCCTTCCCATCCCTTGCCGCGTGCTCAGGAAACGTTCAGGTTTTGAAACCTTTCTCAATTTTTTCTGAACAAATGGGAGGGGTTGAGGGATGTTTGGCACATATTTTTCAAGTGTTTAGACTCCATATTACATTCTGGGAATTTTAGAAGGAAATCGGAAAGGGTCAGAAAATCATCCAAAAAAAAAGGAAAGTCTTTGCTCATTTTTTGGAAAAAAATTTGACCCCTTCAGATCTCGCCCGGTTTTTCCCAGAATGTTATTTGGGGGTTGTACACTTGGAAATTACCCGACAAACTTCCCCCAGCCCTTCCCATCCCTTGCCGCGTGGTCAGGAAACGTTCAGGTTTTGAAACCTTTCTCAATTTTTTCTGAACAAATGGGAGGGGTTGAGGGATGTTTGGCACATATTTTTCAAGTGTTTAGACTCCATATTACATTCTGGGAATTTTAGAAGGAAATCGGAAAGGGTCAGAAAATCATCCAAAAAAAAAGGAAAGTCTTTGCTCATTTTTTGGAAAAAAATTTGACCCCTTCAGATCTCGCCCGGTTTTTCCCAGAATGTTATTTGGGGGTTGTACACTTGGAAATTACCCGACAAACTTCCCCCAGCCCTTCCCATCCCTTGCCGCGTGGTCAGGAAACGTTCAGGTTTTGAAACCTTTCTGAATTTTTTCTGAACAAATGGGAGGGGTTGAGGGATGTTTGGCACATATTTTTCAAGTGTTTAGACTCCATATTACATTCTGGGAATTTTAGAAGGAAATCGGAAAGGGTCAGAAAATCATCCAAAAAAAAAGGAAAGTCTTTGCTCATTTTTTGGAAAAAAATTTGACCCCTTCAGATCTCGCCCGGTTTTTCCCAGAATGTTATTTGGGGGTTGTACACTTGGAAATTACCCGACAAACTTCCCCCAGCCCTTCCCATCCCTTGCCGCGTGGTCAGGAAACGTTCAGGTTTTGAAACCTTTCTGAATTTTTTCTGAACAAATGGGAGGGGTTGAGGGATGTTTGGCACATATTTTTCAAGTGTTTAGACTCCATATTACATTCTGGGAATTTTAGAAGGAAATCGGAAAGGGTCAGAAAATCATCCAAAAAAAAAGGAAAGTCTTTGCTCATTTTTTGGAAAAAAATTTGACCCCTTCAGATCTCGCCCGGTTTTTCCCAGAATGTTATTTGGGGGTTGTACACTTGGAAATTACCCGACAAACTTCCCCCAGCCCTTCCCATCCCTTGCCGCGTGGTCAGGAAACGTTCAGGTTTTGAAACCTTTCTGAATTTTTTCTGAACAAATGGGAGGGGTTGAGGGATGTTTGGCACATATTTTTCAAGTGTTTAGACTCCATATTACATTCTGGGAATTTTAGAAGGAAATCGGAAAGGGTCAGAAAATCATCCAAAAAAAAAGGAAAGTCTTTGCTCATTTTTTGGTAAAAAATTTGACCCCTTCAGATCTCGCCCGGTTTTTCCCAGAATGTTATTTGGGGGTTGTACACTTGGAAATTACCCGACAAACTTCCCCCAGCCCTTCCCATCCCTTGCCGCGTGGTCAGGAAACGTTCAGGTTTTGAAACCTTTCTGAATTTTTTCTGAACAAATGGGAGGGGTTGAGGGATGTTTGGCACATATTTTTCAAGTGTTTAGACTCCATATTACATTCTGGGAATTTTAGAAGGAAATCGGAAAGGGTCAGAAAATCATCCAAAAAAAAAGGAAAGACTATAGTCTTTGCTCATTTTTTGGAAAAAAATTTGACCCCTTCAGATCTCGCCCGGTTTTTCCCAGAATGTTATTTGGGGGTTGTACACTTGGAAATTACCCGACAAACTTCCCCCAGCCCTTCCCATCCCTTGCCGCGTGGTCAGGAAACGTTCAGGTTTTGAAACCTTTCTGAATTTTTTCTGAACAAATGGGAGGGGTTGAGGGATGTTTGGCACATATTTTTCAAGTGTTTAGACTCCATATTACATTCTGGGAATTTTAGAAGGAAATCGGAAAGGGTCAGAAAATCATCCAAAAAAAAAAGGAAAGACTATAGTCTTTGCTCATTTTTTGGAAAAAAATTTGACCCCTTCAGATCTCGCCCGGTTTTTCCCAGAATGTTATTTGGGGGTTGTACACTTGGAAATTACCCGACAAACTTCCCCCAGCCCTTCCCATCCCTTGCCGCGTGGTCAGGAAACGTTCAGGTTTTGAAACCTTTCTGAATTTTTTCTGAACAAATGGGAGGGGTTGAGGGATGTTTGGCACATATTTTTCAAGTGTTTAGACTCCATATTACATTCTGGGAATTTTAGAAGGAAATCGGAAAGGGTCAGAAAATCATCCAAAAAAAAAGGAAAGACTATAGTCTTTGCTCATTTTTTGGAAAAAAATTTGACCCCTTCAGATCTCGCCCGGTTTTTCCCAGAATGTTATTTGGGGGTTGTACACTTGGAAATTACCCGACAAACTTCCCCCAGCCCTTCCCATCCCTTGCCGCGTGGTCGTCAGGAAACGTTCAGGTTTTGAAACCTTTCTGAATTTTTTCTGAACAAATGGGAGGGGTTGAGGGATGTTTGGCACATATTTTTCAAGTGTTTAGACTCCATATTACATTCTGGGAATTTTAGAAGGAAATCGGAAAGGGTCACAAAATCATCCAAAAAAAAAGGAAAGACTATAGTCTTTGCTCATTTTTTGGAAAAAAATTTGACCCCTTCAGATCTCGCCCGGTTTTTCCCAGAATGTTATTTGGGGGTTGTACACTTGGAAATTACCCGACAAACTTCCCCCAGCCCTTCCCATCCCTTGCCGCGTGGTCGTCAGGAAACGTTCAGGTTTTGAAACCTTTCTGAATTTTTTCTGAACAAATGGGAGGGGTTGAGGGATGTTTGGCACATATTTTTCAAGTGTTTAGACTCCATATTACATTCTGGGAATTTTAGAAGGAAATCGGAAAGGGTCAGAAAATCATCCAAAAAAAAAGGAAAGACTATAGTCTTTGCTCATTTTTTGGAAAAAAATTTGACCCCTTCAGATCTCGCCCGGTTTTTCCCAGAATGTTATTTGGGGGTTGTACACTTGGAAATTACCCGACAAACTTCCCCCAGCCCTTCCCATCCCTTGCCGCGTGGTCAGGAAACGTTCAGGTTTTGAAACCTTTCTGAATTTTTTCTGAACAAATGGGAGGGGTTGAGGGATGTTTGGCACATATTTTTCAAGTGTTTAGACTCCATATTACATTCTGGGAATTTTAGAAGGAAATCGGAAAGGGTCAGAAAATCATCCAAAAAAAAAGGAAAGACTATAGTCTTTGCTCATTTTTTGGAAAAAAATTTGACCCCTTCAGATCTCGCCCGGTTTTTCCCAGAATGTTATTTGGGGGTTGTACACTTGGAAATTACCCGACAAACTTCCCCCAGCCCTTCCCATCCCTTGCCGCGTGGTCGTCAGGAAACGTTCAGGTTTTGAAACCTTTCTGAATTTTTTCTGAACAAATGGGAGGGGTTGAGGGATGTTTGGCACATATTTTTCAAGTGTTTAGACTCCATATTACATTCTGGGAATTTTAGAAGGAAATCGGAAAGGGTCAGAAAATCATCCAAAAAAAAAGGAAAGACTATAGTCTTTGCTCATTTTTTGGAAAAAAATTTGACCCCTTCAGATCTCGCCCGGTTTTTCCCAGAATGTTATTTGGGGGTTGTACACTTGGAAATTACCCGACAAACTTCCCCCAGCCCTTCCCATCCCTTGCCGCGTGGTCAGGAAACGTTCAGGAATGGATTCTTTTTTAAACCTTTCTGAATTTTTTCTGAACAAATGGGAGGGGTTGAGGGATGTTTGGCACATATTTTTCAAGTGTTTAGACTCCATATTACATTCTGGGAATTTTAGAAGGAAATCGGAAAGGGTCAGAAAATCATCCAAAAAAAAAGGAAAGACTATAGTCTTTGCTCATTTTTTGGAAAAAAATTTGACCCCTTCAGATCTCGCCCGGTTTTTCCCAGAATGTTATTTGGGGGTTGTACACTTGGAAATTACCCGACAAACTTCCCCCAGCCCTTCCCATCCCTTGCCGCGTGGTCAGGAAACGTTCAGGAATGGATTCTTTTTTAAACCTTTCTGAATTTTTTCTGAACAAATGGGAGGGGTTGAGGGATGTTTGGCACATATTTTTCAAGTGTTTAGACTCCATATTACATTCTGGGAATTTTAGAAGGAAATCGGAAAGGGTCAGAAAATCATCCAAAAAAAAAGGAAAGACTATAGTCTTTGCTCATTTTTTGGAAAAAAATTTGACCCCTTCAGATCTCGCCCGGTTTTTCCCAGAATGTTATTTGGGGGTTGTACACTTGGAAATTACCCGACAAACTTCCCCCAGCCCTTCCCATCCCTTGCCGCGTGGTGAGGAAACGTTCAGGAATGGATTCTTTTTTAAACCTTTCTGAATTTTTTCTGAACAAATGGGAGGGGTTGAGGGATGTTTGGCACATATTTTTCAAGTGTTTAGACTCCATATTACATTCTGGGAATTTTAGAAGGAAATCGGAAAGGGTCAGAAAATCATCCAAAAAAAAAGGAAAGTCTTTGCTCATTTTTTGGAAAAAAATTTGACCCCTTCAGATCTCGCCCGGTTTTTCCCAGAATGTTATTTGGGGGTTGTACACTTGGAAATTACCCGACAAACTTCCCCCAGCCCTTCCCATCCCTTGCCGCGTGGTCAGGAAACGTTCAGGTTTTGAAACCTTTCTGAATTTTTTCTGAACAAATGGGAGGGGTTGAGGGATGTTTGGCACATATTTTTCAAGTGTTTAGACTCCATATTACATTCTGGGAATTTTAGAAGGAAATCGGAAAGGGTCAGAAAATCATCCAAAAAAAAAGGAAAGTCTTTGCTCATTTTTTGGTAAAAAATTTGACCCCTTCAGATCTCGCCCGGTTTTTCCCAGAATGTTATTTGGGGGTTGTACACTTGGAAATTACCCGACAAACTTCCCCCAGCCCTTCCCATCCCTTGCCGCGTGGTCAGGAAACGTTCAGGTTTTGAAACCTTTCTGAATTTTTTCTGAACAAATGGGAGGGGTTGAGGGATGTTTGGCACATATTTTTCAAGTGTTTAGACTCCATATTACATTCTGGGAATTTTAGAAGGAAATCGGAAAGGGTCAGAAAATCATCCAAAAAAAAAGGAAAGACTATAGTCTTTGCTCATTTTTTGGAAAAAAATTTGACCCCTTCAGATCTCGCCCGGTTTTTCCCAGAATGTTATTTGGGGGTTGTACACTTGGAAATTACCCGACAAACTTCCCCCAGCCCTTCCCATCCCTTGCCGCGTGGTCAGGAAACGTTCAGGTTTTGAAACCTTTCTGAATTTTTTCTGAACAAATGGGAGGGGTTGAGGGATGTTTGGCACATATTTTTCAAGTGTTTAGACTCCATATTACATTCTGGGAATTTTAGAAGGAAATCGGAAAGGGTCAGAAAATCATCCAAAAAAAAAGGAAAGACTATAGTCTTTGCTCATTTTTTGGAAAAAAATTTGACCCCTTCAGATCTCGCCCGGTTTTTCCCAGAATGTTATTTGGGGGTTGTACACTTGGAAATTACCCGACAAACTTCCCCCAGCCCTTCCCATCCCTTGCCGCGTGGTCGTCAGGAAACGTTCAGGTTTTGAAACCTTTCTGAATTTTTTCTGAACAAATGGGAGGGGTTGAGGGATGTTTGGCACATATTTTTCAAGTGTTTAGACTCCATATTACATTCTGGGAATTTTAGAAGGAAATCGGAAAGGGTCAGAAAATCATCCAAAAAAAAAGGAAAGACTATAGTCTTTGCTCATTTTTTGGAAAAAAATTTGACCCCTTCAGATCTCGCCCGGTTTTTCCCAGAATGTTATTTGGGGGTTGTACACTTGGAAATTACCCGACAAACTTCCCCCAGCCCTTCCCATCCCTTGCCGCGTGGTCAGGAAACGTTCAGGAATGGATTCTTTTTTAAACCTTTCTGAATTTTTTCTGAACAAATGGGAGGGGTTGAGGGATGTTTGGCACATATTTTTCAAGTGTTTAGACTCCATATTACATTCTGGGAATTTTAGAAGGAAATCGGAAAGGGTCAGAAAATCATCCAAAAAAAAAGGAAAGACTATAGTCTTTGCTCATTTTTTGGAAAAAAATTTGACCCCTTCAGATCTCGCCCGGTTTTTCCCAGAATGTTATTTGGGGGTTGTACACTTGGAAATTACCCGACAAACTTCCCCCAGCCCTTCCCATCCCTTGCCGCGTGGTCAGGAAACGTTCAGGAATGGATTCTTTTTTAAACCTTTCTGAATTTTTTCTGAACAAATGGGAGGGGTTGAGGGATGTTTGGCACATATTTTTCAAGTGTTTAGACTCCATATTACATTCTGGGAATTTTAGAAGGAAATCGGAAAGGGTCAGAAAATCATCCAAAAAAAAAGGAAAGACTATAGTCTTTGCTCATTTTTTGGAAAAAAATTTGACCCCTTCAGATCTCGCCCGGTTTTTCCCAGAATGTTATTTGGGGGTTGTACACTTGGAAATTACCCGACAAACTTCCCCCAGCCCTTCCCATCCCTTGCCGCGTGGTCAGGAAACGTTCAGGAATGGATTCTTTTTGAAACCTTTCTGAATTTTTTCTGAACAAATGGGAGGGGTTGAGGGATGTTTGGCACATATTTTTCAAGTGTTTAGACTCCATATTACATTCTGGGAATTTTAGAAGGAAATCGGAAAGGGTCAGAAAATCATCCAAAAAAAAAGGAAAGACTATAGTCTTTGCTCATTTTTTGGAAAAAAATTTGACCCCTTCAGATCTCGCCCGGTTTTTCCCAGAATGTTATTTGGGGGTTGTACACTTGGAAATTACCCGACAAACTTCCCCCAGCCCTTCCCATCCCTTGCCGCGTGGTCAGGAAACGTTCAGGAATGGATTCTTTTTTAAACCTTTCTGAATTTTTTCTGAACAAATGGGAGGGGTTGAGGGATGTTTGGCACATATTTTTCAAGTGTTTAGACTCCATATTACATTCTGGGAATTTTAGAAGGAAATCGGAAAGGGTCAGAAAATCATCCAAAAAAAAAGGAAAGACTATAGTCTTTGCTCATTTTTTGGAAAAAAATTTGACCCCTTCAGATCTCGCCCGGTTTTTCCCAGAATGTTATTTGGGGGTTGTACACTTGGAAATTACCCGACAAACTTCCCCCAGCCCTTCCCATCCCTTGCCGCGTGGTCAGGAAACGTTCAGGAATGGATTCTTTTTTAAACCTTTCTGAATTTTTTCTGAACAAATGGGAGGGGTTGAGGGATGTTTGGCACATATTTTTCAAGTGTTTAGACTCCATATTACATTCTGGGAATTTTAGAAGGAAATCGGAAAGGGTCAGAAAATCATCCAAAAAAAAAGGAAAGACTATAGTCTTTGCTCATTTTTTGGAAAAAAATTTGACCCCTTCAGATCTCGCCCGGTTTTTCCCAGAATGTTATTTGGGGGTTGTACACTTGGAAATTACCCGACAAACTTCCCCCAGCCCTTCCCATCCCTTGCCGCGTGGTCAGGAAACGTTCAGGAATGGATTCTTTTTTAAACCTTTCTGAATTTTTTCTGAACAAATGGGAGGGGTTGAGGGATGTTTGGCACATATTTTTCAAGTGTTTAGACTCCATATTACATTCTGGGAATTTTAGAAGGAAATCGGAAAGGGTCAGAAAATCATCCAAAAAAAAAGGAAAGACTATAGTCTTTGCTCATTTTTTGGAAAAAAATTTGACCCCTTCAGATCTCGCCCGGTTTTTCCCAGAATGTTATTTGGGGGTTGTACACTTGGAAATTACCCGACAAACTTCCCCCAGCCCTTCCCATCCCTTGCCGCGTGGTCAGGAAACGTTCAGGAATGGATTCTTTTTGAAACCTTTCTGAATTTTTTCTGAACAAATGGGAGGGGTTGAGGGATGTTTGGCACATATTTTTCAAGTGTTTAGACTCCATATTACATTCTGGGAATTTTAGAAGGAAATCGGAAAGGGTCAGAAAATCATCCAAAAAAAAAGGAAAGACTATAGTCTTTGCTCATTTTTTGGAAAAAAATTTGACCCCTTCAGATCTCGCCCGGTTTTTCCCAGAATGTTATTTGGGGGTTGTACACTTGGAAATTACCCGACAAACTTCCCCCAGCCCTTCCCATCCCTTGCCGCGTGGTCAGGAAACGTTCAGGAATGGATTCTTTTTTAAACCTTTCTGAATTTTTTCTGAACAAATGGGAGGGGTTGAGGGATGTTTGGCACATATTTTTCAAGTGTTTAGACTCCATATTACATTCTGGGAATTTTAGAAGGAAATCGGAAAGGGTCAGAAAATCATCCAAAAAAAAAGGAAAGACTATAGTCTTTGCTCATTTTTTGGAAAAAAATTTGACCCCTTCAGATCTCGCCCGGTTTTTCCCAGAATGTTATTTGGGGGTTGTACACTTGGAAATTACCCGACAAACTTCCCCCAGCCCTTCCCATCCCTTGCCGCGTGGTCGTCAGGAAACGTTCAGGTTTTGAAACCTTTCTGAATTTTTTCTGAACAAATGGGAGGGGTTGAGGGATGTTTGGCACATATTTTTCAAGTGTTTAGACTCCATATTACATTCTGGGAATTTTAGAAGGAAATCGGAAAGGGTCAGAAAATCATCCAAAAAAAAAGGAAAGACTATAGTCTTTGCTCATTTTTTGGAAAAAAATTTGACCCCTTCAGATCTCGCCCGGTTTTTCCCAGAATGTTATTTGGGGGTTGTACACTTGGAAATTACCCGACAAACTTCCCCCAGCCCTTCCCATCCCTTGCCGCGTGGTCAGGAAACGTTCAGGAATGGATTCTTTTTTAAACCTTTCTGAATTTTTTCTGAACAAATGGGAGGGGTTGAGGGATGTTTGGCACATATTTTTCAAGTGTTTAGACTCCATATTACATTCTGGGAATTTTAGAAGGAAATCGGAAAGGGTCAGAAAATCATCCAAAAAAAAAGGAAAGACTATAGTCTTTGCTCATTTTTTGGAAAAAAATTTGACCCCTTCAGATCTCGCCCGGTTTTTCCCAGAATGTTATTTGGGGGTTGTACACTTGGAAATTACCCGACAAACTTCCCCCAGCCCTTCCCATCCCTTGCCGCGTGGTCAGGAAACGTTCAGGAATGGATTCTTTTTTAAACCTTTCTGAATTTTTTCTGAACAAATGGGAGGGGTTGAGGGATGTTTGGCACATATTTTTCAAGTGTTTAGACTCCATATTACATTCTGGGAATTTTAGAAGGAAATCGGAAAGGGTCAGAAAATCATCCAAAAAAAAAGGAAAGACTATAGTCTTTGCTCATTTTTTGGAAAAAAATTTGACCCCTTCAGATCTCGCCCGGTTTTTCCCAGAATGTTATTTGGGGGTTGTACACTTGGAAATTACCCGACAAACTTCCCCCAGCCCTTCCCATCCCTTGCCGCGTGGTCGTCAGGAAACGTTCAGGTTTTGAAACCTTTCTGAATTTTTTCTGAACAAATGGGAGGGGTTGAGGGATGTTTGGCACATATTTTTCAAGTGTTTAGACTCCATATTACATTCTGGGAATTTTAGAAGGAAATCGGAAAGGGTCAGAAAATCATCCAAAAAAAAAGGAAAGACTATAGTCTTTGCTCATTTTTTGGAAAAAAATTTGACCCCTTCAGATCTCGCCCGGTTTTTCCCAGAATGTTATTTGGGGGTTGTACACTTGGAAATTACCCGACAAACTTCCCCCAGCCCTTCCCATCCCTTGCCGCGTGGTCAGGAAACGTTCAGGAATGGATTCTTTTTTAAACCTTTCTGAATTTTTTCTGAACAAATGGGAGGGGTTGAGGGATGTTTGGCACATATTTTTCAAGTGTTTAGACTCCATATTACATTCTGGGAATTTTAGAAGGAAATCGGAAAGGGTCAGAAAATCATCCAAAAAAAAAGGAAAGACTATAGTCTTTGCTCATTTTTTGGAAAAAAATTTGACCCCTTCAGATCTCGCCCGGTTTTTCCCAGAATGTTATTTGGGGGTTGTACACTTGGAAATTACCCGACAAACTTCCCCCAGCCCTTCCCATCCCTTGCCGCGTGGTCGTCAGGAAACGTTCAGGTTTTGAAACCTTTCTGAATTTTTTCTGAACAAATGGGAGGGGTTGAGGGATGTTTGGCACATATTTTTCAAGTGTTTAGACTCCATATTACATTCTGGGAATTTTAGAAGGAAATCGGAAAGGGTCAGAAAATCATCCAAAAAAAAAGGAAAGACTATAGTCTTTGCTCATTTTTTGGAAAAAAATTTGACCCCTTCAGATCTCGCCCGGTTTTTCCCAGAATGTTATTTGGGGGTTGTACACTTGGAAATTACCCGACAAACTTCCCCCAGCCCTTCCCATCCCTTGCCGCGTGGTCAGGAAACGTTCAGGAATGGATTCTTTTTTAAACCTTTCTGAATTTTTTCTGAACAAATGGGAGGGGTTGAGGGATGTTTGGCACATATTTTTCAAGTGTTTAGACTCCATATTACATTCTGGGAATTTTAGAAGGAAATCGGAAAGGGTCAGAAAATCATCCAAAAAAAAAGGAAAGACTATAGTCTTTGCTCATTTTTTGGAAAAAAATTTGACCCCTTCAGATCTCGCCCGGTTTTTCCCAGAATGTTATTTGGGGGTTGTACACTTGGAAATTACCCGACAAACTTCCCCCAGCCCTTCCCATCCCTTGCCGCGTGGTCAGGAAACGTTCAGGAATGGATTCTTTTTGAAACCTTTCTGAATTTTTTCTGAACAAATGGGAGGGGTTGAGGGATGTTTGGCACATATTTTTCAAGTGTTTAGACTCCATATTACATTCTGGGAATTTTAGAAGGAAATCGGAAAGGGTCAGAAAATCATCCAAAAAAAAAGGAAAGACTATAGTCTTTGCTCATTTTTTGGAAAAAAATTTGACCCCTTCAGATCTCGCCCGGTTTTTCCC
This sequence comes from Hemicrepidius hirtus, assembly GCA_963082805.1. Lineage (NCBI taxonomy): Eukaryota > Metazoa > Arthropoda > Insecta > Coleoptera > Elateridae > Hemicrepidius > Hemicrepidius hirtus. The sequence goes on from OY720162.1 coordinate 207,273, forward strand.
AGAATGTTATTTGGGGGTTGTACACTTGGAAATTACCCGACAAACTTCCCCCAGCCCTTCCCATCCCTTGCCGCGTGGTCAGGAAACGTTCAGGAATGGATTCTTTTTTAAACCTTTCTGAATTTTTTCTGAACAAATGGGAGGGGTTGAGGGATGTTTGGCACATATTTTGCAAGTGTTTAGACTCCATATTACATTCTGGGAATTTTAGAAGGAAATCGGAAAGGGTCAGAAAATCATCCAAAAAAAAAGGAAAGACTATAGTCTTTGCTCATTTTTTGGAAAAAAATTTGACCCCTTCAGATCTCGCCCGGTTTTTCCCAGAATGTTATTTGGGGGTTGTACACTTGGAAATTACCCGACAAACTTCCCCCAGCCCTTCCCATCCCTTGCCGCGTGGTCAGGAAACGTTCAGGAATGGATTCTTTTTTAAACCTTTCTGAATTTTTTCTGAACAAATGGGAGGGGTTGAGGGATGTTTGGCACATATTTTTCAAGTGTTTAGACTCCATATTACATTCTGGGAATTTTAGAAGGAAATCGGAAAGGGTCAGAAAATCATCCAAAAAAAAAGGAAAGACTATAGTCTTTGCTCATTTTTTGGAAAAAAATTTGACCCCTTCAGATCTCGCCCGGTTTTTCCCAGAATGTTATTTGGGGGTTGTACACTTGGAAATTACCCGACAAACTTCCCCCAGCCCTTCCCATCCCTTGCCGCGTGGTCAGGAAACGTTCAGGAATGGATTCTTTTTTAAACCTTTCTGAATTTTTTCTGAACAAATGGGAGGGGTTGAGGGATGTTTGGCACATATTTTTCAAGTGTTTAGACTCCATATTACATTCTGGGAATTTTAGAAGGAAATCGGAAAGGGTCAGAAAATCATCCAAAAAAAAAGGAAAGACTATAGTCTTTACTCATTTTTTGGAAAAAAATTTGACCCCTTCAGATCTCGCCCGGTTTTTCCCAGAATGTTATTTGGGGGTTGTACACTTGGAAATTACCCGACAAACTTCCCCCAGCCCTTCCCATCCCTTGCCGCGTGGTCAGGAAACGTTCAGGAATGGATTCTTTTTGAAACCTTTCTGAATTTTTTCTGAACAAATGGGAGGGGTTGAGGGATGTTTGGCACATATTTTTCAAGTGTTTAGACTCCATATTACATTCTGGGAATTTTAGAAGGAAATCGGAAAGGGTCAGAAAATCATCCAAAAAAAAAGGAAAGATTTTTTGGAAAAAAATTTGACCCCTTCAGATCTCGCCCGGTTTTTCCCAGAATGTTATTTGGGGGTTGTACACTTGGAAATTACCCGACAAACTTCCCCCAGCCCTTCCCATCCCTTGCCGCGTGGTCAGGAAACGTTCAGGAATGGATTCTTTTTTAAACCTTTCTGAATTTTTTCTGAACAAATGGGAGGGGTTGAGGGATGTTTGGCACATATTTTTCAAGTGTTTAGACTCCATATTACATTCTGGGAATTTTAGAAGGAAATCGGAAAGGGTCAGAAAATCATCCAAAAAAAAAGGAAAGACTATAGTCTTTGCTCATTTTTTGGAAAAAAATTTGACCCCTTCAGATCTCGCCCGGTTTTTCCCAGAATGTTATTTGGGGGTTGTACACTTGGAAATTACCCGACAAACTTCCCCCAGCCCTTCCCATCCCTTGCCGCGTGGTCAGGAAACGTTCAGGAATGGATTCTTTTTGAAACCTTTCTGAATTTTTTCTGAACAAATGGGAGGGGTTGAGGGATGTTTGGCACATATTTTTCAAGTGTTTAGACTCCATATTACATTCTGGGAATTTTAGAAGGAAATCGGAAAGGGTCAGAAAATCATCCAAAAAAAAAGGAAAGACTATAGTCTTTGCTCATTTTTTGGAAAAAAATTTGACCCCTTCAGATCTCGCCCGGTTTTTCCCAGAATGTTATTTGGGGGTTGTACACTTGGAAATTACCCGACAAACTTCCCCCAGCCCTTCCCATCCCTTGCCGCGTGGTCAGGAAACGTTCAGGAATGGATTCTTTTTGAAACCTTTCTGAATTTTTTCTGAACAAATGGGAGGGGTTGAGGGATGTTTGGCACATATTTTTCAAGTGTTTAGACTCCATATTACATTCTGGGAATTTTAGAAGGAAATCGGAAAGGGTCAGAAAATCATCCAAAAAAAAAGGAAAGACTATAGTCTTTGCTCATTTTTTGGAAAAAAATTTGACCCCTTCAGATCTCGCCCGGTTTTTCCCAGAATGTTATTTGGGGGTTGTACACTTGGAAATTACCCGACAAACTTCCCCCAGCCCTTCCCATACCTTGCCGCGTGGTCAGGAAACGTTCAGGAATGGATTCTTTTTGAAACCTTTCTGAATTTTTTCTGAACAAATGGGAGGGGTTGAGGGATGTTTGGCACATATTTTTCAAGTGTTTAGACTCCATATTACATTCTGGGAATTTTAGAAGGAAATCGGAAAGGGTCAGAAAATCATCCAAAAAAAAAGGAAAGACTATAGTCTTTGCTCATTTTTTGGAAAAAAATTTGACCCCTTCAGATCTCGCCCGGTTTTTCCCAGAATGTTATTTGGGGGTTGTACACTTGGAAATTACCCGACAAACTTCCCCCAGCCCTTCCCATCCCTTGCCGCGTGGTCAGGAAACGTTCAGGAATGGATTCTTTTTGAAACCTTTCTGAATTTTTTCTGAACAAATGGGAGGGGTTCAGGGATGTTTGGCACATATTTTTCAAGTGTTTAGACTCCATATTACATTCTGGGAATTTTAGAAGGAAATCGGAAAGGGTCAGAAAATCATCCAAAAAAAAAGGAAAGACTATAGTCTTTGCTCATTTTTTGGAAAAAAATTTGACCCCTTCAGATCTCGCCCGGTTTTTCCCAGAATGTTATTTGGGGGTTGTACACTTGGAAATTACCCGACAAACTTCCCCCAGCCCTTCCCATCCCTTGCCGCGTGGTCAGGAAACGTTCAGGAATGGATTCTTTTTTAAACCTTTCTGAATTTTTTCTGAACAAATGGGAGGGGTTGAGGGATGTTTGGCACATATTTTTCAAGTGTTTAGACTCCATATTACATTCTGGGAATTTTAGAAGGAAATCGGAAAGGGTCAGAAAATCATCCAAAAAAAAAGGAAAGACTATAGTCTTTGCTCATTTTTTGGAAAAAAATTTGACCCCTTCAGATCTCGCCCGGTTTTTCCCAGAATGTTATTTGGGGGTTGTACACTTGGAAATTACCCGACAAACTTCCCCCAGCCCTTCCCATCCCTTGCCGCGTGGTCAGGAAACGTTCAGGAATGGATTCTTTTTTAAACCTTTCTGAATTTTTTCTGAACAAATGGGAGGGGTTGAGGGATGTTTGGCACATATTTTTCAAGTGTTTAGACTCCATATTACATTCTGGGAATTTTAGAAGGAAATCGGAAAGGGTCAGAAAATCATCCAAAAAAAAAGGAAAGACTATAGTCTTTGCTCATTTTTTGGAAAAAAATTTGACCCCTTCAGATCTCGCCCGGTTTTTCCCAGAATGTTATTTGGGGGTTGTACACTTGGAAATTACCCGACAAACTTCCCCCAGCCCTTCCCATCCCTTGCCGCGTGGTCAGGAAACGTTCAGGAATGGATTCTTTTTTAAACCTTTCTGAATTTTTTCTGAACAAATGGGAGGGGTTGAGGGATGTTTGGCACATATTTTTCAAGTGTTTAGACTCCATATTACATTCTGGGAATTTTAGAAGGAAATCGGAAAGGGTCAGAAAATCATCCAAAAAAAAAGGAAAGACTATAGTCTTTGCTCATTTTTTGGAAAAAAATTTGACCCCTTCAGATCTCGCCCGGTTTTTCCCAGAATGTTATTTGGGGGTTGTACACTTGGAAATTACCCGACAAACTTCCCCCAGCCCTTCCCATCCCTTGCCGCGTGGTCAGGAAACGTTCAGGAATGGATTCTTTTTTAAACCTTTCTGAATTTTTTCTGAACAAATGGGAGGGGTTGAGGGATGTTTGGCACATATTTTTCAAGTGTTTAGACTCCATATTACATTCTGGGAATTTTAGAAGGAAATCGGAAAGGGTCAGAAAATCATCCAAAAAAAAAGGAAAGACTATAGTCTTTGCTCATTTTTTGGAAAAAAATTTGACCCCTTCAGATCTCGCCCGGTTTTTCCCAGAATGTTATTTGGGGGTTGTACACTTGGAAATTACCCGACAAACTTCCCCCAGCCCTTCCCATCCCTTGCCGCGTGGTCAGGAAACGTTCAGGAATGGATTCTTTTTTAAACCTTTCTGAATTTTTTCTGAACAAATGGGAGGGGTTGAGGGATGTTTGGCACATATTTTTCAAGTGTTTAGACTCCATATTACATTCTGGGAATTTTAGAAGGAAATCGGAAAGGGTCAGAAAATCATCCAAAAAAAAAGGAAAGACTATAGTCTTTGCTCATTTTTTGGAAAAAAATTTGACCCCTTCAGATCTCGCCCGGTTTTTCCCAGAATGTTATTTGGGGGTTGTACACTTGGAAATTACCCGACAAACTTCCCCCAGCCCTTCCCATCCCTTGCCGCGTGGTCAGGAAACGTTCAGGAATGGATTCTTTCTGAATTTTTTCTGAACAAATGGGAGGGGTTGAGGGATGTTTGGCACATATTTTTCAAGTGTTTAGACTCCATATTACATTCTGGGAATTTTAGAAGGAAATCGGAAAGGGTCAGAAAATCATCCAAAAAAAAAGGAAAGACTATAGTCTTTGCTCATTTTTTGGAAAAAAATTTGACCCCTTCAGATCTCGCCCGGTTTTTCCCAGAATGTTATTTGGGGGTTGTACACTTGGAAATTACCCGACAAACTTCCCCCAGCCCTTCCCATCCCTTGCCGCGTGGTCAGGAAACGTTCAGGAATGGATTCTTTTTTAAACCTTTCTGAATTTTTTCTGAACAAATGGGAGGGGTTGAGGGATGTTTGGCACATATTTTTCAAGTGTTTAGACTCCATATTACATTCTGGGAATTTTAGAAGGAAATCGGAAAGGGTCAGAAAATCATCCAAAAAAAAAGGAAAGACTATAGTCTTTGCTCATTTTTTGGAAAAAAATTTGACCCCTTCAGATCTCGCCCGGTTTTTCCCAGAATGTTATTTGGGGGTTGTACACTTGGAAATTACCCGACAAACTTCCCCCAGCCCTTCCCATCCCTTGCCGCGTGGTCAGGAAACGTTCAGGAATGGATTCTTTCTGAATTTTTTCTGAACAAATGGGAGGGGTTGAGGGATGTTTGGCACATATTTTTCAAGTGTTTAGACTCCATATTACATTCTGGGAATTTTAGAAGGAAATCGGAAAGGGTCAGAAAATCATCCAAAAAAAAAGGAAAGACTATAGTCTTTGCTCATTTTTTGGAAAAAAATTTGACCCCTTCAGATCTCGCCCGGTTTTTCCCAGAATGTTATTTGGGGGTTGTACACTTGGAAATTACCCGACAAACTTCCCCCAGCCCTTCCCATCCCTTGCCGCGTGGTCAGGAAACGTTCAGGAATGGATTCTTTTTTAAACCTTTCTGAATTTTTTCTGAACAAATGGGAGGGGTTGAGGGATGTTTGGCACATATTTTTCAAGTGTTTAGACTCCATATTACATTCTGGGAATTTTAGAAGGAAATCGGAAAGGGTCAGAAAATCATCCAAAAAAAAAGGAAAGACTATAGTCTTTGCTCATTTTTTGGAAAAAAATTTGACCCCTTCAGATCTCGCCCGGTTTTTCCCAGAATGTTATTTGGGGGTTGTACACTTGGAAATTACCCGACAAACTTCCCCCAGCCCTTCCCATCCCTTGCCGCGTGGTCAGGAAACGTTCAGGAATGGATTCTTTTTTAAACCTTTCTGAATTTTTTCTGAACAAATGGGAGGGGTTGAGGGATGTTTGGCACATATTTTTCAAGTGTTTAGACTCCATATTACATTCTGGGAATTTTAGAAGGAAATCGGAAAGGGTCAGAAAATCATCCAAAAAAAAAGGAAAGACTATAGTCTTTGCTCATTTTTTGGAAAAAAATTTGACCCCTTCAGATCTCGCCCGGTTTTTCCCAGAATGTTATTTGGGGGTTGTACACTTGGAAATTACCCGACAAACTTCCCCCAGCCCTTCCCATCCCTTGCCGCGTGGTCAGGAAACGTTCAGGAATGGATTCTTTCTGAATTTTTTCTGAACAAATGGGAGGGGTTGAGGGATGTTTGGCACATATTTTTCAAGTGTTTAGACTCCATATTACATTCTGGGAATTTTAGAAGGAAATCGGAAAGGGTCAGAAAATCATCCAAAAAAAAAGGAAAGACTATAGTCTTTGCTCATTTTTTGGAAAAAAATTTGACCCCTTCAGATCTCGCCCGGTTTTTCCCAGAATGTTATTTGGGGGTTGTACACTTGGAAATTACCCGACAAACTTCCCCCAGCCCTTCCCATCCCTTGCCGCGTGGTCAGGAAACGTTCAGGAATGGATTCTTTTTGAAACCTTTCTGAATTTTTTCTGAACAAATGGGAGGGGTTGAGGGATGTTTGGCACATATTTTTCAAGTGTTTAGACTCCATATTACATTCTGGGAATTTTAGAAGGAAATCGGAAAGGGTCAGAAAATCATCCAAAAAAAAAAGGAAAGACTATAGTCTTTGCTCATTTTTTGGAAAAAAATTTGACCCCTTCAGATCTCGCCCGGTTTTTCCCAGAATGTTATTTGGGGGTTGTACACTTGGAAATTACCCGACAAACTTCCCCCAGCCCTTCCCATCCCTTGCCGCGTGGTCAGGAAACGTTCAGGAATGGATTCTTTCTGAATTTTTTCTGAACAAATGGGAGGGGTTGAGGGATGTTTGGCACATATTTTTCAAGTGTTTAGACTCCATATTACATTCTGGGAATTTTAGAAGGAAATCGGAAAGGGTCAGAAAATCATCCAAAAAAAAAAGGAAAGACTATAGTCTTTGCTCATTTTTTGGAAAAAAATTTGACCCCTTCAGATCTCGCCCGGTTTTTCCCAGAATGTTATTTGGGGGTTGTACACTTGGAAATTACCCGACAAACTTCCCCCAGCCCTTCCCATCCCTTGCCGCGTGGTCAGGAAACGTTCAGGAATGGATTCTTTTTGAAACCTTTCTGAATTTTTTCTGAACAAATGGGAGGGGTTGAGGGATGTTTGGCACATATTTTTCAAGTGTTTAGACTCCATATTACATTCTGGGAATTTTAGAAGGAAATCGGAAAGGGTCAGAAAATCATCCAAAAAAAAAAGGAAAGACTATAGTCTTTGCTCATTTTTTGGAAAAAAATTTGACCCCTTCAGATCTCGCCCGGTTTTTCCCAGAATGTTATTTGGGGGTTGTACACTTGGAAATTACCCGACAAACTTCCCCCAGCCCTTCCCATCCCTTGCCGCGTGGTCAGGAAACGTTCAGGAATGGATTCTTTTTTAAACCTTTCTGAATTTTTTCTGAACAAATGGGAGGGGTTGAGGGATGTTTGGCACATATTTTTCAAGTGTTTAGACTCCATATTACATTCTGGGAATTTTAGAAGGAAATCGGAAAGGGTCAGAAAATCATCCAAAAAAAAAGGAAAGACTATAGTCTTTGCTCATTTTTTGGAAAAAAATTTGACCCCTTCAGATCTCGCCCGGTTTTTCCCAGAATGTTATTTGGGGGTTGTACACTTGGAAATTACCCGACAAACTTCCCCCAGCCCTTCCCATCCCTTGCCGCGTGGTCAGGAAACGTTCAGGAATGGATTCTTTCTGAATTTTTTCTGAACAAATGGGAGGGGTTGAGGGATGTTTGGCACATATTTTTCAAGTGTTTAGACTCCATATTACATTCTGGGAATTTTAGAAGGAAATCGGAAAGGGTCAGAAAATCATCCAAAAAAAAAGGAAAGACTATAGTCTTTGCTCATTTTTTGGAAAAAAATTTGACCCCTTCAGATCTCGCCCGGTTTTTCCCAGAATGTTATTTGGGGGTTGTACACTTGGAAATTACCCGACAAACTTCCCCCAGCCCTTCCCATCCCTTGCCGCGTGGTCAGGAAACGTTCAGGAATGGATTCTTTTTTAAACCTTTCTGAATTTTTTCTGAACAAATGGGAGGGGTTGAGGGATGTTTGGCACATATTTTTCAAGTGTTTAGACTCCATATTACATTCTGGGAATTTTAGAAGGAAATCGGAAAGGGTCAGAAAATCATCCAAAAAAAAAGGAAAGACTATAGTCTTTGCTCATTTTTTGGAAAAAAATTTGACCCCTTCAGATCTCGCCCGGTTTTTCCCAGAATGTTATTTGGGGGTTGTACACTTGGAAATTACCCGACAAACTTCCCCCAGCCCTTCCCATCCCTTGCCGCGTGGTCAGGAAACGTTCAGGAATGGATTCTTTTTTAAACCTTTCTGAATTTTTTCTGAACAAATGGGAGGGGTTGAGGGATGTTTGGCACATATTTTTCAAGTGTTTAGACTCCATATTACATTCTGGGAATTTTAGAAGGAAATCGGAAAGGGTCAGAAAATCATCCAAAAAAAAAGGAAAGACTATAGTCTTTGCTCATTTTTTGGAAAAAAATTTGACCCCTTCAGATCTCGCCCGGTTTTTCCCAGAATGTTATTTGGGGGTTGTACACTTGGAAATTACCCGACAAACTTCCCCCAGCCCTTCCCATCCCTTGCCGCGTGGTCAGGAAACGTTCAGGAATGGATTCTTTCTGAATTTTTTCTGAACAAATGGGAGGGGTTGAGGGATGTTTGGCACATATTTTTCAAGTGTTTAGACTCCATATTACATTCTGGGAATTTTAGAAGGAAATCGGAAAGGGTCAGAAAATCATCCAAAAAAAAAGGAAAGACTATAGTCTTTGCTCATTTTTTGGAAAAAAATTTGACCCCTTCAGATCTCGCCCGGTTTTTCCCAGAATGTTATTTGGGGGTTGTACACTTGGAAATTACCCGACAAACTTCCCCCAGCCCTTCCCATCCCTTGCCGCGTGGTCAGGAAACGTTCAGGAATGGATTCTTTTTGAAACCTTTCTGAATTTTTTCTGAACAAATGGGAGGGGTTGAGGGATGTTTGGCACATATTTTTCAAGTGTTTAGACTCCATATTACATTCTGGGAATTTTAGAAGGAAATCGGAAAGGGTCAGAAAATCATCCAAAAAAAAAAGGAAAGACTATAGTCTTTGCTCATTTTTTGGAAAAAAATTTGACCCCTTCAGATCTCGCCCGGTTTTTCCCAGAATGTTATTTGGGGGTTGTACACTTGGAAATTACCCGACAAACTTCCCCCAGCCCTTCCCATCCCTTGCCGCGTGGTCAGGAAACGTTCAGGAATGGATTCTTTCTGAATTTTTTCTGAACAAATGGGAGGGGTTGAGGGATGTTTGGCACATATTTTTCAAGTGTTTAGACTCCATATTACATTCTGGGAATTTTAGAAGGAAATCGGAAAGGGTCAGAAAATCATCCAAAAAAAAAAGGAAAGACTATAGTCTTTGCTCATTTTTTGGAAAAAAATTTGACCCCTTCAGATCTCGCCCGGTTTTTCCCAGAATGTTATTTGGGGGTTGTACACTTGGAAATTACCCGACAAACTTCCCCCAGCCCTTCCCATCCCTTGCCGCGTGGTCAGGAAACGTTCAGGAATGGATTCTTTTTGAAACCTTTCTGAATTTTTTCTGAACAAATGGGAGGGGTTGAGGGATGTTTGGCACATATTTTTCAAGTGTTTAGACTCCATATTACATTCTGGGAATTTTAGAAGGAAATCGGAAAGGGTCAGAAAATCATCCAAAAAAAAAAGGAAAGACTATAGTCTTTGCTCATTTTTTGGAAAAAAATTTGACCCCTTCAGATCTCGCCCGGTTTTTCCCAGAATGTTATTTGGGGGTTGTACACTTGGAAATTACCCGACAAACTTCCCCCAGCCCTTCCCATCCCTTGCCGCGTGGTCAGGAAACGTTCAGGAATGGATTCTTTTTTAAACCTTTCTGAATTTTTTCTGAACAAATGGGAGGGGTTGAGGGATGTTTGGCACATATTTTTCAAGTGTTTAGACTCCATATTACATTCTGGGAATTTTAGAAGGAAATCGGAAAGGGTCAGAAAATCATCCAAAAAAAAAGGAAAGACTATAGTCTTTGCTCATTTTTTGGAAAAAAATTTGACCCCTTCAGATCTCGCCCGGTTTTTCCCAGAATGTTATTTGGGGGTTGTACACTTGGAAATTACCCGACAAACTTCCCCCAGCCCTTCCCATCCCTTGCCGCGTGGTCAGGAAACGTTCAGGAATGGATTCTTTCTGAATTTTTTCTGAACAAATGGGAGGGGTTGAGGGATGTTTGGCACATATTTTTCAAGTGTTTAGACTCCATATTACATTCTGGGAATTTTAGAAGGAAATCGGAAAGGGTCAGAAAATCATCCAAAAAAAAAGGAAAGACTATAGTCTTTGCTCATTTTTTGGAAAAAAATTTGACCCCTTCAGATCTCGCCCGGTTTTTCCCAGAATGTTATTTGGGGGTTGTACACTTGGAAATTACCCGACAAACTTCCCCCAGCCCTTCCCATCCCTTGCCGCGTGGTCAGGAAACGTTCAGGAATGGATTCTTTCTGAATTTTTTCTGAACAAATGGGAGGGGTTGAGGGATGTTTGGCACATATTTTTCAAGTGTTTAGACTCCATATTACATTCTGGGAATTTTAGAAGGAAATCGGAAAGGGTCAGAAAATCATCCAAAAAAAAAGGAAAGACTATAGTCTTTGCTCATTTTTTGGAAAAAAATTTGACCCCTTCAGATCTCGCCCGGTTTTTCCCAGAATGTTATTTGGGGGTTGTACACTTGGAAATTACCCGACAAACTTCCCCCAGCCCTTCCCATCCCTTGCCGCGTGGTCAGGAAACGTTCAGGAATGGATTCTTTCTGAATTTTTTCTGAACAAATGGGAGGGGTTGAGGGATGTTTGGCACATATTTTTCAAGTGTTTAGACTCCATATTACATTCTGGGAATTTTAGAAGGAAATCGGAAAGGGTCAGAAAATCATCCAAAAAAAAAGGAAAGACTATAGTCTTTGCTCATTTTTTGGAAAAAAATTTGACCCCTTCAGATCTCGCCCGGTTTTTCCCAGAATGTTATTTGGGGGTTGTACACTTGGAAATTACCCGACAAACTTCCCCCAGCCCTTCCCATCCCTTGCCGCGTGGTCAGGAAACGTTCAGGAATGGATTCTTTTTGAAACCTTTCTGAATTTTTTCTGAACAAATGGGAGGGGTTGAGGGATGTTTGGCACATATTTTTCAAGTGTTTAGACTCCATATTACATTCTGGGAATTTTAGAAGGAAATCGGAAAGGGTCAGAAAATCATCCAAAAAAAAAAGGAAAGACTATAGTCTTTGCTCATTTTTTGGAAAAAAATTTGACCCCTTCAGATCTCGCCCGGTTTTTCCCAGAATGTTATTTGGGGGTTGTACACTTGGAAATTACCCGACAAACTTCCCCCAGCCCTTCCCATCCCTTGCCGCGTGGTCAGGAAACGTTCAGGAATGGATTCTTTCTGAATTTTTTCTGAACAAATGGGAGGGGTTGAGGGATGTTTGGCACATATTTTTCAAGTGTTTAGACTCCATATTACATTCTGGGAATTTTAGAAGGAAATCGGAAAGGGTCAGAAAATCATCCAAAAAAAAAAGGAAAGACTATAGTCTTTGCTCATTTTTTGGAAAAAAATTTGACCCCTTCAGATCTCGCCCGGTTTTTCCCAGAATGTTATTTGGGGGTTGTACACTTGGAAATTACCCGACAAACTTCCCCCAGCCCTTCCCATCCCTTGCCGCGTGGTCAGGAAACGTTCAGGTTTTGAAAGCTTTCTGAATTTTTTCTGAACAAATGGGAGGGGTTGAGGGATGTTTGGCACATATTTTTCAAGTGTTTAGACTCCATATTACATTCTGGGAATTTTAGAAGGAAATCGGAAAGGGTCACAAAATCATCCAAAAAAAAAGGAAAGACTATAGTCTTTGCTCATTTTTTGGAAAAAAATTTGACCCCTTCAGATCTCGCCCGGTTTTTCCCAGAATGTTATTTGGGGGTTGTACACTTGGAAATTACCCGACAAACTTCCCCCAGCCCTTCCCATCCCTTGCCGCGTGGTCAGGAAACGTTCAGGAATGGATTCTTTTTGAAACCTTTCTGAATTTTTTCTGAACAAATGGGAGGGGTTGAGGGATGTTTGGCACATATTTTTCAAGTGTTTAGACTCCATATTACATTCTGGGAATTTTAGAAGGAAATCGGAAAGGGTCAGAAAATCATCCAAAAAAAAAAGGAAAGACTATAGTCTTTGCTCATTTTTTGGAAAAAAATTTGACCCCTTCAGATCTCGCCCGGTTTTTCCCAGAATGTTATTTGGGGGTTGTACACTTGGAAATTACCCGACAAACTTCCCCCAGCCCTTCCCATCCCTTGCCGCGTGGTCAGGAAACGTTCAGGAATGGATTCTTTCTGAATTTTTTCTGAACAAATGGGAGGGGTTGAGGGATGTTTGGCACATATTTTTCAAGTGTTTAGACTCCATATTACATTCTGGGAATTTTAGAAGGAAATCGGAAAGGGTCAGAAAATCATCCAAAAAAAAAAGGAAAGACTATAGTCTTTGCTCATTTTTTGGAAAAAAATTTGACCCCTTCAGATCTCGCCCGGTTTTTCCCAGAATGTTATTTGGGGGTTGTACACTTGGAAATTACCCGACAAACTTCCCCCAGCCCTTCCCATCCCTTGCCGCGTGGTCAGGAAACGTTCAGGTTTTGAAAGCTTTCTGAATTTTTTCTGAACAAATGGGAGGGGTTGAGGGATGTTTGGCACATATTTTTCAAGTGTTTAGACTCCATATTACATTCTGGGAATTTTAGAAGGAAATCGGAAAGGGTCAGAAAATCATCCAAAAAAAAAGGAAAGATTTTTTGGAAAAAAATTTGACCCCTTCAGATCTCGCCCGGTTTTTCCCAGAATGTTATTTGGGGGTTGTACACTTGGAAATTACCCGACAAACTTCCCCCAGCCCTTCCCATCCCTTGCCGCGTGGTCAGGAAACGTTCAGGAATGGATTCTTTTTTAAACCTTTCTGAATTTTTTCTGAACAAATGGGAGGGGTTGAGGGATGTTTGGCACATATTTTTCAAGTGTTTAGACTCCATATTACATTCTGGGAATTTTAGAAGGAAATCGGAAAGGGTCAGAAAATCATCCAAAAAAAAAGGAAAGACTATAGTCTTTGCTCATTTTTTGGAAAAAAATTTGACCCCTTCAGATCTCGCCCGGTTTTTCCCAGAATGTTATTTGGGGGTTGTACACTTGGAAATTACCCGACAAACTTCCCCCAGCCCTTCCCATCCCTTGCCGCGTGGTCAGGAAACGTTCAGGAATGGATTCTTTCTGAATTTTTTCTGAACAAATGGGAGGGGTTGAGGGATGTTTGGCACATATTTTTCAAGTGTTTAGACTCCATATTACATTCTGGGAATTTTAGAAGGAAATCGGAAAGGGTCAGAAAATCATCCAAAAAAAAAGGAAAGACTATAGTCTTTGCTCATTTTTTGGAAAAAAATTTGACCCCTTCAGATCTCGCCCGGTTTTTCCCAGAATGTTATTTGGGGGTTGTACACTTGGAAATTACCCGACAAACTTCCCCCAGCCCTTCCCATCCCTTGCCGCGTGGTCAGGAAACGTTCAGGAATGGATTCTTTCTGAATTTTTTCTGAACAAATGGGAGGGGTTGAGGGATGTTTGGCACATATTTTTCAAGTGTTTAGACTCCATATTACATTCTGGGAATTTTAGAAGGAAATCGGAAAGGGTCAGAAAATCATCCAAAAAAAAAGGAAAGACTATAGTCTTTGCTCATTTTTTGGAAAAAAATTTGACCCCTTCAGATCTCGCCCGGTTTTTCCCAGAATGTTATTTGGGGGTTGTACACTTGGAAATTACCCGACAAACTTCCCCCAGCCCTTCCCATCCCTTGCCGCGTGGTCAGGAAACGTTCAGGAATGGATTCTTTTTTAAACCTTTCTGAATTTTTTCTGAACAAATGGGAGGGGTTGAGGGATGTTTGGCACATATTTTTCAAGTGTTTAGACTCCATATTACATTCTGGGAATTTTAGAAGGAAATCGGAAAGGGTCAGAAAATCATCCAAAAAAAAAGGAAAGACTATAGTCTTTGCTCATTTTTTGGAAAAAAATTTGACCCCTTCAGATCTCGCCCGGTTTTTCCCAGAATGTTATTTGGGGGTTGTACACTTGGAAATTACCCGACAAACTTCCCCCAGCCCTTCCCATCCCTTGCCGCGTGGTCAGGAAACGTTCAGGAATGGATTCTTTCTGAATTTTTTCTGAACAAATGGGAGGGGTTGAGGGATGTTTGGCACATATTTTTCAAGTGTTTAGACTCCATATTACATTCTGGGAATTTTAGAAGGAAATCGGAAAGGGTCAGAAAATCATCCAAAAAAAAAGGAAAGATTTTTTGGAAAAAAATTTGACCCCTTCAGATCTCGCCCGGTTTTTCCCAGAATGTTATTTGGGGGTTGTACACTTGGAAATTACCCGACAAACTTCCCCCAGCCCTTCCCATCCCTTGCCGCGTGGTCAGGAAACGTTCAGGTTTTGAAAGCTTTCTGAATTTTTTCTGAACAAATGGGAGGGGTTGAGGGATGTTTGGCACATATTTTTCAAGTGTTTAGACTCCATATTACATTCTGGGAATTTTAGAAGGAAATCGGAAAGGGTCAGAAAATCATCCAAAAAAAAAGGAAAGACTATAGTCTTTGCTCATTTTTTGGAAAAAAATTTGACCCCTTCAGATCTCGCCCGGTTTTTCCCAGAATGTTATTTGGGGGTTGTACACTTGGAAATTACCCGACAAACTTCCCCCAGCCCTTCCCATCCCTTGCCGCGTGGTCAGGAAACGTTCAGGAATGGATTCTTTCTGAATTTTTTCTGAACAAATGGGAGGGGTTGAGGGATGTTTGGCACATATTTTTCAAGTGTTTAGACTCCATATTACATTCTGGGAATTTTAGAAGGAAATCGGAAAGGGTCAGAAAATCATCCAAAAAAAAAGGAAAGACTATAGTCTTTGCTCATTTTTTGGAAAAAAATTTGACCCCTTCAGATCTCGCCCGGTTTTTCCCAGAATGTTATTTGGGGGTTGTACACTTGGAAATTACCCGACAAACTTCCCCCAGCCCTTCCCATCCCTTGCCGCGTGGTCAGGAAACGTTCAGGAATGGATTCTTTTTTAAACCTTTCTGAATTTTTTCTGAACAAATGGGAGGGGTTGAGGGATGTTTGGCACATATTTTTCAAGTGTTTAGACTCCATATTACATTCTGGGAATTTTAGAAGGAAATCGGAAAGGGTCAGAAAATCATCCAAAAAAAAAGGAAAGACTATAGTCTTTGCTCATTTTTTGGAAAAAAATTTGACCCCTTCAGATCTCGCCCGGTTTTTCCCAGAATGTTATTTGGGGGTTGTACACTTGGAAATTACCCGACAAACTTCCCCCAGCCCTTCCCATCCCTTGCCGCGTGGTCAGGAAACGTTCAGGAATGGATTCTTTCTGAATTTTTTCTGAACAAATGGGAGGGGTTGAGGGATGTTTGGCACATATTTTTCAAGTGTTTAGACTCCATATTACATTCTGGGAATTTTAGAAGGAAATCGGAAAGGGTCGGAAAATCATCCAAAAAAAAAGGAAAGACTATAGTCTTTGCTCATTTTTTGGAAAAAAATTTGACCCCTTCAGATCTCGCCCGGTTTTTCCCAGAATGTTATTTGGGGGTTGTACACTTGGAAATTACCCGACAAACTTCCCCCAGCCCTTCCCATCCCTTGCCGCGTGGTCAGGAAACGTTCAGGAATGGATTCTTTTTTAAACCTTTCTGAATTTTTTCTGAACAAATGGGAGGGGTTGAGGGATGTTTGGCACATATTTTTCAAGTGTTTAGACTCCATATTACATTCTGGGAATTTTAGAAGGAAATCGGAAAGGGTCAGAAAATCATCCAAAAAAAAAGGAAAGATTTTTTGGAAAAAAATTTGACCCCTTCAGATCTCGCCCGGTTTTTCCCAGAATGTTATTTGGGGGTTGTACACTTGGAAATTACCCGACAAACTTCCCCCAGCCCTTCCCATCCCTTGCCGCGTGGTCAGGAAACGTTCAGGAATGGATTCTTTTTTAAACCTTTCTGAATTTTTTCTGAACAAATGGGAGGGGTTGAGGGATGTTTGGCACATATTTTTCAAGTGTTTAGACTCCATATTACATTCTGGGAATTTTAGAAGGAAATCGGAAAGGGTCAGAAAATCATCCAAAAAAAAAGGAAAGACTATAGTCTTTGCTCATTTTTTGGAAAAAAATTTGACCCCTTCAGATCTCGCCCGGTTTTTCCCAGAATGTTATTTGGGGGTTGTACACTTGGAAATTACCCGACAAACTTCCCCCAGCCCTTCCCATCCCTTGCCGCGTGGTCAGGAAACGTTCAGGAATGGATTCTTTTTTAAACCTTTCTGAATTTTTTCTGAACAAATGGGAGGGGTTGAGGGATGTTTGGCACATATTTTTCAAGTGTTTAGACTCCATATTACATTCTGGGAATTTTAGAAGGAAATCGGAAAGGGTCAGAAAATCATCCAAAAAAAAAGGAAAGACTATTTTGCTCATTTTTTGGAAAAAAATTTGACCCCTTCAGATCTCGCCCGGTTTTTCCCAGAATGTTATTTGGGGGTTGTACACTTGGAAATTACCCGACAAACTTCCCCCAGCCCTTCCCATCCCTTGCCGCGTGGTCAGGAAACGTTCAGGAATGAAAGCTTTCTGAATTTTTTCTGAACAAATGGGAGGGGTTGAGGGATGTTTGGCACATATTTTTCAAGTGTTTAGACTCCATATTACATTCTGGGAATTTTAGAAGGAAATCGGAAAGGGTCAGAAAATCATCCAAAAAAAAAGGAAAGACTATAGTCTTTGCTCATTTTTTGGAAAAAAATTTGACCCCTTCAGATCTCGCCCGGTTTTTCCCAGAATGTTATTTGGGGGTTGTACACTTGGAAATTACCCGACAAACTTCCCCCAGCCCTTCCCATCCCTTGCCGCGTGGTCAGGAAACGTTCAGGAATGGATTCTTTTTTAAACCTTTCTGAATTTTTTCTGAACAAATGGGAGGGGTTGAGGGATGTTTGGCACATATTTTTCAAGTGTTTAGACTCCATATTACATTCTGGGAATTTTAGAAGGAAATCGGAAAGGGTCAGAAAATCATCCAAAAAAAAAGGAAAGACTATAGTCTTTGCTCATTTTTTGGAAAAAAATTTGACCCCTTCAGATCTCGCCCGGTTTTTCCCAGAATGTTATTTGGGGGTTGTACACTTGGAAATTACCCGACAAACTTCCCCCAGCCCTTCCCATCCCTTGCCGCGTGGTCAGGAAACGTTCAGGAATGGATTCTTTTTTAAACCTTTCTGAATTTTTTCTGAACAAATGGGAGGGGTTGAGGGATGTTTGGCACATATTTTTCAAGTGTTTAGACTCCATATTACATTCTGGGAATTTTAGAAGGAAATCGGAAAGGGTCGGAAAATCATCCAAAAAAAAAGGAAAGACTATAGTCTTTGCTCATTTTTTGGAAAAAAATTTGACCCCTTCAGATCTCGCCCGGTTTTTCCCAGAATGTTATTTGGGGGTTGTACACTTGGAAATTACCCGACAAACTTCCCCCAGCCCTTCCCATCCCTTGCCGCGTGGTCAGGAAACGTTCAGGAATGGATTCTTTTTTAAACCTTTCTGAATTTTTTCTGAACAAATGGGAGGGGTTGAGGGATGTTTGGCACATATTTTTCAAGTGTTTAGACTCCATATTACATTCTGGGAATTTTAGAAGGAAATCGGAAAGGGTCAGAAAATCATCCAAAAAAAAAGGAAAGATTTTTTGGAAAAAAATTTGACCCCTTCAGATCTCGCCCGGTTTTTCCCAGAATGTTATTTGGGGGTTGTACACTTGGAAATTACCCGACAAACTTCCCCCAGCCCTTCCCATCCCTTGCCGCGTGGTCAGGAAACGTTCAGGAATGGATTCTTTTTTAAACCTTTCTGAATTTTTTCTGAACAAATGGGAGGGGTTGAGGGATGTTTGGCACATATTTTTCAAGTGTTTAGACTCCATATTACATTCTGGGAATTTTAGAAGGAAATCGGAAAGGGTCAGAAAATCATCCAAAAAAAAAGGAAAGACTATAGTCTTTGCTCATTTTTTGGAAAAAAATTTGACCCCTTCAGATCTCGCCCGGTTTTTCCCAGAATGTTATTTGGGGGTTGTACACTTGGAAATTACCCGACAAACTTCCCCCAGCCCTTCCCATCCCTTGCCGCGTGGTCAGGAAACGTTCAGGAATGGATTCTTTTTTAAACCTTTCTGAATTTTTTCTGAACAAATGGGAGGGGTTGAGGGATGTTTGGCACATATTTTTCAAGTGTTTAGACTCCATATTACATTCTGGGAATTTTAGAAGGAAATCGGAAAGGGTCAGAAAATCATCCAAAAAAAAAGGAAAGACTATTTTGCTCATTTTTTGGAAAAAAATTTGACCCCTTCAGATCTCGCCCGGTTTTTCCCAGAATGTTATTTGGGGGTTGTACACTTGGAAATTACCCGACAAACTTCCCCCAGCCCTTCCCATCCCTTGCCGCGTGGTCAGGAAACGTTCAGGAATGAAAGCTTTCTGAATTTTTTCTGAACAAATGGGAGGGGTTGAGGGATGTTTGGCACATATTTTTCAAGTGTTTAGACTCCATATTACATTCTGGGAATTTTAGAAGGAAATCGGAAAGGGTCAGAAAATCATCCAAAAAAAAAGGAAAGATTTTTTGGAAAAAAATTTGACCCCTTCAGATCTCGCCCGGTTTTTCCCAGAATGTTATTTGGGGGTTGTACACTTGGAAATTACCCGACAAACTTCCCCCAGCCCTTCCCATCCCTTGCCGCGTGGTCAGGAAACGTTCAGGAATGGATTCTTTTTTAAACCTTTCTGAATTTTTTCTGAACAAATGGGAGGGGTTGAGGGATGTTTGGCACATATTTTTCAAGTGTTTAGACTCCATATTACATTCTGGGAATTTTAGAAGGAAATCGGAAAGGGTCAGAAAATCATCCAAAAAAAAAGGAAAGACTATAGTCTTTGCTCATTTTTTGGAAAAAAATTTGACCCCTTCAGATCTCGCCCGGTTTTTCCCAGAATGTTATTTGGGGGTTGTACACTTGGAAATTACCCGACAAACTTCCCCCAGCCCTTCCCATCCCTTGCCGCGTGGTCAGGAAACGTTCAGGAATGAAAGCTTTCTGAATTTTTTCTGAACAAATGGGAGGGGTTGAGGGATGTTTGGCACATATTTTTCAAGTGTTTAGACTCCATATTACATTCTGGGAATTTTAGAAGGAAATCGGAAAGGGTCAGAAAATCATCCAAAAAAAAAGGAAAGACTATAGTCTTTGCTCATTTTTTGGAAAAAAATTTGACCCCTTCAGATCTCGCCCGGTTTTTCCCAGAATGTTATTTGGGGGTTGTACACTTGGAAATTACCCGACAAACTTCCCCCAGCCCTTCCCATCCCTTGCCGCGTGGTCAGGAAACGTTCAGGAATGGATTCTTTTTTAAACCTTTCTGAATTTTTTCTGAACAAATGGGAGGGGTTGAGGGATGTTTGGCACATATTTTTCAAGTGTTTAGACTCCATATTACATTCTGGGAATTTTAGAAGGAAATCGGAAAGGGTCAGAAAATCATCCAAAAAAAAAGGAAAGACTATTGTCTTTGCTCATTTTTTGGAAAAAAATTTGACCCCTTCAGATCTCGCCCGGTTTTTCCCAGAATGTTATTTGGGGGTTGTACACTTGGAAATTACCCGACAAACTTCCCCCAGCCCTTCCCATCCCTTGCCGCGTGGTCAGGAAACGTTCAGGAATGGATTCTTTTTTAAACCTTTCTGAATTTTTTCTGAACAAATGGGAGGGGTTGAGGGATGTTTGGCACATATTTTTCAAGTGTTTAGACTCCATATTACATTCTGGGAATTTTAGAAGGAAATCGGAAAGGGTCAGAAAATCATCCAAAAAAAAAAGGAAAGACTATAGTCTTTGCTCATTTTTTGGAAAAAAATTTGACCCCTTCAGATCTCGCCCGGTTTTTCCCAGAATGTTATTTGGGGGTTGTACACTTGGAAATTACCCGACAAACTTCCCCCAGCCCTTCCCATCCCTTGCCGCGTGGTCAGGAAACGTTCAGGAATGGATTCTTTTTTAAACCTTTCTGAATTTTTTCTGAACAAATGGGAGGGGTTGAGGGATGTTTGGCACATATTTTTCAAGTGTTTAGACTCCATATTACATTCTGGGAATTTTAGAAGGAAATCGGAAAGGGTCAGAAAATCATCCAAAAAAAAAAGGAAAGACTATAGTCTTTGCTCATTTTTTGGAAAAAAATTTGACCCCTTCAGATCTCGCCCGGTTTTTCCCAGAATGTTATTTGGGGGTTGTACACTTGGAAATTACCCGACAAACTTCCCCCAGCCCTTCCCATCCCTTGCCGCGTGGTCAGGAAACGTTCAGGTTTTGAAACCTTTCTGAATTTTTTCTGAACAAATGGGAGGGGTGGAGGGATGTTTGGCACATATTTTTCAAGTCTCTAGACTCCATATTACATTCTGGGAATTTTAGAAGGAAATCGGAAAGGGTCAGAAAATCATCCAAAAAAAAGGAAAGACTATAGTCTTTGCTCATTTTTTGGAAAAAAATTTGACCCCTTCAGATCTCGCCCGGTTTTTCCCAGAATGTTATTTGGGGGTTGTACACTTGGAAATTACCCGACAAACTTCCCCCAGCCCTTCCCATCCCTTGCCGCGTGGTCAGGAAACGTTCAGGTTTTGAAACCTTTCTGAATTTTTTCTGAACAAATGGGAGGGGTTGAGGGATGTTTGGCACATATTTTTCAAGTGTTTAGACTCCATATTACATTCTGGGAATTTTAGAAGGAAATCGGAAAGGGTCAGAAAATCATCCAAAAAAAAAGGAAAGACTATAGTCTTTGCTCATTTTTTGGAAAAAAATTTGACCCCTTCAGATCTCGCCCGGTTTTTCCCAGAATGTTATTTGGGGGTTGTACACTTGGAAATTACCCGACAAACTTCCCCCAGCCCTTCCCATCCCTTGCCGCGTGGTCAGGAAACGTTCAGGAATGGATTCTTTCTGAATTTTTTCTGAACAAATGGGAGGGGTTGAGGGATGTTTGGCACATATTTTTCAAGTGTTTAGACTCCATATTACATTCTGGGAATTTTAGAAGGAAATCGGAAAGGGTCAGAAAATCATCCAAAAAAAAAGGAAAGACTATAGTCTTTGCTCATTTTTTGGAAAAAAATTTGACCCCTTCAGATCTCGCCCGGTTTTTCCCAGAATGTTATTTGGGGGTTGTACACTTGGAAATTACCCGACAAACTTCCCCCAGCCCTTCCCATCCCTTGCCGCGTGGTCAGGAAACGTTCAGGTTTTGAAACCTTTCTGAATTTTTTCTGAACAAATGGGAGGGGTTGAGGGATGTTTGGCACATATTTTTCAAGTGTTTAGACTCCATATTACATTCTGGGAATTTTAGAAGGAAATCGGAAAGGGTCAGAAAATCATCCAAAAAAAAAGGAAAGACTATAGTCTTTGCTCATTTTTTGGAAAAAAATTTGACCCCTTCAGATCTCGCCCGGTTTTTCCCAGAATGTTATTTGGGGGTTGTACACTTGGAAATTACCCGACAAACTTCCCCCAGCCCTTCCCATCCCTTGCCGCGTGGTCAGGAAACGTTCAGGTTTTGAAACCTTTCTGAATTTTTTCTGAACAAATGGGAGGGGTTGAGGGATGTTTGGCACATATTTTTCAAGTGTTTAGACTCCATATTACATTCTGGGAATTTTAGAAGGAAATCGGAAAGGGTCAGAAAATCATCCAAAAAAAAAGGAAAGACTATAGTCTTTGCTCATTTTTTGGAAAAAAATTTGACCCCTTCAGATCTCGCCCGGTTTTTCCCAGAATGTTATTTGGGGGTTGTACACTTGGAAATTACCCGACAAACTTCCCCCAGCCCTTCCCATCCCTTGCCGCGTGGTCAGGAAACGTTCAGGAATGGATTCTTTCTGAATTTTTTCTGAACAAATGGGAGGGGTTGAGGGATGTTTGGCACATATTTTTCAAGTGTTTAGACTCCATATTACATTCTGGGAATTTTAGAAGGAAATCGGAAAGGGTCAGAAAATCATCCAAAAAAAAAGGAAAGACTATAGTCTTTGCTCATTTTTTGGAAAAAAATTTGACCCCTTCAGATCTCGCCCGGTTTTTCCCAGAATGTTATTTGGGGGTTGTACACTTGGAAATTACCCGACAAACTTCCCCCAGCCCTTCCCATCCCTTGCCGCGTGGTCAGGAAACGTTCAGGAATGGATTCTTTCTGAATTTTTTCTGAACAAATGGGAGGGGTTGAGGGATGTTTGGCACATATTTTTCAAGTGTTTAGACTCCATATTACATTCTGGGAATTTTAGAAGGAAATCGGAAAGGGTCAGAAAATCATCCAAAAAAAAAGGAAAGACTATAGTCTTTGCTCATTTTTTGGAAAAAAATTTGACCCCTTCAGATCTCGCCCGGTTTTTCCCAGAATGTTATTTGGGGGTTGTACACTTGGAAATTACCCGACAAACTTCCCCCAGCCCTTCCCATCCCTTGCCGCGTGGTCAGGAAACGTTCAGGTTTTGAAACCTTTCTGAATTTTTTCTGAACAAATGGGAGGGGTTGAGGGATGTTTGGCACATATTTTTCAAGTGTTTAGACTCCATATTACATTCTGGGAATTTTAGAAGGAAATCGGAAAGGGTCAGAAAATCATCCAAAAAAAAAGGAAAGACTATAGTCTTTGCTCATTTTTTGGAAAAAAATTTGACCCCTTCAGATCTCGCCCGGTTTTTCCCAGAATGTTATTTGGGGGTTGTACACTTGGAAATTACCCGACAAACTTCCCCCAGCCCTTCCCATCCCTTGCCGCGTGGTCAGGAAACGTTCAGGAATGGATTCTTTCTGAATTTTTTCTGAACAAATGGGAGGGGTTGAGGGATGTTTGGCACATATTTTTCAAGTGTTTAGACTCCATATTACATTCTGGGAATTTTAGAAGGAAATCGGAAAGGGTCAGAAAATCATCCAAAAAAAAAGGAAAGACTATAGTCTTTGCTCATTTTTTGGAAAAAAATTTGACCCCTTCAGATCTCGCCCGGTTTTTCCCAGAATGTTATTTGGGGGTTGTACACTTGGAAATTACCCGACAAACTTCCCCCAGCCCTTCCCATCCCTTGCCGCGTGGTCAGGAAACGTTCAGGTTTTGAAACCTTTCTGAATTTTTTCTGAACAAATGGGAGGGGTTGAGGGATGTTTGGCACATATTTTTCAAGTGTTTAGACTCCATATTACATTCTGGGAATTTTAGAAGGAAATCGGAAAGGGTCAGAAAATCATCCAAAAAAAAAGGAAAGACTATAGTCTTTGCTCATTTTTTGGAAAAAAATTTGACCCCTTCAGATCTCGCCCGGTTTTTCCCAGAATGTTATTTGGGGGTTGTACACTTGGAAATTACCCGACAAACTTCCCCCAGCCCTTCCCATCCCTTTCCGCGTGGTCAGGAAACGTTCAGGAATGGATTCTTTTTTAAACCTTTCTGAATTTTTTCTGAACAAATGGGAGGGGTTGAGGGATGTTTGGCACATATTTTTCAAGTGTTTAGACTCCATATTACATTCTGGGAATTTTAGAAGGAAATCGGAAAGGGTCAGAAAATCATCCAAAAAAAAAGGAAAGACTATAGTCTTTGCTCATTTTTTGGAAAAAAATTTGACCCCTTCAGATCTCGCCCGGTTTTTCCCAGAATGTTATTTGGGGGTTGTACACTTGGAAATTACCCGACAAACTTCCCCCAGCCCTTCCCATCCCTTGCCGCGTGGTCAGGAAACGTTCAGGAATGGATTCTTTCTGAATTTTTTCTGAACAAATGGGAGGGGTTGAGGGATGTTTGGCACATATTTTTCAAGTGTTTAGACTCCATATTACATTCTGGGAATTTTAGAAGGAAATCGGAAAGGGTCAGAAAATCATCCAAAAAAAAAGGAAAGACTATAGTCTTTGCTCATTTTTTGGAAAAAAATTTGACCCCTTCAGATCTCGCCCGGTTTTTCCCAGAATGTTATTTGGGGGTTGTACACTTGGAAATTACCCGACAAACTTCCCCCAGCCCTTCCCATCCCTTGCCGCGTGGTCAGGAAACGTTCAGGTTTTGAAACCTTTCTGAATTTTTTCTGAACAAATGGGAGGGGTTGAGGGATGTTTGGCACATATTTTTCAAGTGTTTAGACTCCATATTACATTCTGGGAATTTTAGAAGGAAATCGGAAAGGGTCAGAAAATCATCCAAAAAAAAAGGAAAGACTATAGTCTTTGCTCATTTTTTGGAAAAAAATTTGACCCCTTCAGATCTCGCCCGGTTTTTCCCAGAATGTTATTTGGGGGTTGTACACTTGGAAATTACCCGACAAACTTCCCCCAGCCCTTCCCATCCCTTGCCGCGTGGTCAGGAAACGTTCAGGTTTTGAAACCTTTCTGAATTTTTTCTGAACAAATGGGAGGGGTGGAGGGATGTTTGGCACATATTTTTCAAGTCTCTAGACTCCATATTACATTCTGGGAATTTTAGAAGGAAATCGGAAAGGGTCAGAAAATCATCCAAAAAAAAGGAAAGACTATAGTCTTTGCTCATTTTTTGGAAAAAAATTTGACCCCTTCAGATCTCGCCCGGTTTTTCCCAGAATGTTATTTGGGGGTTGTACACTTGGAAATTACCCGACAAACTTCCCCCAGCCCTTCCCATCCCTTGCCGCGTGGTCAGGAAACGTTCAGGAATGGATTCTTTCTGAATTTTTTCTGAACAAATGGGAGGGGTTGAGGGATGTTTGGCACATATTTTTCAAGTGTTTAGACTCCATATTACATTCTGGGAATTTTAGAAGGAAATCGGAAAGGGTCAGAAAATCATCCAAAAAAAAAGGAAAGACTATAGTCTTTGCTCATTTTTTGGAAAAAAATTTGACCCCTTCAGATCTCGCCCGGTTTTTCCCAGAATGTTATTTGGGGGTTGTACACTTGGAAATTACCCGACAAACTTCCCCCAGCCCTTCCCATCCCTTGCCGCGTGGTCAGGAAACGTTCAGGAATGGATTCTTTTTTAAACCTTTCTGAATTTTTTCTGAACAAATGGGAGGGGTTGAGGGATGTTTGGCACATATTTTTCAAGTGTTTAGACTCCATATTACATTCTGGGAATTTTAGAAGGAAATCGGAAAGGGTCAGAAAATCATCCAAAAAAAAAGGAAAGACTATAGTCTTTGCTCATTTTTTGGAAAAAAATTTGACCCCTTCAGATCTCGCCCGGTTTTTCCCAGAATGTTATTTGGGGGTTGTACACTTGGAAATTACCCGACAAACTTCCCCCAGCCCTTCCCATCCCTTGCCGCGTGGTCAGGAAACGTTCAGGAATGGATTCTTTTTTAAACCTTTCTGAATTTTTTCTGAACAAATGGGAGGGGTTGAGGGATGTTTGGCACATATTTTTCAAGTGTTTAGACTCCATATTACATTCTGGGAATTTTAGAAGGAAATCGGAAAGGGTCAGAAAATCATCCAAAAAAAAAGGAAAGACTATAGTCTTTGCTCATTTTTTGGAAAAAAATTTGACCCCTTCAGATCTCGCCCGGTTTTTCCCAGAATGTTATTTGGGGGTTGTACACTTGGAAATTACCCGACAAACTTCCCCCAGCCCTTCCCATCCCTTGCCGCGTGGTCAGGAAACGTTCAGGAATGGATTCTTTCTGAATTTTTTCTGAACAAATGGGAGGGGTTGAGGGATGTTTGGCACATATTTTTCAAGTGTTTAGACTCCATATTACATTCTGGGAATTTTAGAAGGAAATCGGAAAGGGTCAGAAAATCATCCAAAAAAAAAGGAAAGACTATAGTCTTTGCTCATTTTTTGGAAAAAAATTTGACCCCTTCAGATCTCGCCCGGTTTTTCCCAGAATGTTATTTGGGGGTTGTACACTTGGAAATTACCCGACAAACTTCCCCCAGCCCTTCCCATCCCTTGCCGCGTGGTCAGGAAACGTTCAGGAATGGATTCTTTTTTAAACCTTTCTGAATTTTTTCTGAACAAATGGGAGGGGTTGAGGGATGTTTGGCACATATTTTTCAAGTGTTTAGACTCCATATTACATTCTGGGAATTTTAGAAGGAAATCGGAAAGGGTCAGAAAATCATCCAAAAAAAAAGGAAAGACTATAGTCTTTGCTCATTTTTTGGAAAAAAATTTGACCCCTTCAGATCTCGCCCGGTTTTTCCCAGAATGTTATTTGGGGGTTGTACACTTGGAAATTACCCGACAAACTTCCCCCAGCCCTTCCCATCCCTTGCCGCGTGGTCAGGAAACGTTCAGGAATGGATTCTTTCTGAATTTTTTCTGAACAAATGGGAGGGGTTGAGGGATGTTTGGCACATATTTTTCAAGTGTTTAGACTCCATATTACATTCTGGGAATTTTAGAAGGAAATCGGAAAGGGTCAGAAAATCATCCAAAAAAAAAGGAAAGACTATAGTCTTTGCTCATTTTTTGGAAAAAAATTTGACCCCTTCAGATCTCGCCCGGTTTTTCCCAGAATG
This sequence comes from Hemicrepidius hirtus, assembly GCA_963082805.1. Classification (NCBI taxonomy): domain Eukaryota; kingdom Metazoa; phylum Arthropoda; class Insecta; order Coleoptera; family Elateridae; genus Hemicrepidius; species Hemicrepidius hirtus. Next base: position 234,137 of record OY720162.1, read on the forward strand.
TTATTTGGGGGTTGTACACTTGGAAATTACCCGACAAACTTCCCCCAGCCCTTCCCATCCCTTGCCGCGTGGTCAGGAAACGTTCAGGAATGGATTCTTTTTTAAACCTTTCTGAATTTTTTCTGAACAAATGGGAGGGGTTGAGGGATGTTTGGCACATATTTTTCAAGTGTTTAGACTCCATATTACATTCTGGGAATTTTAGAAGGAAATCGGAAAGGGTCAGAAAATCATCCAAAAAAAAAGGAAAGATTTTTTGGAAAAAAATTTGACCCCTTCAGATCTCGCCCGGTTTTTCCCAGAATGTTATTTGGGGGTTGTACACTTGGAAATTACCCGACAAACTTCCCCCAGCCCTTCCCATCCCTTGCCGCGTGGTCAGGAAACGTTCAGGAATGGATTCTTTTTTAAACCTTTCTGAATTTTTTCTGAACAAATGGGAGGGGTTGAGGGATGTTTGGCACATATTTTTCAAGTGTTTAGACTCCATATTACATTCTGGGAATTTTAGAAGGAAATCGGAAAGGGTCAGAAAATCATCCAAAAAAAAAGGAAAGACTATAGTCTTTGCTCATTTTTTGGAAAAAAATTTGACCCCTTCAGATCTCGCCCGGTTTTTCCCAGAATGTTATTTGGGGGTTGTACACTTGGAAATTACCCGACAAACTTCCCCCAGCCCTTCCCATCCCTTGCCGCGTGGTCAGGAAACGTTCAGGTTTTGAAAGCTTTCTGAATTTTTTCTGAACAAATGGGAGGGGTTGAGGGATGTTTGGCACATATTTTTCAAGTGTTTAGACTCCATATTACATTCTGGGAATTTTAGAAGGAAATCGGAAAGGGTCAGAAAATCATCCAAAAAAAAAGGAAAGACTATAGTCTTTGCTCATTTTTTGGAAAAAAATTTGACCCCTTCAGATCTCGCCCGGTTTTTCCCAGAATGTTATTTGGGGGTTGTACACTTGGAAATTACCCGACAAACTTCCCCCAGCCCTTCCCATCCCTTGCCGCGTGGTCAGGAAACGTTCAGGAATGAAAGCTTTCTGAATTTTTTCTGAACAAATGGGAGGGGTTGAGGGATGTTTGGCACATATTTTTCAAGTGTTTAGACTCCATATTACATTCTGGGAATTTTAGAAGGAAATCGGAAAGGGTCAGAAAATCATCCAAAAAAAAAGGAAAGACTATAGTCTTTGCTCATTTTTTGGAAAAAAATTTGACCCCTTCAGATCTCGCCCGGTTTTTCCCAGAATGTTATTTGGGGGTTGTACACTTGGAAATTACCCGACAAACTTCCCCCAGCCCTTCCCATCCCTTGCCGCGTGGTCAGGAAACGTTCAGGAATGGATTCTTTCTGAATTTTTTCTGAACAAATGGGAGGGGTTGAGGGATGTTTGGCACATATTTTTCAAGTGTTTAGACTCCATATTACATTCTGGGAATTTTAGAAGGAAATCGGAAAGGGTCAGAAAATCATCCAAAAAAAAAGGAAAGACTATAGTCTTTGCTCATTTTTTGGAAAAAAATTTGACCCCTTCAGATCTCGCCCGGTTTTTCCCAGAATGTTATTTGGGGGTTGTACACTTGGAAATTACCCGACAAACTTCCCCCAGCCCTTCCCATCCCTTGCCGCGTGGTCAGGAAACGTTCAGGTTTTGAAAGCTTTCTGAATTTTTTCTGAACAAATGGGAGGGGTTGAGGGATGTTTGGCACATATTTTTCAAGTGTTTAGACTCCATATTACATTCTGGGAATTTTAGAAGGAAATCGGAAAGGGTCAGAAAATCATCCAAAAAAAAAGGAAAGATTTTTTGGAAAAAAATTTGACCCCTTCAGATCTCGCCCGGTTTTTCCCAGAATGTTATTTGGGGGTTGTACACTTGGAAATTACCCGACAAACTTCCCCCAGCCCTTCCCATCCCTTGCCGCGTGGTCAGGAAACGTTCAGGAATGGATTCTTTTTTAAACCTTTCTGAATTTTTTCTGAACAAATGGGAGGGGTTGAGGGATGTTTGGCACATATTTTTCAAGTGTTTAGACTCCATATTACATTCTGGGAATTTTAGAAGGAAATCGGAAAGGGTCAGAAAATCATCCAAAAAAAAAGGAAAGACTATAGTCTTTGCTCATTTTTTGGAAAAAAATTTGACCCCTTCAGATCTCGCCCGGTTTTTCCCAGAATGTTATTTGGGGGTTGTACACTTGGAAATTACCCGACAAACTTCCCCCAGCCCTTCCCATCCCTTGCCGCGTGGTCAGGAAACGTTCAGGTTTTGAAAGCTTTCTGAATTTTTTCTGAACAAATGGGAGGGGTTGAGGGATGTTTGGCACATATTTTTCAAGTGTTTAGACTCCATATTACATTCTGGGAATTTTAGAAGGAAATCGGAAAGGGTCAGAAAATCATCCAAAAAAAAAGGAAAGACTATAGTCTTTGCTCATTTTTTGGAAAAAAATTTGACCCCTTCAGATCTCGCCCGGTTTTTCCCAGAATGTTATTTGGGGGTTGTACACTTGGAAATTACCCGACAAACTTCCCCCAGCCCTTCCCATCCCTTGCCGCGTGGTCAGGAAACGTTCAGGAATGAAAGCTTTCTGAATTTTTTCTGAACAAATGGGAGGGGTTGAGGGATGTTTGGCACATATTTTTCAAGTGTTTAGACTCCATATTACATTCTGGGAATTTTAGAAGGAAATCGGAAAGGGTCAGAAAATCATCCAAAAAAAAAGGAAAGACTATAGTCTTTGCTCATTTTTTGGAAAAAAATTTGACCCCTTCAGATCTCGCCCGGTTTTTCCCAGAATGTTATTTGGGGGTTGTACACTTGGAAATTACCCGACAAACTTCCCCCAGCCCTTCCCATCCCTTGCCGCGTGGTCAGGAAACGTTCAGGAATGGATTCTTTCTGAATTTTTTCTGAACAAATGGGAGGGGTTGAGGGATGTTTGGCACATATTTTTCAAGTGTTTAGACTCCATATTACATTCTGGGAATTTTAGAAGGAAATCGGAAAGGGTCAGAAAATCATCCAAAAAAAAAGGAAAGACTATAGTCTTTGCTCATTTTTTGGAAAAAAATTTGACCCCTTCAGATCTCGCCCGGTTTTTCCCAGAATGTTATTTGGGGGTTGTACACTTGGAAATTACCCGACAAACTTCCCCCAGCCCTTCCCATCCCTTGCCGCGTGGTCAGGAAACGTTCAGGAATGGATTCTTTTTTAAACCTTTCTGAATTTTTTCTGAACAAATGGGAGGGGTTGAGGGATGTTTGGCACATATTTTTCAAGTGTTTAGACTCCATATTACATTCTGGGAATTTTAGAAGGAAATCGGAAAGGGTCAGAAAATCATCCAAAAAAAAAGGAAAGACTATAGTCTTTGCTCATTTTTTGGAAAAAAATTTGACCCCTTCAGATCTCGCCCGGTTTTTCCCAGAATGTTATTTGGGGGTTGTACACTTGGAAATTACCCGACAAACTTCCCCCAGCCCTTCCCATCCCTTGCCGCGTGGTCAGGAAACGTTCAGGAATGGATTCTTTTTTAAACCTTTCTGAATTTTTTCTGAACAAATGGGAGGGGTTGAGGGATGTTTGGCACATATTTTTCAAGTGTTTAGACTCCATATTACATTCTGGGAATTTTAGAAGGAAATCGGAAAGGGTCAGAAAATCATCCAAAAAAAAAGGAAAGATTTTTTGGAAAAAAATTTGACCCCTTCAGATCTCGCCCGGTTTTTCCCAGAATGTTATTTGGGGGTTGTACACTTGGAAATTACCCGACAAACTTCCCCCAGCCCTTCCCATCCCTTGCCGCGTGGTCAGGAAACGTTCAGGTTTTGAAAGCTTTCTGAATTTTTTCTGAACAAATGGGAGGGGTTGAGGGATGTTTGGCACATATTTTTCAAGTGTTTAGACTCCATATTACATTCTGGGAATTTTAGAAGGAAATCGGAAAGGGTCAGAAAATCATCCAAAAAAAAAGGAAAGATTTTTTGGAAAAAAATTTGACCCCTTCAGATCTCGCCCGGTTTTTCCCAGAATGTTATTTGGGGGTTGTACACTTGGAAATTACCCGACAAACTTCCCCCAGCCCTTCCCATCCCTTGCCGCGTGGTCAGGAAACGTTCAGGAATGGATTCTTTTTTAAACCTTTCTGAATTTTTTCTGAACAAATGGGAGGGGTTGAGGGATGTTTGGCACATATTTTTCAAGTGTTTAGACTCCATATTACATTCTGGGAATTTTAGAAGGAAATCGGAAAGGGTCAGAAAATCATCCAAAAAAAAAGGAAAGACTATAGTCTTTGCTCATTTTTTGGAAAAAAATTTGACCCCTTCAGATCTCGCCCGGTTTTTCCCAGAATGTTATTTGGGGGTTGTACACTTGGAAATTACCCGACAAACTTCCCCCAGCCCTTCCCATCCCTTGCCGCGTGGTCAGGAAACGTTCAGGAATGAAAGCTTTCTGAATTTTTTCTGAACAAATGGGAGGGGTTGAGGGATGTTTGGCACATATTTTTCAAGTGTTTAGACTCCATATTACATTCTGGGAATTTTAGAAGGAAATCGGAAAGGGTCAGAAAATCATCCAAAAAAAAAGGAAAGACTATAGTCTTTGCTCATTTTTTGGAAAAAAATTTGACCCCTTCAGATCTCGCCCGGTTTTTCCCAGAATGTTATTTGGGGGTTGTACACTTGGAAATTACCCGACAAACTTCCCCCAGCCCTTCCCATCCCTTGCCGCGTGGTCAGGAAACGTTCAGGAATGGACTCATTCTGAAAGCTTTCTGAATTTTTTTTGAGCAGATGTTATAAGTCATACTTCCCTCACCCCTTCCTATCCGGTTGGAAAATTTTCAGAGAAACGGTTGCTTAAAATGTCTTCTTTTTTTCAGGCTTATAACTTGACTGATGAAATCCTAGAAGTGTTTTGTATGTGGTCTTGATATTGAACAATTGGAGTTGAACTACGAGTAGGAGGAACTCCAGTCTACGATACAGTGTTGGGGTCCCACCACAGCAAACTACGATCCTGTCTGTAGTAAGTTATTTGTTTTATTTTATTTATAGTGTTTTAAAAACTGTTTCATTCTTTGATTACATTAATGAGGGAAGTGTGTTATGTATTTTTTTAATTGGAGATGGCAAACCTTTTCGGCCTGCCAAAATATTTAATGGTTAGTGTCAAGGGTGTATCTAAAGAGTCCATCATGTGTTTCAGGGAGAAACTTTGGAGAACCGCCCTTGCCTACAAGGGAGGAGACAAAAAAGGAGCTGGTGGTGTACTGCAAGAAGATCCCAAGTTGGAAACACAAACATGTGTCCTGTCTTACAGGATTAAACAATTTCCTGATCGTTCTGAGCAAACCTTCCTAACTAAGGAATGCTCACGATTTTATTTCTTCCCATTACCAGGAAATGTATTTTTTCAGTGTCTTTAGAATTAGATTTGTGATTAATTTATAAAATAAATGTTTTGTAGACAAAGTTTTATTTCCTCTTTGCTGAATAAACAGTTTAAACCAACTTATGTGTTTATTTTTTAATTTTTCTTAGTTAAGATTTTTTTGCGCCTGATGGATAGGCAACCAAACGTACACTAAAAATTAATGTGGGGTCTGAACAAGTTTGCCGTTGCATTAAGAACTTTTTAAAAATTTTTGTAATAAACGCAACGGTAAACTTGTTCAGACTATTTTTCTAAACCTTGTTCTGCACAAGTTTGCCGTTGCGTAATTAATTTTCCGAAAATTTTTGTAACTTTACGCAACGGCAAACTTGTTCAGACTATTTTTCTAAACCTTGTTCTGCACAAGTTTGCCGTTGCGTAATTAATTTTCCGAAAATTTTTGTAACTTTACGCAACGGCAAACTTGTTCAGACTATTTTTCTAAACCTTGTTCTGCACAAGTTTGCCGTTGCGTAATTAATTTTCCGAAAATTTTTGTAACTTTACGCAACGGCAAACTTGTTCAGACTATTTTTCTAAACCTTGTTCTGCACAAGTTTGCCGTTGCGTAAATATTTTCTGAAAAATTTTTGTAAAATAACGCAACGGCAAACTTGTACAGAACAAGGTTTAGAAAAATAGTCTGAACAAGTTTGCCGTTGCGTAAAAAAATTTCTGAAAATTTTTGTAACTTAACGCAACGGCAAACTTGTTCAGACTATTTTTCTAAACCTTGTTCTGCACAAGTTTGCCGTTGCGTAAATATTTTCTGAAAAATTTTTGTAAAATAACGCAACGGCAAACTTGTACAGAACAAGGTTTAGAAAAATAGTCTGAACAAGTTTGCCGTTGCGTTAAGTTACAAAAATTTTCAGAAATTTTTTTACGCAACGGCAAACTTGTACAGACTATTTTTCTAAACCTGGATCTGAACAAGTTTGCCGTTGTGTTCAACAATTTTGAAATTTTTCTTTAATTAAACGCAACGGCAAACTAATTTAGAATGAGGTTTACCATTTAGTTGAGTGTACGTTTGGTTGCCTATCTGTCAGGCGCTACAATATTATACTTTAAAAAATAAATAGAAAAGATCACCCCCTGCTATGTAAAATAAAAAACAAGACATAAACTTGGTTTAAAATGTTTATTTAGCAAGGAGGAAGGAAAACTTGTCTTTAATTTACATACAAAACATTTATTTTATAAATTAATCAAAAATCTAATTCTAAAGACACTGAAAAAATACATTCCCTGGTAATGGGAAGAAATAAAATCGTGAGCATTCCTTAGTTGGGAAGGTTTGCTCTGAAATGTTCAGAACGATCAGGAAATTGTTTAATTCCTGTAGGACAGGACACATGTACGTTGTTTCCAACTTGGGATCGTCTTGTCATACGCCTCCAGTTCCTTTTTTGTCTTCTCCCTTCTATGAGATGACGGTCCTCCACAGTTTCTATCTGAAACACATAATGGACTCTTTAGATATACCCTAGACATTAATCGTTAAATATTTTGGCAGACCCGAAAGATTTCCGCCTCTCCAATAAAAAAAAATACTTAACAAACTTCCCTCATTAATGTAATCAGTAGTAGTCTTTGACAAGACTGAGTACAATAAAACAAGTAACTTACTACAGACAGGATTGTAGTTTGTTGTGGTGCACTGGTGGGACACCAACACGGCATCGTAGACTGCAGTTCCTCCTTCTCGTAGTAAAACTTCAAAATCATTCCACATCAAGACCACATATAAAACACCTGTAGGATTTCTATACTGAAGTTGAAAGCCTGAAAAAACGAGACATTTTATGCAAGTTAGGATTGTTAAACCATAGATTTTTAATTGAAGGGTCATTTAACTTGAGCCAGAACATCAAAACCACAAAGACGTTTCCTACAGCTTTTATGTTTAAATGTTCGGGCACAACATTTTATAACACCTAAATATATTCTAATTCTTAATTTTCGCTTAATTTACATCACAAATCTCTTCATTTTACAGTAAAAGTAATAAATTCTTTAAAGCAAGACCCATTTGGACAGAGGTAAGTTCGTCCACGGAAAACACATTTTGTTATATTGTAAAACACATTAAAACGTGAAAGAAAACAGTACCCTTAAGGAAAAAAAAAATGCAAAAAATGGATAACATTGAAATTCAAACCGTGGTGGAATTTATAAATGTCCGCAAACGTCATTCCCTTTATTTAAAAATTTCTCTAAAGTCATTCCCTTGATTTAAAGTTTTCAAAAATAGTTCCCATTAAATAAACTCTTGACTGTTCGATTGGTTGCCTAGCCATCAGGCGCTCGAAAATTTATCCTCAAAAACATTTAAATTTTAAATAACCAACACTAAATACAAAAAAGCTTAATTTACATCACAAATCTCTTCATTTTACAGGAAAACCATGTAAAACTAATCAACTCTTAAAGCACTCCCATTCTAATTATGCAACAACATTTTGACTCATCTGGACAAAAGTAAATTCCTCCACGGAAAATACATTTTGTAATGATCTAAAACACATTAATTCGTGAAGAAAAACTTCACCCTTGCCTTATTCTTATCTCTGTTAAAGCAATACAAACCGCAACTTCAGTTAAAAGGGAGAAAAATGCAAATACAAATGAATAAATTGGAAATTAAATTCAAACCGTGGTGCAATTTATAATGTCCGCAAACGTCATTCCCAATATTTAAAAATTTCAATGAAGTCAGTCCCATTAGTTAAAAACTTCTGCTAAAACAGTTCCCATTTAATAAACTGTTGGATGTTCGATTGGTTGCCTACCCATCAGGCGCTCTAAAAATTTCATTTTAAAATCATTAAAAATCAAAACTAAATACAAAAAGCTTCCTCCTGTTATTTTAAAACAACAAACCCGACATAAACTGATCTTAAAATGTTTATTCAAAAGGCAGGAAGTCTAATTTGTATTTAATTTACATCCAATACTTAATTACTAGATAAAATCAATTTTGAAGGATTGTTCAGGAATGTTCTGGCACCTTTCTGAACATTTCAAGTTGGGATCGTTAATTAAGTAAAAAACAAAGTCCTTGTTACATAAACTGAAGAGATAAACATTTAAAGGACATGATAAAATGTGTAAAATGTTGATTATTTGAATTTTCAAGGAAATGTAAGAAATATTCTAAAATTATTTTTCCCAAAACTAATATTGACTTGATAAATATTTCAAACAAGAGGTTTGTTAAAAGGTCCCCATTATCAAATATAAAAGAACTATAACTACCGAATTAACATAAACATAGTGATTACCTTGTTAAAGAAATGGTTTGTCCGTTGTAACTCAATTCACTTGAATTTCTCCTCGAGATTCGTTGATGTCCAAACCAACCAAACTCACTACAATTCCGCTGGGAATAAGACATTTCGTGTAGTACTTTTTGTATGTAGAAAAGTGTTCAACATTTTCCGAGGCCCTAAAACACCACCATGAAAAAGTTTTAATGGATACCTAGACGAGATTCACATTTTAACTTACCTTACCAGAAAAACAATTCATACACCTCATACGATGTTGTTTTTTCAGTCCATTAATATCTGTTTGCTTTATAAATCACCAAATTAACCGAAATTCCACACAAAGGTATCATTTTAAATAAAAAAATTAATTATGACAGATGACACAAATGTCAAAATTGGCTGTGGCTTAATGTACACCACCGTGAATATAACAAAACAATACCTCCCAAATCAAGACGTTTATCTTTTCCAAATCGGATTTTGGAATTTTTGTGATGTATTTTAATTATAAATCTTTACTTTTACTAGAAAAAAACAGTAAAAATAAACACTTATTTTGGTTTTCTTATTTTAACGAAGGCATGAATTTAGACAGCGCTGTAAGTCGATAAGGAAGAGGCTTTCTTTACCGATTGTGCATAAAGAATTTCACGAAATAACAAAATTGGAACAAGCAATTCACGATAATTCCAACAGATGGCGAACGCAAACATTCAAAAATTTATTTATATAGGATGCGACACATTTTTTCTTGAAATTTACATTCATACCTCAAAAGTTTTCAGAAAAAAAAGGCAAGGCATATCAGATCACCTTTTCAGACTTTTTTAGGAAATTCCCAGAATGGAATATGAAGCTACACTTTTTGAAAATATGTGCCAAACATCCCCAGTCCCCCTCCAATTGGTCAAAATACTGAACACACTTATTTTGTTTGCAACCCCAACGAAATCTTTTACAAATTGCAGTTTTTTCAGCGTTTTATATTAAAAAATCTATTTATTTAATATTTCAACAGGCAATGTATGTACAGATTATTATTTACAAAATATATTACGTATCTACATTGTCATACCCAATAATAAAATCAATATTACAACAGAAGTCGAGAAGTCATCTCTGGCTTCTATAAATAATATTTCTTTCATAATCGACAAGTACAGTTGCTTTTATTTAACAACATCGCAATAACCACAATCGTAGAGAACCAATCGAAAGCAAAACGATGCTCACCAAAATCTCTGAGATCAGCTCAACAGATGAATGCAAAACGGGTAAACCAGAATAAAAGACTTGACTAGGTAAAGAATGACAAAAGATGAAAAACGTAACCACATAAAATCTCCTCTCTCCTTTTTACGAGAAATTTGTTAACGGACAAATGAGAAGAACAAGAAGTTGTTGCAGAAGAAGCGGGAACGGCAACTCAGATGTTGGGCAAGGCGGCCAGACTATTCTTACAATCAATATGAGTTCTGTCGACATCCGTGAAAGTGAGCCCAAAAGGGTCAAGAAAGCCTAAACACTCTTCCGTTGTTTTGAACGCCAGCTCTTGGGCCACATTGCTCACCGATATACTTTGACGGTAACTAAACAGGTAAAAATATTATTAGACATGAACAAACAACGCTTGTTGGGAGATCCTGCGTCTAGTATTTATCCGATAACAACAAAATTATCACTAAATACTAGACCACGTAGGAAGATCCCCAATAAAAATCTGGACGTTGTTATTATAAAATTTTAATACCTGCCTTGTAGCTGAAAAGAAATTATGATTAACCGTAAGATATTAAAAAAAAAAAAAATTCATTGCATTCTATAAACCCACACCTTAGGTTGAACAAAATATTTATAGGCTTGCTTCTTGCTAAAATCTAATACAATGTTAATTACGAGTTAGAAATTTGAGTCAAAATGCAGGAAGAGATGGTTAAAAAATAAGCGTTGACGTGGTAAAAAAAAAGATCTAGCAGCTGTGCAAACGTATAAAATCAGTTTGTTTTTTTATTACGTATTATGTAGCTGTTATTCTACCTAATATGGTTTGGTCACCACGTGGGTAAACAACTACAAAAGCGGATTGCGACAAGGCTCATCACTTGATCTACATCTACCTTGGTAACCACGGGACCGGTTCCTTGAGGACCCATAAGCCTGTACCTGTTTATCCACAAGACCAACTCCTATTGTATTCAAGCAAACTCCATGCACCCTCAAACAAGCCAAACGTGAACCTAACCTCAAAACTATTTTTAATTCTACGGAAGCGTGAGCCCAATTCAGACCATACCCAACCAAATTTGGTTAGTCAAGACCTAATTCCAACCCCAATTTAGTCACTAACTGTATATTCATCACGACTGTTTAAATTTTTTAACGCCATGCTTACATTTACGGGGAAAAGAAAATGTATTTATTTTCCAACACAGAAAAGGAACCAACAAATCCCGAGTTATTAACAAGCAGACAGAAAAATACACACAAGACTCGTAATTCAAGCACACAAAACAAATTTAGCGTATTGTATTTTTAAGCCGTTGACTGAATTTTTTTAAAGCACTTAAAATTAGGCGCAACATGATAAAAAAAAAGACACACAGACGAGAAGCATTATACCTACCTTTTGATAATAGTTTTAAGATAATTCTTGCGCTCTCGTTCAATGAACCAGTCTATAAGGAAGCCGGTCATGTGAGGCGCTTTACCGTACAGTCTAAAAAACCTATGAAAGTTCCCCAATCCCCAAGTTGACCTTAATTTTAACACAAAATTTATTGTTTCATCCAATCTCTCTTCTATCGATAATGATTTTAGTATCGTCATTATATCTGAAACAAAAAAATTATCATCATCTAACCGTACTTTAAATTCTGACAAGAGAAATTTGGAGGGGTGGGGGAAAAACTTCTGTCGTAATTAAAAAATAAATACCTAACGTATTTTTGGTGAAAATAAAATACAGTATCCTATAGGCAGTGAATTCGTTTTTATGACTTCCTCCAACTTCCGTGTATAACATTTTCAATTGAGTCTGGCATTGATTAAACTCTTCGTGATCGCCTTTTTCCAATGCTATCCTCGCATGGGTTTCATAAACCTCCACTGTAAACGAATCACGAACCCCTTGGACCTAAAAACAAAACAAAAATATTCAGGATCAATAGAAAGAGGTGTTAGGCCGAATTATTAAATAAAAATGAAACTTACCGTTAAATCTTGTCGAATAGATTTAAGTTGATCACAAGCGTAGTAGTAGTCCTGTTTGTCGATCCATTTAGACTTGACATTCTGTAAGGATAATTTAAGGACTTGGACTGGACGTACTTCACAAGCTTCGGGGGCCTTGGTTAGTCGCAAAAACGACTTTTCAATGTCCTGGCAAGTGCCCACAATGTGAAATTCTGTCCAGTCAAAGTCTCCTGAAGTGTCCTCAACAAATTTATTATTAACAGAAATATTAAGAGTCTTCTTTTTCTTCCCGTTTGGAGTGTTGTTGTCGGATTTAAGGGACGAACTAAAACGTGCCGCCCTTTGTTGGAGCAACTCGGAATTTTCCTCTACAGTCGCAGCACCAAATTCTGAATAAAAATGCGATTTCTTTTCTTTCGCTTTTTGTTGCTTTTTCAACTGTTTCGGCGTTGGTTTATTCTTCGTTGGACCTAATCTGTCTGCTAATTTACCTTTTCCTTTGTTTTTAGGCGTTTTCGTAAGCGGTTTGAAATTTTCATCACTACTCGTCGTACTTTTACTACAAACAAAGAAAATCAACTTAAAAAAACCAGCAAAGATAAAACACTTACCTTGAAGATCTTCGTCGACGCGGGCTGTGAGGTTTCTTATACCGATGCGACGTTGGAGACGGTGTCCTTGAACTAGAAGAAGATTTACTCCGCCCTCGTAATGTAGAAGCTCTTGCACCTAATCTAGCACCCATTGCAGCAGACAAACCCCCTTTTTTGGGCGAATTCTGAAACTGTGCCAACTGTCCAGGGACCGTTTTTGGAACTAAATTCATTCGTTCGCTGTAAATGCTCGGTAACGGTTCCTTAGACCAATCCTTAACCCAAATCTCCCCCGAAGAAGCTGCTTGCGTAATTTTTCCTTTCAGAACAATATCTACCTGATCCCTGTCTAAACTAGTTTTACATTTCGCGTAGCAACGATTGACGTAGTCTTTAAGATCTTGCGGCCACTCGTCGGTGGGATTATTAAAAGCGTTCGGTTTAGGTTTCACAACCAGTTTTGGAGGCTCTGTAGGTAACGGTGGTGGTGGTACTGTTGTGTCGGGTGGCGGAACCGGTGGTAATGGTGGCATTGTTTCTGGAGGAGGAGCCGGTTTCGGTGATTGTGTTTCTGGAGGAGGTAATGGAGGCATGTTAAAATTGTACATGTTGTAATTATTTTGTTGATTAAATAAATTATTTTTGTTCCGTTTTCGTTTTTTCTTTGCTGCACCACTTGTAAGAGAATTACTCTGTTGGACGGTGTCATTAGGAAGTCGCTTATTGTTGAAACTAAATCTAATGTTACCGAATGGTTTTGGAGGAGTATTGAGAAGAGGTGGTTTACTTATAATTGGCATTGAAGGTGGAGGAGGACCTGGTGGAAGCGGAGGATTTGGTTTATCGTCAGTGTTGTCACCGTTTACTTTTTTATCTTCCTCAGGTTTAGTAAAATTCATGTAAGGGCCATAACCGACTTGTGAGAAGAATTGAGGATAATAATATCCCTGGTGCCCCATTCCGTAACCCCCGGGGTATTGTCCCGGGTACATTGCATATGGATTATACATCCATTGTTGTTGCTGCGGTTGAGTTTGCATTTGCATACCATTAAGTTGAGACTGTGGTGTAGGTGGAGAAGGCTCCACGACAGCGGTTGCACCTTTATTATCTTCTTCCATCTCTGCAAGGGCTACCTGAAACACAGGTTCAGCCATTTTGTTTTCCATTTGACAAGCCAAAATAAATTCTTACCTGAAAATCGTAAAAGCAATAACAAACATCACCTAATTTACGTGAAATGTTGAACTGTAAAGAAAATGTAATACTAAAAACTTGATTACGAGTCCTTTTTTGCAAAAATAACTACACAAATCACTTTTTTATCACAAATTCACACCGTTTGGTATTTTATGTCAAACGGAGTTGACGCGACGTCATCAACAATGCTACCAACTAAAAACTCGCACCAAAAAAATCCACTGGGATCGCTAACCACTTTTTAAAATTGGCGCATAATTTTACACTGCTCCCATTGGCTGTTTCCAATCTTATCTAAAAGTGCCCTCCTTCTTTATATACAGGGCGTTGCAAAGAATTTGGCACCCCCATGCAAACTTTTATAAAAACTGTGGATTATCTTAAATCTAAAGTGAAATAATAATAAAAAACGTAACTTTTATTCAGATTCTTTTGCTAAACGTTTGCAAATAGTTATAATAAATTTAAAAAAATACAGAATATTGCTAAGAAACTAAAAATGCCTTCATTTATTAGAGCAACACTGAACATTAAAACGATTTTAAAAAGTATTATTATTACATCATGCTCGTTATAAATTCTACAAAATCTAAATCATCGTTTTGATGAACACCGAGGGCATCTTCTACTAGATGTTTATTTGAAATGTGTACACATTTTTTTTTTGTTACAATAGTAGATAGCGACACTTTTTAATAATTTGCTAATCTAAGGCATCGTATTACTAACAATGTAACAAGTAGAAAAACACTATTAATAATAGATTACGTAGGATAGCCATTCTTTTAGTAGTACCCTTCGTTGAATCATCAGTGGCGTAACTAATGGACCTGTATTTTCATCTCTTTCTATCTCTTTTATTTTTTTTTCTACTGTCTTTGTTTTATCATCTATTTTCCCTCTATTGCCTTTTTCTTCTCACTTTTCTTCCCCACACTCTTTGTCTTTCTATCCTTTCTACTGAAGTCATCCCTTCTCTCTTCACTATTTCTGATACTTTCTCATCCTTCCACCACTGCCTTTCTGTCCTTACCCTTTCCTTTGACCTCATCCCCCTACTGTCCCTTTTCTGAACCTTTCTCATCTTCCCCCACACTGTCTTTCCGACCCTAAACATTCATTTTCTTAATCTATTTCACTTTTTAATATATTTTTTTATTTTTTTCCTTGTTTTTTTTTAAATTATATTCGAACTATCAAAGGTTACCAAATAAAATTATTTAGGGGAATCCCTTACCGATCCAAGTTACGCCACTGATATGAAACAATTGCCCGAGTATACTCCTCGTCTACTATTATACCAATTTGATGGAAAATTCTTTCAATAGCAAAATTTGCAAAACTTTTATTGGCTTTTAAATTCTTTTCGAAATGTTTTTTGTTTTATTAATAAATTTATGATAAAATAACGTAGTCTGAAAATTTTAAATAAAAAGTTTATCAGAATACTTACATGTCCTGAATACAACTTCGGATTCTATTAGCTCCGGATTTTTTCTTCATTAAATGTAAGCATCGGGATAAACATAGCCGTGATCATAAAAGAAAATAATCACCAGTTAGACACCTTACACGTTTCTAAATAATTTTATATTGCCAATAAGGTGACTAACACCATTCATAAGGTACGCTTGCCTTTCAAGCAGGCTCCTTGATACTCGGATAATGATAATGAAATAATTTTATCTTCTTTCAATCTCCTTTTTGATTCTGATAATGTTGTAGAGATTGTCTTTGATATAACGGAACAGACTGACGTTTATCAAAATGTAAAGAAACCCCGTTAGTAAAATTAGGCCGGTAAAAATCATTTTGTAAAGAAGTCGGCCCTGAAGGTCTTTGTTGTAACCCGTCCAAATGTAACGGATCTTTCAAATAAACGGGTTTGTCAAAATTAATTTGATTAACGGGTTTGTCAAACCAATTTAAGTCCGGTGTCTGCTGTTCCAGATAAGGTAACTCGCAGAACGTATCGTCAAGATGTCCGTCTTGATTAAAATTATTTTTTAACATGTCCGCACAAATTGAATCCCAATCAAGATTCTTTTTTGGGTCTAAATTTTGTTTGTCTTTTTTAGTTGACATCATCATTAGGTATTCGAATTTTTTTGCAGCTTCGATGCCTTTCTTTGCTAGGAGATAATGGAACCATTGTTTGTGGAATGCTGCCGGTTGCATTAAAACTGTAGCTAAAGACATGTCTTCTGGTAATAAATTAATTAAGTCGTGTAAAGAATCACTGTTTTTCTTAACACCTTCCGGAATGTGAACGTTGTCTAAGAATTGGATCAAATCTCTTTCTGGGGGAACCACAGAAGAAGATTCTTGTTGTTGATTTCCAGGCAATGGAGGTTGCTGGGGATTTATACCTGCAACTGTAAAAATTCCGTTTTAAAAACCATACAAATATTATTCGGAATTAGGAAAGAAAACAGGAGCGCAGCCTTAGGAGTACGGGCAGGAGAAAAAGAAGTAGAAGGAACAGGAACAGGATAAAACAGTATGCTAGGCTTAGGGGAAGAGGGGTGAGAAGAAAAAAGTGGAGAGGAGAGCAGGAGAAGGGAGAGAAGCAGATAGCAACAGAGCCTGCAGTCGCTGGTTTATGCTAAAAACGGTTCTCAGGCCCAAACTATTAAAGTTGGACAAAACATTTTCCAGAGTTTCTTGTAGGAAATTTTATTTTCTACAACTTTGGTCCTATAATATTTTACCGTATCTACCACGATTTTGGCTGAATTTCAATTTTAAACTAAAATTCCTAGTTTATGCTAACTTCAAACGATTCTCAGGCCCAAACTATTAAAGAAAATTTTTTCCAGAGTTTTTTGTAGGAAATTTTATTTTCTACAACATTGGTGCTATAATATTTTACCGTATCTACCGCGATTTTGGCTGAATTTCAATTTTAAACTAAAATCGCTGGTTTATGCTAACTTCAAACGGTTTCCAGGCCCAAACTATTAAAGTTGGACAAAATCTTTTCCAGAGTTTCTTGTAGGAAATTTTATTTTCTACAACCTTGTTCCCATAATAATTTACCCTATCTCGCACGATTTTGGCTGAATTTAAATTTTAAACTAAAATCCCTGGTTTATGCTAACTTCAAACGGTTCTCAGGCCCAAACTATTAAAGTTGGACAAAACCTTTTCCAGAGTTTCTTGTAGGAAATTTTATTTTCTACAACTTTGGTCCTATAATATTTTACCGTATCTACCACGATTTTGGCTGAATTTCAATTTTAAACTAAAATCGGTGGTTTATGCTAACTTCAAACGGTTTCCAGGCCCAAACTATTGAAGTTGGACAAAATCTTTTCGAGAGTTTCTTGTAGGAAATTTAATTTTCTACAACTTTGGCCCTATAATATTTTACCATATCTACCACTATTTTAGCTGAATTTCAATTTTAAACTAAAATTGGTGGTTTATACTAACTTCAAACGGTTTCCAGGCCCAAACTATTAAAGTTGGACAAAACCTTTTCCAGAGTTTCTTGTAGGAAATTTTATTTTCTACAACTTTGGTCCTATAATATTTTACCGTATCTACCACGATTTTGGCTGAATTTCAATTTTAAACTAAAATCGGTGGTTTATGCTAACTTCAAACGGTTTCCAGGCCCAAACTATTGAAGTTGGACAAAATCTTTTCGAGAGTTTCTTGTAGGAAATTTAATTTTCTACAACTTTGGCCCTATAATATTTTACCATATCTACCACTATTTTAGCTGAATTTCAATTTTAAACTAAAATTGGTGGTTTATACTAACTTCAAACGGTTTCCAGGCCCAAACTATTAAAGTTGGACAAAACCTTTTCCAGAGTTTCTTGTAGGAAATTTTATTTTCTACAACTTTGGTCCTATAATATTTTACCGTATCTACCACGATTTTGGCTGAATTTCAATTTTAAACTAAAATCGGTGGTTTATGCTAACTTCAAACGGTTTCCAGGCCCAAACTATTGAAGTTGGACAAAATCTTTTCGAGAATTTCTTGTAGGAAATTATATTTTCTACAACTTTGGTCCTATAATATTTTACCGTATCTACCACGATTTTGGCTGAATTTCAATTTTAAACTAAAATCGGTGGTTTATGCTAACTTCAAACGGTTTCCAGGCCCAAACTATTAAAGTTGGACAAAATCTTTTCGAGAGTTTCTTGTAGGAAATTATATTTTCTACAACTTTGGTCCTATAATATTTTACCGTATCTACCACGATTTTGGCTGAATTTCAATTTTAAACTAAAATCGGTGGTTTATGCTAACTTCAAACGGTTTCCAGGCCCAAACTATTAAAGTTGGACAAAATCTTTTCGAGAGTTTCTTGTAGGAAATTTTATTTTCTACAACTTTGGTCCTATAATATTTTACCGTATCTACCGCGATTTTGGCTGAATTTCAATTTTAACCTAAAATCGGTGGTTTATGCTAACTTCAAACGGTTTCCAGGCCCAAACTATTAAAGTTGGACAAAACTTTTTCCAGCGTTTCTTGTAGGAAATTTTATTTTCTACAACTTTGGTTCTATAATATTTTACCGTATCTACCACGAGTTTGGCTGAATTTCAATTTTAAACTAAAATTCCTAGTTTATGCTAACTTCAAACGATTCTCAGGCCCAAACTATTAAAGAAAATTTTTTCCAGAGTTTTTTGTAGGAAATTTTATTTTCTACAACATTGGTGCTATAATATTTTACCGTATCTACCGCGATTTTGGCTGAATTTCAATTTTAAACTAAAATCGCTGGTTTATGCTAACTTCAAACGGTTTCCAGGCCCAAACTATTAAAGTTGGACAAAATCTTTTCCAGAGTTTCTTGTAGGAAATTTTATTTTCTACAACCTTGTTCCCATAATAATTTACCCTATCTCGCACGATTTTGGCTGAATTTAAATTTTAAACTAAAATCCCTGGTTTATGCTAACTTCAAACGGTTCTCAGGCCCAAACTATTAAAGTTGGACAAAACCTTTTCCAGAGTTTCTTGTAGGAAATTTTATTTTCTACAACTTTGGTCCTATAATATTTTACCGTATCTACCACGATTTTGGCTGAATTTCAATTTTAAACTAAAATCGGTGGTTTATGCTAACTTCAAACGGTTTCCAGGCCCAAACTATTGAAGTTGGACAAAATCTTTTCGAGAGTTTCTTGTAGGAAATTTAATTTTCTACAACTTTGGCCCTATAATATTTTACCATATCTACCACTATTTTAGCTGAATTTCAATTTTAAACTAAAATTGGTGGTTTATACTAACTTCAAACGGTTTCCAGGCCCAAACTATTAAAGTTGGACAAAACCTTTTCCAGAGTTTCTTGTAGGAAATTTTATTTTCTACAACTTTGGTCCTATAATATTTTACCGTATCTACCACGATTTTGGCTGAATTTCAATTTTAAACTAAAATCGGTGGTTTATGCTAACTTCAAACGGTTTCCAGGCCCAAACTATTGAAGTTGGACAAAATCTTTTCGAGAGTTTCTTGTAGGAAATTTAATTTTCTACAACTTTGGCCCTATAATATTTTACCATATCTACCACTATTTTAGCTGAATTTCAATTTTAAACTAAAATTGGTGGTTTATACTAACTTCAAACGGTTTCCAGGCCCAAACTATTAAAGTTGGACAAAACCTTTTCCAGAGTTTCTTGTAGGAAATTTTATTTTCTACAACTTTGGTCCTATAATATTTTACCGTATCTACCACGATTTTGGCTGAATTTCAATTTTAAACTAAAATCGGTGGTTTATGCTAACTTCAAACGGTTTCCAGGCCCAAACTATTGAAGTTGGACAAAATCTTTTCGAGAATTTCTTGTAGGAAATTATATTTTCTACAACTTTGGTCCTATAATATTTTACCGTATCTACCACGATTTTGGCTGAATTTCAATTTTAAACTAAAATCGGTGGTTTATGCTAACTTCAAACGGTTTCCAGGCCCAAACTATTAAAGTTGGACAAAATCTTTTCGAGAGTTTCTTGTAGGAAATTATATTTTCTACAACTTTGGTCCTATAATATTTTACCGTATCTACCACGATTTTGGCTGAATTTCAATTTTAAACTAAAATCGGTGGTTTATGCTAACTTCAAACGGTTTCCAGGCCCAAACTATTAAAGTTGGACAAAATCTTTTCGAGAGTTTCTTGTAGGAAATTTTATTTTCTACAACTTTGGTCCTATAATATTTTACCGTATCTACCGCGATTTTGGCTGAATTTCAATTTTAACCTAAAATCGGTGGTTTATGCTAACTTCAAACGGTTTCCAGGCCCAAACTATTAAAGTTGGACAAAACTTTTTCCAGCGTTTCTTGTAGGAAATTTTATTTTCTACAACTTTGGTTCTATAATATTTTACCGTATCTACCACGAGTTTGGCTGAATTTCAATTTTAAACTAAAATTCCTAGTTTATGCTAACTTCAAACGATTCTCAGGCCCAAACTATTAAAGAAAATTTTTTCCAGAGTTTTTTGTAGGAAATTTTATTTTCTACAACATTGGTGCTATAATATTTTACCGTATCTACCGCGATTTTGGCTGAATTTCAATTTTAAACTAAAATCGCTGGTTTATGCTAACTTCAAACGGTTTCCAGGCCCAAACTATTAAAGTTGGACAAAATCTTTTCCAGAGTTTCTTGTAGGAAATTTTATTTTCTACAACCTTGTTCCCATAATAATTTACCCTATCTCGCACGATTTTGGCTGAATTTAAATTTTAAACTAAAATCCCTGGTTTATGCTAACTTCAAACGGTTCTCAGGCCCAAACTATTAAAGTTGGACAAAACCTTTTCCAGAGTTTCTTGTAGGAAATTTTATTTTCTACAACTTTGGTCCTATAATATTTTACCGTATCTACCACGATTTTGGCTGAATTTCAATTTTAAACTAAAATCGGTGGTTTATGCTAACTTCAAACGGTTTCCAGGCCCAAACTATTGAAGTTGGACAAAATCTTTTCGAGAGTTTCTTGTAGGAAATTTAATTTTCTACAACTTTGGCCCTATAATATTTTACCATATCTACCACTATTTTAGCTGAATTTCAATTTTAAACTAAAATTGGTGGTTTATACTAACTTCAAACGGTTTCCAGGCCCAAACTATTAAAGTTGGACAAAACCTTTTCCAGAGTTTCTTGTAGGAAATTTTATTTTCTACAACTTTGGTCCTATAATATTTTACCGTATCTACCACGATTTTGGCTGAATTTCAATTTTAAACTAAAATCGGTGGTTTATGCTAACTTCAAACGGTTTCCAGGCCCAAACTATTGAAGTTGGACAAAATCTTTTCGAGAGTTTCTTGTAGGAAATTTAATTTTCTACAACTTTGGCCCTATAATATTTTACCATATCTACCACTATTTTAGCTGAATTTCAATTTTAAACTAAAATTGGTGGTTTATACTAACTTCAAACGGTTTCCAGGCCCAAACTATTAAAGTTGGACAAAACCTTTTCCAGAGTTTCTTGTAGGAAATTTTATTTTCTACAACTTTGGTCCTATAATATTTTACCGTATCTACCACGATTTTGGCTGAATTTCAATTTTAAACTAAAATCGGTGGTTTATGCTAACTTCAAACGGTTTCCAGGCCCAAACTATTGAAGTTGGACAAAATCTTTTCGAGAGTTTCTTGTAGGAAATTTAATTTTCTACAACTTTGGCCCTATAATATTTTACCATATCTACCACTATTTTAGCTGAATTTCAATTTTAAACTAAAATTGGTGGTTTATACTAACTTCAAACGGTTTCCAGGCCCAAACTATTAAAGTTGGACAAAACCTTTTCCAGAGTTTCTTGTAGGAAATTTTATTTTCTACAACTTTGGTCCTATAATATTTTACCGTATCTACCACGATTTTGGCTGAATTTCAATTTTAAACTAAAATCGGTGGTTTATGCTAACTTCAAACGGTTTCCAGGCCCAAACTATTGAAGTTGGACAAAATCTTTTCGAGAATTTCTTGTAGGAAATTATATTTTCTACAACTTTGGTCCTATAATATTTTACCGTATCTACCACGATTTTGGCTGAATTTCAATTTTAAACTAAAATCGGTGGTTTATGCTAACTTCAAACGGTTTCCAGGCCCAAACTATTAAAGTTGGACAAAATCTTTTCGAGAGTTTCTTGTAGGAAATTATATTTTCTACAACTTTGGTCCTATAATATTTTACCGTATCTACCACGATTTTGGCTGAATTTCAATTTTAAACTAAAATCGGTGGTTTATGCTAACTTCAAACGGTTTCCAGGCCCAAACTATTAAAGTTGGACAAAATCTTTTCGAGAGTTTCTTGTAGGAAATTTTATTTTCTACAACTTTGGTCCTATAATATTTTACCGTATCTACCGCGATTTTGGCTGAATTTCAATTTTAACCTAAAATCGGTGGTTTATGCTAACTTCAAACGGTTTCCAGGCCCAAACTATTAAAGTTGGACAAAACTTTTTCCAGCGTTTCTTGTAGGAAATTTTATTTTCTACAACTTTGGTTCTATAATATTTTACCGTATCTACCACGAGTTTGGCTGAATTTCAATTTTAAACTAAAATTCCTAGTTTATGCTAACTTCAAACGATTCTCAGGCCCAAACTATTAAAGAAAATTTTTTCCAGAGTTTTTTGTAGGAAATTTTATTTTCTACAACATTGGTGCTATAATATTTTACCGTATCTACCGCGATTTTGGCTGAATTTCAATTTTAAACTAAAATCGCTGGTTTATGCTAACTTCAAACGGTTTCCAGGCCCAAACTATTAAAGTTGGACAAAATCTTTTCCAGAGTTTCTTGTAGGAAATTTTATTTTCTACAACCTTGTTCCCATAATAATTTACCCTATCTCGCACGATTTTGGCTGAATTTAAATTTTAAACTAAAATCCCTGGTTTATGCTAACTTCAAACGGTTCTCAGGCCCAAACTATTAAAGTTGGACAAAACCTTTTCCAGAGTTTCTTGTAGGAAATTTTATTTTCTACAACTTTGGTCCTATAATATTTTACCGTATCTACCACGATTTTGGCTGAATTTCAATTTTAAACTAAAATCGGTGGTTTATGCTAACTTCAAACGGTTTCCAGGCCCAAACTATTGAAGTTGGACAAAATCTTTTCGAGAGTTTCTTGTAGGAAATTTAATTTTCTACAACTTTGGCCCTATAATATTTTACCATATCTACCACTATTTTAGCTGAATTTCAATTTTAAACTAAAATTGGTGGTTTATACTAACTTCAAACGGTTTCCAGGCCCAAACTATTAAAGTTGGACAAAACCTTTTCCAGAGTTTCTTGTAGGAAATTTTATTTTCTACAACTTTGGTCCTATAATATTTTACCGTATCTACCACGATTTTGGCTGAATTTCAATTTTAAACTAAAATCGGTGGTTTATGCTAACTTCAAACGGTTTCCAGGCCCAAACTATTGAAGTTGGACAAAATCTTTTCGAGAGTTTCTTGTAGGAAATTTTATTTTCTACAACTTTGGTCCTATAATATTTTACCGTATCTACCACGATTTTGGCTGAATTTCAATTTTAAACTAAAATCGGTGGTTTATGCTAACTTCAAACGGTTTCCAGGCCCAAACTATTGAAGTTGGACAAAATCTTTTCGAGAGTTTCTTGTAGGAAATTTAATTTTCTACAACTTTGGCCCTATAATATTTTACCATATCTACCACTATTTTAGCTGAATTTCAATTTTAAACTAAAATTGGTGGTTTATACTAACTTCAAACGGTTTCCAGGCCCAAACTATTAAAGTTGGACAAAACCTTTTCCAGAGTTTCTTGTAGGAAATTTTATTTTCTACAACTTTGGTCCTATAATATTTTACCGTATCTACCACGATTTTGGCTGAATTTCAATTTTAAACTAAAATCGGTGGTTTATGCTAACTTCAAACGGTTTCCAGGCCCAAACTATTGAAGTTGGACAAAATCTTTTCGAGAGTTTCTTGTAGGAAATTTAATTTTCTACAACTTTGGCCCTATAATATTTTACCATATCTACCACTATTTTAGCTGAATTTCAATTTTAAACTAAAATTGGTGGTTTATACTAACTTCAAACGGTTTCCAGGCCCAAACTATTAAAGTTGGACAAAACCTTTTCCAGAGTTTCTTGTAGGAAATTTTATTTTCTACAACTTTGGTCCTATAATATTTTACCGTATCTACCACGATTTTGGCTGAATTTCAATTTTAAACTAAAATCGGTGGTTTATGCTAACTTCAAACGGTTTCCAGGCCCAAACTATTGAAGTTGGACAAAATCTTTTCGAGAATTTCTTGTAGGAAATTATATTTTCTACAACTTTGGTCCTATAATATTTTACCGTATCTACCACGATTTTGGCTGAATTTCAATTTTAAACTAAAATCGGTGGTTTATGCTAACTTCAAACGGTTTCCAGGCCCAAACTATTAAAGTTGGACAAAATCTTTTCGAGAGTTTCTTGTAGGAAATTATATTTTCTACAACTTTGGTCCTATAATATTTTACCGTATCTACCACGATTTTGGCTGAATTTCAATTTTAAACTAAAATCGGTGGTTTATGCTAACTTCAAACGGTTTCCAGGCCCAAACTATTAAAGTTGGACAAAATCTTTTCGAGAGTTTCTTGTAGGAAATTTTATTTTCTACAACTTTGGTCCTATAATATTTTACCGTATCTACCGCGATTTTGGCTGAATTTCAATTTTAACCTAAAATCGGTGGTTTATGCTAACTTCAAACGGTTTCCAGGCCCAAACTATTAAAGTTGGACAAAACTTTTTCCAGCGTTTCTTGTAGGAAATTTTATTTTCTACAACTTTGGTTCTATAATATTTTACCGTATCTACCACGAGTTTGGCTGAATTTCAATTTTAAACTAAAATTCCTAGTTTATGCTAACTTCAAACGATTCTCAGGCCCAAACTATTAAAGAAAATTTTTTCCAGAGTTTTTTGTAGGAAATTTTATTTTCTACAACATTGGTGCTATAATATTTTACCGTATCTACCGCGATTTTGGCTGAATTTCAATTTTAAACTAAAATCGCTGGTTTATGCTAACTTCAAACGGTTTCCAGGCCCAAACTATTAAAGTTGGACAAAACTTTTTCCAGCGTTTGTTGTAGGAAATTTTATTTTCTACAACTTTGGTTCTATAATATTTTACCGTATCTTCCGCGATTTTGCCTGAATTTCAATTTTAAATTAAAATCGTTGATTTATGCTAACTTCAAACGGTTTCCAGGCCCAAACTATTGAAGTTGGACAAAATCTTTTCGAGAGTTTCTTGTAGGAAATTTTATTTTCTACAATTTTGCTTCTATAATATTTTACCCTATCTACCGCGATTTTGGCTGAATTTCAATTTTAACCAAAAATTGGTGGTTTATGCTAACTTCAAACGGTTTCCAGGCCCAAACTATTAAAGTTGGACAAAATCTTTTGGAGAGTTTCTTGTAGGAAATTTTATTTTCTACAACTTTGGTCCTATAATATTTTACCGTATCTACCACGATTTTGGCTGAATTTCAATTTTAAACTAAAATCGGTGGTTTATGCTAATTTCAAACGGTTTCCAGGCCCAAACTATTGAAGTTGGACAAAATCTTTTCGAGAGTTTCTTGTAGGAAATTTTATTTTCTACAACTTTGGTCCTATAATATTTTACCGTATCTACCACGATTTTGGCTGAATTTCAATTTTAAACTAGAGAGAGAAGACCAGGAGCAGATAGAAGAGACCAAGAGCAAAAGGGAGAGAGCTGAAGCAAAAAAAGCGAGAGCAGGAAGAAAAGCAGCAGTCCTAACCTGTTGTAGGTCTAGTAACGGGTAAATTAGGCGGCACAAAAACAGCTGGTGGTACTGGTTGCGGGGTTCCAATAACCATCTCACGGTTCGGCGGGATCTGCCTATTACTAGAATTCGGAAGCACTGGAGTTGGATGCATTGATGGTAACCCCCAAACATACGTAGAAGGTGGCCGATACATAGGCCACATAACCGGAACCGTTGGTTTTGGCCCATAATAATTCGGAGACGTCACCGAAGCCGTATTATACCCAAACGGTTGTGGAAAACCATTACGCACAGGCATCTGAGACGGTAACTTTATATAAGCTTCACTTTTATATTTTCTCGGAACAAATTCCGGAGCTAACGGGTTTAACCCATACGTCTTTTTAAGCTCCAACCCATCCAATTGGTTCTTCAAAAATGACCAAGTAATACCAAACAAACTTGTATTTTGATCACAAACTTGAATAAACCGTTCCCATACTTTACTACAACGTCCCACCGTACAAAGAGCAACCGGATCTCCGATTACAGCCACTAAACTTTGCGCCCTAGTAATTGCCGTGTTTAATAATTTCGAGTTTGATAGGAACCCGTAATCGTTTTCATCCCCCGTGCCTTCCATATTAGTACAAGTTCTTCTAGTCCGCACCGTGGATAAAAAGACAGCACGGAATTGTTTTCCCTGTACGTTTAAAACCCGTTCCACTGATATGCTACCCAGACGTCGTTTACGTAACTCGGTACGGATTCGAAAAACTTGATCCGCGTACGGCGTCATTATTCCAATGGATTGTTCATCGAATTTTCCCCAAACCTTCGGCCACTGTCGTTTTAATTCACAAACCCTTTCAACGATTTCGTACGCTTCCGAACTATTATAGAATGCTGTGGAATTTACATCTTGCACGTCTTCACCTAAAACAGAAAATCATTTTTATTATAAACGACTAAAGAGAATAAAAAATTTACCTCTAGCCGTAAAGAAAGTTAACGGATAAAGCACTTGATGTCTCGGTTGTTTCCCGCTAGCGATCAATTTCTGATCGTAAAACAATTCCGAAGTAAAATCAATGATAGCTTCATGGGCGCGATAATTTTCACAAAGAAGTATTTTACATGGAAAACTACCCGGGTAATGTTCGTATAACCTTTCTAATAACGAAACGTGTAAATTACGTTCCTTTGCGAATCTGGAAAATAATTCCGGACTGAGTTGCATGTGATCTCCGGCTAACACGATGCGTGTATTTTGATTTGCTAAGGAAAGAGGCATGATGGCTTCACATTCAATAGTTTGCGCAGCTTCGTCCAATAGGATATGAGTGAAGTATCCTTGCGGAAGACCCATGTTCGATAAATACATGGAAGTTGATAAGGTAGCGACTATAATTCTATGCTGTTCAATGTCTTCAAGTGTTGGGGCTTGGAATGAACGGATTCCACCCGATTCTTGGATTAGACAGTACTGGAAAAATTAAAATTAAAGAAAGAAACCTTTCTGGGGTATATGGATCAGTCCAAGGGTAGGAGGGGGGAGCAGGAGGAGAGACGCATACAGGGAGCAGAATAGAAGGAAGAAAAAAAGAGTAGGGAGCAGAAGCAGGAGAGAAGGTCTCAAGGTTCCCTCAGCCTTTAGAAGGGAGCAGAAATAGGAGAAAAGGTTTCAAGGTTCCCTCAGCCTTTAGAAGGGAGCAGGAGAAAAAGTCCCAAGGTTCCCTCAGCCTTCAAAAGTACAAAAAGAATAGGGAGCAGAAGCAGGAGAGAAGGTCTCAAGGTTCCCTCAGCCTTTAGAAGGGAGCAGGAGAAAAAGTCCCAAGGTTCCCTCAGCCTTCAAAAGTACAAAAAGAATAGGGAGCAGAAGCAGGAGAGAAGGTCTCAAGGTTCCCTCAGCCTTTAGAAGGGAGCAGGAGAAAAAGTCCCAAGGTTCCCTCAGCCTTCAAAAGTACAAAAAGAATAGGGAGCAGAAGCAGGAGAGAAGGTCTCAAGGTTCCCTCAGCCTTTAGAAGGGAGCAGGAGAAAAAGTCCCAAGGTTCCCTCAGCCTTCAAAAGTACAAAAAGAATAGGGAGCAGAAGCAGGAGAGAAGGTCTCAAGGTTCCCTCAGCCTTTAGAAGGGAGCAGGAGAAAAAGTCCCAAGGTTCCCTCAGCCTTCAAAAGTACAAAAAGAATAGGGAGCAGAAGCAGGAGAGAAGGTCTCAAGGTTCCCTCAGCCTTTAGAAGGGAGCAGAAATAGGAGAAAAGGTCTCAAGGTTCCCTCAGCCTTTAGAAGGGAGCAGGAGAAAAAGTCTCAAGGTTCCCTCAGCCTTTAGAAGGGAGCAGAAATAGGAGAAAAGGTCTCAAGGTTCCCTCAGCCTTTAGAAGGGAGCAGGAGAAAAAGTCTCAAGGTTCCCTCAGCCTTTAGAAGTACAAAAAGAGTAGGGAGCAGAAGCAGGAGAGAAGGTCTCAAGGTTCCCTCAGCCTTTAGAAGAGAGTAGAAGCAGGAGAAAAGGTCTCAAGGTTCCCTCAGCCTTTAGAAGGGAGCAGGAGAAAAAGTCTCAAGGTTCCCTCAGCCTTTAGAAGTACAAAAAGAGTAGGGAGCAGAAGCAGGAGAGAAGGTCTCAAGGTTCCCTCAGCCTTTAGAAGGGAGCAGGAGAAAAAGTCTCAAGGTTCCCTCAGCCTTTAGAAGTACAAAAAGAGTAGGGAGCAGAAGCAGGAGAAAAGGTCTCAAGGTTCCCTCAGCCTTTAGAAATGAGTCCTCACCTGCTGAACAATAGGATGCACCGTAGCAACCCATCTCCTTTGATAATAAATCCTCAAAGGAGTGGCCTCGTCATGCCCATCCTTCACATACGGATCCAAATAATCCTTAATGTACAAATCAGCAGCACTATTGGAATGCGTACAAATCAACACCTTCGTCCCATCCTGTTTCATAAGTTGCTTAATTGCTTGAGCCAAAGTGAACGTTTTACCGGTCCCAAAAGGTCCGATAATTAAAATCGGAGGCAAAGAAACATACGAAGGGGTCGTAATAGCAATAACAGCCTCCTTTTGCTTGAGATTAAGACGGTTATCAACGTTATCGCACCATTGCTTTTGGGGCGACCACGGAATGTGAGGTTCCTTATACGTATCGGGGAAAATTAATTTTAAATTCGGCATTCGATCAACTGCGTAATGCCATTCGCAATAAGGTAAACGATTTAATTGGAACTGTACGTGTACAATGAATGTTCCATCCGGAGATAAATTTAATTCGTTTACAGTCGTCGCCGATAAACGTAAATAAATCACATTCTTACCCTTATCTTCAATTAAAGCTTCGTAGACTTTAAACTCATCTTGCGTGCTGTGTTTTTTTTCTAAAGCTATCAAAACGCTTGTGCAATTATTTAAAATTAAACGTCCGCTTAATGTATCCTCGGATAAATCTTGACTCAAGTTCATAAAAGCGTAAAGTTCACCGAAATTTGAATATTTCGCCGTCGAACTTGATAAACTACTTGAGGACAGAATATAACTTTGAACTACGTGTAACTCGGCTGTCAGGTTATATTTATTGGTTTGTTCGTTCCTTGCCATTTCTTCCACGAATAACAATTCGTGCATTCGTGCCCGGTAATTATTCGCAGTTAATTTTTTTTCCGTTATCGTGGAATGACTTAAGGTTAACGTGTCTGCTTGCGGACACCCATAATGTTTTAAAAGATTCTCGCTCCAATCATTTTCAATGTTATAAGAAGAGTTGGAGGTGGTAAAGGAAGTAATTTTTGTGTTACTCGAAGTCCAACGTTCTGCAGATGTTAAAATAATTTCTTGTCTTATTTCCTTAATTTTTTGAGCTTCTTCCGCTGGGATTACGTCAACACAGAGATTTTTTACAAGGACCGGTTCCGTTCCGAAATCAAACACCATTGATTGTCTAAACGTTCCGTAGATATCGGTTTTAAATTCTATCGTGACTTGGTATTGGGTTACGATAAGTTCTTGTGCTCCGAATAGCCATTCTTGATTGTTTTTTATTTCTAGCTCGATTGTGTTTTGGTTTGTGAATAATAAAATTTGGTTTATTTCAAAGTAACTTCTATGCACGTCGTGTAATAATGCAACTGCATGCAATTGTTTGTTTGTTTTTAACGTAAACGTCCATTGTTTTGTACTCGATTTTGATAAAACCGTCGTTACTAAATTGCTACAACAATTATCGGTGACGTCGCTGATCTTATCAGACATAATTGCTTTGGGGTTTGATGATTGCATACATTTTTCCAATAATTGTTCTGTGTATGATTTACCTAAAGAATAAAAGAAAATTATTAAAACACGCTACAAAAAAAAAACTCATTCCTCATCTTAAAAAAAATATTTTCCCCAATACATACCAAATAATTCTTTTTCATAAGCACGTTGAAGTTTCATCTGACGATATTTATAACGTTCTTTCCATTCGGATAACTCATCCAGACCATGGGCTTCGACACATTGTGTCCCGAACCGACAATTTTGTTTTTCGTTCCAATGCTTGCATCGTGTGTAAGCTTCTGCGTTCATACCTCTTGGTGGTGGCCGCCAATGCCAATCTCTTCCTTCATCGGACATTATAATAATCTGATGACTTTCCGTCTGACAATGAGACCTTAATTCCCCCTTGTCTTTACATGTAAGATTACAGTACGCACAGGAAGGTAACGGATCGCTCTGTGACAACTTAAAAAAAGAATTAAAAGATGGGTATGAATAATATCAATCAGGATTAATTAAAAAGCTACGCTTAAATAAAGTATTAAATTACGTACATCGTTTTGTAGTTTTGCTGAAAACGCAGAAAGTTCTTGTTCCAAGAGGGCTTTCTGTTGTGATCCATGCATAGCAATATGTAATTTTTCCAATAACTTGGGAGCTTCGGAATTCTTACTAAGAGCCAACCACTCCCGCGTGGCTAACTCGGCATCTCCAAATCGTTGCAATGCAAATAAAGCATGCACTAACCTAGATCTTGCTTGAATTCCATTATTAGTGTTACTTTCTTTACTTTCTGTTAATAATTTAATAATCTTCTTACAATCAGCGACAACAGGTTCATATTGTCCGAGTTCGAGGAAACATTCGGATCGACCAAATAAATATGAAATAAGACGATCTTTATTATAAGGTTTCGTTAATAAAAGTTTGTTATACAATTCTGCAGCCTTATTCCATTCTTTTTTAAGTAAATAATCACTTGCTTGTTGTTCCATTGTGATTTTTCCTTTTTTTTGACACTAGAGGTTAAAACGTTTTATTAAATCACTTATTTATAAATATGTGATTAATATACATAAAATAATTATTAGTTACATTAAAATTTAAAGGAATGTTTAGTAATTTCTTTGTAAATCTAAAAAAATTATTAGGTTGACGTTTCACAAACAATAACAAATGTCAAACTGACAACACATACCGACAAGGCAATTTTTCTACGTCACACCTTGGTTGCGTGACGTCACAGATCTGTAAAAGATACCAACCAAGATCGTGTAGGTAGTTTACTGAACAGGTAGATGCTATTAGAGAAATATTACAGGTTCTTTAAATAAAAAGTGATAAATCAAAGAAATATTGCACATTTTCTGTTTATTTAAAGCATTCTTCCAGAACGAAAGGAATTCTCTAAATAGATCATAATGGAACGCTTCTAGAAAATTCTAGAAGCACGTGCGCATGCGCAAAACGTTCCACAATTCATATATAAACTCCGTACCGCGCGTATTTTAAACATTCGAATTTCAAAGTGCGCGAAATTCTATTGCACAACATTACACAAAAAATTCGCAATGTCTATAACTCCGTTTTTCTTTCGTGAAATGGTGAGACCTTTTCGCATTCTTGAACATCAAATGCGAATCGCCGAACAGTTTTTCTATCCGTTAGCCATTCGTTATCAACCTACCTTGGAGAACTCCGAAGAAAAAATCATTCAAGATAAGAATAAGTTCCAAGTGAAACTTGATGTGCAAAATTTTGCCCCGGAAGAAATAACAGTCAAAGCAATGGATGGGACGATCCTAATCGAAGGAAAGCATGAAGAGAAACAGGATGATTCTGGATTCATTTCGAGACAGTTCGTAAGAAGATTTGTGCTTTCAAAAGATCATGATTTGAAGGATGTGGTTTCTACTTTGTCATCCGATGGAATTCTTACTATTATGGTTCCACTAAAGGAGAATCCGGAACTTCAGGAACGGGTTATTCCAATTACTCATACAGGACCTGAAAAGGAAGAAGATAAAAATAAATTGGAGGATAAGACAGGGGAGGTTAACCAATAAGATCTATAATCATGTCGATGTAGTAGTCGTAGTTTAATATGTCTGTAGAATATTTTTTTGTGATTTAACTTTTGCCGTAATATAGAGTTAAAAAGAACGAGTGTTTTATTTTAGTTTTTAAAAACCTTCCCTTAATCTACATTGTGGCCAGCATGGTCGCCAGATCAAATTTATCTTCCTATGAAGAAGCAAAAAAAAAGGAAAAACCCAACAACAATATGGAATAAATTCATTAATAAAAGTTATAATCAATTACAATTTGCTTAATTAACAAAACTTAAAAGAATTCATTTACACTTAATAAAAATTATTATTTGCTTAATTATTAATGTGTGGCCATAATTTGCCTCTTAATTAAATGTTTTTATAATAATTCTTAATTAGTTAATCATCGAATAAGTCAATTCCCATACTTTTATATTTTTTCTTATACTGAGCTGATATTTTATTAAGAAATTGCATATTTTGCAACAATTCTTCTTTTGTAATTTCATTAGAAGCGTTGTTTTTAGAAGAAGCTTGCGAAGCTCTTAATTTTAAAATTTCTTCTTTTCGAGCTTCTAAACGTAACAAAAAATTCTTTTTACAAATCTCCATCATTTCTACAGCTTTGGTTAACGTCGGAATTTTATTTTTCTCTTCCACAGGAAAAACTTTTTTTTCTTCTCGAGATATATTTTCTTTCTGTTCGTCTGGAGTGAAAAAATTTGTAATTATACTCTTTTGAGTTGGATTATTAAACTTTCTTCTGGGTTTTCTTTTAATACATTTTCGGGTTTTTTTTGGAATTTGTTTTAACGGCAGCGGTAAGCATTTATCCAATAATTGTTGTTTCGGATCATTAATCGTAATATCCGATAGAAGATTTATTTTGTTATCTTGAGGATAATTGTCTTTTACAAAATTCTCGAAAGCGGTAACCGGAACGCTAGTCAAATCTATTGAATTTAATTTCTCCTCCGATTTGAAAATTATATCCTGGGAACTACGAAGATTATAATTACTATTTATTATATATTTTTTCCTACACTGAGTAATCTTCACAGTATTCTGTGTAAATACTTTCACAGAAGTTACAGAATTTTCTTTAAAGTCCTCAGAAGGTTCGTAGTTAACACAAGCCAAAATTTCCTTCATATCAACATCGTAACTCATTTCTTGGGAAGCATCCGGCTCAACTTTTGCATGTTCAGATTTGATAAGATTTACGTTAGGAAGATGAGAATCCTTCTGAGAAATGGATAGTTTATTAAAATTTGGTTCTATTTCAAGTGAAATTTCCGTTGCCAATTTCTTATTTTTTCTATTGACATTCTTATTTTTTGCTTTACAATTTTGTTGTATTTTCTTCAAAACTTTGGTTTTCGTTTTAGGATCACAGCTTTTTCTCGCTTGAATTGTTAAGTTTTCCAGTTTCGTAATGCAATCCAAATGTGAATCGTAAAACTCTCTTTTCTTTCTTTGTCTCTTTTGCGAATGATTTTCAATTTCCGAACAGTATGTTACATCGGAATCATTACTACCCTCTTCAATGTAAGCAGCTGCTTGAGACATGCTTTTCTCCTAAAGTAAAAATAACTTTTGAGCACCTAATCAATAACAAACTTAATTAAACTTTAACTCTTGCAACGATTCGAATTTTTTCTTCGACTGAAATAAAAACTGTTAATTTAATCGACTAAATAATAATTTTATATAAACTTACATTTGATTAATTAAATTATTTCATGTATAATCTTCAAAAACACTCCTTAAACAATAAATTTCCTCAAAAATCACACATCAAAATAATTTTGACAAGTATTTCGATCTTCACTTGATTAAAAAAAAAAGAGAGCAATATACAAATTATTGGGTGATAAAAAAGGACAAAACATACAAATTCTATATACAGGAGGTTCGTAAATTTACAACCAAATTCTAATCGTTTATTATTACAAATACTGTACAAACCATCTGATACACCAATTCTTAAAATTAAAAATGAGGAAGACAAACTTTTCCGGCGAAAAGTTCTGAGATTACGGTAATCCATAACGCTAATACGAATAAAATATAAGAAATTCCAACTTGATGGCTATTAGGAAGCTGATAGGGTTGTCCTCCGATTTCATCAACATGGAATCCCATTGGAAATATCACAGCAGCCAAACAGAATAAAACCACTAAAAAAACATAATCAAAATCGAAACGTAAGAGTGGAAGTAAAACTTACTTGCAGTAAAACCGACCCATCGTGCATATGGTACAACATTACGATCCCAATGCGAAGAAGCTAATAAAATAATGGTTGTGGTAATACAAATACAGCCTACAAAAATGCAAACAAGAGCGAGTAACCATTCAGGTTGAAGATCCGGCGTGAAACAAACTTGTGGTCGGTTATATAAAGTCATGCATGTCCACATTAAACCTAATCTTGTATCCCCTAAAATAATGTTTTTAAGATTAAGCTTGTAATTAGGGGATTGATAAATACCTCCAACATCTGTTATAATCCAATCGGGCATTGCTAAGCTTACAATGGCAAAGACATCGGCTGCCATAAATAAAGTACCAGAAATTAATGTAAGCTTATCCATGGTTTGTTATTAATTATTCTGCGTTAATTAAATCTTATTAGCATAGCTTAAAAGCATGGAATGTTAATATTTTTAACGGTAATTAAAATTTTGACGTTTTAAACGTCAAAACTAGAACTGTCAAGGACGTGAACAAAATAAGATATACAGGGTACTTCATAAAAATTGTTAGAAACAGCGTTTTTCTTGTATTATTTTACACCACCCTGTACATAGAAACCCATTACTAGTAATTTTCCATGATAAAATTGGTAATCCTAACATTACTAAAGTCATAGGAGACGTCAATAAACAAATTTGTTATTATCAATTTTCAAGGTCAAACATTTTTTTCAAGATAAGAAATTAAATTAAACCATGCCAGGAACCTTGATTGTGTTGTATTAAGACAAGTAGGTACAAAAACTGACCCTTAACAATTTTTAAACCCCCGTTCCTTTTAAGGTTTTCACCTCGAAGAACTAACCATGGCAAATAATACTTCACAAGGGGTTTATTCGCCCCTGCCCCAATCCTTGAGTGATTCAGATTCGGAGAAGGAAATGCCCATTGTTGCAAGACCCAAATTCACCGACTGTCATCCTCAAAACGGTGTACATGAAAATATTCATCATAACGGATACATTCGACCCTTGCAAATGATGAAATTACCAGAGGTTAGAAAAATTACCCCAGCAATGTCTCCAAAACGCAAATTTTGCTTTATATTTTCAATTGCGGTTTGTTTTTTAACCATAATTGTATTTTTATGGGTACTTCCGTGTTCGGAAAGCGGTACCTGTCCTGTTCGGATATCAAACTGGGAAAATCAACATGACGGAATTGAACTAACAGGAAAAATTAACGTGGTTAAAAGTGCATTTAAAAACACCCTTAATTTAGCTTTATTTTTTAGGCGTAACCTAAATTCCCCTGATAGTCAAAGCGGAGTGATCTCGGTTTTGGGTAACAACGGAGCAGTTGCGTGGTACGTAAAGCAAGTACGTACCCCAATTGATTTAAATTGTTATTTACTTGATGTGAACGGAGATGATATTAACGATTGTTTAGTTTTGGGTGATATGGGTTTGGAAGCCATCGATCCGGTTTCGGGATCAATTTTCTGGCATGCCCATAATCACACCCAAAGCAAAGCGATAACGGATTTGGATTTTCCTGTACGTTTACAAGACTTAAATCATGATAATATTAACGAAATGCTTGCTACTAAGAATTCTTATACCGAGCCGAGTAAATTTGTGATAATTTCAGGAAAAACCGGAGTCCTCGAAGGGGAAATTAATGTTGCACAATGCGGGGAAGTTCATATCGTTGAAATGAACAGTACAAGCATTGTTTATTTATGCAAAAACCAAAACCATTCTAGTTATCATGAAATATCCGTTAATGATCTTTTAACGAAAATTTTAAACCGCTCCCAAGTGATTAACCCGATTCAAATTAATTTCACCCCGAAACCACATACAGGATTTATCTTAAACGGACGGAAATTAATAATTAATAACATCGGAGCATGTCCGGATAATTGCCGGGTAGATATCGCTTTAGTGGATGAAAAATCCAATCGGAATCTAATTTCCTGGTCGTATCAAAACTCTTACGCCTTAACCCCAGCTTGTTTTTCCTTTAAACCCACTAAATCTAATTTAAGTTCCCTAAAAGGACATGTTAATGGTTTTATCTTGAAACTTTGGCAATGGTTTGGGTACAATCGCAAAGATAAAAAAAGACGTTACAATTCAAACGTTACAAAACGTTACGTTCCAGGAAATAATTCCACGATTCAAGTGAATTCCATAATGGAACGGGTTGTCTTAATCACGTTTAATAGCACCAATTTCCATGTGATTAACGCAAGTTTAACTGAAATAACCCAATTGTGTTTTCCGCAAGACGATAATAAATTTATTTGTCAACCGAGTTTGGAAAACCAAAATAATTCTTTACTCATAAGTGATTTAGATATGGACGGCTCGCAGGAATTAGTTAGCTATTCGAGTACTTTTATAAAAAGAGACGAGGCAAAAGAAAATTGGCAATTAGTCTCCAATATGAAGGTGATTCGTTTAGAAGCCGAACTTCCTAAATTATACGAAGTTGCTAAATAATTCTCTTAAATGTGATCGATGTTTAGAAATCTTAAAATTCGCACTTTGGGAAGACCGTGTAATACACAGTTTACGGGTAAGCCGAAGGTATAGCCTAAATGGGAAGTTCCTTGTTAGATTTAGTTGAGTTTATGTACGTTTGACGAACCTCTTTCACCCCCATTAGGACAAGAAAACTTTTCAAATATTCCATTGAACTATTTTCAAACACATTCCAATGTCACTTATGCATTTTTTAAATAAAAATAACCTCCCCTACTCGTCTTGAAAATGAATTCCACGAGGGGGTCAAGTCCGGTAACCTGGATGGCTATTAAAATGGATGTTGGTGAAATAAAGGTTCGTCAATTGTGATCATGAACAATAGGAAGGGGTTCTTAAGTGTTTTAGGACTGAATATATATTTTTATTTCTCTTTACCTTGTGATAGTAGCACTTTTAGACATTTTTTTTAGGTTAGGTTAGTAGATTTGAAATCCTCGGCTTGTTTAACTTGCAAATACTGTAAATTGTTGATGTAAAACTAGTTATAATTCTTGTAGTACTCCTTTTCCTTGTATACTACACACCAAATTTAATCGATATCGATATTTAATATTACGTCTGTATTTTTAAAATCGTAGAAATGTAAAAAAAAAAACATTCGTTGTAGTTAGAATAGTAATTCTGATCAAAACTTAATATTGTAATGTAAATACACCTTTTTTTTGTGTAAAGGTACTTTATACCGTTTGTTAACTTCACTCGAAGTTTAGGCACTGTACTATGGGAACAATATTACGATGTTACTAACTTAACGTTTAAGACAGCTTGTGTATTGGTTCCGTTCTATCGAGAAAAGATATGCTACATTTAAGTCAATTCAATATCAAGACATAATTGAGACAAACGTAAGACTCCCGGAAGTGGGACCCCGTGCTCTATTCCGACAAAGACGTAATATTGATTTGACTTGATCTTAGGGTTGTATTTTACTCTTCTGCTCTTAATACCAAATAGTTCTAGTCATACGAAGAAGCTATATTTATAAAAAGAATAAAATGCAGGGTAAAAAAATGTATGATCAAGTTGGCGTGATTGATATAACGGACACTGCACTTGGATATTGCAACACTTTATTTTATTGTTAGGAAAGTTTTATTTTTAAATGTTAATATTGTTATTTTTTAATTATATTAAGTCGGTAATGATAGAACGATTGAGAAGTGGACCGATACTAAATTTTATTCACCAATTTTTTTGTCGTAGGTATGTCTAGTTGAATTATAGAATTAAACTTTTGTGTACTGTATTTTCTTGTGATAATTGTTTTTGTTGTTACTTCTTAATAAAGTCCTAGTCAATGTGCATCGTATTTTTAAATTTTAGAAAAAGTAGCTTCTGGATAGACTTAAGACTTGTTTCGGACTGATTTTTAGTATTTCATAATCCCTTGTACCCCCACCAAAAAGGATCCCTGCCCTGTACGAATGAACCAAAGACCAACAAAATCCTTATCAGACTCTTGTATATAACCACTCGACTTTAGTGAATTAAAATTGATATCGTTATCGGCAAGTGCTTGATTATTTATTGGAAGTTTACCCATATTTATTTTTAAACCACTTGAACTAATTTTTTAATTAAATAACACTTATAATTGATCAATTTTTTTATAAATAAAGATTGTATCGATTTTTTTTTTATTAATTAAATGGAGAAATTGCATTTTTTTTACCAGAATTAGTCTCGGAAGCAAAAAGCGCGCAGATACGGTAAAATATTATAGAACCCAAGTTGTAGAAAATAAAATTTCCTACAAGAAACTCTGGAAAAGTTTTTGTCTAACTTTAATAGTTTGGGCCTGGAAACCGTTTGAAGTTAGCATAAAGCAGCGATTTTAGTTTAAAATTGAAATTCAGCCTAAATAGCGCTAGATAGGGTAACATATTAGGGGGCTAAAGTTGTAGAAAATAAAATTTCCTACAAGAAACTCTGGAAAAGGTTTTGTCCAACTTTAATAGTTTGGGCCTGAGAACCGTTTGAAGTTAGCATAAAGCTGGGATTTTAATTTAAAATTGAAATTATGCCAGAATGGCGGTAGATAGGGTAAAATATTATAGGAACAAATTTGTAGAAAATAAAATTTCCTACAAGAAACTCCCGGAAGGTTTTTGTTTAACTTTAATAGTTTGGGCCTGAGAACCGTTTGAAGTTAGCATAAAGCAGCGATTTTAGTTTAAAATTGAAATTCCGGCAAAATCACGGTAGATAGGGTAAAATGTTATAGCGCCAAAATTGTAGAAAATTAAATTTCCTACAAGAAACTCTGGAAAAGATTTTGTCCAACTTCAATAGTTTGGGCCTGGAAACCGTTTGAAGTTAGCATAAACCATCGATTTTAGTTTAAAATTGAAATTCAGCCAAAATCGTGGTAGATACGGTAAAATATTATAGCAGCAAAGTTGTAGAAAATAAAATTTCCTACAAGAAACTTTCAAAAAGATTCTGTCCTACTTTAATAGTTTGGGCCTGGAAACCGTTTTAAGTTAGCATAAAGCAGCGATTTTAGTTTAAAATTGAAATTCAGCCAAAATAGCGCTAGATAGGGTAAATTATTATGGGAACAAATTTGTAGAAAATAAAATTTCCTACAAGAAACTCTCGAAAAGATTTTGTCTAACTTTAATAGTTTGGGCCTGGAAACCGTTTGAAGTTAGCATAAAGCAACGATTTTGGTTTAAAATTGAAATTCAACCAAAATGGCGCTAGATAGGGTAAAATATTATAGGATCAAGGTTGTAGAAAATCAAATTTCCTACAAGAAACTCTGAAAAAGATTTTGTCGAACTTTAATAGTTTGGGCCTGGAAACCGTTTGAAGTTAGCATAAACCAGCGATGTTAGTTTAAAATTGAAATTCTGCCAAAATCGCGCTAGATAGGGTAAAATATTATAGGAACAAGGTTGTAGAAAATAAAATTTCCTACAAGAAACTCTCAAAAAGATTTTGTCTAACTTTAATAGTTTGGGCCTGGAAACCGTTTGAAGTTAGCATAAACCAGCGATGTTAGTTTAAAATTGAAATTCAACCAAAATGGCGCTAGATAGGGTAAAATATTATAGGATCAAGGTTGTAGAAAATCAAATTTCCTACAAGAAACTCTGAAAAAGATTTTGTTTAACTTTAATAGTTTGGGCCTGAGAACCGTTTGAAGTTAGCATAAAGCAGCGATTTTAGTTTAAAATTGAAATTCCGGCAAAATCACGGTAGATAGGGTAAAATGTTATAGCGCCAAAATTGTAGAAAATTAAATTTCCTACAAGAAACTCTGGAAAAGATTTTGTCCAACTTCAATAGTTTGGGCCTGGAAACCGTTTGAAGTTAGCATAAACCATCGATTTTAGTTTAAAATTGAAATTCAG
Source organism: Hemicrepidius hirtus (assembly GCA_963082805.1). Classification (NCBI taxonomy): domain Eukaryota; kingdom Metazoa; phylum Arthropoda; class Insecta; order Coleoptera; family Elateridae; genus Hemicrepidius; species Hemicrepidius hirtus. Next base: position 274,046 of record OY720162.1, read on the forward strand.
CCAAAATCGTGGTAGATACGGTAAAATATTATAGCAGCAAAGTTGTAGAAAATAAAATTTCCTACAAGAAACTTTCAAAAAGATTCTGTCCTACTTTAATAGTTTGGGCCTGGAAACCGTTTTAAGTTAGCATAAAGCAGCGATTTTAGTTTAAAATTGAAATTCAGCCAAAATAGCGCTAGATAGGGTAAATTATTATGGGAACAAATTTGTAGAAAATAAAATTTCCTACAAGAAACTCTCGAAAAGATTTTGTCTAACTTTAATAGTTTGGGCCTGGAAACCGTTTGAAGTTAGCATAAACCAGCGATGTTAGTTTAAAATTGAAATTCTGCCAAAATCGCGCTAGATAGGGTAAAATATTATAGGAACAAGGTTGTAGAAAATAAAATTTCCTACAAGAAACTCTCAAAAAGATTTTGTCTAACTTTAATAGTTTGGGCCTGGAAACCGTTTGAAGTTAGCATAAACCAGCGATTTTAGTTTAAAATTGAAATTCTGCCAAAATGGCGGTAGATAGGGTAAAATATTATAGCGCCAAAGTTGTAGAAAATAAAATTTCCTACAAAAAACTCTCAAAAAGATTTTGTCTAACTTTAATAGTTTGGGCCTGGAAACTGTTTGAAGTTAGCATAAATCAACGATTTTAGTTTAAAATTGAAATTCCGGCAAAATCGCGGTAGATAGGGTAAAATGTTAGAGCACCAAAGTTGTAGACAAGAAAATTTCCTACAAGAAACTGTCGAAAAGATTTTGTCCAACTTCAATAGTTTGGGCCTGAGAACCGTTAGACTAAACACATTCGCGCCAAATAAACGCACGTTTGCAGTCCCATGATAATTTTGAAATAAATTATTCTGTACTTTGTTTATTTAATTAAAGAGATTCAAAAAAAAGTTTTTCAAGTTTCTGTTTGCGGTAATACAGTCGCTATATTACATACGTTTAAATTATTATCCCTTTTATCAATAACATTTTTTTTAGTAACTCATTGTGATGATACAATCAAAGGTTCATAAGTGTTTGTATTTTGTAAATCTTTTAAAATGTTATCAGATGTATTATAGTCAAATAGTATAAAAAATAAAGTGCTTGAATATCGGTAGATATGGAATCCCACTCCTGAAATTTACTATAAAAAGGGTGTCCGTCCAAACTGAATTATCATTCGTCAAAATGGTAAAGCATTTGATTGTTCTCGCAGTTGTTCTTGGCTGTGCTTTTGGTAAGTAAAAAATTCTATTTTGATTTTTGTGTCTTGGTCTGTATTTTACGTTCATTATATTTTTTTTCATTTACAGCCAGCCCAATCTTGGAAGCATTAGCTGAGTATGAGGAGAGGATTGTTGGAGGACAAAATGCAGGACAAGGCCAATATCCTCATCAAGTTTCTCTAAGAACCCGTGGCAATCACTTCTGTGGTGGTTCAATCATTAGTCCCAACTGGATATTGACTGCAGCTCATTGCATGTCTGGGTATGTACCTATCTATGATTATTTTCTATTAACAAAGTCTCCAGGTGTCCATAATTTAAACATTTTTAATTACAGACAAACCGCTCAAAGTATACAAGTAGTTGCTGGAACAAATACTTTGAATAGTGGTGGACTTGGTTACTCAGTAGGTAGAATTATTGTCCACGCCCAATACGACCCAAATAACAATTTCAACGACATAGCTGTTATGCAAGTAACGGTCCCTATTAAATATACCAATGCAATAAAACCCGTTGCTCTTGCTAATGCAGCAGCGCCACCTGGTATACAATTGTGGTTATCCGGATGGGGTATAACCAGTTATCCATCAAACAGGCCTCCAAATGCTTTACAACATATTGGCCTACAAGCCATTAGTGTTGCAGAGTGCAAGCAACGTTTACCTGGTTTCCCTGTAGATATTGGACATCAATGTACTTCTGCACCAAGTGGCCAAGGAGCATGCCAAGGAGACTCTGGTGGTCCATTGATCACTGTGGATTATGTCCAACATGGTGTTGTTTCTTGGGGTATTCCTTGCGCTAAAGGAAATCCTGATATCTTTACTAGTGTACCTTTCTACCGTGGCTGGATTCAAGGTAATACTGGTGTATAAACATTTTGATATTTAACATGTAAACATTGAATCTTAATAAAACAATGAAGTAATCAGCAACTCCAGTTTTTTTTATATTATCTGAAGTATTTTCCACCTGGGGCCCCTTGCAAATTTCTCTCCTAGGTCTAGCACGTTTATTTGAAGAGCTCGAGGGGTACTTTTTTGAGCAAAGTTATAGAGGAAAATGAGGGCTAATAGATAGGCTAGTTGGATAATCTGGAGCACTTCCGGTTTTGCCGGAAGTAACCAAAACTTTGTTATTTCAAACGGAACACCGAATACTTTTTGGTTTAAAATTGCAATGCAGCGAGATAGGGTAAAATATTATAAGACCAAGGTTGTAGAAAATAAAATTTCCTACAAAAAACTCTGGAAAAGATTTTGTCCAACTTTAATAGTTTGGGTCTGAGAACCGTTTGAAATTAGCATAAAGCAGGGATTCTAGTTTAAAATTGAAATTCGACCAAAATCGCGGTAGATAGGGTAAAATATTATAGAAGCAAAGTTGTAGAAAATAAAATTTCCTACAAGAAATTCTCGAAAAGATTTTATCCAACTTTAATAGTTTGGGTCTGAGAACCGTTTGAAGTTAGCATAAAGCAGGGATTCTAGTTTAAAATTGAATTTCAGCCAAAATCGCGGTAGATAGGGTAAAATATTATAGAAGCAAAGTTGTAGAAAATAAAATTTCCTACAAGAAACTCTCAAAAAGATTTTGTCCAACTTTAATAGTTTGGGTCTGAGAACCGTTTGAAGTTAGCATAAAGCAGGGATTTTAGTATAAAATTGAATTTCAGCCAAAATCGCCGTAGATAGGGTAAAATATTATAGAAGCAAAGTTGTAGGAAATAAAATTTCCTACAAGAAACTCTGGAAAAGATTTTGTTCAACTTTAATAGTTTGGGCCTGAGAACGGTTTGAAGTTGGCATAAAGCAGGGATTCTAGTTTAAAATTGAAATTCGACCAAAATGGCGCTAGATAGGGTAAAATATTATAGAGTCAAAGTTGTAGAAAATAAAATTTCCTACAAGAAACTCTGAAAAAGATTTTGTCCAACTTTAATAGTTTGGGTCTGAGAACCGTTTGAATTTAGCATAAAGCAGGGATTCAAGTTTAAAATTGAAATTCGACTAAAATGGCACTAGATAGGGTAAAATATTATAGAGCCAAAGTTGTAGAAAATAAAATTTCCTACAAGAAATTCTCGAAAAGATTTTCTCCAACTTTAATAGTTTGGGTCTGAGAACCGTTTGAAGTAAGCATAAAGCAGGGATTCTAGTTTAAAATTGAAATTCGACCAAAATGGCGCTAGATAGGGTAAAATATTATAGAGTCAAAGTTGTAGAAAATAAAATTTCCTACAAGAAACTCTGGAAAAGATTTTGTCCAACTTTAATAGTTTGGGTCTGAGAACCGTTTGAATTTAGCATAAAGCAGCGATTCTAGTTTAAAATTGAAATTCAGCCAAAATGGCGCTAGATAGGGTAAAATATTATAGGAACAAATTTGTAGAAAATAAAATTTCCTACAAGAAACTCTGGAAAAGATTTTGTCCAACTTTAATAGTTTGGGTCTGAGAACCGTTTGAAGTTAGCATAAAGCAGGGATTCAAGTTTAAAATTGAAATTCGACTAAAATGGCACTAGATAGGGTAAAATATTATAGAGCCAAAGTTGTAGAAAATAAAATTTCCTACAAGAAACTCTGGAAAAGATTTTGTCCAACTTTAATAGTTTGGGTCTGAGAACCGTTTGAATTTAGCATAAAGCAGCGATTCTAGTTTAAAATTGAAATTCAGCCAAAATGGCGCTAGATAGGGTAAAATATTATAGGAACAAATTTGTAGAAAATAAAATTTCCTACAAGAAACTCTGGAAAAGATTTTGTCCAACTTTAATAGTTTGGGTCTGAGAACCGTTTGAAGTTAGCATAAAGCAGGGATTCAAGTTTAAAATTGAAATTCGACTAAAATGGCACTAGATAGGGTAAAATATTATAGAGCCAAAGTTGTAGAAAATAAAATTTCCTACAAGAAACTCTGGAAAAGATTTTGTCCAACTTTAATAGTTTGGGTCTGAGAACCGTTTGAATTTAGCATAAAGCAGCGATTCTAGTTTAAAATTGAAATTCAGCCAAAATGGCGCTAGATAGGGTAAAATATTATAGGAACAAATTTGTAGAAAATAAAATTTCCTACAAGAAACTCTGGAAAAGATTTTGTCCAACTTTAATAGTTTGGGTCTGAGAACCGTTTGAAGTTAGCATAAAGCAGGGATTCTAGTTTAAAATTGAATTTCAGCCAAAATCGCGGTAGATAGGGTAAAATATTATAGAAGCAAAGTTGTAGAAAATAAAATTTCCTACAAGAAATTCTCGAAAAGATTTTATCCAACTTTAATAGTTTGGGTCTGAGAACCGTTTGAAATTAGCATAAAGCAGGGATTCTAGTTTAAAATTGAAATTCGACCAAAATCGCGGTAGATAGGGTAAAATATTATAGAAGCAAAGTTGTAGAAAATAAAATTTCCTACAAGAAACTCTAGAAAAGATTTTGTCCAACTTTAATAGTTTGGGCCTGAGAAGCGTTTGAAGTTAGCATAAAGCTGGGATTTTAATTTAAAATTGAAATTCAGGCAAAATCGCACTAGATATAGTGAAATATTATACAACCAAAGTTGTAGAGAATAAAATTTTCTACAAGAAACTCTTTTGTCTAACTTTAATGTTTGGGAGTGGAGCACTTTCAGTTTTGACGGAAGTAACCAAAACTTTGTTTAAAAAAATCCACTTTCGATGTTTATTGTTCCTTTTCCTTATAACTAAGCATTAAAAAAACGATTACTTACTTATTCTAATCTTAAAATTAGTTGTACCCACATCATAATCATTTCTTCCGTTCTTAACTTTCAACACCTAAAATAAGATGTGGAGAAATTAAAGAAAATTGTGGAAACTCTTGCAAATAAAATTCCATATCTTCTTTCTCTGATGTAACAGCTAAATTGCAAGGATTAACAGTTAAAAGGCAATACTCAAACTGATGCTTCATTTTTATGTAAAACTGTCGTAAACCTTTGTACAAATCCTTAAGTTTTGCTGAATCTTCGTTTATTATATGTTTAACCTGAAATTTAAAAAAAAAGTCAAAATAGAAGGCATACAAAAATTAAATATTATTTGGTAGTACCACAGAAAAGAAATTCTTTGTCAGGACGATAATCGTAAAGAGGAGGTTTTGGCAAATATTAGAATTCTGATTTATTTCACTGTAAAGAAGTTTGAGAAGAGACGTTAATAAGTTTTTCAATGCCATACGGTGTTCCTGTAACAAAATAAAAGTAATTAGCTAGAAATATTATTTAAAAAAAAAACTTACAACTGGAACATTTATTTCGTTGCTTTTAAAATCGGTGACCAACAAATCACTTTCAATATGTTTCATTTCGGTTTCGTAAAACTTCCTATCATCCTCAATTTTCCCTATTTTATTTTTCGGTACTGTATATAAAATAACAGCTAAGGCGTCTTCTAAAATCCGGTAAATTTCAGCCGAATGCCGGACAGTTTTCTTTAAAATCCGTTCTATAATAAAAACAATTACAAATATTTTTTATTAAACGGAAAATAAATATTTCTACCTATTATTTCAATAGAAATTTGATTTAGGATATTAAATTTTAAATTATCCGGTAAAAATTGATAAAGACAATGATAAATAAACGCACGATCCGTCCAGGAATAAATTCGTTTTTTTAACAAATCTTGATCGGGTTGCAACAAATTAATTGTTGGGTGTTCCTTAAAAAAAATTAAATAAATAAGGAATATTAAAAAAATGTAAAAATTCTAACGTAATATAAGTTGTAATGGATTATACTAGGAACAAAATATCTTGCAATTGTTTGATGATATTTTTTTACGTATTTTTCTTTAATAAATATTTCTATATTTCTTGCGATTATTTCTTTTTCGTCAGCTAGAAGACCCATGAATAAAAAATACTGTCCATCCATTAAACGTAAATGCTCGTCGCTTATAAACTGCATAAGGATTTTAGATGCGATAAATCGCATGTATGCGTTTTTACTATACAGAGCGGTAAAAAGATGTGGTACCAACGGATCAAAATATTGCAAATGCCTAAAACAATCCCAGAAGGTTACAAAATAATTTCTTGCACGTAAAAAAAAACTTACATATTACACATATCCAATAAACTATAAATAATTTGTAACTTAAAATGATCGTTTGCACTTTCCATAGTCATTTCTAAGTTTGTAACACATTCTGTGATTAAATCCGAGTCAACAAAACAGACTTTTACATACAAAAGCACACAAAGAGCCCAAATATCTTGATTATCTTTAATATAAACTAAAAAAAAATATTATAAGACAATAAGTTCAGGTTTGTGTTCTACGGATCCATACCAAAAAATTCCGGGGTATACTTAGCGACAGAAACAATTTTTTTAAGTTGATTAAAGTTATTCTCGCTTAACGTAACCTTTTTAAGAATAATTAATTCTGCAATATACACAACATCCCTTGATAAATATGAAGAGTGTTTTAATTTTCTTTCACATACAGATTTTAATTTCTCCATTAAATCTTCTTCAAAATGCTAAAAATATTTGTATTAAAAAAATTTTTTAATGAAGAGAGTCGTTTTACTGGAAGGGTTGATAATTATCTAAACCAAATTTCAAACGTTATATTCCTAAAAAATTTTTGAAAAATTAAATCTGGAAATTTTTTTGAAAAAACATTTCTCAGTTATTTACAAACGAAAACTTCTGAAATTTGGTTTACATAAACTTTAACCCTTCCTCCTTAATGGCATAAAATTACAACCCTACAGGGTGAATTTTATTCTCCGCCCTATTTTTTGTTTCTTACACTACATCCTGCCCTATCCCATTGCTGATCTTCTTGACTCAAACGTGAATAAATCGAAAGTAATACAATAATATACTTGACACATATTATTGGTACAAATTGATCAAAGAAAGCTTGACTAACGAGAAACTGCATCTGACGATAATTATTTATTTCTGCAGGACTACAATCTGATGGTCTTTTCTTTTCCAGGATTTTAATCAAAGCATATATAACTAAATATAGATCCGTATCCGACATTGTCATCCTATCAGTCTAAAACAAAGGATTATTAATTCAATAATCGGCGTCTACATCGATTTGTAGCGACAGATCAGCACAGAAGACGAATATATAAACTTCTACAGCTCTACCATAGGAGGTTAATAATAAAATTTATAAATTTCAGTCTAACAGGTTTAAATCTAACAACCTTCAAGGCCATTCTAGTACAAAAATTCTTTTATAACTAACTTAAAATGGTTTCCAGGCCCAAACTTTTAAAGTTGGACAAAAACTTTTCCAGAGTTTCTTCTAGGAAATTTTATTTTCTACAACTTTGGTCCTATAATATTTTATCCTATCTACCGCGATTTTGGCTGAATTTCAATTTTAAACTAAAATCGCTGGTTTATGCTAACTTCAAACGGTTCCCAGGCCCAAACTATTAATCTTGGACAAAATCTTTTCTAGAGTTTCTTGTAGGAAATTTTATTTTCTACAACTTTGGTCCTATAATATTTTATCCTATCTACCGCGATTTTGGCTGAATTTCAATTTTAAACTAAAATCGCTGGTTTATGCTAACTTCAAACGGTTCCCAGGCCCAAACTATTAATCTTGGACAAAATCTTTTCTAGAGTTTCTTGTAGGAAATTTTATTTTCTACAACTTTGGTCCTATAATATTTTATCCTATCTACCGCGATTTTGGCTGAATTTCAATTTTAAACTAAAATCGCTGGTTTATGCTAACTTCAAACGGTTCCCAGGCCCAAACTATTAATCTTGGACAAAATCTTTTCTAGAGTTTCTTGTAGGAAATTTTATTTTCTACAACTTTGGTCCTATAATATTTTATCCTATCTACCGCGATTTTGGCTGAATTTCAATTTTAAACTAAAATCGCTGGTTTATGCTAACTTCAAACGGTTCCCAGGCCCAAACTATTAATCTTGGACAAAATCTTTTCTAGAGTTTCTTGTAGGAAATTTTATTTTCTACAACTTTGGTCCTATAATATTTTATCCTATCTACCGCGATTTTGGCTGAATTTCAATTTTAAACTAAAATCGCTGGTTTATGCTAACTTCAAACGGTTCCCAGGCCCAAACTATTAATCTTGGACAAAATCTTTGCTAGAGTTTCTTGTAGGAAATTTTATTTTCTACAACTTTGGTCCAATAATATTTTATCCTATCTACCGCGATTTTGGCTGAATTTCAATTTTAAACTAAATCGCTGGTTTATGCTAACTTCAAACGGTTCTCAGGCCCAAACTATTAAAGTTGGACAAAATCTTTTCCAGAGTTTCTTCTAGGAAATTTTATTTTCTACAACTTTGGTCCTATAATATTTTATCCTATCTACCGCGATTTTGGCTGAATTTCAATTTTAAACTAAAATCGCTGCTTTATGCTAACTTCAAACGGTTCTCAGGCCCAAACTATTAAAGTTGGACAAAATCTTTTCCAGAGTTTCTTCTAGGAAATTTTATTTTCTACAACTTTGGTCCTATAATATTTTATCCTATCTACCGCGATTTTGGCTGAATTTCAATTTTAAACTAAAATCGCTGCTTTATGCTAACTTCAAACGGTTCTCAGACCCAAACTATTAAAGTTGGACAAAATCTTTTCTAGAGTTTCTTGTAGGAAATTTTATTTTCTACAACTTTGCTTCTATAATATTTTACCCTATCTACCGCGATTTTGGCTGAAATTCAATTTTAAACTAAAATCGCTGCTTTATGCTAACTTCAAACGGTTCTCAGGCCCAAACTATTAAAGTTGGACAAAACCTTTTTCAGAGTTTCTTCTAGGAAATTTTATTTTCTACAACTTTGGTCCTATAATATTTTATCCTATCTACCGCGATTTTGGCTGAAATTCAATTTTAAACTAAAATCGCTGCTTTATGCTAACTTCAAACGGTTCTCAGGCCCAAACTATTAAAGTTGGACAAAACCTTTTTCAGAGTTTCTTCTAGGAAATTTTATTTTCTACAACTTTGGTCCTATAATATTTTATCCTATCTACCGCGATTTTGGCTGAATTTCAATTTTAAACTAAAATCCCTGCTTTATGCTAACTTCAAACGGTTCTCGGCCCCAAACTATTAAAGTTGGACAAAATCTTTTCTAGAGTTTCTTGTAGGAAATTTTATTTTCTACAACTTTGCTTCTATAATATTTTACCCTATCTACCGCGATTTTGGCTGAAATTCAATTTTAAACTAAAATCGCTGCTTTATGCTAACTTCAAACGGTTCTCAGGCCCAAACGATTAAAGTTGGACAAAACCTTTTTCAGAGTTTCTTCTAGGAAATTTTATTTTCTACAACTTTGGTCCTATAATATTTTATCCTATCTACCGCGATTTTGGCTGAATTTCAATTTTAAACTAAAATCCCTGCTTTATGCTAACTTCAAACGGTTCTCGGCCCCAAACTATTAAAGTTGGACAAAACCTTTTCCAAAGTTTTTTGTAGGAAATTTTATTTTCTACAACTTTGATCCCCTAATATTTCACCCTATCTACCGCAACTTTGGTTGAATTTTAATTTTAAACTAAAATCGCTGGTATATGCTAACTTCAAACGGTTCTCAGGCCTAAACTATTAAAGTTGGACGAAAACTTTTCTAGAGTTTCTTGTAGGAAATTTTATTTTCGACAACTTTGACCCCCTAATATTTTACCCCATCCACCGCCACTTTGGTTGAATTTTAATTTTAAACTAAAATCGCTGGTATATGCTAACTTCAAACGGTTCCCAGGCCCAAACTATTAATCTTGGACAAAATCTTTGCTAGAGTTTCTTGTAGGAAATTTTATTTTCTACAACTTTGGTCCCCGAATATTTTACCCTACCTAGCGCGATTTTGGCTGAATTTCAATTTTAAACTAAAATCGGTTTAAAACGGTTTTCCAGAGTGTCTCCAGTAATGCTATTCTATGGTAGAAGCTTGTAATTCAATAAACAATTCAGATCCTTACAGTAAATGAACGTTCCAATTTCTCATCCAAACAATGGCATTCGTTATATTTTACGAAATGCAACATAATGCATAAAAGTTTTAAAGCAGAAGTACGTGATCGTGCATCTTGTATTTTATATTCCATTAAGATTCTTACAGGTTGCGATCTGCAAAATTAAATAAATAAAAAATTACATAACAACACCGTCTTACCTAAGCAATCCCAATTCGTTAAACCGTCCAAAAACGGCAAGGACATCAAAATTACTTGATATTAAATAATTAATTACGTTCCAAACAAAATTATCGTCTTCCTTGATTGTTATATTCGAGAAAATAAATTCATGCAATTCCTGTAAAGGCGTGTAAGGTTTAAATCAGGGGACTCGGTACGGTTTATAGTATACCTTAGCAAATAAAGCGGAAGTGTGCATGGGATGAAATAATTGTTTGATAAATATACTTAAGATATATAAAACAACATTAGTTTTGTACCCATGAGTTCTTAGAAGACGTTTCAGATGTGTAATGCAAGGTTTTAGGTCGTTTGGTGAACCCGCAAGACAAATAAAGCGAAGTCTCTAAAACAAATTAATATTTAAATCTAAATTACGTTAAATATAATTAATACGAACATTTAGGGTTCTAATTGTTAATAAATCCTCTTGCATTATTAACATATTACATGTTAAATTAATATAATTAACATTTACGGCCTTTTTTCTCCAATTTTTATCCGTTATTTTATATAACATTAACATAACAAAGTCTCGGTTCGTGTCGTAATTATCTTTCGCCACTATTTTCTAAAACAGAAACAATAAACAGTTTTGTTAAAAATTATTGCAAATTAAAATCTTGTAAAATAAATTTAGAGCACCCTGTATATTATTTTGCTTTCATATTTGAGATGTATGTACAAAACTCTATTCTGAACAATTTTTCTCCAAGAAATTTCCTCGTAAAATCAATGTCTAACCGAGTAATTGCAAATTAAAATCTTATAAATTAAATTTAGAGCACCCTGTATATTAATTGCTTTGATATTTGAGATTGAAGTATAAAACTCAATTCTGAACAATTTTTCTCTAAGAAATTTCCTCGTAAAATCAATTTCTAACCCAGTTATTGCAAATTAAAATCTTATAAATTAAATTTAGAGCACCCTGTATATTATATTGCTTTGATTTTTGATATTGAAGTATAAAACTCAATTCTGAACAATTTTTCTCTAAGAAATTTCCTCGTAAAATCAATTTCTAACCGAGTTATTGCAAATTAAAATCTTGTAAAATAAATTTAGAGCACCCTGTATATTATTTTGTTTTGATATTTGAGATTTAGGTATAAAACTCTATTCTGAACAATTTTTCTCTAAGAAATTTCCTCGTAAAATCAATTTCTAACCCAGTTATTGCAAATTAAAATCTTGTAAATTAAATTTAGAGCACCCTGTATATTATTTTGCTTTGATATTTGACATATAAGTATAAAACTCTATTCTGAATAATTTTTCTCTAAGAAATTTCCTCGTAAAATCAATTTCTAACCGAGTTATTGCAAATTAAAATCTTGTAAATTAAATTTAGAGCACCCTGTATATTATTTTGCTTTGATATTTAAGATCTAAGTATAAAACTCTATTCTGAACAATTTTTCTCCAAGAAATTTCCTCGTAAAATCAATTTCTAATCGAGTTATTGCAAATTAAAATCTTGTAAATTAAATTTAGAGCACCCTGTATATTATTTTGCTTTCATATTTGAGATTTACGTATAAAACTCTATTCTGAACAATTTTTCTCTAAGAAATTTCCTCGTAAAATCAATTTCTAACCGAGTTATTGCAAATTAAAATCTTGTAAAATAAATTTAGAGCACCCTGTATATTATTTTGTTTTGATATTTGAGATTTAGGTATAAAACTCTATTCTGAACAATTTTTCTCTAAGAAATTTCCTCGTAAAATCAATTTCTAACCCAGTTATTGCAAATTAAAATCTTGTAAATTAAATTTAGAGCACCCTGTATATTATTTTGCTTTGATATTTGACATATAAGTATAAAACTCTATTCTGAATAATTTTTCTCTAAGAAATTTCCTCGTAAAATCAATTTCTAACCGAGTTATTGCAAATTAAAATCTTGTAAATTAAATTTAGAGCACCCTGTATATTATTTTGCTTTGATATTTAAGATCTAAGTATAAAACTCTATTCTGAACAATTTTTCTCCAAGAAATTTCCTCGTAAAATCAATTTCTAATCGAGTTATTGCAAATTAAAATCTTGTAAATTAAATTTAGAGCACCCTGTATATTATTTTGCTTTCATATTTGAGATTTACGTATAAAACTCTATTCTGAACAATTTTTCTCTAAGAAATTTCCTCGTAAAATCAATTTCTAACCGAGTTATTGCAAATTAAAATCTTGTAAAATAAATTTAGAGCACCCTGTATATTATTTTGCTTTGATATTTGAGATTTAAGTATGAAACTCTATTCTGAACAATTTTTCTCTAAGAAATTTCCTCGTAAAATCAATTTCTAACCGAGTTATTGCAAATTAAAATCTTGTAAAATAAATTTAGACCACCCTGTATATTATTTTGCTTTCATATTTAAGGTTTTTGTATAAAACTCTATTCCGAACAATTTTTCTCCAATAAATTGTCTCCTAAAATCAACTTTTACCAGAGTTAAACCAAATTAAATTTTAAAATATCTATCCCTCTCTCTCTCGCTGAATGTTTATCTATCTCTCTCTCTCTCTCTCTACCTGTAAAATTTGTTGTCCAACTGAATTTTCAGAATATTCAGCAACGATTTTTAAGGATTTTTCACGTATTTCTTGATCTTTATCCCCACAAAGTTTTACAACGCTATTAATAAATATTTCAGCTCGAATTGAACGTTTAGCATTTGTTTCATGTTCTGCAGGATGTTGTAAAATCGGCAATACCATATTCAATGCGTTTTTCCTAAATTCCAAGTCATCACACACTAAACTGTTCTGGAAAAACGTAATGAAGTTTTTATGGGTTTCACTGGGTAATTGTTGGATTATTTGAGCAATTGCCTGTAATTGTATTTGTTATTATTTTGTTTCCAACGTTTTACCTTGTACTTACTTCAAATTCGTCGTATTCAAAGTTTAAATAAACGAATTTTAACATATCTGTGACTAAACAAAAAGATTTAGAATAGAATTTATTAAAATTGTGCTTAATAAATAATCTAACGTTCTTCTGATGTGCCAATTTTACAGTTCTGCTTAGATTATTTGTCGACGACGACTTCAAACTTGATGTTAAGGACAAAAGAATGGGGAATAATTTTTTATCGTTATTCTTTTGCTTCGCTAATTGTTCGGTTAACATTTTCAAGCTTACAAAAGCTATGTAACCCAAATTTTCAAAAGATACATCTGAAATAAAAAATGTTTGTAACGATTACGCAAAAATGTTTATGTAATACTTACCGATTTCAATATTTTCAAATGCGTCGTTACAACAATAGGTAAAATCATGTAATACAGATACAGTTGGAATTATTACATCTTCAGGTACCGGTAATTTAGAAAGATACGTTTTAAAATCGTCCATTAAATACATAATAATATTATTGGTCATATCTTGAGACCTATTGAATTCTTTTAATATTTCCATTATTTTTAAATAGAGATTTTTGTAGAAAAATTGTTTACTTGATACACAAATCGTGTTAATTAAAAAAAACATATTCGCAGCGTATAGAGCGTTATCCATTGTTACGTCTTCTTGTTGAAGCGCAAAGTATATTAAAGTGCTCAAGTATGTTTGATCTAGTTTTTCCCAATCTATTTCTTCTCCACTTATTTTTAAATCACGTAATTTTACTACACAATTCTTTAAAAACCTTGTAAATTCAATGGGAATATGATTGTGGTAAAGTTCTTCGTCTTCTAAGGTTACGTTGTTCGTCATAGGGGTGCCTTTAATTTTACTCCATAGCATTTCCACATAATTTAGGGATCTTAACTGAGTTTTCTGATCGTTTATATAATCTATAAAATTCATTTTGTATTAATAATTACTGTTTACAAATTAAATTAGAAATAAACATAACCCCACGTGACACTTGATGACAGATAACAGACACTGACAGAAGCATTTGTTCATTTATCATACAGGAACAAAAACATACTAAGATTATAGAATAAACTTCAGGATACAACAATCAGGAGCTTCTGGTACCTTATAATGTTTACTAGACGATTATTTTCTATTAATGGTCCCTTATCACCGTCAAGGAATGTTATTTATTATTTAAAAAAGAATTAAATAAGAGATAAGCCCTATGAGAGTAGAATCTGCACGTTTATCATACTCCTGGTCAAAAAACATACTCTGTTTGAATAGTGGCGCAGCATAAAAATATCATAAGCAAGGGTTGGATTGGATAACATGTGCCCTAGGTATACCATCAGCCTCCACCAGATAGTCAATAAAAAACAAAAACGTTCTTATGTACTTATTTTTTATTGACTTGTCTTCTCGCTTACATAAGATAACTTACCAAATAAAATAAAGAGGCTGATTATATTATTATACCAGAAAATTTTAATCACTAACAATACAAGAGAGTACTTAAGCACTGCATACACTAATAAGCTTCCCCTTCCTCATACTCGTCTTCGTATCCATGACGACTACCATTATGACTATTATCGGGTTCGTATTTTTGTTCTTCCTGATCATCTTCATATTTGACGTGTGCCTGAGTGTACGCCTGTGTATGATACTGCGGATATTCTGGATAATCTAAAAAAGTTTAAATTAAATTTGTACGGAATTTAAGGAAAATTACATAATCTGAACGTTTAAGAAGACTGTATGAGGTTTATACTACCGATTAGTCAAAACTTTATGACTAAAGGCCCTGTAAACCTCGTTTGTATAATTTTGCAATGAAATTCA
This sequence comes from Hemicrepidius hirtus, assembly GCA_963082805.1. NCBI lineage: Eukaryota > Metazoa > Arthropoda > Insecta > Coleoptera > Elateridae > Hemicrepidius > Hemicrepidius hirtus. The sequence continues at coordinate 289,171 of OY720162.1, forward strand.
ACATGATTCGTTTGGAAATGATAAAATGAATGATGAAAATGAAATGAAAATGATGCTGGATAAAATCATAATTGGAAATTTCATTGCGACTTAAAATATCCTGTACAGTATTCATGCACAGCCCTAAAAATTACAAACGTACCATCCAAAGGTTCTTCTTTAATACGGATTTCTCCACCATCATCAGTTTTGATATACTCCAATCTTTCTCCTCTGTCCCTTTCACGTCTTTCCTTTCGTTCCCTTTTCCTTTCACGGTCACGGTCTCTCGATTTAGAGCGACGACGTTTACGTTCCCTATCCCGGTCACGATCCCTAATAAAAAAAACAATAAATAAACTGCAATAACTTTAATAATTTTTCTTACCTTTCCCTTTCCTTTTCTCGTGGTGGTCGCGGTTCAACTTCTTCAATTTCATCCGGTCTAACACGTTCCCTACTACGTCTGCGTTTACGGTCACGAGAACGGGTGCGACTCCTCCTTCTTCTTTCTCGTGTTTCCCGCGAACGAGATCGGCGTCTTTCAATAACCCGGTCTCGATCACGATCCCTACCTCTTTCCTCACGTTCACGTTCTAGTCGGTATCTCTCTCGTTCACGTTCGTTATCTTCTCTACCTGAATGTTTTATATTCACATCGGGACCTCCTCTTCTTGTTCCTCCAAGACCGCCACCTATGTAAAGTTGGGAATTTTAATAAAACGGAAATAATAAATAGGGTATTATGAACATTTTCCTTTGTAAAACGTCCATGGAACGCACTTAGTGCCGCTCGACGTGATGAGTTTTGGACATAATGTTCAAGGGACCTCTGCAACTATTTTCTAGTATTCTTAGTAGGGCACCAACACACAGTTTGATGTAATGAAGGGTAAAAAAATTTAAGACCGTAATAATAAAGAAGCGATACTTACCTAAACGTCTTGGTAACCATCCTTTGACAGTACGTGCCCTTTCCACATCGACCAACACCCTACGTCCATCTATTTTCTTACCATCCGCATGTTTATATGCAGCTGTAAGAAATATTTCACCACATCCTCAAAAAGTCCATCAAAATCAAGAAAATTACTGCAAATTTTCAGTGCTCGTAAAATGTTTTTCATAAATGTGAGGTTAGTTTTATTTTTTTTAAAGAAATTCTCAAATTTATGGAAGATATTTTATTAACACCCTGTATTTTGAGAATATAATTTTGCAAAAAAAAAGAAATTACAACACCAAAACAAATTTTAGGGATACAAAAATAAAAACTGAAACGTTTTCATGAAAACAAATTTTTTTTACCATGACTCGTTGAAAGAAATTTTTTTTTGAACAAATCTTACCATCCCTTGGGTATAAATAAATATATCGACGTGATAACAATAAATTTAATTTTTAATACAGTCGCTTAAGTCATTCGGAACCATTACAGAGACGTGAGTGCTATTAAAAGTCCAACATTCTCATCAATGTCGCAAATCCTCTTTGAAAAATTCCTAAAATGATTTTTCCCCCCCTCCTAGAATAGAATTAAAAAATAAATAATTCTACAAGTCTTTGCTCGGCAATGTGGAGGGTTATGCCCTCCGTTAATTTTTTTTGAGTATTGAATGGGGGAGGGAAAAATTATTTTAGAGAATCAGGGAAGCACTTTTGTTCTGTACAGACACGAATACATAAATATTGAACTGGCTATAAGGATCTACCATAGGCTTGTAATGTAAAAGAAGTGAGAAATTTTCCCAAAAGTCGAGGTTGAAATCTTACCAATTTTCCAAACAATACCTAGAAATGTATTAGGTATACAAATGAAATATACCTACCCGGTTACTTACGTAATAAAAGAAAAGTGTGTTTTTATTATGCCGACAGCCGAGGGTCCACTAGAAACAGTTTACCTGGTGCGCAAATTACTTACGAGCGCGCATACCTCAATTAGAAACTACAAATTTTGAAAAAATCACGTAATTATGAATAATTTCTCGTTTTTAGAAAGTTGACCAAAATCTTTTTGAGAATAAAAAATTGTAAAACAAACCCCAACAAACAAAATATGATTATTTGTATGTAGGGTTCTTACCGCACATACAAACCTATATAGCCAGCAAAAAGTGGAAGTATGGGGCAAACGGCACTAGTTGCCTGCAGCTCGGACTGTATAAAAATAGAAAATACTGTATTAATTTCATCGATCACAAATTATAGCACTTATCGTTTGGTTGCTGGCTACATAAACTAACAAAAGAAGGGACCAATCTGCTACTTTAAATCTTCTTTTCCTTTTCCTAAACGTAACAATCTAAACCGAACAAACTTCATTACACATCATTACAAACAAAAATCGGTGTGACAAAACCCCCCCACTACTTCCTTACCACCTGTTTGCAATCCCCAACCATCTTTTTTCCTTTTAACCCCCACCCCCCCTTAATCTACTAGAACTAAAAAAAAGAACTTGATTATATTCCACAAAGCCAACACTCAATCTTATCTTCTTTTGATTCTTATTCAAGGCTTGCACACGGCTTTTATATGTAAATACTTACGCAAGAGAAAAGAAAACATATAAAAGCCAATGTTTAGGGTTTAAAAAAATAATAATTCAAGTTTAAAGTACCAGATTGGTATAACTGTCAAGACAATTATATCGTTTTATTACAGTGTGTACTCACAATGCATGTCTCTTTCGTGCTCGTATTCTATGAAGGCGTAACCTCTTGGTTTGCCATTTATGGTATTGTGAATTAACACAATCTGTAAAAAAAAAGGGGGAATATATTAGTACAATAAACCAATAAACAGTTTTCTGTTAAAGATTGTCTCATAAAATCAAATTTCTGACAGGATTATCGAAAATTAAAATCTTGCACAATAAATCTTGAGCACCCTGTATATTATATTGCTTTGATATTTGAGATTCACGTATAAAACTCTATTCTGAACAATTTTTCTCTACGAAATTTCCTCGTAAAATCGATTTCTAACAGAGTTATTGCAAACTAAAATCTTGTAAAATAAATTTAGAGCACCCTGTATATTATTTTGCTTTGATATTTGAGATTTACGTATAAAACTCTATTCTGAACAATTTTTCTCTAAAAAATTTCCTCGTAAAATCAATTTCTAACCGAGATATTGCAAATTAAAATCTTGTAAATTAAATTTAGAACACCCTGTATATTATTTTGCTTTGATATTTAAGATTGAGGTATAAAACTCTATTCTGAATAATTTTTCTCCAAAAAATTTCCTCGTAAAATCAATTTCTAACCGAGTTATTGCAAATTAAAATCTTGTAAATTAAATTTAGAGCACCCTGTATATTATTTTGCTTTGATATTTGAGATTTACGTATAAAACTCTATTCTCAACAATTTTTCTCTAAGAAACTTCCTCGTAAAATATATTTCTAACCGAGTTATTGCAAATTAAAATCTTGTAAATTAAATTTAGAGCACCCTGTATATTATTTTGGTTTGATATTTAAGATTGAGGTATAAAACTCTATTCTGAACAACTTTTCTCTAAGAAATTTCCTCGTAAAATCAATTTCTAACCGAGTTATTGCAAATTAAAATCTTGTAAATTAAATTTAGAGCACCCTGTATATTATTTTGCTTTGATATTTAAGATTGAGGTATAAAACTCTACTCTGAACAACTTTTCTCTAAGAAATTTCCTCGTAAAATCAATTTCTAACCGAGTTATTGCAAATTAAAATCTTGTAAATTAAATTTAGAGCACCCTGTATATTATTTTGCTTTGATATTTAAGATTGAGGTATAAAACTCTATTCTGAACAATTTTTCTCTAAGAAATTTCCTCGTAAAATCAATTTCTAACCGAGTTATTGCAAATTAAAATCTTGTAAATTAAATTTAGAGCACCCTGTATATTATTTTGCTTTGATATTTGAGATGTAAGTATAAAACTCTATTCTGAACAATTTTTCTGCAAGAAATTTCCTCGTAAAATTAATTTCTAACAGGGTTATTGCAAATTAAAATCTTGTAAATTAAATTTAGAGCACCCTGTATATTATATTGCTTTGATATTTGAGATTTACGTATAAAACTCTATTCTGAACAATTTTTCTCCAAGAAATTTCCTCGTAAAATCAATTTCTAACCGAGTTATTGCAAACTAAAATATTGTAAAATAAATTTAGAGCGCCCTGTATATTATTTTGCTTTGATATTTGAGATGTAAGTATAAAACTCTATTCTGAACAATTTTTCTCTAAGAAATTTCCTCGTAAAATCAATTTCTAACAGAGTTATTGCAAATTAAAATCTTGTAAAATAAATTTAGAGCACCCTGTATATTATATTGCTTTGATATTTGAGATTTACGTATAAAACTCTATTCTCAACAATTTGTCTCTAAGAAATTTCCTCGTAAAATCAATTTCTAACCGAGTTATTGCAAATTAAAATCTTGTAAATTAAATTTAGAGCACCCTGTATATTATTTTGCTTTGATATTTAAGATTGAGGTATAAAACTCTACTCTGAACAACTTTTCTCTAAGAAATTTCCTCGTAAAATCAATTTCTAACCGAGTTATTGCAAATTAAAATCTTGTAAATTAAATTTAGAGCACCCTGTATATTATTTTGCTTTGATATTTAAGATTGAGGTATAAAACTCTATTCTGAACAATTTTTCTCTAAGAAATTTCTTCGTAAAATCAATTTCTAACCGAGTTATTGCAAATTAAAATCTTGTAAATTAAATTTAGAGCACCCTGTATATTATTTTGCTTTGATATTTGAGATGTAAGTATAAAACTCTATTCTGAACAATTTTTCTCCAAGAAATTTCCTCGTAAAATTAATTTCTAACAGGGTTATTGCAAATTAAAATCTTGTAAATTAAATTTAGAGCACCCTGTATATTATATTGCTTTGATATTTGAGATTTACATATAAAACTCTATTCTGAACAATTTTTCTCCAAGAAATTTCCTCGTAAAATCAATTTCTAACCGAGTTATTGCAAACTAAAATCTTGTAAAATAAATTTAGAGCGCCCTGTATATTATTTTGCTTTGATATTTGAGATGTAAGTATAAAACTCTATTCTGAACAATTTTTCTCTAAGAAATTTCCTCGTAAAATCAATTTCTAACAGAGTTATTGCAAATTAAAATCTTGTAAAATAAATTTAGAGCACCCTGTATATTATATTGCTTTGATATTTGAGATTTACATATAAAACTCTATTCTGAACAATTTTTCTCCAAGAAATTTCCTCGTAAAATCAATTTCTAACCGAGTTATTGCAAACTAAAATCTTGTAAAATAAATTTAGAGCGCCCTGTATATTATTTTGCTTTGATATTTGAGATGTAAGTATAAAACTCTATTCTGAACAATTTTTCTCTAAGAAATTTCCTCGTAAGATCAATTTCTAACGAGAGTTATTGCAAATTAAAATCTTGTAAAATAAATTTAGAGCACCCTGTATATTATATTGCTTTGATATTTGAGATTTACATATAAAACTCTATTCTGAACAATTTTTCTCCAAGAAATTTCCTCGTAAAATCAATTTCTAACCGAGTTATTGCAAACTAAAATCTTGTAAAATAAATTTAGAGCGCCCTGTATATTATTTTGCTTTGATATTTGAGATGTAAGTATAAAACTCTATTCTGAACAATTTTTCTCTAAGAAATTTCCTCGTAAGATCAATTTCTAACGAGAGTTATTGCAAATTAAAATCTTGTAAAATAAATTTAGAGCACCCTGTATATTATATTGCTTTGATATTTGAGATTTACGTATAAAACTCTATTCTCAACAATTTGTCTCTAAGAAATTTCCTCGTAAAATCAATTTCTAACCAAGTTATTGCAATTTAAAATCTTGTAAATTAAATTTAGAGCACCCTATATATTATATTGCATTCATATTTGAGATTTGTGTATAAAAGTGTATTCTGAACAATTTTTCTCCAACAAATATTCTCATTAAATCAATTTTTAACTGAATTATCGCAAATTAAATCTTTTAGGTACATGCATCTAGCGTTACTGGAATGATAACAAAGGATTTAATACAAACACATGACTAGTAGCGGGCAAGCATTGTAAAACTGACAAAAATAAGGGTCAGGCTTCAACAAAGCAACTACAGTGGAAAGCGTTCCAGAAGAACGACTAAAAAAGAGCAACGGTAGCATAAAACGATCTGTAACCCTGTATTGCATTCTTAAATAATTTTAAACATATTTAAGAAGAATACAGCAGAGTTAGTTATAATCTTCCTGGGTTTACATTCACACAGCTTTGAAAATGGCAACTGTATGAGAACAAACCAGGGAAATGCATCACAAACGAACACAAAAACTAAATCGGCAAACCTATCAACAGAGACAACGGGTAAACCAATAAACTTCAAAACATGCAAATACCTTTTTTATAGGTCCATAAATTTCAAATTCTCTTCGTAGCTTAGATTCTGAAGTGTCATAATTCTAAAAAATAAAAGTTTTAGTACAAATCTAAACGTAAAATCATTATACGTACAATTCGTGCTACAAATAATGTCTTAAAAGGATCCGCAGTGGTATTAGATTGTGTATTAGGATCCCATATAGCAATTTCCTGTTCAAGCTTATAAGCAACCTGTTCGGATCTTTCCCGACGTCTCCTTTCAACTCTTTCTTCTCGGGTCTCTACTCGTGTGGGTGGAGGAGTATCTTTCGGATCCTGGGAGTTATAAATTGAGTTTGTGTGGAATAAATATAAGAGAGACTTACCTCAAACTCTGCTAAAAACTTTCCTACACCGGAATAACCACGCGATTTCTTTTCATGTGGAAGTTTACTTGCTGGGGGTAAATATGGAATGGGGTCTCGTGGAGCAAATAATGCCAATAAATTAGGGGGTAAAAATTGAGTCATTGTTCACTATTTTCACAACCACACTAACTAGAATACATAGAAATTGGCATTTCAATCACGTAATAGAGTAATGGCGGTTTGTAGTCTTTCTTTTTCCTTGGTTGTGGTTCTTTCAATCCATCCTAGCAAGCCGTGCGTCATTAAAATCCACGCATGCGCGGTGCAGATTTCAATGCGTTCAGTTAATTATGGTTGTGTTCCGTTCATTTCCGGGATACAGGGTGATCGAGAATTGATGTTACAAAGATCAAAATTTACAGAAAACTATGAATCGGCGTCAAAAAACACACCCTGTACTTTTGAACTATAGTTTATTATAAATACTTTATATTTCTGGCAAAATATTTTATAAAATTCCTTATATTAATAAAAAAATAAATGAACACAATGTATATTCAGTGGTAAAAAATCAGATCTTACTTTAAAAGGAAACATAAAAATAAAAAGATTATTCTCCCATACTGTTTTACAATAAAAGCTTAAAAAAATAAAATACAATTCCCCAAGAAACGAGATTCCGTGTAATCACTTTACGTAATTAAATTCATGGTATTTTTTAACAAACTGCAGGCTTTGATATCGGTAATCACTTTTATCCGTATTCCAAGACAAATACATGTACGTAGTCCAAACGAGGGCCAATAGTAATCGATCCAAACTAAAAAATCAAAGGGTAAAATCGTAATTTTATTAATTAATTTTAAACTCACCTCATACATGGAATTGCCCATAAAATTATAAGAAAACCAATGAAACTAGGATGTCGCATATGTGCGTATAAACGTTTTAGTTCTGGGGATTTAAACGTACTAGGATCCGGAAGCTGCTGGATACAATAATACACCTAGGAAAGCAAAAACAATAAAATTTTGAAGCATTTTTTTAAAAATTCCTTACCTGCTTTATACCCAAAAGTTCATTAATATCCATACAAATCGATCCGACATAAATAACGGCCCATGCGAACGCATGTAACGTAATAAAGGACCACCAATACAATTTAATATTCGTATTAATGTTCCATAGGGAAACTTCTGGGATGTCCCGCCAATATTTCATCATTAACTGAAAATTATAATTGAGTTTTAAGGTTACTTTTCGACTTGTTGGGAAAAAAAGGTCAAGATGGACAGAAATATCTAAAACTTTGCCTATAATTTACGTACCTGTAGAGTGAGTGAAGTTAAAATAATATAAACACTCCGTTGAAGTACTTGCAACTTCAATCTTGACGAAAGCCAGTTTTTAACTTCCGGAAGGGCCAATACAGAATGTTGCAATACGAACATGCTAAGTAAAAGTTGATTAATTATTAAAGACCAGGATGCAGATACCCAAAAATCACCTGCAAAAACATTTAATTAGCTTTCTATTTCGTTAATTCCTACGAATGCTTACCCCGAGAAAATTTTTGAACCGAGTTGCTTCCGGGGTTCGATAAAAACAACATTAATTCCCAAACTGTATAAAACGTGGTAAGAAGTGCTAGGAAGGACACAGTAATTTTAAAGCTAGCTTGAATTTTTTCTATTAAAGCCATTTTGACCAGGTTAAGCTTTAATCACCAAACAAAAACAAAGATGATCTAATAATTTGACGTTTTAGACGTACATTGTGAACGAACCACAATTTTTGATATGACGTCATAGAAAATAATTTCGTATGAGTGTTGTATGAGCCATCATGAACCTTGAATAATTTTTTTGTAATTAACTAAAAGGAATTAAGTTTTACGTGTGTCGTAATTAATCCGCCTTGTCTGTGTTATGTTAATTTTTTAATAAAACTAGTTAAGTTCTACATTATTTTCAAGAATATAGGTGATTTGATTTTGACAGCTTTGTTCTAATGTCAAATTAAAAAAAGGATTTTTTTAAGGATTTTTAGAAAATTTGGAATAATTAGCTGCTATGGCCTCCGGTACTACTCTTCAGAAAGCTATTGAACTTGTTACAAAAGCTACGGAAGAAGATCGTAATAAAAATTATGAAGAAGCCCTTCGACTTTACGAACACGGTGTCGAATACTTCTTACACGCAATTAAATGTAAGTTGCAAGTTTTCCTTTTCTTTAATATTATTTTAAATAGAAATCTAGTTAAAACAAGGAAACTTGGTCAAGCGGAAGTCAAACGGAAGCATAGCCACCTAGTTCAAGACCTTAATCCCCCGTAAATCCTTGTTTTTTTTTGTTTGAAAATTGTTTTGTTTTATTAGATGAAGCCCAGGGAGAGAAAGCAAAAGAAAGTATTCGTGCAAAATGTTGTCAGTATTTGGAGAGAGCGGAAAAAATAAAAGAATCGATCAAAAAAGGAGGAAAAAAGAAACCTATTAAGGACGGTGAAAATAATTCCAAGTAAGTATAGTGAGGGTAAGTAATTCCATCAATAATAAACGGTTTGAAATTAGAGATGAAAAGAAGAGCGATAGCGACAGTGATGACGGTGACGATCCAGAAAAGAAAAAATTGCAGTCAAAGCTAGAAGGTGCTATTATTGTAGAGAAACCACATGTTAAGTGGTCAGACGTAGCAGGTTTGGATGCAGCAAAAGAAGCTTTAAAGGAAGCTGTTATATTACCGATAAAATTCCCGCACCTTTTTACCGGCAAAAGAATACCATGGAAAGGTATTTTATTGTTCGGAGTACGTAAACTACAATTATTTACTTCTTTTATTAATTAAATTTCTGTTAAATTACAGCCTCCAGGTACTGGTAAATCATATTTAGCAAAAGCAGTGGCAACGGAAGCAAACAACTCCACGTTTTTTTCTGTTTCATCATCAGATCTCGTCTCAAAATGGTTGGGTGAATCAGAAAAATTGGTAAAGAACCTCTTTGAATTGGCTCGTACACACAAGCCTAGTATTATTTTCATTGATGAAGTCGATTCTTTATGTTCGGCACGTTCCGATAACGAATCCGAGTCTGCTAGAAGAATTAAAACCGAATTTCTTGTACAAATGCAAGGTTAGTTGGATTTTTTATTCTTTTAGAATCTTCAAACTTAATTATTTTTCTAGGTGTCGGTCATGATTCGGAGGGCATCTTAGTACTGGGCGCTACCAATATTCCATGGGTTTTGGATGCTGCAATTCGGCGAAGATTTGAAAAGCGGATTTACATTCCATTACCCGAAGAACACGCACGCCTTGTTATGTTTAAGTTACATTTAGGAAACACCCCTACCCAGTTATCTGAAGATGACCTTAAAGTACTTGCAAAGAAAACAGAAGGGTAAGCGATTATTGGGGGACGTTCCCGACCAACGTTTATTTTAATTTTTTTTCGATAGTTACTCCGGAGCTGATATAAGCATTGTTGTCCGTGACGCTCTCATGCAACCAGTACGTAAAGTGCAAACCGCTACACATTTCAAAAAGGTTCGAGGACCGTGTCCTAAGGATCCTGCCGTTATTATGGATGATCTCCTAACTCCATGTTCTCCAGGCGATGCTGGTGCCATTGAAATGACCTGGAATGATGTTGATGGTGATAAATTGTATGAACCGCCACTAGTTATGGTATGTAACCCATTGTTAAGCCCGTATGGGATTCAGAAAAGGTTTTATTGGATTTTTTTTAGAGTGATATGCTGAAATCGCTTGCAACATCAAAACCGACCGTCAACGAAGAAGATATGGTAAAATTGGAGAAGTTCAAAGAAGATTTCGGTATGGAAGGATAATTCAAGTTTTTGTATAAAAAAATTTCTTATATACTTATAGCTACTGTGAAAAAAAAGGCACACTTGTTTCTGATAATATATTTTATAATAAGAAGCAAGAAATTTGTTATAATTGTACCAACCAAGTCAGTTGAAATGTCAGCGGCAAGCATTATACAGTTATTTTTAGAGATATTAATATAAGAAGGAAATTACCCGCCCCATTGTCTGTAATTAATATTTGACGTGTATTTATATTTTTACTTTTGAGCATCGCTTTATTTTTAATAAAGTAGTACTTCTTTAGAAGCTCTGTGTTTTTCTAAAAAATTGCGCCTATTATATTCAAGGAGGAATAGTACAAAAGTAGGGGAATCCCAAACCTGATACCAAAGGGATTGAATAATTTCACTTATATCTCCCTTAATGTTTAAGATACAAAAAAATGTTCTAAATAAAAACTGTAGACGACAAAAAAAGACTATATTTTTACATTATTTTCGGTTATACAGGGTGTTTCATAATATAAAAGTTCTATACTAGAGTTATATTTTTTAAATACAATATTCTAAATATTTCTGGATATTCTTATTCTATTTTTAATGGGCTTTCCAAATATGTCCTGTTTTTGAAAAATGCGAGGTTGCCAAGTTATGGTACTTTTTTCGAAAAATTTGACTTTGCTACGAAAAAGTTTACTAGAGCCCTAATTAACGATTTTGATTAGTTTTTGTGTTAGTTAAGCCCTTGTTTTATCAGTCAAACCTTCGTTTTTGAGAAAATTAGAAAAAAGAAAATGAGTTATACAGGGTGTTTCATATAAAAGTTCTATACTAGAGATATATATTTTTTAAATACAATATTCTAAATATTTCTGGATATTCTTATTCTATTTTTAATGGGCTTTCCAAATATGTCCTGTTTTTGAAAAATGCGAGGTTGCCAAGTTATGGTACTTTTTTCGAAAAATTTGACTTTGCTACGAAAAAGTTTACTAGAGCCCTAATTAACGTTTTTGATTAGTTTTTGTGTTAGTTAAGCCCTTGTTTTTATCAGTCAAACCTTCGTTTTTGAGAAAATTAGAAAAAAGAAAATGAGTTATACAGGGTGTTTCATATAAAAGTTCTATACTAGAGTTATATTTTTTTTAAATACAATATTCTAAATATTTCTGGATATTCTTATTCTATTTTTAATGGGCTTTCCAAATATGTCCTGTTTTTGAAAAATGCGAGGTTGCCAAGTTATGGTACTTTTTTCGAAAAATTTGACTGCTACGAAAAAGTTTACTAGAGCCCTAATCATAGGCGAAACTACGGGTGGTGCCGGGTGTGCCCGGGCACCACCTAAAGAAAGTAAAACTGAAAATGCAAGCGGCCTAAAAAACGGAAAGAGTATTTATTATGTCTTCGATACTTGATCTCAACAATATTTAAGGGGTCACCGGAAACTTACGTAATAGGTATATTAAATATTATAAAGACGACCGCTATCACTTTCGAGAATTTGCTCTAGTACGGTAATACGTCGCCGTAAGTATTAATTTCAGCATTTCGCCACCGCGTCGAAAATTACACCAATGCTTATGAATAGTAAATCGTTATTAGACTATTCAATATTGATTGCTGTAAGTATTTTGCCTTCTCAGTCTTCTTTTACACATTCGAAAACCCGCTTTGGATGTTGCAGTTTAAACTTTTAAGTCGAAAATTGATCGGTTTTTACTTTCCCATACCACCACTGGTATAGGGAAGTATTGATATCATGAAAATTTTTGAAATCGAGATTTTCGCGGAAATACGTATTTTGGGCCCCTAGGAACCCAAAAAGGTGGTCTAGAAAAATGTCTGTCTGTTGGTGGGTGTGGGTGTGTGTGTGTGTGTGTGTGTGTGTGTGTGTGTGTGGGTGTGTGTGTGTGTGTGTGTGTATGTGTATGTGTATGTAACGCCTCTAACGCAAAAACTAGTTAACCGATTTTGATGAAATTTTAAATCAAGGGGTATATCGAAAATTCATCGACAAAATAAGCTTTTCAAAAAATTCCGAAACCGGAAGCGGAAGTTAGACATGTTTTTTTGGTATCATTTTTTTCAGAAGCGGGATTTTGAAATTCTGAGTAGGGAATATGAAAGAAGGGCATAATTCAAGGGAAACAGTTTTTTACCGGACTCTCTAACTTCAAAATGGCGGTCGCTATGAATTTTTCAAAATTTCGACTTTAACGCCCCATAACTCAAAAACCTGTTATCTGATCAGGTTCCGCAACAACTTGTTTGAAAGCCCTTTGGCTCTACTACACCAAGAAAAATTATTTACTAAATCCAAGAACTGTCGCAACGGCGCTCTTCCAAAAATTTTGAAATTTTTGAAAAATTATTACAAAAAAAGTGGTCTAAGGATTTTGTTTAAATTTTCCATACTTATGCAGCTTGGTATTAGCTACATTTTAGCTTTTTGATGAACGCCAGAATTCCACTGTGGCGCCCTCTACGAGATTTTGAAAATCGGAAATTGATGTTCCTATAGCGCCTTTATTAGTAGTCAAAATATGAAAGAAGTTTAAATATAAAAGTTATTTAGTATATAATTCTGCATTCTCTTCAATGTATATCACGTATACAGGGCGTTTGCTTTCCACAGTACAATAAACAACTTTGTTATTTTAAATGAAACACCCTATATATTATTATAGACATAGTTGAATGCAGAATTTAATTGTCTATCACATAGTATAAGGTGTTCATATGGCTAAAATGTCCGGTTAATGAAAAATTCGTGAATTTTGAATATTTAGGTTGAACTGTTGATGGAAACGGATCGAGCGTCGTAGCTCAAATTGCTTGGCGTCGTTGGAAAGGGCGTGGCTTGGCGAGTAAGAAAAACTTTGTTGCCGCCTTGCCGGTTAGGTTAGGTTCGGACATGAAAATGTTTTCTTCCACGGGCTTAGAAAAATTTTCGAAAAGCTTCCCCCATTTTTAGAATTGTCTGAAACGTCTTGAAAAGAAGTGTTGGAAAACAGTCGTAGCTTTAATTGCTCGACGGCGTTTGAAAGACGGAGACGTCAATAGTCTACCTACCGAGTTTCAGCATCGTAGCTCCAAGGATAAGGGAGTAGTGAGCGAAACCCATGTTAGCCGATCTGATCCGAACGAGAACGGCACGTCGTAGCTTTAATTGCTCGACGGCGTTTGAAAGACGGAGACGTCAATAGTCTACCTACCGAGTTTCAGCATCGTAGCTCCAAGGATAAGGGAGTAGTGAGCGAAACCCGATGTTAGCCGATCTGATCCGAACGAGAACGGCACGTCGTAGCTTTAATTGCTCGACGGCGTTTGAAAGACGGAGACGTCAATAGTCTACCTACCGAGTTTCAGCATCGTAGCTCCAAGGATAAGGGAGTAGTGAGCGAAACCCGATGTTAGCCGATCTGATCCGAACGAGAACGGCACGTCGTAGCTTAAATTGCTCGACGGCGTTGAAAAGGCGGAGACGTCAATAGTCTACCTACCGAGTTTCAGCATCGTAGCTCAAAGGAAAAGGGAGTTATGAGCGAAACCCGACGTTAGCCGATCTGATCCGAACGAGAACGGCACGTCGTAGCTTTAATTGCTCGACGGCGTTTGAAAGACGGAGACGTCAATAGTCTACCTACCGAGTTTCAGCATCGTAGCTCCAAGGATAAGGGAGTAGTGAGCGAAACCCGATGTTAGCCGATCTGATCCGAACGAGAACGGCACGTCGGTCGGTCGATAGCGATCGTCCAGCTTCGCCAGTTGTAATTTCTAGCCGGTACCTACTACAGAGTACAGGTAGATGCGTATCTTGGTGTCTTTCTTTCGTTCATATCGAACCTGTATAGTCTCGTTTTTCTCGCGAGGCATTCAAATGATTTCCAATGCTGCCTCGCGAACTACTGTTGAACAGCAAAAACAAAATGTTTATTTTTAGTATGGGAAAGTCCAGGGGAGGTTTGCACCTCCACTTTTTAATAAAGCTACCATATCAACCCACTTTGACGATATTTCCGCGTAGAAAAATAGGCTCAAAATTCAGAAACTTTCAGAAAAATTGGTATGATTCTTTCAAATGGCTAGAATACAGCCAGCAGTTGGATTCAGCATTCTGTTTCCATTGTCGTTTTTTTGGGTCAAACGACGCCTCATATAAGGGTCATACTGCATTTACAAAGAAAGGTTTTAATAATTGGCATAGGGCCATTGAAGCGTTTAAGAATCATGAAAGAACGAACTACTGTGCATATGCATAGTATTTAGTATTTCTTCATGGAACCATTATGAAAACGGGATCTCGATTGATATTTTGTTAGATCAAACTAAACGCGATTTTATTTCGAAAGAAGAGCAAAAGCGAATCGAAAACCACCAACTATTCGAAAGACTTATAAATATTGTTCTGTGTTTGGCTATAGGAGGGCGTCCTCTAAGAGGCCACAATGAAAAAAAGACCGATTCTGAAATATATGTTCGTTTTTGTTTATAAGATTATTATTTAATAAAAATTCATTTTATTTACTTTTGAATAGTCGGTGCCTTTTTGTAAAGAGATTCTGGAAAAACGATGCTACATTGATACAAGTCAACGCTTGGTTTCTAATTCTAGCTGGCACTACCAAATAAAATACTCTAGTTTCGCCTATGGCCCTAATTAATGATTTTGATACGTTTTTCTGTTAGTTAAGGCCTTGTTTTATCAGTCAAACCTTCGTTTTTGATAAAATTAGAAAAAAGAAAATGAGTTATACAGGGTGTTTCATATAAAAGTTCTATACTAGAGTTATATTTTTTTTAAATACAATATTCTAAATATTTCTGGATATTCTTATTCTATTTTTAATGGGCTTTCCAAATATGTCCTGTTTTTGAAAACTGCGAGGTTGCCAAGTTATGGTACTTTTTTCGAAAAATTTGACTTTGCTACGAAAAAGTTTACTAGAGCCCTAATTAATGATTTTGATACGTTTTTCTGTTAGTTAAGCCCTTGTTTTATCAGTCAAACCTTCGTTTTTGATAAAATTAGAAAGAAGAAAATGAGTTATACAGGGTGTTGCAAAAAGTATGTTCATACTGATTGTGAAAATTTTTAACTCTAAATTTTGCTTTTTTTTTAAGGAGACTTTTGAAAAACCCGGTATATAGTTGCATTTCGTGTGAGTGTTACTTGGTTCGACTCGTGTACCCTCGCATTTAATGAATGTGAGCTGACCATGGGCAATGGGCAGGACTTGTATGCACTTCACTTGTAATCATATGTTTATGGTTTGCACGTTTGCTTACGTTTTGAATTTGTGTTTATGTCGTAATATTGTGGAATAATGTATAATTTTATAAATAATAATTGAAGTTAAAGAGTCATTAAACAGTTTTATAAAAAGCTAAAGTGTAGTTAATCTCAAGGAAATATGTTTAGAGAAAAGTAAGGTTACATCATTTTTTTTTAGTTATCTTAAGTTTTTGTTGCCCTTTTTGTCAAAATTCTTGTGTTAAATGAAACAGTATGGATATTATAAGTATTATCTTTAATCATAAACAAGATTTATTATTAAATATAATTTTTTAGTAGATCGGTTGGTCGTGGCCGAGGATTTTCCTACAAAGGTATGGATTCAAACGCTTCAACAATAAATAACTCATCCCATTCAAGTATTACAACAAGTAGATCTCCTAATAATGGTAGAAATCGTAGTAATAACAAATTAAGCGAATTAAATATTCATCCGAGTATTATAACCATAAATTTAGACCTTGACGATGAGATTACGCCATGGTTCAATCAACTAAAGAGATATTGGTCTCTTTGTAAGTAATTTAACGCTTTTAAATCCAGGGATTAATTATTTGGATTACAGTGAAGAAAAGTCCAGCCGTTTCAAGTATGCTTCATCAACATTTCGAGATGTGCAATAATCCCTACGAACAAGCTTTACGTTTGACATATAACTGCCTGGATTTTAAAGATGCCAAACCTAAATCTTTAGCTTATTTAATTATGGAAGAGTTTAGTGGTTGGAAAACAAATTCCAGTAGTAAAATTGCCCATTTACTCTCAATTCATATCAAGATTTCCGCTTTTAATATTGTTCGCCAGCAACGTTCCTTTGTTTTGATGAAGTTAGTGGCTGCAGTTTACGAAATGGCTACAGATTGTGATATCTTTTTAGAATGTATTAATTGTATGATTCAAGAGAAGCAGTACAAAGAGGTAAATCCTCAGTAGGGGAATTCCTATTCACGTTTACGTTTGATTTTTTTTAGGCATGTCAGTGTGCGACTTTATTAGGGCTTCAAAATAAATTCGATATTGAAGAATTCCTTCTTCCTTTACTATTACAAGATAAGCTTGTATGTGTTGACGAATTTTTGGTGGAAAGTCCTCAGCATCGAGTCGAATTTGTAACCTTTTTGGACTCGATTCTCGGCCGCCAAAACAGTGTCCGTAATGGCCTCGAACCCATAATCGTGTAAGTAAATTTGTGTAAATTTAAAATGGCGGTTCTTTACTATCGCTTTCAGCCCTCTGGTGTCTCTCTCCAACCCTTCTATTGCTTCCCCCATCTCTACTGTCTCTCTCTAACCCTCCTACTGTCTCTTGTACCCCTCTACTGTCTCTCTCTAACCCTCCTACTGTCTATTCTGGCTCTCTGCTGTCTCTCTCCAACCCTTCTATTGCTTCCCCCATCTCTACTGTCTTTCTCTAACCCTCCTACTGTCTCTCCTGCCCCTCTACTGTCTCTCTCTAATCCTCCTACTGTCTATTCTGGCTCTCTGCTGTCTCTCTCCAACCCTTCTATTGCTTCCCCCATCTCTACTGTCTCTCTCTAACCCTCCTACTGTCTCTTCTGCCCCTCTACTGTCTCTCTCTAATCCTCCTACTGTCTATTCTGGCTCTCTGCTGTCTCTCTCCAACCCTTCTATTGCTTCCCCCATCTCTACCGTCTCTCTCTAACCCTACTATTGTCTATTCCTCCCCTTCTACTCTCTCCCTGCATCCTCTTTGTTGTCTTTACTGTCTACTGTCTGTCCTCAACCCTTCTGTTATCTTTCGATCCTCCTCCAGCCTAGCTGACTCCCTGATTTAAATTTGTTTTAGGAAATTTGCTATACCCGAAGTAAAATGGAACAAACTACATAATAAACCGTGGAGAAAGCTCATAGCCCGTTTTGTAAAAATGTTTAACTTATCGGCAGATGTAACACCAAATCTTAATAAAAAACGCAATGAAGGGGCACTGCAATTTTTATTACACAAAAGATACGTCGATAATGCTTTCGGTAAGCTTTCTTTAATAAATTATTTAATCTTAAATAATAATTCTTAATGCAGGTGATGAAAGTTGGAAAGAAATGGTTAGAGAAGCCGTGAAAGACGACGAACATTTACAACAAGACCTTGTGAGTCAAGTTGCGTTATACGGAGATACGCCTGAAGCATTAAGGTGGGCTCATTTTTATAACGTAGATCGAGCGTATTGGCCGTATTCTGTACGGATGTTCAGTGACAACCCTAATGAAGATAGGTAAGAATGTGTTGAACGTATTTGATCAAGATTTTATAATAAAAAAATTTTTTAAAGGCATCAACAGAAGCAGTTTTCAAAATCGAGTACATCGGAGGAGTGTTGGGATAATTACCCACCCGAACCTGTCAGATACCACCAGTTTTCATTACCACGTAGTAGCATTTATCTTGTCGACAATATTCCTAGTTTTGAATTTTTTCTTTACACTGGCCTGCAGGTTTGTATTTTTATTCGACACGTTGATACATCATCGACAATGAATTTTTATTTTAGGATGTGAATATAGTAGGCATAGACTGTGAATGGAAGCCTAGTTTTGGTATTCACAGCAGCGAATTGGCACTCATGCAGATAGCAACACGTCGAGCCGTATTTATTCTTGACGTTATGAACCTTGGTTCCGGTCTTGGACACTTATGGCAGAAGCTGAATGAGATTTTATTTAATAACTGTGATATTTTAAAATTAGGTACGTAGGTCTATTCTTCTAAAAGAAAAGTTTAAAATTTTTTTTACAGGTTTTAATTTATCTAGTGATCTATCAATGATAAGGCAATCTTTACCGCATCTAGGATTTATTCAACAGATAGGATTTTTAGACCTTATGGCCCTTTGGAAACACATCAGCAAGAGTTCTAAAGTTGTTTTACCTCACTCAGGTAAGGTGCCCGTAGTTTTAATAATAAAACAAATTTTATTTTCTTTCAATTAATGCAGCTGAATCAAGCGGGTTGAGTTTGAACGTCTTAGTTCAGCAATGTTGTGGAAGCCCTTTAGATAAATCGGATCAGTTCTCTAACTGGGAAAATCGACCACTTCGGGAGAGTCAATTACTCTACGCTGCCTTAGATGCTTACTGCCTTATAGAAGTGTATGACATCATCAAGCAGTGCTGTGACGAAAAGGGCTTTCCGTTTTACGACACATGCTATCATCTGTCATCTTCCAGGCAACCTAAGAAAAAAAGCAAGAAACATGCAAATAAACACGTAAGTTAATGACTTAAAAGCATGGAATGTTAAAAATTCTTAAGGGTAATTAAAATTTTGACGTTTTAAACGCCAAAATTAATTTTGACGTTTTAAACGTCAAAACTAAAACTGTCAAGGATGTAAACAAAAAGTGTACCAATGAGAAGCGGATTGATAGCGACAGCGCCTGCAGTGACCCAGCAGCTGAGCGTTTGTATTCACAAGTCCACTGCAATCCCAGCGGACTTGTGAATATACATATGCTATCGGCTACATATATTTTTATTTTTTCTAGAAAAAGGAAGAAAAAGAAGTTCGTCCACAACCTCCTAGTCCACATTTCGAAGCGGTACCAGCACAGGCTTTAAGAGTAGTCTGCGACACCATGCTACAAGGACTGGGAAAGTCTTTAAGGCGTTGTGGAATCAACACAGCCATTTTAGAAACGTACGAAGACCATATGCAATGTGTTCGACTTGCTATTGATGAGCATAGATATATTTTAACCCGAGGAATTATATTTGACCAGGTGAGAGCTAAGGTTTCCAGTTTGTATCTTAAAATTAAATTATTTTTTTTAGTTGGCAGGAGCCGTTCCATCCGGCCATTGCTTTAAAGTAACATCCGATGATTCTGATGAACAATTAAAGCAAGTTGTGGAATATTACAAGATAATCGTGACCAAAGATAATGTGTTCAGTAGATGTCAGGTAATGTCTTGAATGTTAGAACCCGTTTAGATTTTATTTATTTTTATTAAAGGCGTGCAATAGCAACAGCTTTATTAAAATATCGCAGTCGACTATGAATGCTCTTGCGTCGAATGCAAAGAATTGTTCGTTGCCTCCTCCTTACTATGATGAATCTTCTCTAGCGGACGAAGCTACAGGTTTTTCCAGCGATGAGGATTACTATGAGGATGCTCCCCCACCACCTGTTTCATGTTCAAGAAAATGGGACTTATGTGAGTAGGAATTTTTAGAACAATGTAGACGCAACTAATTCCCATTTTTAAGGTTCCGATGAAAGTATCGATGTTGGGCTTTGCTTAACAAATCAAGGAGCAAAAATTCAAGTAGAAGCTGTACCTCCTCCGATGTTACAAAAAATAGATTTATTTTATGTTTGCCAACATTGCGGTAAAGTGTATTGGGATGGCAGTCATTTCGATAAAGTCCTCTCTGGAAGACTCCAAGAAATCGTACGTGCATAAACTTTTATTAAGATTTAAATATTTTTTGGGTTTGATAGCTTTTTATTGTAATAACTTAAAATGTTTTAATTTTATCCAACTAACTAATACAAATTAATAATAAGGCATTTTTTTATTCGACTTAGTCATAGCGATGTGACTATAAATATTTATTTTTATTTAGAATTTTTCTAATGTGGGGTTCATGGAAAAAATAATATAAGAATTTTGTTAAATGGAGAAAGTGGGTATTTTAGATAAGGCTTTTTAACCACAGAGTCGCTGTTAAACTTCGGACTTCCCTTGGTATTCTGAAGTTTAGCTGTGACACTGTGGTTTAAACTGAGATTATAATTCCAGACCTTAAAATACGTTTAAACTTTCTCTAATTTAACTTTATTGTAGTAATTACGGGAAAGATTTTTTTTAATGATTTTGTCTTTGCTAGACATCCTCTACAAAAAACAATAAAAATTATGAGCCTGATAGGTGTTTATAAAATAAATATGTAGAAGATTTTTGTATTAAAAAAAACATTAAATAATGTTGTATACATAGTTTATGATATCAGATGTATGTATGGCAAGATATGTAACGTGTAACTCTGGTTTGCTCAATATAAGCAGTAAGCAGGATGGTTTATATTAAGTGCTCCAGGTGATCCGGTTAGCCTATCGGGTAGCCCTGGTCCTCCTCTCTAACTTTTCTCAAAGAAATACCCCTCTAGCTCTTTAAATAAAAGCGCTACAGCGTGGAGAGACAAAGTTGGGGTTACTTCCGGAGAAACCGGAAGTGCTCCAGGTGATCCAACTAGCCTATCTGGCAACCTTAGTTCTCCTCTTCAACTTTGCTCAAAGAAATACCCCTCTAGCTCTTTAAATAAAAGCGCTACAGCGAGGAGAGACAAAGTATGGGTTACTTCCGGAGAAACCGGAAGTGCTCCAGGTAATCCAGCTAGCCCATCCGACAGCCCTGGTCCTCCTCTTCAACTTTGCTCAAAGAAATACCCCTCTAGCTCTTTAAATAAAAGCGCTACAGCGAGGAGAGACAAAGTTGGGGTTACTTCCGGAGAAACCGGAAGTGCTCCAGGTGATCCAGCTAGCCTATCCGGCAGCCCTGGTCCTCCTCTTCAACTTTGTTACGAGAAATACCCCTCTAGCTCTTTAAATAAAAGCGCTACAGCGAGGAGAGACAAAGTTGGGGTTACTTCCGGAGAAACCGGAAGTGCTCCAGGTGATCCAACTAGCCTATCTGGCAACCTTAGTTCTCCTCTTTAACTTTGCTCAAAGAAATACCCCTCTAGCTCTTTAAATAAAAGCGCTACAGCGAGGAGAGACAAAGTTGGGGTTACTTCCGGAGAAACTGGAAGTGCTCCAGGTAATCCAGCTAGCCCATCCAACAGCCCTGGTCCTCCTCTTCAACTTTGCTCAAAGAAATACCCCTCTAGCTCTTTAAATAAAAGCACTACAGCGAGGAGAGATAAAGTATGGGTTACTTCCGGAGAAACCGGAAGTGCTCCAGGTTATCCAGCTAGCCTATCTGGCAGCCCTGGTCCTCCTCTTCAACTTTGCTCAAAGAAATACCCCTCTAGCTCTTTAAATAAAAGCGCTACAGCGAGGAGAGACAAAGTTGGGGTTACTTCCGGAGAAACCGGAAGTGCTCCAGGTGATCCAGCTAGCCTATCCGGCAGCCCTGGTCCTCCTCTTCAACTTTGTTACAAGAAATACCCCTCTAGCTCTTTAAATAAAAGCGCTACAGCGAGGAGAGACAAAGTTGGGGTTACTTCCGGAGAAACCGGAAGTGCTCCAGGTGATCCAACTAGCCTATCTGGCAACCTTAGTTCTCCTCTTTAACTTTGCTCAAAGAAATACCCCTCTAGCTCTTTAAATAAAAGCGCTACAGCGAGGAGAGACAAAGTTGGGGTTACTTCCGGAGAAACTGGAAGTGCTCCAGGTAATCCAGCTAGCCCATCCGACAGCCCTGGTCCTCCTCTTCAACTTTGTTACAAGAAATACCCCTCTAGCTCTTTAAATAAAAGCGCTACAGCGAGGAGAGACAAAGTTGGGGTTACTTCCGGAGAAACCGGAAGTGCTCCAGGTGATCCAGCTAGCCTATCCGGCAGCCCTGGTCCTCCTCTTCAACTTTGTTACAAGAAATACCCCTCTAGCTCTTTAAATAAAAGCGCTACAGCGAGGAGAGACAAAGTTGGGGTTACTTCCGGAGAAACCGGAAGTGCTCCAGGTGATCCAACTAGCCTATCTGGCAACCTTAGTTCTCCTCTTTAACTTTGCTCAAAGAAATACCCCTCTAGCTCTTTAAATAAAAGCGCTACAGCGAGGAGAGACAAAGTTGGGGTTACTTCCGGAGAAACCGGAAGTGCTCCAGGTGATCCAGCTAGCCTATCCGGCAGCCCTGGTCCTCCTCTTCAACTTTGTTACGAGAAATACCCCTCTAGCTCTTTAAATAAAAGCGCTACAGCGAGGAGAGACAAAGTTGGGGTTACTTCCGGAGAAACCGGAAGTGCTCCAGGTGATCCAACTAGCCTATCTGGCAACCTTAGTTCTCCTCTTTAACTTTGCTCAAAGAAATACCCCTCTAGCTCTTTAAATAAAAGCGCTACAGCGAGGAGAGACAAAGTTGGGGTTACTTCCGGAGAAACCGGAAGTGCTCCAGGTGATCCAACTAGCCTATCTGGCAACCTTAGTTCTCCTCTTTAACTTTGCTCAAAGAAATACCCCTCTAGCTCTTTAAATAAAAGCGCTACAGCGAGGAGAGACAAAGTTGGGGTTACTTCCGGAGAAACTGGAAGTGCTCCAGGTAATCCAGCTAGCCCATCCAACAGCCCTGGTCCTCCTCTTCAACTTTGCTCAAAGAAATACCCCTCTAGCTCTTTAAATAAAAGCACTACAGCGAGGAGAGATAAAGTATGGGTTACTTCCGGAGAAACCGGAAGTGCTCCAGGTTATCCAGCTAGCCTATCTGGCAGCCCTGGTCCTCCTCTTCAACTTTGCTCAAAGAAATACCCCTCTAGCTCTTTAAATAAAAGCGCTACAGCGAGGAGAGACAAAGTTGGGGTTACTTCCGGAGAAACCGGAAGTGCTCCAGGTGATCCAGCTAGCCTATCCGGCAGCCCTGGTCCTCCTCTTCAACTTTGTTACAAGAAATACCCCTCTAGCTCTTTAAATAAAAGCGCTACAGCGAGGAGAGACAAAGTTGGGGTTACTTCCGGAGAAACCGGAAGTGCTCCAGGTGATCCAACTAGCCTATCTGGCAACCTTAGTTCTCCTCTTTAACTTTGCTCAAAGAAATACCCCTCTAGCTCTTTAAATAAAAGCGCTACAGCGAGGAGAGACAAAGTTGGGGTTACTTCCGGAGAAACCGGAAGTGCTCCAGGTGATCCAACTAGCCTATCTGGCAGCCCTGGTCCTCCTCTTCAACTTTGTTACAAGAAATACCCCTCTAGCTGTTTAAATAAAAACGCTAGACCGGGAAGAGACTATAACGTTGGTAACCGTAGATTTTATGATAGGGGTTGCATTCAACTTTCGCTCAGATTTAAATGTTCTAAAAAAATTAAATAAACAAAGTCATAATAGTCATACTTATGTAGGAAATATTATCCTGATATAGTTATCTTGTTGATAAATTAAAGAATGACGACAACTGCGGTAAAATAACCATTCAAACAGGATATAATATGATTTATCAAGATAAAATTATTACTGTTAGTGGCTCTTTATTTAATTCAAGATGTGTATGAAGATTAATGCAATACAATGGTAAGTAGATTTTTTTATTATAATCCATCACGGAAGAAGTTTCCTTGTACACACATCCTAGTCGATCTTTTCCTAAAACCCTCCCTGATTTACTAGAACTCAAATTTTAATTTCTTATCATTACCTTGTATTACTTTTAGGGCTGTTACGTTTATGACATTAACAATTACGGTAAGTCAAGATATACCGGACGTAACGCTCATTTCCCAAAAGGTTACTGGAAGCCGATATCGCATGAATTGTGTAATTAGTGGAAATAAGACGGACTCTGCTATTGTTTGGAACACGCCACTGATTAACAAGGATTACGCACTCAATTCTGGTAAGATTTTTATGTATTAAGGCCAACCTTACAGTTTGATGTTTTTTTTCGTAGTTTCAGCTTACATTCCACCACGTACCAGCCCACACAACTGTAATATAAATTTTTCTACCAACTGCAGTCAGTATTGGATAAACAGACAATGGAGACTAGGAAATTCGTTTCAACATCAACTGGAAATAGTAACAGATCGAAGATGGGAAGGTAATATAACACTAGAATATTAAACGTAATACGACTTTTTATGTTTGCAGAATTCAAACTTTATTATACAAGTGGCTCCAACGAATTCCAAAACGTTAAAATTACGTCTGATCCTGACTTTAAAATACATTTTTCTGTACGGATACGAGAAGAGGCGCATATCTTTTTATGCGATAATGAAAACCCACCTGACGGACACTGCTATTGGATTTTATTAGGAGGTTGGAACGGTAACAAGTCTGCAATAAGGAAATGTGTCGCTGAAAGAATACCAGCAGGTACTAGATTTCCTCGGAAAGATTGTGCCATCCTCAGGGATAGTACAACAGTAAGTAGTTGGTCAAGTAGTATGGACATAATGATCCCTTGACGTGTGTACTTTCAGCACTCTACTTCTGAGAATGTACAAAATGAAATGCTATGGAGGCATTTTACTATAGAGAAGAAGCCGAACAATATTTTGGTATGGAAAGTGGGTGAAAAGAAGCCCCTGTTAGATTTTACAGACCAGGATGTTATTATTTTTACCTCACATTTAAATATAAGAAGCAGAATGATTCCAGGTTATTGGAAATTTCATAACTGTAAGTAAATAAAACCCCCACCATGGGTTTAATCTATCTTCCTCTTTTGTACCCTTCCACTGTTCCACTCGCTCTCTCCTACCGATCTTAAAATTTTTATACCAAACGTTTTTTTAGATACGTATACCTACACCAAAAGAGAAAAACTAAAAACAAAATTAGGGCCTCAAATCGTTATCACAGAAGGCCAGTTGTGCGTAACAATGTTCGTTGCTATGTGTGACACTTGCCGTTTAATCCTCGAAGTTTTTGAAGCCAACAAATATGTTAGCGGATACCGAGAACAAATGTACAAGAAGGTCACTATAAACCCTAAAAAGGTATAGTAATTTACGTTATAAGTACGGTAAACTCAGTTTTACAGTAACGAGTCGAAATGTTTAAGGACGAGGCGACGAAGGAGCCGAGTCAGGAATTTTGAGACGAGTTACTGTAAGAGTTTACCGGACGTATGTCGTAATGCGTTTTATTTCATACTGCAGGCACTAAATCTTTGTTTAAAATTGAAAAAATTAAAAATAAAAATTTGAATTCATAATATGGACATCTATGAAATGGAAGTGTTTGTTTTTTGACTGTTTGTCTTGTCAAAACGGGAGAAAATTATAACATTTTTGACGAAGTTCTTAGTAAATCTATTGCACAATTAATGTCAATTTTAATATTTAGTTTCTTTTTAATTGTCATATTTATTAATTTTGTAGTTTTTTAGTAATAAATAGTTTGATTATCGATTTATTTCATTTGAGTCCGGTAAAAGTTTTTACCGGACCTGATACCGTAAAGTCTTATTTACCGGACTCAAATCGTTAACTTAAACATGGGTGTTACGATGCAGTATGAAATAAAATATATTCCTGAACAATTATTCTCTAAGAAATTTCCTCGTAAAATCAATTTCTAACCGAGTTATTGCAAATTAAAATCTTGTAAAATAAATTTAGAGCACCCTGTATATTATTTTGCTTTGATATTTGAGATTTAAGTATAAAACTCTATTCTGAACAATTTTTCTCTAAAAAATTTCCTCGTAAAATCAATTTCTAACCGAGTTATTGCAAATTAAAATCTTGTAAAATAAATTTAGAGCACCCTGTATATTATTTTGCTTTGATATTTGAGATTTAAGTGTAAAACTCTATTCTGAACAATTTTTCTCTAAAAAATTTCCTCGTAAAATCAATTTCTAACGGAGTTATTGCAAATTAAAATCTTGTAAAATAAATTTAGAGCACCCTGTATATTATTTTGCTTTGATATTTGAGATTTAAGTGTAAAACTCTATTCTGAACAATTTTTCTCTAAAAAATTTCCTCGTAAAATCAATTTCTAACGGAGTTATTGCAAATTAAAATCTTGTAAAATAAATTTAGAGCACCCTGTATATTATTTTGCTTTGATATTTGAGATTTAAGTATAAAACTCAATTCTGAACAATTTTTCTCTAAAAAATTTCCTCGTAAAATCAATTTCTAACCGAGTTATTGCAAATTAAAATCTTGTAAATTAAATTTAGAACACCCTGTATATTATTTTGCTTTGATATTTGAGATTTAAGTGTAAAACTCTATTCTGAACAATTTTTCTCTAAAAAATTTCCTCGTAAAATCAATTTCTAACGGAGTTATTGCAAATTAAAATCTTGTAAAATAAATTTAGAGCACCCTGTATATTATTTTGCTTTGATATTTGAGATTTAAGTATAAAACTCAATTCTGAACAATTTTTCTCTAAAAAATTTCCTCGTAAAATCAATTTCTAACCGAGTTATTGCAAATTAAAATCTTGTAAATTAAATTTAGAACACCCTGTATATTATTTTGCTTTGATATTTGAGATTTAAGTATGAAACTGTATTCTGAACAATTTTTCTCGAAGAAATTTCCTCGTAAAATCAATTTGTAACCGAGTTGCTGCAAATTAAAATCTTGTAAAATAAATTTAGAGCACCCTGTATATTATTTTGCTTTGATATTTGAGATTTAAGTATAAAACTCTATTCTGAACAATTTTTCTCTAAGAAATTTCCTCGTAAAATCAATTTCTAACCGAGTTATTGCAAATTAAAATCTTGTAAATTAAATTTAGAACACCCTGTATATTATTTTGCTTTGATATTTGAGATTTAAGTATAAAACTCAATTCTGAACAATTTTTCTCTAAAAAATTTCCTCGTAAAATCAATTTCTAACGGAGTTATTGCAAATTAAAATCTTGTAAAATAAATTTAGAGCACCCTGTATATTATTTTGCTTTGATATTTGAGATTTAAGTATAAAACTCAATTCTGAACAATTTTTCTCTAAAAAATTTCCTCGTAAAATCAATTTCTAACCGAGTTATTGCAAATTAAAATCTTGTAAATTAAATTTAGAACACCCTGTATATTATTTTGCTTTGATATTTGAGATTTAAGTATAAAACTCTATTCTGAACAATTTTTCTCTAAGAAATTTCCTCGTAAAATCAATTTCTAACCGAGTTGCTGCAAATTAAAATCTTGTAAAATAAATTTAGAGCACCCTGTATATTATTTTGCTTTGATATTTGAGATTTAAGTATAAAACTCAATTCTGAACAATTTTTCTCTAAAAAATTTCCTCGTAAAATCAATTTCTAACCGAGTTATTGCAAATTAAAATCTTGTAAAATAAATTTAGAGCACCCTGTATATTATTTTGCTTTGATATTTGAGATTTAAGCATGAAAATGTATTCTGAACAATTTTTCTCTTAAGAAATTTCCACGTAAAATCAATTTCTAACCGAGTTGCTGCAAATTAAAATCTTGTAAAATAAATTTAGAGCACCCTGTATATTATTTTGCTTTGATATTTGAGATTTAAGTATAAAACTCAATTCTGAACAATTTTTCTCTTAAGAAATTTCCCCGTAAAATCAATTTCTAACCGAGTTGCTGCAAATTAAAATCTTGTAAAATAAATTTAGAGCACCCTGTATATTATTTTGCTTTGATATTTGAGATTTAAGCATGAAAATGTATTCTGAACAATTTTTCTCTAAGAAATTTCCTCGTAAAATCAATTTCTAACCTAGTTGCTGCAAATTAAAATCTTGTAAAATAAATTTAGAGCACCCTGTATATTATTTTGCTTTGATATTTTAGATTTAAGTATGAAACTGTATTCTGAACAATTTTTCTCTTAAGAAATTTCCACGTAAAATCAATTTCTAACCGAGTTGCTGCAAATTAAAATCTTGTAAAATAAATTTAGAGCACCCTGTATATTATTTTGCTTTGATATTTGAGATTTAAGTATGAAACTGTATTCTGAACAATTTTTCTCTTAAGAAATTTCCCCGTAAAATCAATTTCTAACCGAGTTGCTGCAAATTAAAATCTTGTAAAATAAATTTAGAGCACCCTGTATATTATTTTGCTTTGATATTTGAGATTTAAGTATAAAACTCTATTCTGAACAATTTTTCTCTTAAGAAATTTCCTCGTAAAATCAATTTCTAACCGAGTTGCTGCAAATTAAAATCTTGTAAAATAAATTTAGAGCACCCTGTATATTATTTTGCTTTGATATTTGAGATTTAAGTATAAAACTCTATTCTGAACAATTGTTCTCTAAGAAATTTCCTCGTAAAATCAATTTCTAACCTACTTATTGCAAATTAAAATCCTGTAAAATAAATTTAGAGCACCCTGTATATTATTTTGCTTTGATATTTGAGATTTAAGTATGAAACTGTATTCTGAACAATTTTTCTCTAAGAAATTTCCTCGTAAAATCAATTTCTAACCTACTTATTGCAAATTAAAATTTATTTCATAGGGAATGGTATGGCAAGAAGAGAAATTCGTAGTGAAACCAGAATATCTACCTGCAACTTTTCAATTGTTTGCAACTACAACATGTTCCGATAACGACTGTAACAATCCATTTTGGGCCATAGACGATTTTCAGATTTGTTCAGAAAAGGGTAACAGAATAAAATGCTGTGCTGCAACATGGAAATAAAATGCTTGCTTTTCAGAAATAAGGGCTTTACCAATCGAGCAAGAAAACCCAAGCCAAGCTTCATGCCAAGTCATCAACTATCCACAGTGGAATCTCACCCAAACTAAAGTTCGGCAGGACGTGGTACCAGGTACTTAATGTAGATCGTCGTTTTAGGTTCGCCCTTTGGTTGATACGTTCGACGATATTCAGAGTTGTGGCTTGTCCATGAACATATCCAATGTTTGCTGAAGTACAGGGAAAGGTCAAGAAGGGTAATTTTGGTTTCGTTTTAGAATGGAGCTGCCCTCCTGGAACGTTCACCAAAAATTGCATTCAATGCAGTAGCATTTTAGGCAAAAGCAATCAAAATTGTGAAAATAGTACTGTATGCGACCTAACTACCAAGGGAAAGAGTATCTGTAGGTGTGCGTCCGGTTATATGGGAGCAAACTGCGAAACAGGTGAAGAAATATTTTTATTCTTATCAAACCAACCCTGAAACAATATTTTTTGCAGAATGTCCTTCATATAAATATGGATTTGACTGTAAAGACACGTGCGGTTTCTGCAAGTCAAACATTTGCGATCACATTACGGGAGAATGTAAAGGAAATATATGCAAGGATAAATTTGTAGGTCCACAGTGCAAAACACGTACGTATGATAAAATATTGTTTGATTATTTTAAATTATTTCCTACGTTTATAGCTTCTCTGCCAGTTTTATTACTCGCACCTGTTGTAATAGAGTATGGGCCGACGTATTGTAAAGCTCAAATACTAAATAATACGTATGAGGGTTTGGGAAAACCGTCTAAGTATACATTTCAATATAGAGTAAGTATTTTGAAGGAAATTATTGAGCGGTTTGGTTGTAGAGGAACAAAGACGACTGTTCCTCTCACAACCGATTCCCTAAATTGTTTCTTTCAATTGCCTGGGAGTGAATGTGGTAGGGCAAGGTAAACAGCTTCTATTTCTTGTAACGTGAGAGAAACAATTCAGCGGTTCAGCTCTAAGGGGACGACGCACATTCTCGCACTGCACTCTTTTTATTTTCTCTTACAGGAACAATCCAAAAGGAGTTGGAAGGAAACGAAACCCTATGATTATTCTAATACAAGCCCCATAGAAATAAAAAATTTACACATACTTACTACTTATGAAATACAGGCTTTGTTGATTACTGCAGATGACGAAGTCTTTAACAGTTATTACGTACCAAGTACTTACGTAACTACAACATGTGCAGGTAAGTGATTATTGCAGTCTTCCTTGGTTTGTTATAAAGTCCTGTACTGGGGGATTAAATTGTTAACCCGTTAAACATGAATTCCTGCCTTGCGTAATCATTAGAATCCCAAATTACTTCTTGGATAATTTTTCTTTCAGTTATTGGTCTAAAAGACATCACTATAACTCCTTCCAATACCAGTGCGGTTTTAAGTTTAAAGGTAAGTCCATGGGTACCTTCCGAGCGTAATTCCTAACCTCAAAATGTTTTTAGAACAATGCCGAAAGCTGTAAATCGGAAGATTACAGTGTAATACTTGATTCCAAGGAAGTAATACTATCGAATACTTTTATTTTTAACATAAAAAATTTAAAACCTGGAACTGTTTATAACGTGTCCGTTAAAAACATAAAGTCAAGTGAATCGATAGATCTGGATTTTAAAACTAGTACTGGAGAAGGTATGGAATAGGTACCACGAGATCGTTCTATAAATCTTTTTTTTTTTAATTATAGAAAGAGTAGAAAAGTTACGTGTAATAGAAGTTGCTTCTACATTCTTAACCGTTAGTTGGGAACCACCTCAGAAGGCGAATAAATCCGAAGTTCGGGATTATTACGTTCGCTACAAGGTAAGAAGAGGACAAAGAATTCGGCTAAACCTCTTATACTGTTAAATATTTTTTTTAGCATCTTAAATATTTAGCTTGTCCTGAAAACAATAGCAATGCCGATTTCCGTAATATTTCCCAAGTAAGAAGTACCTCAATTACGATTAGGAATCTCCGTCCATACTCAGAGTACATCATAGAGGTTGTACCGGATACAGTTGCCTATGGAGAAAGCACTTCAATCCGTGCACATACTTTACAAACAGGTTCGCAACCATATAACACAAGGCCCATTTAATGTCTATGGACATCCATATGACGTACTAAGGGCATCCTTCTGTCTAGAACTTACTAAGGGTATCCTTCCCAGACGTCGATAAGATGTCCTGTGTTATATGGGCACTTCCTTATTGTTTAATCTTTTATTATTGGGGGGGGGGGATGGAAGTACCAAACCATCCGCAAATTTGCCAACTCTTTTTTTTTTAAAGATATTCCTGGAGAATTAGAAATTCCTAGCATTGCCGAAATAGAACCTCAAGATACGACAGTAAAAATTTACCTAAACCAACCAGACTGCACGCAAATCAAAGGCCCAGTAGTCTACCACATTTCAACATTTTGTTCCAACAGCTGGTGTCTACCAACTCCTCGAATTGATGTAAAGGCTGATTCTAATCCAATAACCATATCAGGATTGTTACCCTACTCCAATTACACGGTCCGGATAAAAGCTGAGCGAAAAAATGGGAAAGAGTTCATTGGAAGAGAGATAAAGGAACCGTTTAATACACAACCTTCAGGTAAGGGTGGGTGAGGTATCCGCTGAGGACAGTAGCGGTATTCACAAGTCCACTGGGGGCCCCCACTGACTTTAGGTTAGTTGCAGTTTGAGAATTATTTTTGACAGTGTGAATACATTCGCTCAGCTGCTGGGTCACTACAGGCGCTGTCGCTATCCGCTTCTCATTGGTACACCTTTTGTTTACATCCTTGACAGTTCTAGTTTTGACGTTTAAAACGTCAAAATTAATTTTGGCGTTTAAAACGTCAAAATTTTAATTACCCTTAAGAATTTTTCCGCTGAGGACAATCATATCGTTTTTTTTTTAACAGTTCCAAGTCAAATCACAAACTTGACTGCATATTCTAAAGATGAAAATTCGATATCTCTTCGTAATCTACCCCCGTATCCACCGAATGGCGAAATCGAAATGTATTTCGTAAACTACTGCTATAGCCCATTGGACGATCCCGAAGATATATGCAAAGCTGACTTTTTTAAACCACGTAAATGTAAAGTTTTGACAAATTTTCATTGTATAACGTTGACACAATTAATCACCGATAAGAAATATAACATTACGGTAAGATTCAAATAAAATTTCCTTAAATATTCCTCAAATGCATCCATGGAAGTTTTAGGTCCAAGCCAAAAATGTGGATACAATTTATAATGACGCTACAAGTATAGAAGTTCAAACAATTAAAGAGGGTAAGTTACTTTTCGTGCCATACGAATTTTGCTTGAATTTTTTTTTTCTACAGACCCTGGTATGATCACAAATTTAACCTCAAAATGGGATCGGTTTTACAATTTAACCTTATGTTGGAATCCTCCAATTACCACAGACGAGCCTTTAACAAACTTTGAAGTCTCCATTCTCTCGGAAAATTCGAGTTGCTACAACAAATCGTTTCCGATAACCCAAGACGAATACACCGACGTATATTGTTACACGGTAACGTATGTCAGAGATAGGTTCACACATTTTTTTAACATATGAGTTCTAGATACCGTTTAGAATGTGTTCCTCGTCAAGATTAAATATTTCCGTATTGGCTTTTAATAAATTCCAAGGACTGCTTCAAGTTTGGAGCCCTCCCAAGACACCATCACTCAGTATAGAGCCTTTTGTTGATGCCGTTACGGATAACAATATCACAATAAATTTAACAGAACCAAATGATTTGGGAAGTGACAGGTAATTGCAAATGCGTTAGTTCAAACCCTAAAGGCTTTTCCCTTTTTTCAAAGACGCAGTTAAACTGTAGGTCCCCTGCCTGTTTTGGAGAATCTTTATTGAGGGAGATGTTCGGAAAGGAGTCCATGTGAGGTGAGAGGTGATCTTGGGAGCAAAGGATGAAAACAATGTCGGCTGTTTCGGGTTTCTATTCTCTATCTCTCTCTTTTCACCAACGTTTCCCCTACTTCCTTTTGTATCTCTGCGCTCCAATTTCTTGACCTACACCTTCTTGCTGTTTATCACGCCCTGAATATCTCCTCAAGTCTCTTGTCTTTTTCCTTCACGCCAACTTTTTTTTTTGTAGCGTCCTGTACGTTGTTGTGTCTATTCCAAGTTCCGAATCAAATTCTATAAACGATTTGGAATTAATACCAGAAATTTGGGGTGAATTACAAATTCCAAGCAATACCCTTTCATGGATTGCTGCAGAATTTGATTTTAGAGAGGTCGAATGTGTCCAAAACGAATTGGTAATCGGAAATGGCGAAAAATCAACATCCCATCGATTGAATAAAGAAATCCACAACCAATTACTGAATCCTGGAATAAATTATTTAATTAGAGTGATAATTATTAATGAGTTTGAAGGATTTAAAAGATACTCGGTGTATAAATTCCAAGCAAATACGTCGAAGGGATTATTCCCTTTTGTATGGTACGGATTTTTTGCTTTACCACTTCTACTAATATTGGGAGTCCTTTGCAAAATATTCTTAAGGTAAACTTATAAATAAAAGAAAAACGAGGTTCACTTAGTAATCGTTTTCAATTACAGAAAGAGAAAACGTGACAATACTACTTTGTGTAGTACCATAGTTCACTTCAAACCGAATTCGAGTAAGTCCGTAGAGAAGGGGATAGCGACAGGGCCTACAGTGACCCAATAGCTGAGCGTATGTATTCATAAGTCCACTGGGCTTAAAATAATCCAGTGGACTTGTGTATACATAGACTCTGCTGTTGGATCATTGAAGGCTCTGTCCCTATCTGCTTCTAATCCTAGTCAAGACTTCTAAATCTTATGTTTCAGAGGATGAAGACAAACATAAATTAATAACATCGAACAATTCTCCTGAGTATGACTACATCACTCCTGAAGACGTCCATAACTTCCGGAACGGATTATCGGGACGCGCTGAAAGCCACGAGTATTCAATCCCAGGGGTTTTTTTGAACAATAAACTCGAAATAGCGGAACGTGCAGAAGGCGAGTTTTCAAAACCGGTGAAAATTTCGAAATTTAGAGAATACGTGAAGGAATCGATTGCTAATGGAGAATTGGAAAAACAACACCAGTTACTATTTCCTCCAGGTCCTACCAAACCATGGGGTTATGGATTATTACCACAGAATAAACATAAAAATCGTTATGACAATATAATTGCATGTAAGGACATTACTAAGAGTAGTCGAGGCCATGAAAATTTTGCTTTTGCTTTTTAGATGATCATTCCAGAGTGAAATTAACCAAAATTAACAAAGACCAATATTCTGACTACATCAACGCCAATTATATTGAGGTAAGTACGAAATGGTATGGGTCTTGGTAAAACGGTACTTTAGGGATGTAGGTTTTCGGTTTTCTCTGTCGCACAATCTCTATGGCGCCTTCCAAGAAGAAGAGAGAAGGAAATAGCTAGAGCAACTTAGTTCCTTTTCTTTTCTCCCGCCTTTCGGAGGAGTTAACTCTTCTTGAGTTGTCTTCCCTGATCGCGGGTTTCTCTGTCACACAATCTCTATGGCACCTTCAAGAAGAAGAGAGAAGGGAATAGCTACAACAATTTAGTTCCTTTTCTTTTCTCCCGCCTTTCGGCGGAGTTAACTCTTCTTGAGTTGTCTTCCTTGATCGCGCTTTTCTCTGTCGCACAATCTCTATGGCGCCTTCAAGAAAAAGAGAGAAGGGAATAGCCACAACACTTTAGTTCCTTTTCTTTTCTCCCGCCTTTCGGCGGAGTTAACTCTTCTTGAGTTGTCTTCCCTGATCGCGGTTTTCTCTGTCACACAATCTCTATGGCGCCTTCAAGAAGAAGAGAGAAGGGAATAGCCACAACAACTTAGTTCCTTTTCTTTTCTCCCGCCTTTCGGCGGAGTTAACTCTTCTTGAGTTGTCTTCCCTGACGCGGGTTTCTCTGTCGCACAATCTCTATGGCGCCTTCAAGAAAAAGAGAGAAGGGAATAGCCACAACAAGTTAGTTCCTTTTCTTTTCTCCCGCCGAAAGGCGGAGTTAACTCTTCTTGAGTTGTCTTCCTTGATCGCGCTTTTCTCTGTCGCACAATCTCTATGGCGCCTTCAAGAAAAAGAGAGAAGGGAATAGCCACAACAATTTAGTTCCTTTTCTTTTCTCCCGCCTTTCGGCGGAGTTAACTCTTCTTGAATTGTCTTCCCTGATCGCGGGTTTCTCTGTCGCACAATCTCTATGGCGCCTTCAAGAAAAAGAGAGAAGGGAATAGCCACAACAATTTAGTTCCTTTTCTTTTCTCCCGCCTTTCGGCGGAGTTAACTCTTCTTGAATTGTCTTCCCTGATCGCGGGTTTCTCTGTCGCACAATCTCTATGGCGCCTTCAAGAAAAAGAGAGAAGGGAATAGCCACAACAATTTAGTTCCTTTTCTTTTCTCCCGCCTTTCGGCGGAGTTAACTCTTCTTGAGTTGTCTACCCTGATCGCGGGTTTCTCTGTCACACAATCCCTATGGCGCCTTCAAGAATAAAAGAGAAGGGAATAGCCACAACAATTTAGTTCCTTTTCTTTTCTCCCGCCTTTCGGCGGAGTTAACTCTTCTTGAGTTGTCTTCCCTGATCGCGCTTTTCTCTGTCGCACAATCTCTATGGCGCCTTCAAGAAAAAGAGAGAAGGGAATAGCCACAACAATTTAGTTCCTTTTCTTTTCTCCCGCCTTTCGGCGGAGTTAACTCTTCTTGAGTTGTCTTCCCTGATCGCGCTTTTCTCTGTCGCACAATCTCTATGGCGCCTTCAAGAAAAAGAGAGAAGGGAATAGCCACAACAATTTAGTTCCTTTTCTTTTCTCCCGCCTTTCGGCGGAGTTACTCTTCTTGAGTTGTCTACCCTGATCGCGGGTTTCTCTGTCACACAATCCCTATGGCGCCTTCCAAGAAGAAGAGAGAAGGGAATAGCTACAACAATTTAGTTTCTTTTCTTTTCTCCCGCCTTTCGGCGGAGTTAACTCTTCTTGAGTTGTCTTCCCTGATCGCGCTTTTCTCTGTCGCACAATCTCTATGGCGCCTTCAAGAAAAAGAGAGAAGGGAATAGCCACAACAATTTAGTTCCTTTTCTTTTCTCCCGCCTTTCGGCGGAGTTAACTCTTCTTGAGTTGTCTTCCCTGATCGCGCTTTTCTCTGTCGCACAATCTCTATGGCGCCTTCAAGAAAAAGAGAGAAGGGAATAGCCACAACAATTTAGTTTCTTTTCTTTTCTCCCGCCTTTCGGCGGAGTTACCTCTTCTTGAGTTGTCTTCCCTGATCGCGGGTTTCTCTGTCGCACAATCTCTATGGCGCCTTCAAGAAAAAGAGAGAAGGGAATAGCCACAACAATTTAGTTTCTTTTCTTTTCTCCCGCCTTTCGGCGGAGTTACCTCTTCTTGAGTTGTCTTCCCTGATCGCGGGTTTCTCTGTCGCACAATCTCTATGGCGCCTTCAAGAAAAAGAGAGAAGGGAATAGCCACAACAAGTTAGTTCCTTTTCTATTCTCCCGCCCTTCGGCGGAGTTAACTCTTCTTGAGTTGTCTTCCCTGATCGCGGTTTTCTCTGTCACACAATCCCTATGGCGCCTTCAAGAAGAAGAGCGAAGGGAATAGCCACAACAATTTAGTTCCTTTTCTTTTCTCCCGCCTTTCGGCGGAGTTAACTCTTCTTGAGTTGTCTTTCCTGATCGCGGGTTTCTCTGTCACACAATCCCTATGGCGCCTTCAAGGAGGAGAGAGAAGGGACTAGACTTACGAAGTTTAACATTGCAGGGTCATAACTCCGAAAAGGCGTACATAGCAACCGAAAGTCCTAAAGAATCGACAGTTTACGACTTCTGGCGAATGATTTGGCAAGAAAAAGTCAGCTACATAGTTATGTTGGCAAATGTTGTCACAACAGGAAAGGTAAGTTGAGGAATTATTTAAAACATCCCTTATCCTCCTTTCTTCTAGACGAAGACGGTACAATATTGGCCAAACGTTGATCAATCTGTAGAATTTGTCGACTTCAAGGTAAAATATTCGTCATCTCGTGTATTTGCTCATTATGAACACCGAAAATTTTTAGTGTCATTGAAGAATGTGACAAGAAAAGTAAGTTACAACAGGGGGAAAAATCAGGAAATAATTGAAAGCGTTTCAGGTTGAACAATTCCATTTTACATCGTGGCCGGTTTATGGAATGCCATTGTATCCACAAAGTTTGGTGTCATTCCTTCGCAGATTACTTACACTTCCCCAAGCTATTTCTCCCATTGTTGTACATTGCCGGTAAGTCACAGATTTGTTTTCCCAAACGTGGCTCAGGACCTTAACCCAAATGGCAAGACTCTGTTTCACTGCATCTTTCCACAAATGTCATAGGACTTTTCCCGTATTGGTTAATCTTTAATTTCTTTTGTTCTAGCACGGGGGTTGGTCGTACCGGAATAATCATCCTCTGCGATTTATGTCTAAGGGTAGCCGCCGAAGAAGGTATAGTCGATGTCCCGAAAAACCTCCACAATTTACGAGAACAAAGAGCAAATTTGATCGACAATAAAGAACAGTACAAGTTAGCCCATTTGGTCTTGTTAGAAAGTTTAGTCGCCCCCCAAACGAGCATAAGTTGCGAAAAACCCAAAGATGAAATTTTACGGATTTTAGAATCCAATCTCCTTGTCCAACAAATGGGGTATTTAAAGGAAACGGCATGGCAGGATGAAATCATGCGACCACGATTAGAAGTCACACATCATCCCGAATGGTCATCCAAAAATCGATTCCAAGATATCGTACCCTGTAAGAAAATTTTCCCTGACCGTTTCATGTAAAATGGATTTCGTTTTTTGCTTTTCTAGGTGGCTATGGTCGCGTATATTTGTCATGGGATCCAACCGACCCTAAATTTTCAAACTACATAAATGCAGTTGAAGTGGATAGCTTTTGTTCCACGCAGAGATTTATCGTCACTCAACAACCGTTGCCGAACACCGTGTCAGATTTTTGGAGAATGGTTTACGAGAAGAAAGTCACGACTGTTGTTTCCTTAAATGAAATTGATTTGAAAGATGAGGTAGGGCTCTAATGCAAATTTTTTTTCTTGACCCTTTGGGTTTGGGGGGCGTGGCTTGCTACATCAGGGCGTGGCCTGCTACATCAGGGCGTGGCCTGCTACATCAGGGCGTGGCTTGCTACATTAGGGCGTGGATGTAGCAACTGATCTGTGGTGGTAATCAAGTTGATGTGATTTTTGATTTTTTCTCCTCTTCTTATAGACGAGCTGTATATTTTGGCCTACAACCACCGATAATCATTACCAACCCTTACATTTTTTAACTCTAAAACTTTTCACTATGTTCGACACCATCGATTATACTTTATTGTCGCTACATCTGTACAACAGTAAAGATAAGGTGAGTAAAAGTTCAAAAAAATAATCCAAAGGTAAAAATCTATGCCTTCAGGAAAAGGTGGAACGCACCGTGAAAATTATTTTTCTCAAAGGATGGCCTGCTGCTGAATTATTACCAAACAACGAACAGTCTTTGTTAAAATTATGGGAAAAAACTGAGAAAATCTCAAAAGGAAACGCCCCGATTGTGGTTACTTGCTAGTAAGTTTTAACGTGCCTGTCCAAGTGCACCATTTACATCAACGATTAACTTTTATTTGTAGCAATGGTGCTAAAGCAAGTGGTTTATTCGTAGCCCTTTCCTTTGTGATTAATAAAATAAACCACGAGCATGAATGCGACGTTGCTTTGGCTGTGAGAACGGTGCGGCGGAATCGCAAACAGTTCGTAACGGAAACAGTGAGTAGTAAAGTAAAGGGTTGTTTTTTTTTTGTAATTTTTTATGTTTTAGGATCAATATTCGTTTTTGTATCGTGCTGCTGTCAATTATTTAAGTTGCTTTGATATGTATGCGAATTTTAAGGTCCAGGAAACGGTTTCTTGAGCTCTTATAGGGTCTAACATTTTTTTTAAATTGCCGTTAAATTTAACCAGTTGTGTTGAACACAACCATTGGTTAAATTTGGCGGCAAATTCAAACTAACCAATGGCGCTTTACGTGCGTTGGACACAGCCATTGGTTAATTTGGCGGCAAATTCAAATTAACCAATAGTGTCATCCCTCCATTACGCAAAGAAATCTGTTAGTTTAAAATTGTGCACCTTGATTCCCTTTTACTGCCGTTATTACTTTTGCTTGGTTACTACGTTTTTACACTCTATTTTGAAGTAACAATAAATAATTCGTACTTCAAGGTCAACAAGTTATATAACAATTTATTTCCTTGTATGTACTATAATTTATTAACACCTAAGGTATTTAAAGTAACAAAAGCTATTGTTTTATTTAATATCAACAAACGTACGTGGGAAACGTTCCTTTGTTAAATATTTTAAGGAAGATTAAGAGATTGATCCCTTATCATACTCTTACGTAGATTACATTTCTCCAAATGCATTTGTAAATAATGATAATGACTTATATAATGGAAATTTCATGTGTGACTTAACAGTTTTTTTAAATTCCCTTCAACAATGAATATCAAAGTCATCCTTATCCTACTTTCTGTTCTTATTGGCAGTGCAATGAGTAAGAATTTTTTTTTTTTTAATTTTTTTTGTTACATAATTGTGTTCCAGGTTTAAGTTGCACGGTGTTAGGTATAAGCATTGCCACGACAGTGTGCGTAAACACATGTGATACTGTAACAGTACCATTTGCAAACTGCCCCAATTCTCAAGAATGTTGCCTCGCATCTACTGGTTCAAAATGATGACCACTAGTTTAATTAATTTAAAAAATTACAATCTTAATGATTCTTGTTGATTAATTAAATTAATAAAGGATGATAATAAGGGAACACTGTTTTTCCTTATCTCTACTTATTAATTCAAGTGGCCCTTTTAAAGCAAGTATCCTGTATATTGTTTTTTTTTACTTGCATCCTCCATGGCATTTTTTTTCTTTATGCTGACGCCTTTATCGTTTTATTTTTTTAATTTAGACATTAAATTTGAATGTGCCTGTGTTGGGTTGTTAATATTTAGAGCACCCTATATATAAGTTTTATAAAACCGAACTTCGCGTGGTTGTGATTGATCGTAGCCTAGTCATTAATTTATGGCCTAGTCCTTGAACGCAGCCACGTCGCTGTCAGTGTCAGATGCTGTGGTCAGATGGCTGTCACTTGTCAGATGCTTGTCAGTGCCTAAAGGGTGTTGGTTTTAATTGTTCATTATGGCTTATTACGGTTCCACCCCCTGGGGTAGTTCTACTAGATTTAGGAACTTAATTGTTTGTTCCATTTCAACAATTACAAGGGGCCGTTCCTTTGGAGGTATGTTAAAAATAATTAATGAACAATAAAAAATAAATTAGTCGCCATTATTTCTGTAAGCATATGTTGGAAGGTTTTGGATTATCTACCCTTAAATATTGTAATTTAAGGGGTCTTAACGGTCACATTTATATTCTATAAGAATTTAAAATATAACTCCCTATAACGCACGTTTAATTATTTTCGATTTGTCTTCTTGCAGAATAAAATGGGGGAGGACTTGATCTTATATAAACATGGATTTGGATATTTCTTATTAAGACAGGCATTTCGTTAACATACAACCGATTATCTATGAAGAACATGCTGATATTTAACCACCCCTTATCTAAAAAATCGAGATGGATGTTTGAAACAATGGGTCTGTTTGATTACGGATAGTCTTTATCATCCTACGGTGCAGGTTACGAGAGTGTTTTTATTTTCAGGAGGTACCTGCAGTCAGATGTACTTGCTGGCAGGTCTCCTTTTACCATTTTTATTTGGTGTTGAGTTCCACTACACTCTAAGCTGGGTGAATATATAAGACAGTGTAGTGTGTCATGAAAGTGCCTACGGTGTAGGCACGAGAGTTTTTTATTTTTCAGGGGGACCTGCTGGTGTTACACGGTCATGTGTATTTGCTAGCAGGCCTCGTTTCTCCCTTTGAGTGTTTTTTTTTTCAGGGGGGACCTGTTGGCGTTACGCGGTCATGTGTATTTGCTGGCAGGCCCCGGTTCTCCCTTTGAGTGTTTTTTTATTTTACAGAGGGGACCTGTTGGCGTTACGCGGTCATGTGTATTTGCTGGCAGGTCTCCTTTCACCATTTTTATTTGGTGTTGAGTTCCACTACACTCTAAGCTGGGTAAATACATAAGAAAGTGCGTTACCAAAGTGTCTACGGTGTAGGCACGATAGTTTTTTATTTTTCAGGGAGACCTGCTGGCGTTACGCAGTCAAGTGTATTTGCTGGCAGGCCCCGGTTCTCCCTTTGAGTGTTTTTTTATTTTTCAGAGGGGACCTGTTGGCGTTACGCGGTCATGTGTATTTGCTGGCAGGTCTCCTTTTACCATTTTTATTTGGTGTTAAGTTTATAATTTTAAAAATAATAGAACGGGGTGTCATAGAAGTAGAATCTCTCTTGAGTTTACCACTTTTGGTAAAGAAGCGTGGAGTGGAGGACGCCATGCTTCCTGAAAACATTGTTTCTCTGGCATGATCCAGCAGTTCGTTCAGTTTAACGTACCAGTAGTAATTTATCATGATCCTGTCGTCCGTCCCGGACACGTTTAGCTTGTGTTAGGAATTTTTTGGGGATCGCCCAATGCAATTCTTGGCATCTTTCACCCCTTCCCTGTTGGAAGCTTCATGGTGCTGGACATTTCTAGTCCGGACCTAGACGTTATTGACGTCAAAATCTGACTGTCGTCCCCCATGGTCACGTTTAG
Source organism: Hemicrepidius hirtus (assembly GCA_963082805.1). Classification (NCBI taxonomy): domain Eukaryota; kingdom Metazoa; phylum Arthropoda; class Insecta; order Coleoptera; family Elateridae; genus Hemicrepidius; species Hemicrepidius hirtus. Next base: position 331,116 of record OY720162.1, read on the forward strand.
AATGTGTTACAAAAGAATTTTTTGGGGATCGCTTAATATAATTCTTTCTTTTGCCCTGAAGTCTTGTTTTTCCAACACTGTGTGGGAAGCTTATGGTGCTGGACACTGCTAGTCCATACCTAGACGTAGTCGACGTCAAGATCTGACTCTGTTGACCCCATGGTCACGTTTAGAATGTGTTACAAAAGAATTTTTGGGGATCGCCCAATACAATTCTTTTGTTCGTCCCAAAACCTCTTTTTTTTCAACCCTGTTGGAAGCTTCATGGTCCTGGACACTTCTAGTCCGTACCCAGACGTAGTCGACCTCAAAATCCGACTCTTTCATCTACCATGGACTCGTTTAGAATGTGTTACAAAAGAATTTTTGGGGATCGCCCAACACAATTCTTGTGTTTGTCCCAAAACCTCTTTTTTTTCCAACCCTGTTGGAAGCTTCATGGTGCTGGACACTTTTAGTCCGTACCTAGACGTAGTCAACGTCAAAATCTGACTCTATCGTCCCCTATGGTCACGTTTAGAATGTGTTACAAAAGAATTTTTGGGGATCGCCCACTACAATTCTTTTGTTCGTCACGAAACCTCTTTTTTTCCAACCCTGTTGGAAGCTTCATGGTGCTGGACACTTCTAGTCCGTACCCAGACGTAGTCGACGTCATAATCTGCCTCTGTCATCTACCATGGACTCGTTTAGAATGTGTTGCAAAGGATTTTTTGGGGATCGCCCAATACAATGGAGAACAAGCAAGCCTAGAGAAAATTTGCTTCTGCTACTTTAAATAATATAATAATACTACAAATTAAGAAGTTATTTTTTGTGTTCTACAATCCCTTTGACCTCTCCTGGAGCTTACATAAATGTTTATTGTTTGCCAAAACCGTCAAATATGCCGCATTCTGTATAATACATTTTTTGAATGTTTACTTGCGCCATCTGCCGGGATTACCGTGAATTGCTTGTTCCAATTGTGTTATTTCGTGAAATTCTCTGTGCACAGTAGGTAAGGAAGGTGTCTTCCTTATCGACTTACAGCTCTGTCTAAATTTATGCCTTCGGTAAAATAAGAAAATCAAAATAAGTGTTTGATTTTACTGTTTTTTTCGAGTCAAAGTAAAGATTTATAATTAAAATAAATCACAAAAATTCCAAAATCCGATTTGGGAAAGATAAAACGTCTTGATTTTGAACATTTGTCTTGGTATATTCACGACGGTGTGCACTAAGCCACAGCCAACTTTGACGTTTGTGTCATCTGTCATAATTAAAATTTTATATAAAATGATACCTTTGCATGGAATTTTGATTAATTTCATGATTTATAAAGCAAGCAAGATGTTGATAGATCAAAAACTCATTGTGTGGGGTGTGTGAATTGTATTTCTGGTAAGGTAAGTTGTTAAACTGTGTGTAGGTATCCGTTAAAACTTTTTCCTGTTGGTGTTTCAGGGCCTCCGCAAATGTAGAACACTTTTCTACATACAAAAAGCACTCTTAGAAGTGTTTAATTCTTTTTGCTGCTAAATTATAGTGAGTTTGATTGGTTTGAGTTCCTAAGAGATAATTTAGATCTCGTGAAGGTGGTTTACGAACTTAAAGGAACTTTTTACGTTGTCTTGTTACTAAATGGGGACTTGGCTGGGTTTATTGTTTCTACCAAGTACGAGATGGAGTGAAAACAATTAATCCTAGGGTCTTCCAAAGTGGAATTGAACTTCAAGCAATAAACTCTTGGAAATGCAGCATCTTTAATGGTTGGAGCAATATCTGAAGGGGTTGGGACTAGAGAATGGCCCCCAAAATCTGAGAGTTAACGGGAATGACAATAAAAGCCTGTTTTTTATTATGAAGGTAATTAAAATTTTAACTGATTGCATGATGCTTAGTATTTTGGGTTTGGTATTTATGTAAGATTTAAAAAATTTACGGATTTTACGGACATTCATTGCAGGCTGTTTACTGATTTCCTTCCAAGATTTTTGAGGTTCCAGACGGGGATAGACATGGACATTAACGAATCTCGAGGAGAAATTCAAGTGAATTGAGTTACAACGGACAAACCATTTCTTTAACAAGGTAATCACTATGTTTTTGTTAACTCGGTAGTTATAGTTCTTTTACATTTGATAATGGGGACCTTTTAACAAACCTCTTGTTTGAAACATTTATCGATATTAGCTTTAGGCAAAATAATTTTAGAATATTTCTTGCATGCCTTTCAAAATTCCAATAATCAACATATTACCGGGTGCTTTAAATGTTTAATTCCTGATTTTATGTAACAAAGACTTTGTTTTTTGCTTAATTGACGATCCCAACTTGGAATGTGCAGAAACGTGCCAGAAGGTACCTTGACAATCCTTCAAATTTGATTTTTTTATTAAGTAATAGTTTTGGATGTAAATTAAATACAAATTTTACTTCCTCCTTGTTGAATAAACATTCTAAGACTAGTTTATGTCGGATATGTTTTAAAATATTAAGAGGAAGCATTTTTTTAGATTTAATTTTTTTAAATGAGAATTTTGAGGCGCCTGATGGGTAGACAACCAATCGCACGTTAAAAGTTTATTAAATGGGAACTGTTTTAATAAATTTTTAACTTATGGGCTGACAGTTGAAATTTTTAAATAATGGGAATGACGTTTGCGGACATTTGTAAATTGCGCCACGGTTTGAATTTAATTTCCAATCTATTTTTGTTTGCATTTTTATTTCATTTAGCCTTAGTTGCCCCTTGTACTACATTAACAGGCATAAGAATAAGATTAGCATGCTATTTTCGTTCACGATTTAACGTGTTTTACAACATAACAAAATGTGTTTTCCATGAAGGAATTTACCCTTGTCCCGTTGAGTCAGAATTTTGTTCCATAATTCATTAATGGCTGTGCTTTAAAGAATTTATTACTTGTATTGTAAAATAAAGAGATTTATGGTGTAAACTAAGCGGAAATTAAGAATTAGAATATAATTTGGTCTTATAGAATGTTGTGCCCGAATATTTAAACGTAAACGTTGCATGAAACTTCTTTTTGCGGTTTGATGTTCCTCCGCAGAACATTCTGTAGGAAATGTAAGAGGACAGAATAGAGGTTTTAGTTGCAATAGTCACATATATCCCACTTAGCACATTTTGAAATCGTAAAACCATATTAAGGTTAGTTTTCTGTGTCGGAATTTATCTCCTGGCTAAAGTTGAACAACCCTCGAGTTAAAAATCTGTTTTTTTTTATCATAAGTTGCATAAAATGTCTCGTTTTTTAGGCTTCAACTTCAGTAATGAAATCCTCCCAAGTATTTTATATGTGGTCTTGATGTGGATCGATTTTGAAGTTGTACTACGACAAGGAGGAATTCAAGTCTGCCATGCTGTGCTGGCGTCCCACCACTACAAGCTATGATCCTGTCTATAGTAAGGTACTTGTTTAATTTTACTCAGTCTTGTAAAAACTCTTTTATTCCTTGAATACATTACGATGGAAGTTTGTTATTCCCATCTGGTTGGAAAATTTTCAGATAGAAAAGAAAGGATTTTCTGAACAAATGGGAGGGGTTGAGGGATGTTTGGCACATATTTTTCAAGTGTTTAGACTCCATATTACATTCTGGGAATTTTAGAAGGAAATCGGAAAGGGTCAGAAAATCATCCAAAAAAAAAGGAAAGACTATAGTCTTTGCTCATTTTTTGGAAAAAAATTTGAGCCCTTCAGATCTCGCCCGGTTTTTCCCAGAATGTTATTTGGGGGTTGTACACTTGGAAATTACCCGACAAACTTCCCCCAGCCCTTCCCATCCCTTGCCGCGTGGTCAGGAAACGTTCAGGAATGGATTCTTTCTGAATTTTTTCTGAACAAATGGGAGGGGTTGAGGGATGTTTGGCACATATTTTTCAAGTGTTTAGACTCCATATTACATTCTGGGAATTTTAGAAGGAAATCGGAAAGGGTCAGAAAATCATCCAAAAAAAAAGGAAAGACTATAGTCTTTGCTCATTTTTTGGAAAAAAATTTGACCCCTTCAGATCTCGCCCGGTTTTTCCCAGAATGTTATTTGGGGGTTGTACACTTGGAAATTACCCGACAAACTTCCCCCAGCCCTTCCCATCCCTTGCCGCGTGGTCAGGAAACGTTCAGGAATGGATTCTTTCTGAATTTTTTCTGAACAAATGGGAGGGGTTGAGGGATGTTTGGCACATATTTTTCAAGTGTTTAGACTCCATATTACATTCTGGGAATTTTAGAAGGAAATCGGAAAGGGTCAGAAAATCATCAAAAAAAAAAGGAAAGACTATAGTCTTTGCTCATTTTTTGGAAAAAAATTTGAGCCCTTCAGATCTCGCCCGGTTTTTCCCAGAATGTTATTTGGGGGTTGTACACTTGGAAATTACCCGACAAACTTCCCCCAGCCCTTCCCATCCCTTGCCGCGTGGTCAGGAAACGTTCAGGTTTTGAAACCTTTCTGAATTTTTTCTGAACAAATGGGAGGGGTTGAGGGATGTTTGGCACATATTTTTCAAGTGTTTAGACTCCATATTACATTCTGGGAATTTTAGAAGGAAATCGGAAAGGGTCAGAAAATCATCCAAAAAAAAAGGAAAGACTATAGTCTTTGCTCATTTTTTGGAAAAAAATTTGACCCCTTCAGATCTCGCCCGGTTTTTCCCAGAATGTTATTTGGGGGTTGTACACTTGGAAATTACCCGACAAACTTCCCCCAGCCCTTCCCATCCCTTGCCGCGTGGTCAGGAAACGTTCAGGAATGGATTCTTTCTGAATTTTTTCTGAACAAATGGGAGGGGTTGAGGGATGTTTGGCACATATTTTTCAAGTGTTTAGACTCCATATTACATTCTGGGAATTTTAGAAGGAAATCGGAAAGGGTCAGAAAATCATCCAAAAAAAAAGGAAAGACTATAGTCTTTGCTCATTTTTTGGAAAAAAATTTGACCCCTTCAGATCTCGCCCGGTTTTTCCCAGAATGTTATTTGGGGGTTGTACACTTGGAAATTACCCGACAAACTTCCCCCAGCCCTTCCCATCCCTTGCCGCGTGGTCAGGAAACGTTCAGGTTTTGAAACCTTTCTGAATTTTTTCTGAACAAATGGGAGGGGTTGAGGGATGTTTGGCACATATTTTTCAAGTGTTTAGACTCCATATTACATTCTGGGAATTTTAGAAGGAAATCGGAAAGGGTCAGAAAATCATCCAAAAAAAAAGGAAAGACTATAGTCTTTGCTCATTTTTTGGAAAAAAATTTGACCCCTTCAGATCTCGCCCGGTTTTTCCCAGAATGTTATTTGGGGGTTGTACACTTGGAAATTACCCGACAAACTTCCCCCAGCCCTTCCCATCCCTTGCCGCGTGGTCAGGAAACGTTCAGGAATGGATTCTTTCTGAATTTTTTCTGAACAAATGGGAGGGGTTGAGGGATGTTTGGCACATATTTTTCAAGTGTTTAGACTCCATATTACATTCTGGGAATTTTAGAAGGAAATCGGAAAGGGTCAGAAAATCATCCAAAAAAAAAGGAAAGACTATAGTCTTTGCTCATTTTTTGGAAAAAAATTTGACCCCTTCAGATCTCGCCCGGTTTTTCCCAGAATGTTATTTGGGGGTTGTACACTTGGAAATTACCCGACAAACTTCCCCCAGCCCTTCCCATCCCTTGCCGCGTGGTCAGGAAACGTTCAGGTTTTGAAACCTTTCTGAATTTTTTCTGAACAAATGGGAGGGGTTGAGGGATGTTTGGCACATATTTTTCAAGTGTTTAGACTCCATATTACATTCTGGGAATTTTAGAAGGAAATCGGAAAGGGTCAGAAAATCATCCAAAAAAAAAGGAAAGACTATAGTCTTTGCTCATTTTTTGGAAAAAAATTTGACCCCTTCAGATCTCGCCCGGTTTTTCCCAGAATGTTATTTGGGGGTTGTACACTTGGAAATTACCCGACAAACTTCCCCCAGCCCTTCCCATCCCTTGCCGCGTGGTCAGGAAACGTTCAGGTTTTGAAACCTTTCTGAATTTTTTCTGAACAAATGGGAGGGGTTGAGGGATGTTTGGCACATATTTTTCAAGTGTTTAGACTCCATATTACATTCTGGGAATTTTAGAAGGAAATCGGAAAGGGTCAGAAAATCATCCAAAAAAAAAGGAAAGACTATAGTCTTTGCTCATTTTTTGGAAAAAAATTTGACCCCTTCAGATCTCGCCCGGTTTTTCCCAGAATGTTATTTGGGGGTTGTACACTTGGAAATTACCCGACAAACTTCCCCCAGCCCTTCCCATCCCTTGCCGCGTGGTCAGGAAACGTTCAGGTTTTGAAACCTTTCTGAATTTTTTCTGAACAAATGGGAGGGGTTGAGGGATGTTTGGCACATATTTTTCAAGTGTTTAGACTCCATATTACATTCTGGGAATTTTAGAAGGAAATCGGAAAGGGTCAGAAAATCATCCAAAAAAAAAGGAAAGACTATAGTCTTTGCTCATTTTTTGGAAAAAAATTTGACCCCTTCAGATCTCGCCCGGTTTTTCCCAGAATGTTATTTGGGGGTTGTACACTTGGAAATTACCCGACAAACTTCCCCCAGCCCTTCCCATCCCTTGCCGCGTGGTCAGGAAACGTTCAGGTTTTGAAACCTTTCTGAATTTTTTCTGAACAAATGGGAGGGGTTGAGGGATGTTTGGCACATATTTTTCAAGTGTTTAGACTCCATATTACATTCTGGGAATTTTAGAAGGAAATCGGAAAGGGTCAGAAAATCATCCAAAAAAAAAGGAAAGACTATAGTCTTTGCTCATTTTTTGGAAAAAAATTTGACCCCTTCAGATCTCGCCCGGTTTTTCCCAGAATGTTATTTGGGGGTTGTACACTTGGAAATTACCCGACAAACTTCCCCCAGCCCTTCCCATCCCTTGCCGCGTGGTCAGGAAACGTTCAGGAATGGATTCTTTCTGAATTTTTTCTGAACAAATGGGAGGGGTTGAGGGATGTTTGGCACATATTTTTCAAGTGTTTAGACTCCATATTACATTCTGGGAATTTTAGAAGGAAATCGGAAAGGGTCAGAAAATCATCCAAAAAAAAAGGAAAGACTATAGTCTTTGCAAATTTTTTGGAAAAAAATTTGACCCCTTCAGATCTCGCCCGGTTTTTCCCAGAATGTTATTTGGGGGTTGTACACTTGGAAATTACCCGACAAACTTCCCCCAGCCCTTCCCATCCCTTGCCGCGTGGTCAGGAAACGTTCAGGAATGGATTCTTTCTGAATTTTTTCTGAACAAATGGGAGGGGTTGAGGGATGTTTGGCACATATTTTTCAAGTGTTTAGACTCCATATTACATTCTGGGAATTTTAGAAGGAAATCGGAAAGGGTCAGAAAATCATCCAAAAAAAAAGGAAAGACTATAGTCTTTGCTCATTTTTTGGAAAAAAATTTGACCCCTTCAGATCTCGCCCGGTTTTTCCCAGAATGTTATTTGGGGGTTGTACACTTGGAAATTACCCGACAAACTTCCCCCAGCCCTTCCCATCCCTTGCCGCGTGGTCAGGAAACGTTCAGGTTTTGAAACCTTTCTGAATTTTTTCTGAACAAATGGGAGGGGTTGAGGGATGTTTGGCACATATTTTTCAAGTGTTTAGACTCCATATTACATTCTGGGAATTTTAGAAGGAAATCGGAAAGGGTCAGAAAATCATCCAAAAAAAAAGGAAAGACTATAGTCTTTGCTCATTTTTTGGAAAAAAATTTGACCCCTTCAGATCTCGCCCGGTTTTTCCCAGAATGTTATTTGGGGGTTGTACACTTGGAAATTACCCGACAAACTTCCCCCAGCCCTTCCCATCCCTTGCCGCGTGGTCAGGAAACGTTCAGGTTTTGAAACCTTTCTGAATTTTTTCTGAACAAATGGGAGGGGTTGAGGGATGTTTGGCACATATTTTTCAAGTGTTTAGACTCCATATTACATTCTGGGAATTTTAGAAGGAAATCGGAAAGGGTCAGAAAATCATCCAAAAAAAAGGAAAGACTATAGTCTTTGCTCATTTTTTGGAAAAAAATTTGACCCCTTCAGATCTCGCCCGGTTTTTCCCAGAATGTTATTTGGGGGTTGTACACTTGGAAATTACCCGACAAACTTCCCCCAGCCCTTCCCATCCCTTGCCGCGTGGTCAGGAAACGTTCAGGAATGGATTCTTTCTGAATTTTTTCTGAACAAGTGGGAGGGGTTGAGGGATGTTTGGCACATATTTTTCAAGTGTTTAGACTCCATATTACATTCTGGGAATTTTAGAAGGAAATCGGAAAGGGTCAGAAAATCATCCAAAAAAAAAGGAAAGACTATAGTCTTTGCTCATTTTTTGGAAAAAAATTTGACCCCTTCAGATCTCGCCCGGTTTTTCCCAGAATGTTATTTGGGGGTTGTACACTTGGAAATTACCCGACAAACTTCCCCCAGCCCTTCCCATCCCTTGCCGCGTGGTCAGGAAACGTTCAGGTTTTGAAACCTTTCTGAATTTTTTCTGAACAAATGGGAGGGGTTGAGGGATGTTTGGCACATATTTTTCAAGTGTTTAGACTCCATATTACATTCTGGGAATTTTAGAAGGAAATCGGAAAGGGTCAGAAAATCATCCAAAAAAAAAGGAAAGACTATAGTCTTTGCTCATTTTTTGGAAAAAAATTTGACCCCTTCAGATCTCGCCCGGTTTTTCCCAGAATGTTATTTGGGGGTTGTACACTTGGAAATTACCCGACAAACTTCCCCCAGCCCTTCCCATCCCTTGCCGCGTGGTCAGGAAACGTTCAGGTTTTGAAACCTTTCTGAATTTTTTCTGAACAAATGGGAGGGGTTGAGGGATGTTTGGCACATATTTTTCAAGTGTTTAGACTCCATATTACATTCTGGGAATTTTAGAAGGAAATCGGAAAGGGTCAGAAAATCATCCAAAAAAAAAGGAAAGACTATAGTCTTTGCTCATTTTTTGGAAAAAAATTTGACCCCTTCAGATCTCGCCCGGTTTTTCCCAGAATGTTATTTGGGGGTTGTACACTTGGAAATTACCCGACAAACTTCCCCCAGCCCTTCCCATCCCTTGCCGCGTGGTCAGGAAACGTTCAGGTTTTGAAACCTTTCTGAATTTTTTCTGAACAAATGGGAGGGGTTGAGGGATGTTTGGCACATATTTTTCAAGTGTTTAGACTCCATATTACATTCTGGGAATTTTAGAAGGAAATCGGAAAGGGTCAGAAAATCATCCAAAAAAAAGGAAAGACTATAGTCTTTGCTCATTTTTTGGAAAAAAATTTGACCCCTTCAGATCTCGCCCGGTTTTTCCCAGAATGTTATTTGGGGGTTGTACACTTGGAAATTACCCGACAAACTTCCCCCAGCCCTTCCCATCCCTTGCCGCGTGGTCAGGAAACGTTCAGGTTTTGAAACCTTTCTGAATTTTTTCTGAACAAATGGGAGGGGTTGAGGGATGTTTGGCACATATTTTTCAAGTGTTTAGACTCCATATTACATTCTGGGAATTTTAGAAGGAAATCGGAAAGGGTCAGAAAATCATCCAAAAAAAAGGAAAGACTATAGTCTTTGCTCATTTTTTGGAAAAAAATTTGACCCCTTCAGATCTCGCCCGTTTTTTCCCAGAATGTTATTTGGGGGTTGTACACTTGGAAATTACCCGACAAACTTCCCCCAGCCCTTCCCATCCCTTGCCGCGTGGTCAGGAAACGTTCAGGTTTTGAAACCTTTCTGAATTTTTTCTGAACAAATGTGAGGGGTTGAGGGATGTTTGGCACATATTTTTCAAGTGTTTAGACTCCATATTACATTCTGGGAATTTTAGAAGGAAATCGGAAAGGGTCAGAAAATCATCCAAAAAAAAAGGAAAGACTATAGTCTTTGCTCATTTTTTGGAAAAAAATTTGACCCCTTCAGATCTCGCCCGGTTTTTCCCAGAATGTTATTTGGGGGTTGTACACTTGGAAATTACCCGACAAACTTCCCCCAGCCCTTCCCATCCCTTGCCGCGTGGTCAGGAAACGTTCAGGTTTTGAAACCTTTCTGAATTTTTTCTGAACAAATGGGAGGGGTTGAGGGATGTTTGGCACATATTTTTCAAGTGTTTAGACTCCATATTACATTCTGGGAATTTTAGAAGGAAATCGGAAAGGGTCAGAAAATCATCCAAAAAAAAAGGAAAGACTATAGTCTTTGCTCATTTTTTGGAAAAAAATTTGACCCCTTCAGATCTCGCCCGGTTTTTCCCAGAATGTTATTTGGGGGTTGTACACTTGGAAATTACCCGACAAACTTCCCCCAGCCCTTCCCATCCCTTGCCGCGTGGTCAGGAAACGTTCAGGAATGGATTCTTTCTGAATTTTTTCTGAACAAATGGGAGGGGTTGAGGGATGTTTGGCACATATTTTTCAAGTGTTTAGACTCCATATTACATTCTGGGAATTTTAGAAGGAAATCGGAAAGGGTCAGAAAATCATCCAAAAAAAAAGGAAAGACTATAGTCTTTGCTCATTTTTTGGAAAAAAATTTGACCCCTTCAGATCTCGCCCGGTTTTTCCCAGAATGTTATTTGGGGGTTGTACACTTGGAAATTACCCGACAAACTTCCCCCAGCCCTTCCCATCCCTTGCCGCGTGGTCAGGAAACGTTCAGGTTTTGAAACCTTTCTGAATTTTTTCTGAACAAATGGGAGGGGTTGAGGGATGTTTGGCACATATTTTTCAAGTGTTTAGACTCCATATTACATTCTGGGAATTTTAGAAGGAAATCGGAAAGGGTCAGAAAATCATCCAAAAAAAAAGGAAAGACTATAGTCTTTGCTCATTTTTTGGAAAAAAATTTGACCCCTTCAGATCTCGCCCGGTTTTTCCCAGAATGTTATTTGGGGGTTGTACACTTGGAAATTACCCGACAAACTTCCCCCAGCCCTTCCCATCCCTTGCCGCGTGGTCAGGAAACGTTCAGGAATGGATTCTTTCTGAATTTTTTCTGAACAAGTGGGAGGGGTTGAGGGATGTTTGGCACATATTTTTCAAGTGTTTAGACTCCATATTACATTCTGGGAATTTTAGAAGGAAATCGGAAAGGGTCAGAAAATCATCCAAAAAAAAAGGAAAGACTATAGTCTTTGCTCATTTTTTGGAAAAAAATTTGACCCCTTCAGATCTCGCCCGGTTTTTCCCAGAATGTTATTTGGGGGTTGTACACTTGGAAATTACCCGACAAACTTCCCCCAGCCCTTCCCATCCCTTGCCGCGTGGTCAGGAAACGTTCAGGTTTTGAAACCTTTCTGAATTTTTTCTGAACAAATGGGAGGGGTTGAGGGATGTTTGGCACATATTTTTCAAGTGTTTAGACTCCATATTACATTCTGGGAATTTTAGAAGGAAATCGGAAAGGGTCAGAAAATCATCCAAAAAAAAAGGAAAGACTATAGTCTTTGCTCATTTTTTGGAAAAAAATTTGACCCCTTCAGATCTCGCCCGGTTTTTCCCAGAATGTTATTTGGGGGTTGTACACTTGGAAATTACCCGACAAACTTCCCCCAGCCCTTCCCATCCCTTGCCGCGTGGTCAGGAAACGTTCAGGAATGGATTCTTTCTGAATTTTTTCTGAACAAATGGGAGGGGTTGAGGGATGTTTGGCACATATTTTTCAAGTGTTTAGACTCCATATTACATTCTGGGAATTTTAGAAGGAAATCGGAAAGGGTCAGAAAATCATCCAAAAAAAAAGGAAAGACTATAGTCTTTGCTCATTTTTTGGAAAAAAATTTGACCCCTTCAGATCTCGCCCGGTTTTTCCCAGAATGTTATTTGGGGGTTGTACACTTGGAAATTACCCGACAAACTTCCCCCAGCCCTTCCCATCCCTTGCCGCGTGGTCAGGAAACGTTCAGGTTTTGAAACCTTTCTGAATTTTTTCTGAACAAATGGGAGGGGTTGAGGGATGTTTGGCACATATTTTTCAAGTGTTTAGACTCCATATTACATTCTGGGAATTTTAGAAGGAAATCGGAAAGGGTCAGAAAATCATCCAAAAAAAAAGGAAAGACTATAGTCTTTGCTCATTTTTTGGAAAAAAATTTGACCCCTTCAGATCTCGCCCGGTTTTTCCCAGAATGTTATTTGGGGGTTGTACACTTGGAAATTACCCGACAAACTTCCCCCAGCCCTTCCCATCCCTTGCCGCGTGGTCAGGAAACGTTCAGGAATGGATTCTTTCTGAATTTTTTCTGAACAAGTGGGAGGGGTTGAGGGATGTTTGGCACATATTTTTCAAGTGTTTAGACTCCATATTACATTCTGGGAATTTTAGAAGGAAATCGGAAAGGGTCAGAAAATCATCCAAAAAAAAAGGAAAGACTATAGTCTTTGCTCATTTTTTGGAAAAAAATTTGACCCCTTCAGATCTCGCCCGGTTTTTCCCAGAATGTTATTTGGGGGTTGTACACTTGGAAATTACCCGACAAACTTCCCCCAGCCCTTCCCATCCCTTGCCGCGTGGTCAGGAAACGTTCAGGTTTTGAAACCTTTCTGAATTTTTTCTGAACAAATGGGAGGGGTTGAGGGATGTTTGGCACATATTTTTCAAGTGTTTAGACTCCATATTACATTCTGGGAATTTTAGAAGGAAATCGGAAAGGGTCAGAAAATCATCCAAAAAAAAAGGAAAGACTATAGTCTTTGCTCATTTTTTGGAAAAAAATTTGACCCCTTCAGATCTCGCCCGGTTTTTCCCAGAATGTTATTTGGGGGTTGTACACTTGGAAATTACCCGACAAACTTCCCCCAGCCCTTCCCATCCCTTGCCGCGTGGTCAGGAAACGTTCAGGTTTTGAAACCTTTCTGAATTTTTTCTGAACAAATGGGAGGGGTTGAGGGATGTTTGGCACATATTTTTCAAGTGTTTAGACTCCATATTACATTCTGGGAATTTTAGAAGGAAATCGGAAAGGGTCAGAAAATCATCCAAAAAAAAAGGAAAGACTATAGTCTTTGCTCATTTTTTGGAAAAAAATTTGACCCCTTCAGATCTCGCCCGGTTTTTCCCAGAATGTTATTTGGGGGTTGTACACTTGGAAATTACCCGACAAACTTCCCCCAGCCCTTCCCATCCCTTGCCGCGTGGTCAGGAAACGTTCAGGTTTTGAAACCTTTCTGAATTTTTTCTGAACAAATGGGAGGGGTTGAGGGATGTTTGGCACATATTTTTCAAGTGTTTAGACTCCATATTACATTCTGGGAATTTTAGAAGGAAATCGGAAAGGGTCAGAAAATCATCCAAAAAAAAAGGAAAGACTATAGTCTTTGCTCATTTTTTGGAAAAAAATTTGACCCCTTCAGATCTCGCCCGGTTTTTCCCAGAATGTTATTTGGGGGTTGTACACTTGGAAATTACCCGACAAACTTCCCCCAGCCCTTCCCATCCCTTGCCGCGTGGTCAGGAAACGTTCAGGTTTTGAAACCTTTCTGAATTTTTTCTGAACAAATGGGAGGGGTTGAGGGATGTTTGGCACATATTTTTCAAGTGTTTAGACTCCATATTACATTCTGGGAATTTTAGAAGGAAATCGGAAAGGGTCAGAAAATCATCCAAAAAAAAAGGAAAGACTATAGTCTTTGCTCATTTTTTGGAAAAAAATTTGACCCCTTCAGATCTCGCCCGGTTTTTCCCAGAATGTTATTTGGGGGTTGTACACTTGGAAATTACCCGACAAACTTCCCCCAGCCCTTCCCATCCCTTGCCGCGTGGTCAGGAAACGTTCAGGAATGGATTCTTTCTGAATTTTTTCTGAACAAATGGGAGGGGTTGAGGGATGTTTGGCACATATTTTTCAAGTGTTTAGACTCCATATTACATTCTGGGAATTTTAGAAGGAAATCGGAAAGGGTCAGAAAATCATCCAAAAAAAAAGGAAAGACTATAGTCTTTGCTCATTTTTTGGAAAAAAATTTGACCCCTTCAGATCTCGCCCGGTTTTTCCCAGAATGTTATTTGGGGGTTGTACACTTGGAAATTACCCGACAAACTTCCCCCAGCCCTTCCCATCCCTTGCCGCGTGGTCAGGAAACGTTCAGGAATGGATTCTTTCTGAATTTTTTCTGAACAAATGGGAGGGGTTGAGGGATGTTTGGCACATATTTTTCAAGTGTTTAGACTCCATATTACATTCTGGGAATTTTAGAAGGAAATCGGAAAGGGTCAGAAAATCATCCAAAAAAAAAGGAAAGACTATAGTCTTTGCTCATTTTTTGGAAAAAAATTTGACCCCTTCAGATCTCGCCCGGTTTTTCCCAGAATGTTATTTGGGGGTTGTACACTTGGAAATTACCCGACAAACTTCCCCCAGCCCTTCCCATCCCTTGCCGCGTGGTCAGGAAACGTTCAGGAATGGATTCTTTCTGAATTTTTTCTGAACAAATGGGAGGGGTTGAGGGATGTTTGGCACATATTTTTCAAGTGTTTAGACTCCATATTACATTCTGGGAATTTTAGAAGGAAATCGGAAAGGGTCAGAAAATCATCCAAAAAAAAAGGAAAGACTATAGTCTTTGCTCATTTTTTGGAAAAAAATTTGACCCCTTCAGATCTCGCCCGGTTTTTCCCAGAATGTTATTTGGGGGTTGTACACTTGGAAATTACCCGACAAACTTCCCCCAGCCCTTCCCATCCCTTGCCGCGTGGTCAGGAAACGTTCAGGAATGGATTCTTTCTGAATTTTTTCTGAACAAATGGGAGGGGTTGAGGGATGTTTGGCACATATTTTTCAAGTGTTTAGACTCCATATTACATTCTGGGAATTTTAGAAGGAAATCGGAAAGGGTCAGAAAATCATCCAAAAAAAAAGGAAAGACTATAGTCTTTGCTCATTTTTTGGAAAAAAATTTGACCCCTTCAGATCTCGCCCGGTTTTTCCCAGAATGTTATTTGGGGGTTGTACACTTGGAAATTACCCGACAAACTTCCCCCAGCCCTTCCCATCCCTTGCCGCGTGGTCAGGAAACGTTCAGGTTTTGAAACCTTTCTGAATTTTTTCTGAACAAATGGGAGGGGTTGAGGGATGTTTGGCACATATTTTTCAAGTGTTTAGACTCCATATTACATTCTGGGAATTTTAGAAGGAAATCGGAAAGGGTCAGAAAATCATCCAAAAAAAAAGGAAAGACTATAGTCTTTGCTCATTTTTTGGAAAAAAATTTGACCCCTTCAGATCTCGCCCGGTTTTTCCCAGAATGTTATTTGGGGGTTGTACACTTGGAAATTACCCGACAAACTTCCCCCAGCCCTTCCCATCCCTTGCCGCGTGGTCAGGAAACGTTCAGGAATGGATTCTTTCTGAATTTTTTCTGAACAAATGGGAGGGGTTGAGGGATGTTTGGCACATATTTTTCAAGTGTTTAGACTCCATATTACATTCTGGGAATTTTAGAAGGAAATCGGAAAGGGTCAGAAAATCATCCAAAAAAAAAGGAAAGACTATAGTCTTTGCTCATTTTTTGGAAAAAAATTTGACCCCTTCAGATCTCGCCCGGTTTTTCCCAGAATGTTATTTGGGGGTTGTACACTTGGAAATTACCCGACAAACTTCCCCCAGCCCTTCCCATCCCTTGCCGCGTGGTCAGGAAACGTTCAGGAATGGATTCTTTCTGAATTTTTTCTGAACAAATGGGAGGGGTTGAGGGATGTTTGGCACATATTTTTCAAGTGTTTAGACTCCATATTACATTCTGGGAATTTTAGAAGGAAATCGGAAAGGGTCAGAAAATCATCCAAAAAAAAAGGAAAGACTATAGTCTTTGCTCATTTTTTGGAAAAAAATTTGACCCCTTCAGATCTCGCCCGGTTTTTCCCAGAATGTTATTTGGGGGTTGTACACTTGGAAATTACCCGACAAACTTCCCCCAGCCCTTCCCATCCCTTGCCGCGTGGTCAGGAAACGTTCAGGTTTTGAAACCTTTCTGAATTTTTTCTGAACAAATGGGAGGGGTTGAGGGATGTTTGGCACATATTTTTCAAGTGTTTAGACTCCATATTACATTCTGGGAATTTTAGAAGGAAATCGGAAAGGGTCAGAAAATCATCCAAAAAAAAAGGAAAGACTATAGTCTTTGCTCATTTTTTGGAAAAAAATTTGACCCCTTCAGATCTCGCCCGGTTTTTCCCAGAATGTTATTTGGGGGTTGTACACTTGGAAATTACCCGACAAACTTCCCCCAGCCCTTCCCATCCCTTGCCGCGTGGTCAGGAAACGTTCAGGTTTTGAAACCTTTCTGAATTTTTTCTGAACAAATGGGAGGGGTTGAGGGATGTTTGGCACATATTTTTCAAGTGTTTAGACTCCATATTACATTCTGGGAATTTTAGAAGGAAATCGGAAAGGGTCAGAAAATCATCCAAAAAAAAAGGAAAGACTATAGTCTTTGCTCATTTTTTGGAAAAAAATTTGACCCCTTCAGATCTCGCCCGGTTTTTCCCAGAATGTTATTTGGGGGTTGTACACTTGGAAATTACCCGACAAACTTCCCCCAGCCCTTCCCATCCCTTGCCGCGTGGTCAGGAAACGTTCAGGTTTTGAAACCTTTCTGAATTTTTTCTGAACAAATGGGAGGGGTTGAGGGATGTTTGGCACATATTTTTCAAGTGTTTAGACTCCATATTACATTCTGGGAATTTTAGAAGGAAATCGGAAAGGGTCAGAAAATCATCCAAAAAAAAAGGAAAGACTATAGTCTTTGCTCATTTTTTGGAAAAAAATTTGACCCCTTCAGATCTCGCCCGGTTTTTCCCAGAATGTTATTTGGGGGTTGTACACTTGGAAATTACCCGACAAACTTCCCCCAGCCCTTCCCATCCCTTGCCGCGTGGTCAGGAAACGTTCAGGTTTTGAAACCTTTCTGAATTTTTTCTGAACAAATGGGAGGGGTTGAGGGATGTTTGGCACATATTTTTCAAGTGTTTAGACTCCATATTACATTCTGGGAATTTTAGAAGGAAATCGGAAAGGGTCAGAAAATCATCCAAAAAAAAAGGAAAGACTATAGTCTTTGCTCATTTTTTGGAAAAAAATTTGACCCCTTCAGATCTCGCCCGGTTTTTCCCAGAATGTTATTTGGGGGTTGTACACTTGGAAATTACCCGACAAACTTCCCCCAGCCCTTCCCATCCCTTGCCGCGTGGTCAGGAAACGTTCAGGTTTTGAAACCTTTCTGAATTTTTTCTGAACAAATGGGAGGGGTTGAGGGATGTTTGGCACATATTTTTCAAGTGTTTAGACTCCATATTACATTCTGGGAATTTTAGAAGGAAATCGGAAAGGGTCAGAAAATCATCCAAAAAAAAAGGAAAGACTATAGTCTTTGCTCATTTTTTGGAAAAAAATTTGACCCCTTCAGATCTCGCCCGGTTTTTCCCAGAATGTTATTTGGGGGTTGTACACTTGGAAATTACCCGACAAACTTCCCCCAGCCCTTCCCATCCCTTGCCGCGTGGTCAGGAAACGTTCAGGTTTTGAAACCTTTCTGAATTTTTTCTGAACAAATGGGAGGGGTTGAGGGATGTTTGGCACATATTTTTCAAGTGTTTAGACTCCATATTACATTCTGGGAATTTTAGAAGGAAATCGGAAAGGGTCAGAAAATCATCCAAAAAAAAAGGAAAGACTATAGTCTTTGCTCATTTTTTGGAAAAAAATTTGACCCCTTCAGATCTCGCCCGGTTTTTCCCAGAATGTTATTTGGGGGTTGTACACTTGGAAATTACCCGACAAACTTCCCCCAGCCCTTCCCATCCCTTGCCGCGTGGTCAGGAAACGTTCAGGTTTTGAAACCTTTCTGAATTTTTTCTGAACAAATGGGAGGGGTTGAGGGATGTTTGGCACATATTTTTCAAGTGTTTAGACTCCATATTACATTCTGGGAATTTTAGAAGGAAATCGGAAAGGGTCAGAAAATCATCCAAAAAAAAAGGAAAGACTATAGTCTTTGCTCATTTTTTGGAAAAAAATTTGACCCCTTCAGATCTCGCCCGGTTTTTCCCAGAATGTTATTTGGGGGTTGTACACTTGGAAATTACCCGACAAACTTCCCCCAGCCCTTCCCATCCCTTGCCGCGTGGTCAGGAAACGTTCAGGTTTTGAAACCTTTCTGAATTTTTTCTGAACAAATGGGAGGGGTTGAGGGATGTTTGGCACATATTTTTCAAGTGTTTAGACTCCATATTACATTCTGGGAATTTTAGAAGGAAATCGGAAAGGGTCAGAAAATCATCCAAAAAAAAAGGAAAGACTATAGTCTTTGCTCATTTTTTGGAAAAAAATTTGACCCCTTCAGATCTCGCCCGGTTTTTCCCAGAATGTTATTTGGGGGTTGTACACTTGGAAATTACCCGACAAACTTCCCCCAGCCCTTCCCATCCCTTGCCGCGTGGTCAGGAAACGTTCAGGAATGGATTCTTTCTGAATTTTTTCTGAACAAATGGGAGGGGTTGAGGGATGTTTGGCACATATTTTTCAAGTGTTTAGACTCCATATTACATTCTGGGAATTTTAGAAGGAAATCGGAAAGGGTCAGAAAATCATCCAAAAAAAAAGGAAAGACTATAGTCTTTGCTCATTTTTTGGAAAAAAATTTGACCCCTTCAGATCTCGCCCGTTTTTTCCCAGAATGTTATTTGGGGGTTGTACACTTGGAAATTACCCGACAAACTTCCCCCAGCCCTTCCCATCCCTTGCCGCGTGGTCAGGAAACGTTCAGGAATGGATTCTTTCTGAATTTTTTCTGAACAAATGGGAGGGGTTGAGGGATGTTTGGCACATATTTTTCAAGTGTTTAGACTCCATATTACATTCTGGGAATTTTAGAAGGAAATCGGAAAGGGTCAGAAAATCATCCAAAAAAAAAGGAAAGACTATAGTCTTTGCTCATTTTTTGGAAAAAAATTTGACCCCTTCAGATCTCGCCCGTTTTTTCCCAGAATGTTATTTGGGGGTTGTACACTTGGAAATTACCCGACAAACTTCCCCCAGCCCTTCCCATCCCTTGCCGCGTGGTCAGGAAACGTTCAGGAATGGATTCTTTCTGAATTTTTTCTGAACAAATGGGAGGGGTTGAGGGATGTTTGGCACATATTTTTCAAGTGTTTAGACTCCATATTACATTCTGGGAATTTTAGAAGGAAATCGGAAAGGGTCAGAAAATCATCCAAAAAAAAAGGAAAGACTATAGTCTTTGCTCATTTTTTGGAAAAAAATTTGACCCCTTCAGATCTCGCCCGTTTTTTCCCAGAATGTTATTTGGGGGTTGTACACTTGGAAATTACCCGACAAACTTCCCCCAGCCCTTCCCATCCCTTGCCGCGTGGTCAGGAAACGTTCAGGAATGGATTCTTTCTGAATTTTTTCTGAACAAATGGGAGGGGTTGAGGGATGTTTGGCACATATTTTTCAAGTGTTTAGACTCCATATTACATTCTGGGAATTTTAGAAGGAAATCGGAAAGGGTCAGAAAATCATCCAAAAAAAAAGGAAAGACTATAGTCTTTGCTCATTTTTTGGAAAAAAATTTGACCCCTTCAGATCTCGCCCGGTTTTTCCCAGAATGTTATTTGGGGGTTGTACACTTGGAAATTACCCGACAAACTTCCCCCAGCCCTTCCCATCCCTTGCCGCGTGGTCAGGAAACGTTCAGGAATGGATTCTTTTGAAACCTTTCTGAATTTTTTCTGAACAAATGGGAGGGGTTGAGGGATGTTTGGCACATATTTTTCAAGTGTTTAGACTCCATATTACATTCTGGGAATTTTAGAAGGAAATCGGAAAGGGTCAGAAAATCATCCAAAAAAAAAGGAAAGACTATAGTCTTTGCTCATTTTTTGGAAAAAATTTGACCCCTTCAGATCTCGCCCGGTTTTTCCCAGAATGTTATTTGGGGGTTGTACACTTGGAAATTACCCGACAAACTTCCCCCAGCCCTTCCCATCCCTTGCCGCGTGGTCAGGAAACGTTCAGGAATGGATTCTTTCTGAATTTTTTCTGAACAAATGGGAGGGGTTGAGGGATGTTTGGCACATATTTTTCAAGTGTTTAGACTCCATATTACATTCTGGGAATTTTAGAAGGAAATCGGAAAGGGTCAGAAAATCATCCAAAAAAAAAGGAAAGACTATAGTCTTTGCTCATTTTTTGGAAAAAAATTTGACCCCTTCAGATCTCGCCCGTTTTTTCCCAGAATGTTATTTGGGGGTTGTACACTTGGAAATTACCCGACAAACTTCCCCCAGCCCTTCCCATCCCTTGCCGCGTGGTCAGGAAACGTTCAGGAATGGATTCTTTCTGAATTTTTTCTGAACAAATGGGAGGGGTTGAGGGATGTTTGGCACATATTTTTCAAGTGTTTAGACTCCATATTACATTCTGGGAATTTTAGAAGGAAATCGGAAAGGGTCAGAAAATCATCCAAAAAAAAAGGAAAGACTATAGTCTTTGCTCATTTTTTGGAAAAAAATTTGACCCCTTCAGATCTCGCCCGTTTTTTCCCAGAATGTTATTTGGGGGTTGTACACTTGGAAATTACCCGACAAACTTCCCCCAGCCCTTCCCATCCCTTGCCGCGTGGTCAGGAAACGTTCAGGAATGGATTCTTTCTGAATTTTTTCTGAACAAATGGGAGGGGTTGAGGGATGTTTGGCACATATTTTTCAAGTGTTTAGACTCCATATTACATTCTGGGAATTTTAGAAGGAAATCGGAAAGGGTCAGAAAATCATCCAAAAAAAAAGGAAAGACTATAGTCTTTGCTCATTTTTTGGAAAAAAATTTGACCCCTTCAGATCTCGCCCGTTTTTTCCCAGAATGTTATTTGGGGGTTGTACACTTGGAAATTACCCGACAAACTTCCCCCAGCCCTTCCCATCCCTTGCCGCGTGGTCAGGAAACGTTCAGGAATGGATTCTTTCTGAATTTTTTCTGAACAAATGGGAGGGGTTGAGGGATGTTTGGCACATATTTTTCAAGTGTTTAGACTCCATATTACATTCTGGGAATTTTAGAAGGAAATCGGAAAGGGTCAGAAAATCATCCAAAAAAAAAGGAAAGACTATAGTCTTTGCTCATTTTTTGGAAAAAAATTTGACCCCTTCAGATCTCGCCCGTTTTTTCCCAGAATGTTATTTGGGGGTTGTACACTTGGAAATTACCCGACAAACTTCCCCCAGCCCTTCCCATCCCTTGCCGCGTGGTCAGGAAACGTTCAGGTTTTGAAACCTTTCTGAATTTTTTCTGAACAAATGGGAGGGGTTGAGGGATGTTTGGCACATATTTTTCAAGTGTTTAGACTCCATATTACATTCTGGGAATTTTAGAAGGAAATCGGAAAGGGTCAGAAAATCATCCAAAAAAAAAGGAAAGACTATAGTCTTTGCTCATTTTTTGGAAAAAAATTTGACCCCTTCAGATCTCGCCCGGTTTTTCCCAGAATGTTATTTGGGGGTTGTACACTTGGAAATTACCCGACAAACTTCCCCCAGCCCTTCCCATCCCTTGCCGCGTGGTCAGGAAACGTTCAGGTTTTGAAACCTTTCTGAATTTTTTCTGAACAAATGGGAGGGGTTGAGGGATGTTTGGCACATATTTTTCAAGTGTTTAGACTCCATATTACATTCTGGGAATTTTAGAAGGAAATCGGAAAGGGTCAGAAAATCATCCAAAAAAAAAGGAAAGACTATAGTCTTTGCTCATTTTTTGGAAAAAAATTTGACCCCTTCAGATCTCGCCCGGTTTTTCCCAGAATGTTATTTGGGGGTTGTACACTTGGAAATTACCCGACAAACTTCCCCCAGCCCTTCCCATCCCTTGCCGCGTGGTCAGGAAACGTTCAGGAATGGATTCTTTCTGAATTTTTTCTGAACAAATGGGAGGGGTTGAGGGATGTTTGGCACATATTTTTCAAGTGTTTAGACTCCATATTACATTCTGGGAATTTTAGAAGGAAATCGGAAAGGGTCAGAAAATCATCCAAAAAAAAAGGAAAGACTATAGTCTTTGCTCATTTTTTGGAAAAAAATTTGACCCCTTCAGATCTCGCCCGTTTTTTCCCAGAATGTTATTTGGGGGTTGTACACTTGGAAATTACCCGACAAACTTCCCCCAGCCCTTCCCATCCCTTGCCGCGTGGTCAGGAAACGTTCAGGTTTTGAAACCTTTCTGAATTTTTTCTGAACAAATGGGAGGGGTTGAGGGATGTTTGGCACATATTTTTCAAGTGTTTAGACTCCATATTACATTCTGGGAATTTTAGAAGGAAATCGGAAAGGGTCAGAAAATCATCCAAAAAAAAAGGAAAGACTATAGTCTTTGCTCATTTTTTGGAAAAAAATTTGACCCCTTCAGATCTCGCCCGGTTTTTCCCAGAATGTTATTTGGGGGTTGTACACTTGGAAATTACCCGACAAACTTCCCCCAGCCCTTCCCATCCCTTGCCGCGTGGTCAGGAAACGTTCAGGAATGGATTCTTTCTGAATTTTTTCTGAACAAATGGGAGGGGTTGAGGGATGTTTGGCACATATTTTTCAAGTGTTTAGACTCCATATTACATTCTGGGAATTTTAGAAGGAAATCGGAAAGGGTCAGAAAATCATCCAAAAAAAAAGGAAAGACTATAGTCTTTGCTCATTTTTTGGAAAAAAATTTGACCCCTTCAGATCTCGCCCGGTTTTTCCCAGAATGTTATTTGGGGGTTGTACACTTGGAAATTACCCGACAAACTTCCCCCAGCCCTTCCCATCCCTTGCCGCGTGGTCAGGAAACGTTCAGGTTTTGAAACCTTTCTGAATTTTTTCTGAACAAATGGGAGGGGTTGAGGGATGTTTGGCACATATTTTTCAAGTGTTTAGACTCCATATTACATTCTGGGAATTTTAGAAGGAAATCGGAAAGGGTCAGAAAATCATCCAAAAAAAAAGGAAAGACTATAGTCTTTGCTCATTTTTTGGAAAAAAATTTGACCCCTTCAGATCTCGCCCGGTTTTTCCCAGAATGTTATTTGGGGGTTGTACACTTGGAAATTACCCGACAAACTTCCCCCAGCCCTTCCCATCCCTTGCCGCGTGGTCAGGAAACGTTCAGGAATGGATTCTTTCTGAATTTTTTCTGAACAAATGGGAGGGGTTGAGGGATGTTTGGCACATATTTTTCAAGTGTTTAGACTCCATATTACATTCTGGGAATTTTAGAAGGAAATCGGAAAGGGTCAGAAAATCATCCAAAAAAAAAGGAAAGACTATAGTCTTTGCTCATTTTTTGGAAAAAAATTTGACCCCTTCAGATCTCGCCCGTTTTTTCCCAGAATGTTATTTGGGGGTTGTACACTTGGAAATTACCCGACAAACTTCCCCCAGCCCTTCCCATCCCTTGCCGCGTGGTCAGGAAACGTTCAGGTTTTGAAACCTTTCTGAATTTTTTCTGAACAAATGGGAGGGGTTGAGGGATGTTTGGCACATATTTTTCAAGTGTTTAGACTCCATATTACATTCTGGGAATTTTAGAAGGAAATCGGAAAGGGTCAGAAAATCATCCAAAAAAAAAGGAAAGACTATAGTCTTTGCTCATTTTTTGGAAAAAAATTTGACCCCTTCAGATCTCGCCCGGTTTTTCCCAGAATGTTATTTGGGGGTTGTACACTTGGAAATTACCCGACAAACTTCCCCCAGCCCTTCCCATCCCTTGCCGCGTGGTCAGGAAACGTTCAGGAATGGATTCTTTCTGAATTTTTTCTGAACAAATGGGAGGGGTTGAGGGATGTTTGGCACATATTTTTCAAGTGTTTAGACTCCATATTACATTCTGGGAATTTTAGAAGGAAATCGGAAAGGGTCAGAAAATCATCCAAAAAAAAAGGAAAGACTATAGTCTTTGCTCATTTTTTGGAAAAAAATTTGACCCCTTCAGATCTCGCCCGGTTTTTCCCAGAATGTTATTTGGGGGTTGTACACTTGGAAATTACCCGACAAACTTCCCCCAGCCCTTCCCATCCCTTGCCGCGTGGTCAGGAAACGTTCAGGAATGGATTCTTTTTGAAACCTTTCTGAATTTTTTCTGAACAAATGGGAGGGGTTGAGGGATGTTTGGCACATATTTTTCAAGTGTTTAGACTCCATATTACATTCTGGGAATTTTAGAAGGAAATCGGAAAGGGTCAGAAAATCATCCAAAAAAAAAGGAAAGACTATAGTCTTTGCTCATTTTTTGGAAAAAATTTGACCCCTTCAGATCTCGCCCGGTTTTTCCCAGAATGTTATTTGGGGGTTGTACACTTGGAAATTACCCGACAAACTTCCCCCAGCCCTTCCCATCCCTTGCCGCGTGGTCAGGAAACGTTCAGGAATGGATTCTTTCTGAATTTTTTCTGAACAAATGGGAGGGGTTGAGGGATGTTTGGCACATATTTTTCAAGTGTTTAGACTCCATATTACATTCTGGGAATTTTAGAAGGAAATCGGAAAGGGTCAGAAAATCATC
This sequence comes from Hemicrepidius hirtus, assembly GCA_963082805.1. Taxonomy (NCBI): domain Eukaryota; kingdom Metazoa; phylum Arthropoda; class Insecta; order Coleoptera; family Elateridae; genus Hemicrepidius; species Hemicrepidius hirtus. Next base: position 355,652 of record OY720162.1, read on the forward strand.
CAAAAAAAAAGGAAAGACTATAGTCTTTGCTCATTTTTTGGAAAAAAATTTGACCCCTTCAGATCTCGCCCGGTTTTTCCCAGAATGTTATTTGGGGGTTGTACACTTGGAAATTACCCGACAAACTTCCCCCAGCCCTTCCCATCCCTTGCCGCGTGGTCAGGAAACGTTCAGGAATGGATTCTTTCTGAATTTTTTCTGAACAAATGGGAGGGGTTGAGGGATGTTTGGCACATATTTTTCAAGTGTTTAGACTCCATATTACATTCTGGGAATTTTAGAAGGAAATCGGAAAGGGTCAGAAAATCATCCAAAAAAAAAGGAAAGACTATAGTCTTTGCTCATTTTTTGGAAAAAAATTTGACCCCTTCAGATCTCGCCCGGTTTTTCCCAGAATGTTATTTGGGGGTTGTACACTTGGAAATTACCCGACAAACTTCCCCCAGCCCTTCCCATCCCTTGCCGCGTGGTCAGGAAACGTTCAGGAATGGATTCTTTTTGAAACCTTTCTGAATTTTTTCTGAACAAATGGGAGGGGTTGAGGGATGTTTGGCACATATTTTTCAAGTGTTTAGACTCCATATTACATTCTGGGAATTTTAGAAGGAAATCGGAAAGGGTCAGAAAATCATCCAAAAAAAAAGGAAAGACTATAGTCTTTGCTCATTTTTTGGAAAAAATTTGACCCCTTCAGATCTCGCCCGGTTTTTCCCAGAATGTTATTTGGGGGTTGTACACTTGGAAATTACCCGACAAACTTCCCCCAGCCCTTCCCATCCCTTGCCGCGTGGTCAGGAAACGTTCAGGAATGGATTCTTTCTGAATTTTTTCTGAACAAATGGGAGGGGTTGAGGGATGTTTGGCACATATTTTTCAAGTGTTTAGACTCCATATTACATTCTGGGAATTTTAGAAGGAAATCGGAAAGGGTCAGAAAATCATCCAAAAAAAAAGGAAAGACTATAGTCTTTGCTCATTTTTTGGAAAAAAATTTGACCCCTTCAGATCTCGCCCGGTTTTTCCCAGAATGTTATTTGGGGGTTGTACACTTGGAAATTACCCGACAAACTTCCCCCAGCCCTTCCCATCCCTTGCCGCGTGGTCAGGAAACGTTCAGGAATGAAAGCTTTCTAAATTTTTTCTGAACAAATGGGAGGGGTTGAGGGATGTTTGGCACATATTTTTCAAGTGTTTAGACTCCATATTACATTCTGGGAATTTTAGAAGGAAATCGGAAAGGGTCAGAAAATCATCCAAAAAAAAAGGAAAGACTATAGTCTTTGCTCATTTTTTGGAAAAAAATTTGACCCCTTCAGATCTCGCCCGGTTTTTCCCAGAATGTTATTTGGGGGTTGTACACTTGGAAATTACCCGACAAACTTCCCCCAGCCCTTCCCATCCCTTGCCGCGTGGTCAGGAAACGTTCAGGAATGAAAGCTTTCTAAATTTTTTCTGAACAAATGGGAGGGGTTGAGGGATGTTTGGCACATATTTTTCAAGTGTTTAGACTCCATATTACATTCTGGGAATTTTAGAAGGAAATCGGAAAGGGTCAGAAAATCATCCAAAAAAAAAGGAAAGACTATAGTCTTTGCTCATTTTTTGGAAAAAAATTTGACCCCTTCAGATCTCGCCCGGTTTTTCCCAGAATGTTATTTGGGGGTTGTACACTTGGAAATTACCCGACAAACTTCCCCCAGCCCTTCCCATCCCTTGCCGCGTGGTCAGGAAACGTTCAGGAATGAAAGCTTTCTAAATTTTTTCTGAACAAATGGGAGGGGTTGAGGGATGTTTGGCACATATTTTTCAAGTGTTTAGACTCCATATTACATTCTGGGAATTTTAGAAGGAAATCGGAAAGGGTCAGAAAATCATCCAAAAAAAAAGGAAAGACTATAGTCTTTGCTCATTTTTTGGAAAAAAATTTGACCCCTTCAGATCTCGCCCGGTTTTTCCCAGAATGTTATTTGGGGGTTGTACACTTGGAAATTACCCGACAAACTTCCCCCAGCCCTTCCCATCCCTTGCCGCGTGGTCAGGAAACGTTCAGGAATGAAAGCTTTCTAAATTTTTTCTGAACAAATGGGAGGGGTTGAGGGATGTTTGGCACATATTTTTCAAGTGTTTAGACTCCATATTACATTCTGGGAATTTTAGAAGGAAATCGGAAAGGGTCAGAAAATCATCCAAAAAAAAAGGAAAGACTATAGTCTTTGCTCATTTTTTGGAAAAAAATTTGACCCCTTCAGATCTCGCCCGGTTTTTCCCAGAATGTTATTTGGGGGTTGTACACTTGGAAATTACCCGACAAACTTCCCCCAGCCCTTCCCATCCCTTGCCGCGTGGTCAGGAAACGTTCAGGAATGAAAGCTTTCTAAATTTTTTCTGAACAAATGGGAGGGGTTGAGGGATGTTTGGCACATATTTTTCAAGTGTTTAGACTCCATATTACATTCTGGGAATTTTAGAAGGAAATCGGAAAGGGTCAGAAAATCATCCAAAAAAAAAGGAAAGACTATAGTCTTTGCTCATTTTTTGGAAAAAAATTTGACCCCTTCAGATCTCGCCCGGTTTTTCCCAGAATGTTATTTGGGGGTTGTACACTTGGAAATTACCCGACAAACTTCCCCCAGCCCTTCCCATCCCTTGCCGCGTGGTCAGGAAACGTTCAGGTTTTGAAACCTTTCTGAATTTTTTCTGAACAAATGGGAGGGGTTGAGGGATGTTTGGCACATATTTTTCAAGTGTTTAGACTCCATATTACATTCTGGGAATTTTAGAAGGAAATCGGAAAGGGTCAGAAAATCATCCAAAAAAAAAGGAAAGACTATAGTCTTTGCTCATTTTTTGGAAAAAAATTTGACCCCTTCAGATCTCGCCCGGTTTTTCTCAGAATGTTATTTGGGGGTTGTACACTTGGAAATTACCCGACAAACTTCCCCCAGCCCTTCCCATCCCTTGCCGCGTGGCCAGGAAACGTTCAGGTTTTGAAACCTTTCTGAATTTTTTCTGAACAAATGGGAGGGGTTGAGGGATGTTTGGCACATATTTTTCAAGTGTTTAGACTCCATATTACATTCTGGGAATTTTAGAAGGAAATCGGAAAGGGTCAGAAAATCATCCAAAAAAAAAGGAAAGACTATAGTCTTTGCTCATTTTTTGGAAAAAAATTTGACCCCTTCAGATCTCGCCCGGTTTTTCCCAGAATGTTATTTGGGGGTTGTACACTTGGAAATTACCCGACAAACTTCCCCCAGCCCTTCCCATCCCTTGCCGCGTGGTCAGGAAACGTTCAGGAATGGATTCTTTCTGAATTTTTTCTGAACAAATGGGAGGGGTTGAGGGATGTTTGGCACATATTTTTCAAGTGTTTAGACTCCATATTACATTCTGGGAATTTTAGAAGGAAATCGGAAAGGGTCAGAAAATCATCCAAAAAAAAAGGAAAGACTATAGTCTTTGCTCATTTTTTGGAAAAAAATTTGACCCCTTCAGATCTCGCCCGGTTTTTCCCAGATAAGAAATTTAAGCGCGGATGTTACAAGGTTTGTACCGTCTGCTCTTCGAGTGAAAAGGGAGGATAAGAAACAAAAATCGAACACTCGGGCTGCGTTAGTGAATGAACTTAAACAGAAAGAGATGATGGCGCATATTCCTGTTGCGAAACAACAAACGAAAGATGATGCGTACATGCAGTTTATGAAAGAGATGCAAGGTTTACTTTAGTGTTGTAAAAGTGGAGGGGGGAGAGTATTGAAGTTTGTAATAATTGTGAATGTGTATAGATAGTGATTTTTACGAGTTAATTAAAGGCTAGGCCTTTTTATTTCTTGGGAAATAAATTGGGGCAGTTCCAAACATTACATATTGTGTCGACTCTTTTCTTTTTATGTCCACAGCCCCCGAGATGAGATCAACCCGAAGGTAACTCAATCAATTGGGTTGGGAAAGGTGTCCACAACTTGTTTGCAGTATAATAGTATATTATTCAACGAGCATGTTAGGATGGCTATTATTCACGACGGTTACATTTACGAAACGAACCGCAGGTGAGTTTCGTAAATAACCGGAGTGAATAATAGCCAATAACATGCGAGTTAAATACTATACTTTGTCCACGACTATTGCTAAATAACAACAATTTTTGTAAAAATTTATAATTACCAGAAACATTTTTTTAAAAACTTCATCTAATCAGCCATGACATTGTACTACCTATATCAAAGGCAGCAATTGTTTTTGACGTTATTCGAGAAACGTCAAAAAATTAATACTGTCGCGAGAGTTTGCTTTTGCAAGTATTTTGTATTAAAAAAGTTAAAAATGGACAAAATAACTTCTTTAAGTTTGACAGGGCCTCGAAACTAAGTTGGAGTATGTTGTATTGTATTGCATTGTATTTTGACATTTCTGATTTTCACGTGAGAGTGAATTATGAGTCATAATTCACTCCCATAATTCACGGCAATTTATTATGGGTAGTCTTATGTTTAACAAAACACATAAATAATCGATGTATAATTTAGTAGTCGTGGATAAAAGGTATTTATTTATCAATTTTAAGGAAAAATACGCCGCATCCTATATAATAATTAATTTTTTGAATGTTTGTGTTCGCCATCTATTGGAATTATGGTGAACTGCTCGTTCCTAAAGTGTTTTTTCGTGAAATTCTTTAAGCACAATCGGTAAAGAAATTCTCTTCCTTATCGACTTATGGCGCTGTCTAAATTGATGCCTGCCTTAAAATAAGAAAATTAAAATAAATGTCTGCTTTTAATGATTTTTTTAACTAAAAGTAACTATTAACATAAAATAGTTATTTGTATACCAAGGACGCGAAATGTGTCTTTATCGTACCGAGAGAAAATTGTCGCCGAGGCCGCTTGCGGCCGAGGAAAGACAATCTCGAGGGCGCTAAAGAATTTCGCGGACAAGGTATACACAATATTTTTTGTGCAACCGTAAAAAATGCGTAATTGTAAATGTTATTGCTTTTAGAAAACCTACAGCTTAATTCATTGTAAATAGAAAAACGGCTTTCAGTTAGCGCGTTACTATGGATATGGAGTAAATAAAACAATTAGTTTTGTATAAATTACAATGATTTTTACTTTAGAGGCCGCTACCCATAGCAGCGGCCGCGAAATTAGATTTCGCGTCCTGAACAGCGGACGCGAAACGCCTACTTCGCGTACGGTTGCACAAAAAATAAATTATAAAATTGCGAAAATCCGATTTGGGAAAGGTAAACGTCTTGATTTTGGAGGTTTTGTTTTGTTATAATCCCGGTGGTGTATACTAAGCCACAACCAATTTTGACGTTTGTGTCATATGTCAAAATTAAAATTTTTATTTAAAATGGTTCATTTGGGTGGACTTTCGATTAATTTCATGATTTATAATGCAAAGAAGATGTTGATAGATTAAAAACACACCATATGGGGTGTGTGAATTGTTTTACTGGTAAGGTAAGTTGTTGAAATGTGCGTCTCTTTTAGGTATCGGTAAAAACTTTTCGGTGATGTTGTTTCAGGGTTTTGGAAACTGTAGGAACACTTTTTTACATACAAAAAGTGCTGTAAGATGTGTATTATCCTTTTTGCTGTGGAATTATAGTGAGTTTGGTTGGTCTGAACTGTTAGAGCCGGGCTAAGGATAAGAATGATCCTCGACGAATCTTTCTTGAAGCGAATTAAGTTACAACGGACACACCATTTCTTTATAAGGTAATCACTATCTTTTTGTTAACGATCCTGGAATGTGCAAAAAGGCGCTAGAGGATACCTCATCAATCTTTTAAATTTGATTTTATTTATTAAGTTTTGGATGAAAATTAAATTCAAATTTTACTTCCTCCTTGTTAAATAATAATTTTAAGATCAGTTTATGTTGGGTTTGATGTTTTAAAATAACATTTTTGTATTTAATTTTGGTTTTTTGAATGTTTGAAAGGAAAATTTTAGAACGCCTGATGGTTAGGCAACCAATCGAACAGTCAAGAGTTTATTTAATGGGAACTATTTTTGAAAACTTTAAATAAAGGGAATGACTTTTGTGACATTTTTAAATAATGGGAATGACGTTTACGGACATTTATAAATTCCACCACGGTTTGAATTTCAATTTTTTTGCATTTTTCTTTTCGTAAAGTTGAACGACCCTTGAATTAAAAATCTATTTTTTAACAATCGTAAGTTGCATAAAATGTCTCGTTTTTTCAGGCTTTCAACTTCAGTAATGAAATCCTACAAGTGTTTTATATGTGGTCTTGATATGGAACGATTTTGAAGTTGTACTACGAGAAGGAGGAACTCCAGTCCAGGATATCTGTCCCACCACAACAAACTACAATCTTGCCTGTAGTAAGTTACTTGTTTTATTACACTCGGTCTTCTCAAAGATGTTTTATTCTTTGATTACATTAATGAGGGAAGTTTGTTAAGTATTTTTTTTAATTTGGTAATGGGGAACCTTTCGGGACTGCCAAAAATTTAAGGATTAATGTCAAGGGTGTATCTAAAGAGTCCATTATGTGTTTCAGGTAGAAACCTTGGAGGACAGCCCCTGCCTACAAGAGAGAAGACAAAAAAGGAGCTGGAGGTGTACTGCAAGAAGATCCCAAGTTGGAAACAACAAACATGTGGTCCTGTCTTACAGGATTAAAGAATTTCCTGATCGTTCTGAACATTTCAGAGCAAACCTTCCCAACTAAGGAATGCTCCAGCTTTTATTTCTTCCCATTACCAGGGAATGTATTTTTTTCAGTGTCTTTAGAATTAGATTTTTGATTAATTTATATAATAAATGTTTTACTTCCTCTTTGCTGAATAAACATTTTAAACCAACTTATGCGTTTATTTTTTTAATTGTTCTTAGTTAAGATTTTGTCGCGCCTGATGGATAGGCAACCAAACGTACTCAAATAAACATTTCCAAACGGGGTCTGAACAAGTTTGCCGCTGCGTTACTTTATTTTCAAAATTTTTTGTCACTACGCAACGGTAAACTTGTTCAGACCACTTTTCCAAACCTTGTTCTGCACAAGTTTGCCGTTGCGTAAAAAATTTTCAGAAAAGTTTTGTGACTTTACGCAACGGCAAACGTGTTCGGAACCACTTTTGCAAACCTTGTTCTGCACAAGTTTGCCGTTGCGTAATAAAATTTTTAAAATTTTTTGGAACTGTACGCAACGGCAAACTTGTTCAGACTATTTTTGTAAACCTTGTTCTGCACAAGTTTGCCGTTGCGTAAAAAATTTTCAGAAAATTTTTGTGACTTTACGCAACGGCAAACTTGTTCGGAACCACTTTTGCAAACCTTGTTCTGCACAAGTTTGCCGTTGCGTAATAAAATTTTTAAAATTTTTTGGAACTTTACGCAACGGCAAACTTGTTCAGACTATTTTTGTAAACCTTGTTCTGCACAAGTTTGCCGTTGCGTAAAAAATTTTCAGAAAATTTTTGTGACTTTACGCAACGGTAAACTTGTTCAGAACCACTTTTCCAAACCTTGTACTGCACAAGCTTGCCGTTGCGTAAAAAAATTTTGAAAATTTTCTGTAATTTAACGCAACGGCAAACTGATTCAGAATGAGGTTTACCATTTATTTATAGTTGTCGCCGTAACTTTTAAGCGTACGTTTGGTTGCCTATCTGTCAGGCGCGAAAATATTACACTTTAAAAAATAAATAGAAAAGATCACCCTCTGCTATTTGAAATAAAAAACAAGACATAAACTTGGTTTAAAATGTTTATTCAGTAAAGAGGAAGTAAAACTTGTCTTTAATTTACATACAAATTACATACAAAATATTTTATAAATTAATCAAAAATCTAATTCTAAAGACACTGAAAAAAATACATTCCCTGGTAATGGGAAGAAATAACAGCTCGAGCATTCCTTAGTTGGGAAGGTTTGCTTTGAAATGTTCAGAACGGTCAGGAAATTGTTTAATTCCTGTAGGACAGGCCACATGTTCCTTGTTTCCAACTTGGGATCTTCTTGCAGTACACCTCCAGCTCCTTTTTGTCTTCTCCCTTGTATACAAGAGCGGTCCTCCAAGGTTTCCACCTGAAACACATAATGGAATCTTTAGATACACCCTTGACATTTATCCTTCAATTTTTTGGCAGTCTTGAAAGGTTTCGCCATCCGTATTTAAAAGAAATGCATAACAAACTTCTCTCATTAATGTAATCAAAGAATGAAACAGTTTTTACAGGACTAGGTATAATAAAACAAGTAACTTACTACAGACAAGATCGTAGCTGGGATACTAACACGGCATCGTAGACTGGAGTTCCTCCTTCTCATAGTACAGCTTCAAAATCGTTCCATATCAAGACCACATATAAAACACCACTTGTAGGATTTCACACTCAAGTTGAAAGCCTGAAAAAGAGCATTTTATGCAACTTATGATCGTTAAAATACAGACTTTTAATTCGAGGGTCGTTCAACTTTAGCCACTTTTTTTTGCAACTAAAATCTCTATTCCTTCCTCTTACATTTCCTAGAGAATGTTCTGCAAAAAAACATCTAACCGGAAAGAAGTTTCACCTTATTCTTATTTCTGTTAAAGTAAAACAAGAGGCAACTTCGGTTAAATTGAAGAATTTATAAAGTTGAAATTAAATTCAAACCGTGGTGTAATTTACAAATGTCCACAAACGTCATTCCCATTGTTAAAAAAATTCAAAAAAGTCACTCCCTATATTTAAAGATTTTAATTGACAGTAATTCCCTACAGATAAAGTTTTGACGTACGATTGGTTGCCTACCCAATAGGCGCGCCACAATTCCATTCAACAGCATTCAAAAAACTAAACACTACAAGAAATCTTCTTCCTGTTATTTTAACATAACAAACCCAACATATACCGATCTTAAAATGTTCATTCAACAAGGAGAAAGTTAAATTTGTATTTAATTTACATCCAATAATAAATAAAATGAAATTTGAAGGATTGTCAAGCTATCCTCTGTCACCTTTCTGAACATTCCAGGTTGGGATCTTTAATTAATCAAAAAAACAAGACTTTGTTACATAAACTCAAGAAATGAACATTTAAAGAAGCCGTTGTCCCATACAAAAGAACTATAAGTACCGAGTTAGTAAAAACAAATTACCTTATTACAAAAATGGTGTCCGTTTTAACTTAATTCAGTTGCATTTTATCTTTAAAAGGATTCTTTGATGTCTATTTCTATCTCCATTTGGGCCCTTAACGATCTTGGAAGAAAATCAGTAGACAGCCTGCAATCAATGTTGAATAATTACAGGGGGATTTAAAAAATGCATAAAATTTTTAAATCTTAAATAAATACCAAAATGCAAACACAAGTATCGTGTAATCAGTAAAAATTATAAAGTACCTTCGTAATAAAAACAATCTTTTATTGTCTTTCCCGTTGACTTTCACATTTTGAGGGTCGTTCCCTAGTCCCAACCTTATCACATGTTCCTCCAATCATTAGGGATGCTGCATTTCCAGGAGTTTATTGCTTGAAGTGCAATTCCACTTTGGAAGACCCTAGGACAAATTGTTTTCACACCATCTCGTACGTGGTAGAAGTAGCAAACCCTGTAAAGTCAAAAAATATTAATAAACGAAAATAATAACTTACACAATGAAATAAACAGTACAACACCCTAGTAGTAAGTAGAAAAGTGTTCTAGGGCCTGAAACAGGACCAGGAAAAAGATTTAACGAATACTTACACGGGATCACATTTTAACAATTACCTTACCAGAAAAACAATTCAGACACATGGTACGATGTGCTTTCGATGTATTAACATCTTGCTCGCTTTATAAATCATGAAATTAATCAAAATTTCATGCAAAGGTAACATTTTAAATAAAAATTTTAATTAGACAGATGACACAAACGTCAAAATTGGATGTGGCTTAGTGCACACCGCCGTGAATATAATAAAACAATATCTCAAAATCAAGACGTTTACCTTTTCGAAATTGGATTTCCGCAATTTTGTATTTTATTTTAATTATAAATCTTTACTTTAACTTAAAGAAAACAGTAAAAACAAACATTTATTTTGATTTTCTTATTTTACCGAAGGCATGTATTTAGACACAGCTTTAAGTCGATAAGGAAGACATCTTCCTTACCTACTGTGCATAAAGAATTTCACGAAATAACACAATTGGAACAAGCAATTCACGGTATCTCCAACAGATGGCGCATTCAAAACAATAAATATAAAATATATACAGGATGCAACATTTTTTTTTATCAAAATAACCACTGAAAAACTACCAATAATTCTCTATTATCCTTCTTAGAAAACAGAAAAAAAACTCAGTACGTATCCTACCTTGATTTTAACTAAAAAAGACCACGGTAAAAGCTTTATAGGCTACCGTTTTTAACATGCTCTGTATAAAAAGACAAATTTAAATCAAATCATGTTATAGTTTATTCTATTCCAGTCACAATCGACCCTAGTCGACGTTTAGTTAGAAATTGCCTGGCAGGAAAGTCCCCCAACCTGATCAAACATGTCGGGGATTCCCCTCAATCACTGAATCCATTAAACTGGTTTGTAAGGGTCTTTTTACTGAATTCTTGCGACGTGTCGTGTGGGTTAGAGTGAGTTGGCTTGAGATAATAATTTTTTTAGGACATATTAACCCCCACAGGGTGTTTTTGAACCATTCCTGACAAACAATTTGGTTGGAATTTTGACCTGGTGAGTATTCTTTTTATATTTAAGAGGTATTAATCGAAATAAATACATGAAAAGGGAGTTTATAATTTTATACAAGCCCCCATGCTTTTAGAAGGATTTTTATTTAAGGGAGGAAACAATAAAATGTAAATATTTGTTCCTACAGGGTTAAAGTACAAGAGAAAACTTTCTTAAAGTTTATTTAATCATTATCAAGCATTAAATTGTTTACTTAAGCAAATATTTTAGATTAGAGAGGATAGAATTACAAAAATTGTGCAACCTTGCATTTGCTTCAAGGGGGCACACCCAAATAAATATTAAAAGTTTCTCTAATGAAAATAATAGCAATTTAAAGAAAAAATCAGTGTTTATCTAAAAAATATAGGTTTGTACTTACAAAATTGATGTTATTACACGAAAATTAACGTTCAAAGCAACAAATTTTAAGGTTATGTTTTCCTAATGTCATTTTGTGGGTTTAATTTCCTTAAAACATCAAATAGGGGTGTTTATTGAAGAAAATACCACCCCTATATTATCATTTCGATTAATTTACAACATCACACATCATAGGTTTGTTAAATTTTCCGAAATCAAAACCGATTGATATTTGTGCCATGTACGGGATGTTTCAAAAATGTTTTGTACCTATTCCAGATTGAAGAGAATAATGGGAGGTAACCATAAGAAGAATAAGGCAAAAGCTGAAAAAAGAGAGGCAGCTAGGAAAGCAGCGCAGAAGGATCAGAAATCCTCGGTTGAAAACGTAAAACAAAATTTTCAATTCGTTGGAATTACAACGACAACCTCTAAAATTGAAAAAAGGGAATTACCGGAACCTAACAGTCGAGAAAGTTGTGCTGGTAATTTATTTTTCATTTATAATTTCAGTCTGGAGAGTATAATGGTAAGAAAATGCTTACAATATTAATTTTTTGTAGACGTTACGAAGAAATCAACAGAAAATCTTTCTTCGACATCCATGGGGGTTTGGGAAATTACGAAACAAACTCCGACGCAAAGTGAAGAAACTGGGCGGCGTGGGCGTGCTAGAAGTAATAACTGGAGGGATACCCCTGGGCCTGGTAATATATTTTTCATTTTCTTCACCGTAGATATATTCCTCCAAGGGTCAGGAGACTAATCGTTAGAGAATACTTCCAATACTAATTTTTTTTGTAGATTTGAATAAGAAATCTTCAGAAAGTTTACCGTTTACGTCCAAGTGGGGTGAGGAAAATAGAAGCGGGCCTTGGGGAAATTCGAAACAAACTCCGACGCAAAGTGAAGAAACTGGGCAGCGCGAGCGTGCTAGAAGCAATAACCGAGATCAGGGTTGGAGGGACACCCCTAGGCCTGGTAATATATTTTTCATTTTCTTCACCGTAGATATACTCCTCAAAGGGTCCGGACACTAATCGTTAGAGAATACTTCCAATACTAATTTTTTTTTTTCTAGATTTGAATAAGAAATCTTCAGAAACGTTACCTTCTAAGTCCAGGTGGGATGAGGATACCAGAAGCGGGCCGTGGGGAAATTCTAAACAAACTCCCAGGCAAAGTGAAGGGAGTGGGGCGTGGCGTACAGGTAGTAATAATCAAGATCAAGCACGAAATAAAGATTCGGGGGGTTGGGTTAGTTCCGACGTCCAAGAACGATATAAAAATAGTCGTAGCCCTAATAGAAATATCGATGGAGATAAGAATTTTGCAGAATTTTTGTCTTTTTTAAAGTCTTCTCGTAATAGAGAGTACATTAAAGTTCATGAAATGGAAGGAGATTTATTTGCAATGCCTAAAGAATATTCCTTAGCACATTGTGTTGCCGAAGACATGGCAATGGGAAGCGGAATCGCAGTACAATTCAGGTAACCCCTCCGCCCCTTTTTTTTTACTTCAATATTTTCTAAACTTATTTTTCTCATAGCCGGGATTTTAAACGGCGTGATGAGTTGCTCCAGCAAAGATCCAAACAAGGCGGATTAGCAATTTTGGAAATCGATCAAAGATTTATTTATTATTTGGTTACGAAACGAGTGTCCACTGGAAAACCAACGTTGCACACGTTATGGAGTTCTTTACAAAAAATGAAACAACATATTCAAGAAAATAAAGTTACGAAATTAGCTATGCCTAGGATTGGTTGCGGTTTGGACCGATTAGAATGGTCTGACGTAAAGTGTATGATTGAATTTACTTTTCGTGATACAGACATAGAAATTATGGTCTGTAACTTCCAACAGGTGAGTAAAATTTACGAACCCAATTGCTTAAAAGTCTTGTCTTGGTAAGGTGTGAACTTTTCCGATTTCTAAAAGGCCTGCAACGGCTTTGAAAAATCCCTACTCTGTTTCTATGGAAATGGTAGGGTTGTGCCTTTGTAGATGGCTTCCAGAAAGCATATGGTACAACATATTACAACCCTGTTTCGATACCTCAACGCGTTTTCCATCCTCAACATAACCAAAATTAGAAAATTAAAAAAAAAATATTTTTACGCAAAGTCGGCTTTGAAAAATCCCTACCCCGTTCCTATGGAAATGGTAGGGTTGTGCCTTTGTAGATGGCTTCCAGAAAGCATATGGTACAACATATTACAACCCTGTTTCGATACCTCAACGCGTTTTCCATCCTCAACATAACCAAAATTAGAAAATTAAAAAAAAAACATTTTTACGTAAAGTCGGCTTTGAAAAATCCCTACCCCGTTCCTATGGAAATGGTAGGGTTGTGCCTTTGTAGATGGCTTCCAGAAAGCATATGGTACAACATATTACAACCCTGTTTCGATACCTCAACGCGTTTTCCATCCTCAACATAACCAAAATTAGAAAATTAAAAAAAAAATATTTTTACGCAAAGTCGGCTTTGAAAAATCCCTACCCCGTTTCTATGGAAATGGTAGGGTTGTGCCTTTGTAGATGGCTTCCAGAAAGCATATGGTACAACATATTACAACCCTGTTTCGATACCTCAACGCGTTTTCCATCCTCAACATAACCAAAATTAGAAAATTAAAAAAAAAATATTTTTACGCAAAGTCGGCTTTGAAAAATCCCTACCCCGTTCCTATGGAAATGGTAGGGTTGTGCCTTTGTAGATGGCTTCCAGAAAGCATATGGTACAACATATTACAACCCTGTTTCGATACCTCAACGCGTTTTCCATCCTCAACATAACCAAAATTAGAAAATTAAAAAAAAAATATTTTTACGCAAAGTCGGCTTTGAAAAATCCCTACCCCGTTCCTATGGAAATGGTAGGGTTGTGCCTTTGTAGATGGCTTCCAGAAAGCATATGGTACAACATATTACAACCCTGTTTCGATACCTCAACGCGTTTTCCATCCTCAACATAACCAAAATTAGAAAATTAAAAAAAAAAAATTTTTACGCAAAGTCGGCTTTGAAAAATCCCTACCCCGTTCCTATGGAAATGGTAGGGTTGTGCCTTTGTAGATGGCTTCCAGAAAGCATATGGTACAACATATTACAACCCTGTTTCGATACCTCAACGCGTTTTCCATCCTCAACATAACCAAAATTAGAAAATTAAAAAAAAAATATTTTTACGCAAAGTCGGCTTTGAAAAATCCCTACCCCGTTTCTATGGAAATGGTAGGGTTGTGCCTTTGTAGATGGCTTCCAGAAAGCATATGGTACAACATATTACAACCCTGTTTCGATACCTCAACGCGTTTTCCATCCTCAACATAACCAAAATTAGAAAATTAAAAAAAAAATATTTTTACGCAAAGTCGGCTTTGAAAAATCCCTACCCCGTTCCTATGGAAATGGTAGGGTTGTGCCTTTGTAGATGGCTTCCAGAAAGCATATGGTACAACATATTACAACCCTGTTTCGATACCTCAACGCGTTTTCCATCCTCAACATAACCAAAATTAGAAAATTAAAAAAAAAATATTTTTACGCAAAGTCGGCTTTGAAAAATCCCTACCCCGTTCCTATGGAAATGGTAGGGTTGTGCCTTTGTAGATGGCTTCCAGAAAGCATATGGTACAACATATTACAACCCTGTTTCGATACCTCAACGCGTTTTCCATCCTCAACATAACCAAAATTAGAAAATTAAAAAAAAAAAATTTTTACGCAAAGTCGGCTTTGAAAAATCCCTACCCCGTTCCTATGGAAATGGTAGGGTTGTGCCTTTGTAGATGGCTTCCAGAAAGCATATGGTACAACATATTACAACCCTGTTTCGATACCTCAACGCGTTTTCCATCCTCAACATAACCAAAATTAGAAAATTAAAAAAAAAATATTTTTACGCAAAGTCGGCTTTGAAAAATCCCTACCCCGTTCCTATGGAAATGGTAGGGTTGTGCCTTTGTAGATGGCTTCCAGAAAGCATATGGTACAACATATTACAACCCTGTTTCGATACCTCAACGCGTTTTCCATCCTCAACATAACCAAAATTAGAAAATTAAAAAAAAAATATTTTTACGCAAAGTCGGCTTTGAAAAATCCCTACCCCGTTTCTATGGAAATGGTAGGGTTGTGCCTTTGTAGATGGCTTCCAGAAAGCATATGGTACAACATATTACAACCCTGTTTCGATACCTCAACGCGTTTTCCATCCTCAACATAACCAAAATTAGAAAATTAAAAAAAAAATATTTTTACGCAAAGTCGGCTTTGAAAAATCCCTACCCCGTTCCTATGGAAATGGTAGGGTTGTGCCTTTGTAGATGGCTTCCAGAAAGCATATGGTACAACATATTACAACCCTGTTTCGATACCTCAACGCGTTTTCCATCCTCAACATAACCAAAATTAGAAAATTAAAAAAAAAACATTTTTACGTAAAGTCGGCTTTGAAAAATCCCTACCCCGTTCCTATGGAAATGGTAGGGTTGTGCCTTTGTAGATGGCTTCCAGAAAGCATATGGTACAACATATTACAACCCTGTTTCGATACCTCAACGCGTTTTCCATCCTCAACATAACCAAAATTAGAAAATTAAAAAAAAAATATTTTTACGCAAAGTCGGCTTTGAAAAATCCCTACCCCGTTTCTATGGAAATGGTAGGGTTGTGCCTTTGTAGATGGCTTCCAGAAAGCATATGGTACAACATATTACAACCCTGTTTCGATACCTCAACGCGTTTTCCATCCTCAACATAACCAAAATTAGAAAATTAAAAAAAAAATATTTTTACGCAAAGTCGGCTTTGAAAAATCCCTACCCCGTTCCTATGGAAATGGTAGGGTTGTGCCTTTGTAGATGGCTTCCAGAAAGCATATGGTACAACATATTACAACCCTGTTTCGATACCTCAACGCGTTTTCCATCCTCAACATAACCAAAATTAGAAAATTAAAAAAAAAACATTTTTACGTAAAGTCGGCTTTGAAAAATCCCTACCCCGTTCCTATGGAAATGGTAGGGTTGTGCCTTTGTAGATGGCTTCCAGAAAGCATATGGTACAACATATTACAACCCTGTTTCGATACCTCAACGCGTTTTCCATCCTCAACATAACCAAAATTAGAAAATTAAAAAAAAAACATTTTTACGTAAAGTCGGCTTTGAAAAATCCCTACCCCGTTCCTATGGAAATGGTAGGGTTGTGCCTTTGTAGATGGCTTCCAGAAAGCATATGGTACAACATATTACAACCCTGTTTCGATACCTCAACGCGTTTTCCATCCTCAACATAACCAAAATTAGAAAATTAAAAAAAAAATATTTTTACGCAAAGTCGGCTTTGAAAAATCCCTACCCCGTTTCTATGGAAATGGTAGGGTTGTGCCTTTGTAGATGGCTTCCAGAAAGCATATGGTACAACATATTACAACCCTGTTTCGATACCTCAACGCGTTTTCCATCCTCAACATAACCAAAATTAGAAAATTAAAAAAAAAATATTTTTACGCAAAGTCGGCTTTGAAAAATCCCTACCCCGTTTCTATGGAAATGGTAGGGTTGTGCCTTTGTAGATGGCTTCCAGAAAGCATATGGTACAACATATTACAACCCTGTTTCGATACCTCAACGCGTTTTCCATCCTCAACATAACCAAAATTAGAAAATTAAAAAAAAAATATTTTTACGCAAAGTCGGCTTTGAAAAATCCCTACCCCGTTCCTATGGAAATGGTAGGGTTGTGCCTTTGTAGATGGCTTCCAGAAAGCATATGGTACAACATATTACAACCCTGTTTCGATACCTCAACGCGTTTTCCATCCTCAACATAACCAAAATTAGAAAATTAAAAAAAAAACATTTTTACGTAAAGTCGGCTTTGAAAAATCCCTACCCCGTTCCTATGGAAATGGTAGGGTTGTGCCTTTGTAGATGGCTTCCAGAAAGCATATGGTACAACATATTACAACCCTGTTTCGATACCTCAACGCGTTTTCCATCCTCAACATAACCAAAATTAGAAAATTAAAAAAAAAATATTTTTACGCAAAGTCGGCTTTGAAAAATCCCTACCCCGTTCCTATGGAAATGGTAGGGTTGTGCCTTTGTAGATGGCTTCCAGAAAGCATATGGTACAACATATTACAACCCTGTTTCGATACCTCAACGCGTTTTCCATCCTCAACATAACCAAAATTAGAAAATTAAAAAAAAAACATTTTTACGTAAAGTCGGCTTTGAAAAATCCCTACCCCGTTCCTATGGAAATGGTAGGGTTGTGCCTTTGTAGATGGCTTCCAGAAAGCATATGGTACAACATATTACAACCCTGTTTCGATACCTCAACGCGTTTTCCATCC
Source organism: Hemicrepidius hirtus (assembly GCA_963082805.1). Classification (NCBI taxonomy): domain Eukaryota; kingdom Metazoa; phylum Arthropoda; class Insecta; order Coleoptera; family Elateridae; genus Hemicrepidius; species Hemicrepidius hirtus. The sequence goes on from OY720162.1 coordinate 373,101, forward strand.
TCAACATAACCAAAATTAGAAAATTAAAAAAAAACATTTTTACGTAAAGTCGGCTTTGAAAAATCCCTACCCCGTTCCTATGGAAATGGTAGGGTTGTGCCTTTGTAGATGGCTTCCAGAAAGCATATGGTACAACATATTACAACCCTGTTTCGATACCTCAACGCGTTTTCCATCCTCAACATAACCAAAATTAGAAAATTAAAAAAAAACATTTTTACGTAAAGTCGGCTTTGAAAAATCCCTACCCCGTTCCTATGGAAATGGTAGGGTTGTGCCTTTGTAGATGGCTTCCAGAAAGCATATGGTACAACATATTACAACCCTGTTTCGATACCTCAACGCGTTTTCCATCCTCAACATAACCAAAATTAGAAAATTAAAAAAAAAATATTTTTACGCAAAGTCGGCTTTGAAAAATCCCTACCCCGTTCCTATGGAAATGGTAGGGTTGTGCCTTTGTAGATGGCTTCCAGAAAGCATATGGTACAACATATTACAACCCTGTTTCGATACCTCAACGCGTTTTCCATCCTCGACATAACCAAAATTAGAAAATTAAAAAAAAAAAACATTTTTACGCAAAGCCTGCTTTGAAAAATCTCTACTCCGTTCCTATGGAAATGGTAGGGTTGTGCCTTTGTAGATGGCTTCCAGAAAGCATATGGTACAACATATTACAACCCTGTTTCGATACCTCAACGCGTTTTCCATCCTCGACATAACCAAAATTAGAAAATTAAAAAAAAAAACATTTTTACGCAAAGCCTGCTTTGAAAAATCTCTACTCCGTTCCTATGGAAATGGTAGGGTTGTGCCTTTGTAGATGGCTTCCAGAAAGCATATGGTACAACATATTACAACCCTGTTTCGATACCTCAACGCGTTTTCCATCCTTAACATAACCAAAATTAGAAAATTAAAAAAAAAACAGTTTTACGCAAAGCCTGCTTTGAAAAATCTCTACTCCGTTCCTATGGAAATGGTAGGGTTGTGCCTTTGTAGATGGCTTCCAGAAAGCATATGGTACAACATATTACAACCCTGTTTCGATACCTCAACGCGTTTTCCATCCTCAACATAACCAAAATTAGAAAATTAAAAAAAAAACATTTTTACGCAAAGCCTGCTTTGAAAAATCTCTACTCCGTTCCTATGGAAATGGTAGGGTTGTCCCTTTGTAGATGGCTTCCAGAAAGCATATGTTACAACATATTACAGCCCCGTTTCGATACCGCAACGCGTTTTCCATCCCCAACACAACCAAAATTAGAAAATTAAAAAAAAACATTTTTACGCAAAGCCTGCTTTGAAAAATCCCTATTCCGTTCCTATGGAAATGGTAGGGTTGTCCCTTTGTAGATGGCTTCCAGAAAGCGTATGGTACAACATATTACAACCCCGTTTCGATACCTCAACGCGTTTTCCATCCTCAACATAACTAAAATTAGAAAATTAAAAAAAAAAACATTTTTACGTAAAGTCGGCTTTGAAAAATCCCTACTCCGTTCCTATGGAAATGGTAGGGTTGTGTCTTTGTAGATGGCTTCCAGAAAGTATATGGTAGAACATATTACAACCCCGTTTCGATACCTCAACGCGTTTTCCATCCCCAACATATCCAAAAGTAGAAAATAAAAAAAAAAAATTTTTACGCAAAGTCGGCTTTGAAAAATCCCTACTCCGTTTCTATGGAAATGGTAGGGTTCTCCCTTTGTAGATGGCTTCCAGAAAGTATATGGTAGAACATATTACAACCCCGTTTCGATACCTCAACGCGTTTTCCATCCCCAACATATCCAAAAGTAGAAAATTAAAAAAAAAAATGTTTACGCAAAGTCGGCTTTGAAAAATCCCTACTCCGTTTCTATGGAAATGGTAGGGTTCTCCCTTTGTAGATGGCTTCCAGAAAGCATATGGTGCAACATATTACAACCCGTTCCGATACCGCAACGCGTTTTCAATTCCCAAAAAATTTTTGAAGGGTTTTTCCCCCCACATTTTTGTTAGAGTTCTTGTAATTGTAAAATTTTGTTTTGCAGAATTATGGCAAAACAAAACAAAAGCTCAAACAAAAATCTGAGGCCAAACAAACTAAAATTGACGACTTTCTGGTTAAAGGGAAAAAATCAAAACAAGATAAGAAAAAACGTAAATAGTGAGGTAGTTATTTTTAGAATCGAGTTTAGACCGAAAAGACCCCATATAATAATTTCTTAAGTTTCTCATAGATTCTAAATTCTAAAACTTTTTTTTTAGCCTGAAGACGATTATGCGACACCTCCAGCCAGATCTTTTAAATGTCCCGTAAAAAATGTTGAATATCCTCTGGTAGACATTGAACAATTGACAGCAATTGTTTATTTTGGATCTGAAGATGGTTTTGTAACCGAAACAATTGAAAGTTTGGATACAAAATTTGATATAATCCCGGAATACAAAAGAACGACCAGAAGAGTAGGAAACGTAATTCAATCTGTCCGACGTCAGAATACTTATTTTTTATACGGATTCATTATAAAAAAAACAAAAAATGATTTATTTGGCTTTACAGATTTACAAAAATGTATTGAGAGTTTCAAAAAAATGAATAGCAAAGATGATGCATGTTCTTATGTTGGAATTCAAGCATTTTCCGATGACCATGACGATCTGATTATGACCAAAATTGTAAATATTCTAAGACACAATTTGAGATACGTTGACTTATATGTTTGTTGGCCAGGTAATATGGCACCGCTTATGCCTCAAAGTCGTAATCGAGACGATTATTAAATGTTTTTTAACGGAGGTCAAGTTGTGCACTTTCTTTTCTTTATATCGGAACTAAACCAAACTTGGCCTCCTTATTATTTAACTGGGGCCCGTTTTAGTTAACTTCTATGTAATTGCAACCAACTTGGGCCCCCCTTTTAAAAATATGTATCGTAACCAATTATGTTTGCAAATGTTTCCGAAATTATTCTATAAGTAATTGCAACTTAAAATATCTAATGGTAGTTCTGATTTATTTGTAGCTTGAATCAATTTTTTGCTTAATAATCAATATATGATTGCTTTTTTTCTTATATTAAGCCTCGGTCTTACCGTCTGACACGATTTACAGACGGAGGTAATGTTTTATTTTTGTAAACGGGTTGAAAAATATAAAAATAATAAATTCTTTACCTTGTTTTAAGCTTCATACTATATAAACATCTTGATTTATATCGTAGCTGCTGAAAAGGTGTTACCCTAACGGTGAAATTTGACAGTTGGTTGGATCGGAACAATTTTTTTCTTCTTACTTCTTACTTCTTAAACTCATCCTAGAACACACAAAACTAGACAAAAACTAATAAAAATGCAGGTAAAAACCTTACAAACGTTGAAAAACACTCCATCTAAAACTGAATCACCTTAACCTCACTTTAGACACAAAATATTTTCAAAACCCCATTTTCCATTGTCCCCAGCAATCCTTTTCTCATTTTTATTATAATTCAGACTTAAAAAACTCAAATTTCTGTTAAAAAACACAAAATTTCGTTAATCTCTTTTAATAACAACTGATTCTAGAAAAAAGTTTTGAGCATTTAAATTTCTTCCTTTTCTAATTCAAGATACGAATCTGCCTAAGTAAGACAAGGATGGAATGTTTCAAATTTACCCGCCTCCCATTTTCAAATTTTGTCATCCCGTGGCGCCACTTTCGGAAACTCTTGGAACTTCTTCATTGTCCAACCACGGCCAACTTCATTAATACGCTGAATTTAACCGTGGCTTGACAGAAATGCCGTGTTTGAAATTTCCCGCCAAGTATTGATTTTCATTTGCAAAGTCGTTCAAAAAATGTAAACGTAGTAGAATCATTTTTTTTTTAAATTGGACTAGATTTTTTGGGTGGTTTGTAGCTAAAACGATTTTTTTCGAACGTTTCAACATGAATTATCAACAGGTAATGAAAAATGGGGGTTGTTTATGTCACGACGCCGCTTTCCCTGCTTCTGACCTGCGCAAGGAATTTTCCAAACCCGGTCACGAGTCTACCAACAATCAATACACGGGAATACTGGGAGTTTTCTTAAATTTACGTGAATTTTCGGTACATAAATGAAAGGAAACTTTTGAAAATTCAAAATCAAAATTAAAGTGGTGGTTATATAATTTTTTTATAATGGGAGATAGATGTCAAATAATTTTGGAAAAGGAGCAATATTCTCCTGGAGAAACAATGAATGGAAGGGTGGAATGCAATTTTACATCCGAAAATACAATTAAGGGTAGGTACAACATTCTCTTTGTCTTCATCATCATCGTCGGGCTTTTGTTTTCTTTTTTTTCTGTCGAATAATCATGGAAAACGTTATCTCAAAGTTTTGTTTGTTCAACTTTAAGACGACCTTGAAACACTTTTTTCAAGGCCATCAATAATCAATGCGGACCATCCCTTTAAAGCTTCATTACAGGGTTTTGTCAAACAGGAAGGTGTTTTCCATCATTTCTAAGCTGGGAAATCATTCAAAATTGATTAAAATAATTTTAGTCGACTATAATGAAGCATTCCCAGACATGCGACTTAGCCACGCCCCTTTAGCGGCTCTGTAGGCAAATATTAATGCCCGTGTGTGACACCATAAAGCGCTTTTTGTGCTTCGGGCACAGCCATTGGTTAATTTGAATTTGGCGCCGAATTTAAATTTGCCGCCGAATTTGAATTTGGCGTCGAATTTAAATTTGAATTTGCCGCCAAATTTAAATTTCCCCCGAATTTAAATTTGAATTTGCCGCCGAATTTGAATTTGGCGTCGAATTTAAATTTGCCGCCAAATTTAAATTTGCCCCCGAATTTAAATTTGAATTTACCGCCGAATTTAAATTTGAATTTGGGTCGAATTTAAATTTGAATTTGCCGCCGAATTTGAATTTGGCGTGGAATTTAAATTTGAATTTGCCACCGATTTTAAATTTGAATTTGGCGCCAAATTTGAATTTGGCGCCAAATTTGAATTTGAACTTTTTTTTTAAGGTATTCGTGTTAGAATAAGTGGCGGAGGCCGTGTATCCTGGAAAGCAAGCCGTTATAGCTATCGACGCGCAGAAGAAATTTATTTAGACATGGAATCCGAAATATTGTCAGGTGAGTACCCGGGCGACTTTACCCTCCGGATTCCCTCTGATTTACATTGTAGGTGAAATAACTGCTCCGGCTGGATTATACCATTACCCGTTTCAATTTCATTTACCAACTACCTTACCATCATCAATGAGCGAAGGAGATCCGACTTACCTTAAAGATGTGGCTTCATTTGTGGTACCGATAGCAACCATAGAAGTTCATTACGGAGCCATTGCTTACACGGTTCAAGTAACCGTTGTTAGGGGTTGGACTACGAATTTTGAGGAAGAAAAACCCTTTAAAATTATCTCAAACTACGACCTTAATACCATCAGTGGTCTTGACGTAAGAGTTTTTTTAAAAAAACTAACTAAAAGAAATAAAATTTTATTTTTAGCAACCCGTAGAAGTAAGTAAAGGGGTAAGACCGATGGGGATTTTTAAAACAACCGGTCCTATTACGATAACAGTACATTTACCAATGACTGGTTATATTCCGTCCCAGGTAGTTTCTTTTACCGTTAAACTTAAAAATGGATCAGGTATTGATGTGCAATACGTACAGTTTAGATTTGTTCAGGTAAGGAAGAGATTTCTGGTTGATTCCGATTACCCGTAATCATGTTTTAGGGTTTCGTATTTCATGCCGAACAAAACACAAAAAGCGTTGATTCCGCTATAGGTGAAGAATTTGTTATTAAAGAAAGTTCTGTAGAAGCCGGAGGGGAAAAAGCCTGGAATCTAGCATTAAAAGTTCCATCATTATTTATTGGAAATCTTAAACGTTCTAATGTTATAAAAATATTTTGGGAATTAAGGGTAAGTAAAAAAATTTCCTCCTTCATTAGAACACTCCTCTTACAACAGAACCGCTTAATAGTTTCCCTCACGTGTTCAATTTAGTTAGTCTATGTTCGTTAATATGGGCGGTTTAGTTATATATTTTTTTTCAGGGTGAAGTAAGTCTTCCTTTTCCTCACTACAACTTTACAATTCATGTTCCGCTTACCCTTGGATCGGTACCGTTAGCAGGGACTCTATAAATTTAAGAACTGATGGAAAACTTACGCTATGTATTGAGCTTGTTGTGTATTTATTTTTTGAGTACCTACATTCAAACAACTGCCATATTACGTTTCAGATAAATAAAATGTCGGTAGTACTACCATGGCCGGTTTCATTTCTATCTCGTATGAGGTCAGGATGGCCTTGAATAGGTTCACAACAGTTCCAAGGCCAACTGTATCAAAACTCGCAGTCTCTTCGATACAGTTGGCCTTGGACCTATCCAGCTGATTATCAGAACCGTCCAAGGCCTACTGTATCAAAGAGATTGCAGGTTTGGCTACAGTAATGTCTTGGACCTGACCAAGGCCAACTGTATCCGGTAAGAGATACGAATGCAGCAGGCCATGGTACTACACGCCTATGGGCAAAAATTTAAAAATCAAACATTTTAAAAATTTTCCCTTGGGGGTAGTAGGTAGTAAGTATAAAGGGTATGGTTTTGTAAATGTGATAAGGGTATTTCTGACAATAATTTGATTTTACTCCTTCAGAATTCAATTGGTGGGGGGGGGGACGAGGATGTGCCACATACAACTGAAATTGTTTTGTTGTAATACAGTAAAGTGAAGGGATACTCAAACTAAACCATTACAGGCCTATATTAATATTTTTCTACGTTCCTTGGAATCAAAGCCAACTTGTCCAGGTTTTTTTTAAAAACAAATCTTGTACAGGACCTGATAGGATTACCTGAGACAGTTTTATTTGGGGCATAATCTTGTAATGGGAGCGTTTCCAGACACACGTGACTTAGCCACGCCCCCTTTATCTGCTCTGTAGGCAATTATTAATTGAAGATTTCACTGTGATAACGATAAAAAAGAATTGTTCCAAGACTGAGAATATTTTTACCTGTCCGATTCAAACCAAGGTCAACTGTATTAAAACGACGAATCGTTATGTTACAGTTGGCCTTGTTCAAACATAGTCAATTACCACTAATAAGGTATTTTAATGGGACTTGATCATGTGACCTTCCTGGGGGGAAGGGGGGTCAGGTCAGTACAAGCAATCTAACGTCTAGCCGTATCACTTAAACCAATCAGCGCCATCTACGAGGATCATGTGATTAGACTGCGATGTAGTTTGTTTGTGCAACCCTCCAGGAAGGTCATGTCACTGGAATGCCTAATAATCTTCTAATTTATCTGTCTCAGGTAAGCCCCTTTAAAAAATTGTTTTATTGCTTTAATCGATCTTCATATCGAATAATATTCATGTATATACATAATCAGTATATAAATAAATGTCTAATGTAAATGAATAAATGGTATATACAGAACAAAAAGAATTTTTTTTACCTTAGGTCCTAAAAATCGGGGTGGAAGCTTAGGGTGGAAGACGAATCCGTTTAAAGACAAAAAAGATAAGAACTTTAAATTATATTAATAGCCCCACTACATCAAAAGAGGGCGCCACCAAGAGGATCCATCCAAAGCCAACTGTATCTGAATGACGATGCAAGCCGTGTTCTGATACAGTTGGCCTTGGTTCCAGTCTTATTTATCTCCCCTCCTCTACTTCAAGAGGGAGAATGGGGAAAAGGTTTGGAGCAATAACACTCGGAATAAATCAAACGTTGTATAGAATAAAAAATTATTACATTCTCCATAATACGTAAAAAAAGGTGGTACCTACTTAAAAAATATTCAATAAATAACTGAAATTATTTTTACAAAAAAAAACGAAACAAAAATCATAAAAAAAAACAATCTGGAACCTTTAGGATTGATCCCAGGAAAACCCTAACTCTCCCTCTTGCAACACGATAAAATGTTTATCTTCAATACACGAGAGTAATTTCATAAACGGCGGATAACGTTTAATTGTGGCCAAATCACCGATTAAAATAAATTTATACTTAGCTCTTGTAATGGCGACAGTTAATCTTCTTTTATCGTTTAATATTTCAGACTCTGTTTCTCCACGAGGTTTTAATGTGTTGCTTGATTTTGTACACGAGTAGATCACAATGTCTTTGTCCCTGCCTTGGAATTGATCCACAGTGCTTACTTCAACGTTTTTCGATTTAAGTGCTATGGATATTTGGGAAACTTGAGCTCGGTACGGTGCGATTATTCCTATTGTGTTACTGGGAACTCCTGCCTGAAAATAAAATATTTTATTAAGAGTTTTCGTAGCTACATTGTTGCGAGTTTAATGTCAAAAATTATTAGGTCCCTACTGGGACATTTAACTTAGCCACGCCCCCTTTAACGGCCGTGTGTAACACCATAAAGCGCTTTTTGTGCTTAGAGCACGGCCATTGGTTAAGTTGAATTTGCCGCCGAATTTAAATTTGAATTTGGCGCCGAATTTAAATTTGAATTTGGCGCCGAATTTAAATTTGAATTTACCGCCGAATTTAAATTTGAATTTGGCGCCGAATTTAAATTTGAATTTGGCGCCGAATTTTAATTTGAATTTACCGCCGAATTTAAATTTGAATTTGCCGCCGAATTTAAATTTGAATTTACCGCCGAATTTAAATTTGAATTTGGCGCCGAATTTAAATTTGAATCTGAACTTTTTTTTTTTTAATTTTGAATTTCCCGCGTGAATTTTCCGAAACAACAACAACATTTTTTCCTACCGTTAATAAAGCATCCACAATTTTTATTACAATTCCCGTTTCGTAACAATTTGTACATTTAATTATTTCTTCAGCGGGTGTATCAGACTTTTGTAAACGTTGATTCCATATTGGTCCTGTATCAATTATTTTAACCGATGATTCTAACAAATCATCTAAAATTTCCAACACCCATGGACTATCCTTGTATGACGTTAAAAAGTTCTAAAATAAATACAAATTAATTTTTTTTAAATTTTATGATTAAGTGCTACCTCTTTTAAGGGAAGACATAAAGTGGCGTTTCCAACATCATCATTTGCTATGAGTAATTGACCTTCATATGTTAACGCATTAGCCATGGCGGTGATCGGTTTATTCATCCGGTAATTGAGATTAAGGGTTACCGTTGCTATTGGACTGTCCAATCTTTCAAATAAACTTTCTCCTAAACCTCTTGCACTGTAAATAAATTAAAGTTTTGATATAAAAGGAGAAAACCGAGACAGGGTGGCACAAGAATAGAGGAAGATGTGCGAGGCTCATTAATACTTACACAGCTTCACGGTTTTTGACAACAGGTGGTAGTTGATCCGGGTCTCCAATTAAAATAAATTTCCGGGCAGTATACAGAGCTCGAAATACGGAACACTGTAAAACTTGAGTGCTCTCATCAACTACACAGACATCCATTAAACGCTTGTTTAATACGGGATGACCGGAACCCAAACATGTAACTGCCAAGACATGCTAGAGAAAAAAAAAAGGTATCAGACTCTGTTTCTGTAAAGGTTTCTTTGTCTCTGTCTTTGTCTGCTTGTCTTGGTCTATCTCTCTTTGGTCCTTTATGCCTACAGATGACTTTTTTTCTTAATTTTTTTTGTCTCTGTCTTTGTCTGCTTGTCTCAGTCTATCTCTCTTTCTCTCTCTTTAGTCCTTTATGCCTACAGATGACTTTTTTTCTTCATTTTTTGTCTCTGTCTTTGTCTGCTTGTCTTGCTCTATTCTTCTCTCTCTCTCTCTTTAGTCCTTTATGCCTACAGATGACTTTTTTTCTTCATTTTTTGTCTCTGTCTTTGTCTGCTTGTCTTACTCTATTCTTCTCTCTCTCTCTCTTTAGTCCTTTACGCCTACAGATGACTTTTTTTCTTCATTTTTTGTCTCTGTCTTTGTCTGCTTGTCTTACTCTATTCTTCTCTCTCTCTCTCTCTTTAGTCCTTTACGCCTACAGATGACTTTTTTTCTTCATTTTTTGTCTCTGTCTTTGTCTGCTTGTCTTACTCTATTCTTCTCTCTCTCTCTTTGGTCCTTTATGCCTACAGATGACTTTTTTTCTTCATTTTTTGTCTCTGTCTTTGTCTGCTTGTCTTACTCTATTCTTCTCTCTCTCTCTCTTTAGTCCTTTATGCCTACAGCATTAACGTAGGCTGTGCCTACAGATGACTTTTTTTCTTCATTTTCTGTCTCTGTCTTTGTCTGCTTGTCTCAGTCTATCTCTCTTTGGTCCTTTATGCCTACAGATGACTTTTTTTCTTAATTTTTTTGTCTCAGTCTATCTCTCTTTCTCTCTCTTTAGTCCTTTATGCCTACAGATGACTTTTTTTCTTCATTTTTTGTCTCTGTCTTTGTCTGCTTGTCTTACTCTATTCTTCTCTCTCTCTCTCTCTCTTTAGTCCTTTATGCCTACAGATGACTTTTTTTCTTCATTTTTTTGTCTCTGTCTTTGTCTGCTTGTCTTACTCTATTCTTCTCTCTCTCTCTCTCTTTAGTCCTTTATGCCTACAGATGACTTTTTTTCTTCATTTTTTGTCTCTGTCTTTGTCTGCTTGTCTTACTCTATTCTTCTCTCTCTCTCTCTCTCTTTAGTCCTTTATGCCTACAGATGACTTTTTTTCTTCATTTTTTGTCTGTCTTTGTCTGCTTGTCTTACTCTATTCTTCTCTCTCTCTCTCTCTTTAGTCCTTTACGCCTACAGATGACTTTTTTTCTTCATTTTTTGTCTCTGTCTTTGTCTGCTTGTCTTACTCTATTCTTCTCTCTCTCTCTTTGGTCCTTTATGCCTACAGATGACTTTTTTTCTTCATTTTTTGTCTCTGTCTTTGTCTGCTTGTCTTACTCTATTCTTCTCTCTCTCTCTCTCTTTAGTCCTTTATGCCTACAGCATTAACGTAGGCTGTGCCTACAGATGACTTTTTTTCTTCATTTTCTGTCTCTGTCTTTGTCTGCTTGTCTCAGTCTATCTCTCTTTTTGGTCCTTTATGCCTACAGATGACTTTTTTTTCTTCATTTTTTGTCTCTGTCTTTGTCTGCTTGTCTTACTCTATTCTTCTCTCTCTCTCTCTCTCTTTAGTCCTTTATGCCTACAGCATTAACGTAGGCTGTGCCTACAGATGACTTTTTTTCTTCATTTTCTGTCTCTGTCTTTGTCTGCTTGTCTCAGTCTATCTCTCTTTTTGGTCCTTTATGCCTACAGATGACTTTCTTTCTTCAATTTTTGTCTCTATCTGCTTGTCTTACTCTATCCCTTTCTCTCTCTCTCTCTCTTTACTCCTTTATGCCTACAGATGACTTTCTTTCTTCATTTTTTTGTCTCTGTCTTTGCCTGCTTGTTTTAATCTATCTCTCTCTCTCTCTCTTTTTGGTCTGTTATGTTTAGATAAGTCTGTCTGTCTTTTGTTTTATTTTCCAGTCAATTTCCTTCTCTCTTTTTCCTATCTACATGCTAATGTAAAATAAATGTCTTACCGCTTGACTATAAACCTCCTCTAATTGTTCTGCTGTTACGCAATGTTTTGTAAGCGCTTCTTCCGAGCACGAACGTAATTTAGAATTAATTTTACTTTCAGCTCCTAACCGTAAGACTCTAACTCCTCGCTCTAGGAGCCGTACACAAACATTATCCACAGCCGAATGTGTATGACTAGTAATAAGCACCGTTTTATCCAAATCTACAAGAAGTTGCACCAAGGACACAATCGTAGCCGTTTTACCTTTTGAAAAAATTTATTTTAAATAATTTTATTTAAATTTTATACCAAGACAAACCTGTTCCAGGCATTCCTTTAATAAGAAGATAATCATTACTGCTAAGAGCCTTCAAAATCGCTCGTTGTTGCATTTTATTTAAAGGACGTAAAATTGGAGTCCCTTTAATTGCAACCGATTTCGATAATTTATCTTGAAACGTTGGAGGGATTTTATCGATTATTATTTTTCTTAACTTTTCCCCTTGGTCACTTGCTTCTAATAGCAAAGCTAAGTTCGTCATGTTAAAAGTTTGCGAGATACTCGAATTATAGGAATCTAAATGGAAAATTACGTTCGAGTAACGTTTGTTTAAATCCCTAAAAACATTTTTTTTATTTAAATTATTCTAATTAAGAGACTTAATTTTTACCGATCCAATGAAATTGTGATTGTTTGATGATCCATTTCCGTAACGAATCCTGCAGCGACTGCAGGTCGGGTATCCGTACTAACCACAACGTAATTTCCAATCCCAATTCCAGAAGAATGTAAATTAAATGCTGTCTCAAGGGGGAGTTTTGCAAAAGTATGTTTGAATAACGATCCGCATTCCACCACCGTTGTTTTAATTTTTACTCGGATAATGCACTGACCGTTTTTTTCCCTAAAATTTAATTTTTTAGAAAATAAATGTAAAGATAAACGAGACAAACCTTTGTTCTGGTGGAAGAGTATAAATTTCTTGTAATTGTTTACTTCCGACGTGATCCGATGCTTCGAGCGCTAGCAACGAACTCCATTTTACAAAATATTCCATATGTGCAGGTTCTAAATGGGATAAAATTTCTTCTTTAAGCTTCATAATTGGATTGTTTAATATATTATGGTCTTCAAAACTGAAAATAAAGAGAAAAATTAATTTCGAAGAGGAAAAAATAAAACATAACCTAAAAAAAAATATTTTTTTAAGTTTTACCCCTTAAATTCGATGTTATTACTTTAAATAAGCACAAGAAATAATATTATAAGGGCATTTATGAAGAATCAGAAGGTTCTGGTGATTTAAAATGTACGAACCGGTCCCCATGAGTTTCCTAACCTTAAAATTAATTTTTCGTTTTTAATTTTCTCCCTTAAAATCAATCTAAAAGTTAAATTATTAGGACTTACTTTAAATAAGTACAACAAATAGTATTATAAGGGCACTTAGAACAGGCATTATGATGATTTATAGGTTCAGGTAATTCGGAATGCCGTACCGGTTCTTCAGGTCCATTTAATCGAGGCTTTCTAGTTAAAAAATACGTTAACTCGTTCCTTAATATTACCAAATCCCTTTTCTCTCTTTTGGTCATTGGAATTTCCCTTAATACCCCTTCGCTGAAAAGAAAAAAAATTAAAGAGCGATTTTGGGGGAAATATTTTTTTACCGTAGGTAAAGGAGGAGCCCCGAAGGAACCGTGTATCCAAATTTGTTCATCATCATGATGTAAAGAATTACTTGTCCACGGTGTTCTAACGAGACTGTTGCACGACCGGTTTTTAATTCCAAAGGCATTGTTGTGGCACCGTTTTGTATGCTAACGTCGACTTTCCCTTTTATCCCCAATTCCGGACACCAAATGTTTTCTTCTATGTCTTGAATTTTATCTATTTTACCATTCCAATTATCTTTCTGTAAAATAATAATTTAAAGTGATTTCTAAAAAAAATTCAAATTCTTACGTTAGTTTTTTGATTTAAATTTCCGTTTTTGTTTCTAACATACTGTTTTATAAACGTAACAATTTTAGGTACAAATTCCATTAATTCTTTTTGAATATCCTCTACATTTAACGAACTTTCATAACACATCCATGTCTAAAATAATTTTTATTAATAAATCGTTTTTTTTATTTTTTCCCCCCTTACTGTCTCTTTATCGATTAAAACTTTCTTTGCAATTACTTCAATTTCGCTAAATATTGTCACGTTATTTTTAAGAACGTCTTGTAATAATTTGTGAACTAAAATTCCTACAACCATTACTCGGTTGGAAGGTTCAAATCCCCGGTATTTTTCATTTAAAACGCTTCGTCTCTTGCAAAATAATGCACCTAGAATTTAAAGCGAATTATTTAAGTTTGTTAAATGTTTAAGTGTTCCTTACCAACGACAGAAGTAGTCGATATAAGAAAATCAGGTTCAAACACGATTAATCCGATTTCGTTTGATACGCACCAAACGGATTTGTTTTTATCATAACCAGCAGTGACATGTAATGTATCGTTTATCGATAAATTAGCTTCGATCCTTAAAAAAAATAATAAAAAACGGGGGTTGGGAAAGTTAATCTTAATCTTACCAAAACCCTTCAACCCTACACACCGCCGTCGTCTTATCTTTCGTAGATTGCAAAGTCAGGGTAACGTTATTAAACATTCTTTCTAATTCAATAATTTTACAATGCTGGGATTCCGTTAAATCTAGATTACGATCCTGTAATTAAAAAAATTAACCCTAATTTATTTAATTTTCCTCCCCCTTACCATTACGTTTAGTTCTCCATCCCAACTATCGTTAAGCAAACAGCTAATATTATTTTGATCCTCTGTTTCAACAAAAAAATCCATTTTATTATCTTCCAAATAATTTCCATTTGAATTTTCAGTTTCTCGTCCCATTTCCGTTTCAAAATCTAACTTAGTTTTGACTCGGGAATGTTGAAATAATCCATTTTGTTTTTGGGGTGACTTTGTAGGTGTGCTTTCATTTTCTTGTTGCGCTTCTACAGATCTACAAAAAAATAAAAATTTACAGCATCCCCTTTGACGTTAAGCAATTTTTTTACATACCGTGTAGAAACATTTGCTGAGGCATAAGAAGTGGAAGCACCTTTTGTATTCGATTTACTTGGTGTGATTGTAACAAAATTCTCCAACACTTCAACATTAAATTTTTCCAATGATTTCGGAGATTTACTAAAAAGTTTTGTAGGTGTAATTTTCTTTTTACCCGGAGTTATTTGATTAACCCTTTGCGAAATTTTCTTTACAATCTTCTCAGGGGTTTTAATATTTATTCCGAGTCTTGAATATAAATCTTCATCGATTAATTCCTCGGAAGGTTTACATTTTAGTCGTGCGGATGAAATTTTTAAATCTTGGTTGTTTTTACTCGGACTTTGAAGGATTAGTAACTCTTCTTTGGGTAAATCTGAAAGGTTTTCTATTAGGATTTCGTCGATTTCTTTAGCTGCCTTCTTTCTAGGAGGTAATCGAATGTTTGTTTGTCGTTTCGGACTAATCGAACATGGAATGTAATCTGGACTTGGAGTGTTTTCTCTTGAATATTTACGCTTTTTACATTCAGGGGAATCTGGAGTTTTACTACATTTTGGTAAATTCGTAATCGCCTCTAAAATACACGTCGAACTTTCTTTAACATCTAATTCTTTTATGTTTACGTCACGGGATGATACACAAGGACTACACTTTTTACTTATTAGTAATGAAGGACTCTTTGATGTAACATGTTTAATACTCTTCGGTTTTGGGGTACACTCAATAAAGTCTTCGTCACTGTCGACAAGGGAAACTACCTCAGGGGTTTGGTTTTGGGTTCTGTTTTGGTTATTCCCTAATGGTACTTGTTTATTAGTCTTAGGAGTATTTTTATTAACATTTCCATTTACTAGTTTAGCAAAATACGAGGATATCTTTTGACTTTCTTTGATCGGCTGAAAAAATACATATAAGAATATTATGATTGAAATATTAAATTTTACTGTACCTTTTTATTTTTAGATGAAGCTCTCTTCATTTTTAAACGGTTTTATTGCTTTTTTAACGATTTTTTTCATAAAAAACACATCTTTTTATAGGTTAGGTTATTCTGACTTTCGCGGGTTTTACAAATGTCAAACTGTCAAGTTCAAATAAACAAAAAAATTAGTAAGGTCTGTTCACAATACTTTTTTGTGGCATGCTCACATAAAATAATATTTTTAAATAATAAACATTATCGCATGAAAATCAAGCTAAAAAGGCATTTATTCTTCACAAAGTACCTAAATTATTTAAATACTTTTGATATACAGTGTGTTTTTAAATGATTTCCCTTACTAAATTTAAAAGTCCGATCCAGCGCCTGGATACTATAGAGGCGGCCATTATCTATGGAAGGGGCTTGCTAAAAGAAGAAAAAGAAATCGTAGTCATGTTCTTTTTATTGAATTACATAATTCTGGCAAAACCTTTAGCGGATAAGATAAGGATACCCACTTAAAACTTGATAATTTAAGTCTACAAACTAGATTTTTTGAAGGTTGCATCATGTTATCTAAATAATTTCGTAATTAAAATCACAAGACAGGATGTTTTCTCTACTTAATTACAGATTAGAAGCCATTCAAATTTTGTGTCTAGGCGTCCTCGTTATTGTTTATCAGCAGGTACTGGAACTCGTGTGGATATTACACTTAAAAAAATATGCTATCACAATGAGGTAAATTAAAGTTCGTTCGTTACCGAAATCTCAAAAAGATAATCTTCCACAGGTTTTCCCGTCTTTTAATTCTATTGGTATTGTCTCTCCAGCGCTTCCACAACTTTTCCCATCTCCTAATCCTCTTGGTATTGTCCTTGCCTTGTTATTTTGGTCTTCCTTAACTTCCCCCGTCTGTTAATTCTCTTGGTATTGTGTCTCCATCGCTTCCACAACTTTTCCCATCTCCTAATCCTCTTGGTATTGTCCTTGCCCTGTCATTTTGGTCTTCCTCAGCTTTCCCCGTCTGTTAATTCTCTTGGTATTGTCTCTCCATCTCTTCCACAGCTTCTTCATTCTCCCCAAGGTCATCGCTACCTCCTTCCTTCATCCATCTGTTGTTCTTACAACATGACATTCATTTTTTGGAATGTATGACGCTGAGAGATAAAAATCTTATCAACCTCCTGTGCATCTCCTTTTGACGTACGATCTGATATTATTTTGATTGCATTATTCGGCAATAGAAGACAATTACAGGTACATAATGTACTTAGTACCTACTTATAGATATGGAAATGAAAGATAAATCGACTTGTAAAAAATATATAGCGCAGGAAGAGAGATAATTTTAATTTAGTGTGCCCCGTACATCAAAAGAAAATGAGGTTCAAGTATTTTCTCCTGGTTTGCTTGTTTGTTAGCTATGTCCAAAGTGCTAAAATTTTGGGTGTCTTTCATAATCCAAGCAAAAGCCATTTTAATTTGGGAAATACACTTTTGGAAGCACTTGCAGCAAAAGGACATGAAGTTACCATGTTAAGCCCATTTAAAGTTAACAGTTCTTTTGGAAACTATGAAGAAATTCAAGTTGATGGGCTACAGATATCGAAAGGTAAGTGATTTCCATGACTTTTTATGTTTTCGGCCATGGGTTTAATTGCAGATTCAGAGTCTTTCCTTTTTTCCATGTTTGATGGTCTTAACATCCTTTTTGACCTCTTGGTCAACACTTGCAAAATTGTTCATCAACGTTTCTTGCTTTCTTCCATGTCTTCCTGTCTTGGTGCAGGGTTTTGACCTCGTTCCAGGTATATTGTTTGCTTCTATAGCTTTTCCCAGCCCCTCCTCCCATGTTTCATGGTTCCAACATCCGTTTTGATCTCTTGGTCAACACTTCCACAATTGTTCATCAAAGTATCTTGCTTGCTTCCTCATCTTCCTGTCTTGGTGCAGGGTTTTGACTCCGATCCAGTTACATTTTTTGCTTCTGCAGCTTTTCCCAGCCCCTCTTCCTATGTTTCGTAGCTCCAACATTCTTTTTGACCTCTTGGTCAACACTTGCCCAATTGTTCAACGACTTTTTTCGTTTTTTACATGTCTTCCTGTCTTGGTGCACGGTTTTGGCCCCGATCCAACTACATTTTTTGCTTCTACACCTTTTCTCACCCCCTCTTCTTATGTTTTATAGCTCCAACATCCTTTTTGACCTCTTGGTCAACACTTGCACAATCGTTCATCGACGTTTTTACCTTTCTTCCATGTCTTCCTGTCTTGGTGCAGGGTTTTGGCCCGGATCCAACTACATTTTTTGCTTCTACACCTTTTCTCGGTTCATCTCCCCATCTTTCATAGCTCCAAAATCTTTTTTGACCTCTTGGTCAACACTTGCACAATTGTTCATCGACGTTTCTTCCTTTCTTCCATGTCTTCCTGTCTTGGTGCAGGGTTTTGGCCCGGATCCAACTACATTTTTTGCTTCTACACCTTTTCTCAGTTCATCTCCCCATCTTTCATAGCTCCAAAATCTTTTTTGACCTCTTGGTCAACACTTGCACAATTGTTCATCGACGTTTCTTCCTTTCTTCCATGTCTTCCTGTCTTGGTGCAGGGTTTTGGTCCCGACCCAACTACATTTTTTGCTTCTACACCTTTTCTCAGTTCATCTCCCCATCTTTCATAGCTCCAAAATCTTTTTTGACCTCTTGGTCAACACTTTGACAATTGTTCATCGACGTTTCTTCCTTTCTTCCATGTCTTCCTGTCTCGGTGCAGGGTTTTGGCCCGGATCCAACTACATTTTTTGCTTCTACACCTTTTCTCAGTTCATCTCCCCATCTTTCATAGCTCCAAAATCTTTTTTGACCTCTTGGTCAACACTTGCACAATTGTTCATCAACATTTTTTCCTTCCTTCCATGTCTTCCTGTCTTGGTGCTGGGTTTTGGCCCGGATCCAACTCCATTTGTTGCTTCTACAGCTTTTCCCAGTCCCTCTTCCCATGTTTCGTAGCTCCAAAATGCTTTTTGACTTCTTGGTCAACACTTGCCCAATTGCTCATCGACGTTTCTTCCTTTCTTCCATGTCTTCCTGTCTTGGTGCAGGGTTTTGGCCCCGACCCAACTACATTTTTTGCTTCTACACCTTTTCTCAGTTCATCTCCCCATCTTTCATAGCTCCAAAATCCTTTTTGACCTCTTGGTCAACACTTCCACAAACGTTCATCAACATTTTTTCCTTCCTTTCATGTCTTCCTGTCTTGGTGCTGAGTTTTGGCTCCGACCCTGTTACATTTTTTGCTTCTACACCTTTTCTCACCCCCTCTTCCCATGTTTCATGGTTCCAATATCCTTTTTGGCCTCTTGGTCCTCTTGGTCAACATTTCCACAATCGTTTTTTGGGAAAAGTTATTGAAGAATGTTTGATAGAATATTTTCCATGTTTCAGATGCTGCGATTGAAAGAATAAGAAGTGTTATAAATGGTACCGCGTACAGCCAAATCTTAAGTATGTTAAAAAATTACCAAACAGTCAACGAAATGTTCTTAAACCACCAAACTGTCAAGGACCTATTACATTCTGGAAGAAAATTCGATCTGGTAATCATCGATTGGGTTTTCAACGACGGCTTTTTGGGCTTTGCTAATCATTTCAACGCCCACAGTATTGTGTTAAGTTCCTTCACCTCATCCCATACAATTAATAAAATATCAGCAAATCCTGCTCCAAGTTCTTACGTGACTAGCCCCCTTCCTGCTTTCTCTGATCACATGGACTTCTTTCAACGAGTGGGTAATTTTTTGATGAAATTATTTGTGAATTTGATTGAGTTTCATATTCGGGCAGTCCAAAATTTCTTCCTCCACGAACATTTCCCTAACGCACCCCATCTAACCGAACTGTTACATAACGTCTCGTTAGTTTTCGTCAACTCCCATTTCTCAACAGAATCTCCAAGACCTTTTGTACCGAATATAATACCGATCGGAGGGTTTCATGTAAAAGAACCGAAGGAGCTTGAAGGGGATTTGAAAAAGTTTATGGATGAAGCAACAGAAGGGGTTGTCTATTGCAGTTTTGGATCTATAGTCAAAAGTGCTGAGATGAGTCAAGATAAAGTAAACGCAATTGTTAAAGCCTTTGGGAATTTAAAGGTAAAGGTGTTATGGAAATTTGAAGCTGATGATATGCTGGAACTACCCCCAAATGTAAGAACTGCGAAGTGGTTTCCTCAGGGGGATGTTTTGGGTAAGTTTTGGGAACCGTGTGGTTACCTTAAAGGCTATGGTAGACAGGAAGAAGGAAGAAGAAGACTCATATGGTGGACTCTTCTTCTTTCTTCTTAGTTTGGTCCAAAAGTTTCTAACACCTTCAAAGATTTTTTTTTTCTTTTAGCCCATCCAAACGTAAAAGCCTTCATAACTCATGGTGGTTTGCTCAGTATGACCGAAACGATATACCATGGTGTTCCAGTGGTTGCAACTCCATTTTTCGGGGATCAAGAATCAAACGTTGAGCATGCTGTCAGCAAAGGCTATGCAGTTCGACTAAAATTCCACGAGTTCACTGAAGAATCCCTTACCAAATCCATCAAAGAAGTGTTAACCAATCCAAAGTATAGGGAAAATATAAAACAGCGCTCGAAGAGTTTAAAGGATCGTCCTATACATCCTTTGGACAATGCTGTGTATTGGGTCGAGTATGTTTTAAGACATAATGGAGCTCATCATTTAAAAACGGCGGCTCTTAAGTTGAATTGGTTCCAGTATTGTCTTTTGGATGTCTTTACTTTTATTTTAGTGAGCTTAGGGGTTGTTTTTATTATTTTAAGAAGAGTTTTTAGATTTTTCTTTAGGAAGACGTCGAAAAAATCTAGAATGGACTCGAATAAAAATAGTGTTAGTAAAAAAATGGATTAAGATATGTTTAGGATTTAGTTTAAGACAAACAAATACTCTTAAATGTTTAGGAAAAAAATATAAATGCATTAGCAAAAAAGAAATTCGTTTGATTTACCGCTTGATTTTTAAAGTAGGTATAGGCAACACATACTACAACGCAACGTGTGTTGCCTACCCTAGACCTTTAATTCACGGGATAGGCAACACACATTACAGTAGCGCGATAAAAAAGGATTTGATGCCTTTAAGGGTAAAAATTTGCCCTTTTGTGGTGTTACAGGTTCTGGGTTCGAGTCCCAAGTGCATGATATGGTCATTTCTTGTTTTTCAAGTGTCCTGGAAATTTTTTTAACCTACCCTGACGACGAAAAAGGGAGAAAAAAATGATTTGATGTCTTTAAGAGCAAAAACTTGTCCTTTTGTGGTGTTAAAGGTTCTGGGTTCGAGTCCCAAGGGCATGATATGGTCATTTCCTGTTTTGCAAGTGTCCTGGAAAACTTTTTAACCTACCCTGACGATGTAAAAAGGGAGAAAAAAAGATTTGATGCCTCTAAGGGCAAAAACTAACATTTTAGTGGTGTTAAAGGTTCTGGGTTCGAATCCCAAGTGCACGATACGGTATTTTCTTGTTCTGAAAGTGTCCTGGAAAGCTTTTTACCTATCCTGACGATGTAAAGAGGGAGAAAAAAAAAGATTTGTTGCGTTTAAGGGCAAAAATGTGTCCTTTTGTGGTGTTAAAGGTTCTGGGTTCGAATCCCAAATACACGACATGGTCTTTTCTTGCTTTGAAAGTGTTCTGGAGAACTTTTTAATTTACCCTAACTATGTAAAGAGGGAGAAAACAATCAGGCTTGATGGATATACGTCTTTGAGGGTAAAAATTGAACTTTTCGAGAAGTCCTGAGTGCATGATCTTCTAATTTTGGCTAATCATGCTTGAAATATTTAAAGATTGTTACACGTATTTACTATTTAAATTATATAAGTAGGTTACGAGGTTTGCCGCATATAATTGACATCAAGCAAGAATATCTAGGTTGATTCATTCCCTTCAATTGGTATAAATAAGGGCATCCACCTAAGTCTTCTACACTTGCTTATTGTTAGATCGACGACCAAAACAAAATGAAGTGCTTTGTTGTGTGGATAGTTTTAATTTTTGCTTTAAATTTTATAAACAGTTTGCCTGTTGGGAGCCCCGATGCGGTGAGTTAACATTTATTGTTTAATAGAGGGGACGTGCCTTATTTCGTCACTTTTTTTTTTTAACTTTTTTTAGGCTTTGGAAGCCATGGCGCAAGTTCCCCAATGGCATTGTATGCGATATCGAAAATTCGAACTAATTAGAAGATGTCGTGGGTACAAAAATGGAGTCAGGAAAAGTTAAGGAAGATTTTTTTTTTCTTCCCAACTACAAACCGATCTCAGATTAGTTCTTATTTTATACTATTTTATATTTTTAAACAAAAAAAATCTGCTCAAGTTGGTTGTGGTTTGAATGGAAACACAACAAACTTGCTATTCATGGTATAACTACCCGTCCATGGATTTTATTTTATATTTTATTTTCACCCCCTTTAATAAATTGACGAACATGTAACATTTTAAAAATCATTCAACCAACCAAAATTGGACAGGTCTGCAATAGCAGACGGCATCTCCATTTGATTTACATACAACCCCACACTTACTGTCCAATATAGTTGGGTTTCGAATTATTTACTGTCCCCTGACAAACAAATATTTTAGTAATGTTTAATATTAGTGCGTCTGCATTTGCTGACGTGTCTGTAAATGCAGAACTGTTCGTTAATATCTTAAGGGGTGTGAACTGATG
The DNA here is from genome assembly GCA_963082805.1 of Hemicrepidius hirtus. Classification (NCBI taxonomy): domain Eukaryota; kingdom Metazoa; phylum Arthropoda; class Insecta; order Coleoptera; family Elateridae; genus Hemicrepidius; species Hemicrepidius hirtus. Next base: position 395,287 of record OY720162.1, read on the forward strand.
GCTTATTTGCTGTCTAATTATTAGAAAATTATTTTATAGATTTAATCAAGTTTTAATACTTGAAACACCCTGTACATTTTTAAAATAATTTCATGTAATCTATGTTTAGGATAATGTGTCTAAATAGTACCTGATAATTTTTTTTTGGTACATAATTAAAAAAAATATTAAATCACAGTTATTTTGGGTCACTCAGTATATAATCCTAACGATTTTCATTTGAACTTGCAAATCAGAAGCTTTTAGGGGTTGAAATTTAAATTTTAAAGAATGTAACCCCTTCGGATAGGCAACACACTATACACAAGTGCAGTGTGTGTTGCCTACCTTAACATTCAAATCATGTGCTTCGGTAATACAATGTTTTTCCTTTTTTAACGAATCGAGGGGTTTATGGAACCACCAATATCCCTCCGTCTGGAGTATCCGATCCAGTTCCAAGTCTGAATTAAATAGCCAAACGAGCTTCCGGAGTAGCAGATCCAGCGACATAGGATTCTCACCACACCAAATCCGCTGCTTTTTTTAAATGTTTTCTTTAAGGAAGTTCGTAAGTTTAGACTCATTGAACTTCCTTCTTAATTAATGTAATAATTATTTAAAAAAAAGTGATCAGAAAAGGTATTGCGGTTATATAAGATTAAAAAAAAGTTACAGTTGGCAATATAATTAAAAGTTCGTTGCTCTTTAAATGCTACTGATAACAATTTAAATGGATGTTGATTGACCCTAAATTGAATTTATTACCCGAGGGAATGCAATTTTGGAGATCAGTAACCGTTAGAAACAATTACTGTTAACATTTTCTTCTGATTATTCGAATATACGGAGGTATTTACAACTTCCTCCACCAATTTACAATTTTTAAGGAGCTTGGAATTATTTTTAAATAGTTTCCGATTTAATGGAACTTCGGACGTTTCGTCCACGATTGATGAAGACATCCTCAGAGCAGGAGAGTTCTCCTGTTAAGCTAGTTCGTTTTCGTTGTTTCATGAATTACAAAATTTTAAGGATAGAAGCTTAATTTGTGATTTTCATTAAAATTGCTTTAGTTTATAATAAAGAAAAAAGGATAGGTACAATATATTGTATTCACCTTGTATATAAGATTGTTTTCAAACTAAAGTTCCGTATGGTGCTGCCACCTAACGGATGGTAATGAGAAGTTCAATAAAGAAACTGCGTCAAGGACCTGGTTCTTGTCTAAACTAAGTTCATAAACGTCAAATTGTCAGTTTTAGGAGTTTTGTAGTTCTGTTTTGAAAAAGTGTTCAAGTTTTTGAAGCTCAATTTGTACCGTTTTTGAATTTTATAATAATCGTGTACACGCACATTGGCTGTGACTTAATAGTGAATAAAATGGCAACAAACATGGAAGAAGAACAAGCACTGAGGGAGTGCGAAGCTTACGTACAGACGCACAATATTCAACAAATCCTGAAGGATTGTATCGTTCAACTTTGTGTAAACCGTCCTGCTAATCCAATTTCCTTTCTACGGGAATACTTTCAAAAATTAGAGAGGGTAAGTCAAAGAATTTTAGGTTATGTCTTTTGGTTTTGACGTTTCTAAAAAAACCTCTTTATTTTGAATTTTTACCTTTAATAAAGACTTTAATGCTATAAAGAATGTAAAGAAACTGTTTTTGGTTTTAGTTTTTCCTTTAGGTAGCCAATTTGGTTTAAAAATAAACTTCGAATTCTTCGAATATTTTCTTGTTTATTCCTGTCGCTGGGTGATTCAAGAAAGAATTACAAGCTCGAATTGAAGTAAAAATATCCTTTCAAATGCATTTTTGTCAAGGTTCAGGTATTTATATGTGTAGGTGTTCGTAGCTACAAAATAGTTCGGTGAACAGATTAACACCCGTAGGTAGACCCCGAAGTTAGGGTAGAGACTTGGTAGAAACATTAGGGTATCGGTTTTAAGCCTTACGAGCAGAAATAACCAGAGATATACAATGTTTCCGTGTCACAAAGCTAGGACATACGTTTAACGATTAAAAAAAGGGGTGACATTTTCTCTTTCGGGGTAATAAAAAAAAACTGTTGCTATTCCATTAACTCACAACCTTTTACAGAGTCTTATTAATAATTAATGAGGCTCTACTCGTATATCAAATGTCAAGGGAAAATTCAGCACGGAAAACAATGTTACATGAAAATTGGTCGCGTTTTTCGCACTCGTAAATTTTTTATAAGGTAATGGGTGCGTATTTCCATTACCTAAGTGGACACAGGGTTAGAGAAATGTTCAAACAGTATTCAACAAGTGGGCTGTGAAAACCTACAGGGTTTTTGCCCAAGAATTTTTTTTTAAATTTTAAACCCTTTCAGGATTTTTTTTTTAGCTAGACAGGTCTTTCTCTTAGGGGTGGGTTCCTGATTTTTTCAGGGGAATTTTTTCCAAGAAACTTCTTTTATATTTACCCAGCAATAAGATTGGGAAACAAATTAATGTTATAGGATTGCGAAAGCAATACATGTAGTCGACAATGTGGAAGGGTAAGGCCCTCCATTCGTCATTTTTAAGATAATTTATGAATTTACGAACGGAAAAAATATTTTTTAATTATTCAGGAATAAAATTGTAGTAAGGAAAGGGAACCTTGACCTAGATTTTAATAAAAAAAATCCCTTTTGTCACATTTCCTTTTGTTACTAGGTTCTGTCCCTTACATATGTTGGTAAAAACTTCCCCTATTTCCATTTGGAATAGGAAACGTGAAATTGCGTCCGGTTAGGCGCGTCGATAAGCCCCCAACCTGCTAGTAAGGGTGGTCTATGACGTCATAGAGATCTTGCCGCCCTTGGCGTCGCTAAGCGACCTGCATTCGGGTGGCGTCGGTGATACTATCAGTATCTTGTGACGAAGGTCGTGTTCGCTCCTGTTCAGGAAGCACCTCGCTGACGATGATGCTGACGTTGTCAGTGGTGAGTGATTTTAGCAAAATGCATGAAGTAGGCCAATGTGGCACAGCTTCTGAACGAAGCGACGACGTCTTTTACGGGGGCGTCGATTAACCCCGCGACCTCCAATACAAATGACAATTCGTTTGTTATTCTCTTGATTCTATTCCACATACTTTTTGGGTATGCATGTCGTGCATCCGTCGGACCTGCGCGTTTTTTCCTAGGTCACTGTTGTGTGATACGGGGTTGTTAATAAAAGGGGTTGTTTAAAGCTTACAAGCTGAATTAGAAATGTTTTTTTTAAACTTTAAAAGGTCGAGTTCGAATTCGGAACATCTTCCGATCACATACTCTACACACACTGCATCCACAGGGAGGGTTTGTCTATTTTTTTTATTTTACATTTATTGATTTAAAATAAGTGGACTAGGGGGGGGGGTTAATTAATAAAGTGTTAATTAAACAAAAAAGTATACAGGGTGCGACAGTGTTTCGAGATGGGGGATGTAATTGGCTGTCTTAAGAAAACATTTTGTCAGGTCAGGTTCGAACAAGGGGTAAACCATGGTAAAAAAAATTGTACACTAAACTACCCAATGTGACGGACTTCCCAGGGACTAACTCAGACTTCCTAGGGACTTCCCAAGAGACTACCAAGACTTCCCAGTGACTACCAAGATTTTCCAGGGACAACCAAGACTTCCCAGGGACTAACCCAGATTTCCTAGGGACTACCACGACTTCCCAGAGACTACCACGACTTCCCAGGGACTAACCCAGACTTCCCAGGGACTAACCCAGATTACCTAGGGACTTTCCAGAGACCACCAAGACTTCCCAGGGACTAACCCAGATTTCCTAGGGACTACCAAGATTTCCCAGAGACTACCACGATTTCCCAGGGACTAACCCAGACTTCCCAGAGACCACCAAGACTTCCCAGGGACTAACCCAGATTACCTAGGGACTTTCCAGAGACCACCAAGACTTCCCAGGGACTAACCCAGATTTCCTAGGGACTACCAAGATTTCCCAGAGACTACCAGGACTTCCCAGGGACTAACCCAGACTTCCCAGAGACCACCAAGACTTCCCAGGGACTAACCCAGATTACCTAGGGACTTTCCAGAGACTACCAAGACTTCCTAGGGACTACCAAGATTTCCCAGAGACTACCACGACTTCCCAGGGACTAACCCAGACTTCCCAGAGACCACCAAGACTTCCCAGGGACTAACCCAGATTACCTAGGGACTTTCCAGAGACTACCAAGACTTCCTAGGGACTACCAAGATTTCCCAGAGACTACCAGGACTTCCCAGGGACTAACCCAGACTTCCCAGAGACCACCAAGACTTCCCAGGGACTAACCCAGATTACCTAGGGACTTTCCAGAGACTACCAAGACTTCCTAGGGACTACCAAGATTTCCCAGAGACTACCACGACTTCCCAGGGACTAACCCAAAAATTTCCAGGGACTATCCAGACTTGGTAAAGACTACCCAGGGACCCCAATGTACACCAAGTCTCCCAACGTGATTTTGCCCTTGGATTCAAATTTTGAACGCTTTGGGCGTAATTTAGGGCTTGCATTGCTTTGTCTAAATAGTCCGTATCCCCCTTTTTTATCAATTTCTAAGCCGATTTGATTGAACAAAAAAAAAAGGAAACGTTTCTCTAGAATTAAGACTTCGGAGGTCTTCTAGGCTAAAATAAGGAACCCGGAATTGCTTTTTAGAAAACATTTTATTTGGAAAACAATCAATATAATATATGTTCTCAGTAATAAACTATTTAGTATAAATATAAATAACAATACGTATAAGGTCCTTGCTTAGGTAAAAATTCATTAACTAGACTAAGTACTAGGGATGTACCGAACGGTTTTTTTTTACCATCGCCCATTATACCACAGAATAGCAAAAATTCGTGACGTGATTTATTTTTAAATGTACAATTACAAAACAACATTAATGAGTGCAATTGTGATTCATGTTTTTTTTTTCTTAAAGAATTTTTTTTTGAATTTCCCGCTCATATGTATTGCCATTTTTTTTTTAAAAAAAGGTAGCGTTGAATATAACGCATCGTTAATTTCGGTTAAACCGAATATTTGGTAACTCGGAATATCCGATCAATGACCCAATCAATTCGGCACATCCCTACTAAGTACCAACGTGGAGCGCTTGGCGCTACTAGGAATAAGTACCGATATATTCCGGTTTCCACAGCTGATTTGAAAAGAAATTATTAACTATAGCGATATCTCTGTCATGATCTGGGGATGCTGTGACTGGTGCTATCGTGATTCCTTCCGGTAGTATAAGACCAAAAGGTATAAGCGGATTATCCACAAGCCTCTTCTGGTGTCCTTTTGCAGAGTTGTTGGTCGTTGTGGTATCATCCGATCTGGTAATATCACATTCAGGAGGTATACATAATCCTTCGCTTTGGTTCTCCGAGGGCGAGGTACATTTCATTGGTCGCGTGTGACTATAACTATTCAAGCCCAGGCTGCTTATGAGCTTCTCCCTTTGTAATCGTACGCGTTTCGTGGTTATCACGAAAGCACTCACGAATGCTTTCTGACACACCTCAACTGCATCCGAGGCTGGTAACAGCGGCACCAAGTACTTGCAGGTGATGCGACGGGGTGATCTTCCGCTACCCGTCATCTCTGGAACGTTCACACGAGCTCGGACGTCCATGTGTTCCCTTAGAAACTTGTTCTGCTTGTCTGGATCCCCCAAACCGTAGAAATGTGTGAAAAGACGCTCGCGGATTTCCAACGGGACCCTCTCGTCGCATTTTTGAGGACATTGACAGAGCTCATCTGAAAAAAATTACAATCAATCAAATCTTGTTTGGACACCCTGTATAAATGCATCTTTTTGCACTTTTTTTCTTCTAAAATAATAGCCACATACCGGCACAAAAAAAACGGATCAAGTTGGACGTGTTTTAGTTTAATTTGAACTCTGCACAGCCAACTTGATCAGGTTTTTTCGGGAATTTATTTAAAAAATCAATGACGGATCATGGAATCTTCAATTTTAAATAATTTCTAGTGGCGGCACAAAAAAATCCGGGTCTAGTTGGCCATGATTTCGTTTAATTTTGAAGTTACACAGTCAACTTGATCAGGTTTTTTCCCGCATTTATTTAAAAATCGACGACGAATTATGGAATCTTCCATTTTAAACCATTTCTAGTGGCGACACAAAAAAAACCGGATCAAGTTGGCTGCGTTTTCGTTTAATTTTGACGTTGCACAGCCAACTTGATCAGTTTTTTTTGGGAATTTATTTAAGAATCTACGAAAGATTATTGAATTTTCAATTTTAAACAATTTCTAGTGACGGCACACAAAAAAAACGGGTCAAGTTAGCCGTGATTTCGTTTAATTTTGACGTTGCACAGCCAACTTGATCAGGTTTTTTCGGGAATTTATTTAAAAATCAATGAAGGGTTATTGAATATTCAATTTTAAACCATTTCTAAAAAAAAAAACGGTTAAAGTTGGCCGTGATTTCCTTTTAATTTTGACGTGCACAGCCAACTTGATCAGGTTTTTTTCCTGAATTTTTTTAAAAATCCATGACGGATTATCGAATCTTCAATTTCAAACAATTTCTAGTGGCGGCACAAAAAAAACTGGGTCAAGTTGGCCGTGTTTCTGTTTTATTTGAACCTGCACAGCCAACTTGATCAGTTTTTTTCGGGAATTTATTTAAAAATCTACGAAAGATTATTGAAGTTTTCATTTTAAACCATTTCTAAAAAAAAAAACTGTTAAAGTTGGCCGTGATTTCCTTTTAATTTTGACGTGCACAGCCAACTTGATCAGGTTTTTTTTCCTGAATTTTTTTAAAAATCGATGACGGATTATCGAATCTTCAATTTCAAACAATTTCTAGTGGCGGCACAAAAAAAACTGGGTCAAGTTGGCTGCGTTTTCGTTTAATTTTGACGTTGCACAGCCAACTTGATCAGGTTTTTTCCCGCATTTATTTAAAAATCGACGACGGAGTATTGAATCTTCCGTTTTAAACCATTTCTAGTGGCGGAACAAAAAAAAAACTGGGTCAAGTTGGCTGTGTTTCCGTTTTATTTGAACCTTGCACAGCCAACTTGATCATGTTTTTTCGTGAATTTTTATAAAATCGATGAGGGATTATCGAATTTTCCATTTTAAACCATTTCTAGTGGCGGAACAAAAAAAAACTGGGTCAAGTTGGCGGTGTTTCCGTTTTATTTGAACCTTGCACAGCCAACTTGATCATGTTTTTTCGGGAATTTTTTTAAAAATCAATGAGGGATTATTGTCTTTTCCATTTTAAACAATTTCTAGTGACGACACAGAAAAAACAGCGTCAAGTTGGCCGTGTTTTCGTTTAATTTGAACCTTGCACAGCCAACTTGATCTGGTTTTTTGGACAGGAAAATTTGTATTGTCTATAAAAATTAGGTCATGTCAATTTTTAATAAAATTATGGGAATTACTGCCAAACACATCTTATCTTTTTTTTTTGAAACCAACTTAAACCGAATTTTAGAACATAATTATGACGATGATGATGATAAACATAAAAAGTGGTTTTGTAGATAATTTTGTAACGCACGATAAACTAGAATTAGATAACAAGTAGTAACCTTCAAATATTTAACAACTTTTTTGTGTTAATTTCAAATATATGACGCGTTTTCGTTTGTTTTTAGGGGGGCGTGTCATAAAAAACATTTGAAAAAACAAAATAGGCACGATGGCAGTTATTTTGCCAGTCTTTTGTTTTAAAAACAAAATGGTGAAGTTTGCAGTTGTTTAATGACGAAACAATGTCTTAATGGTTGCAATTGTTTTTTGTTTACTAATCACTTTTAATAAAATAATGACGCAGGATATTTAAAAAGTTTACGTCATTTTTCGATAAAGTTTGAGTCAGAAAAATGATCGGAAATTGTTTAGACACGAATTTTAATCAAACACAGTGCCTAAAAATCCTTGAAGCGTTTATTTTTAGAAAAATTCAATATAATACGGTACGGCGTACGCGTGAAAATAATTTTCGCCAATTCAGGTTTTTCCCAATTAACAAATGACGCGGATTTTCTAGAAAACAATTTTAGAACACGTGCCTACAAGGCAAGGCCAATGTTTCTTCGGTTTAATTGGAATGACCTACATACAGAAGGTCGAGGGCCTCGAAAAAATTAAAAAGTAGGCATTGGAAGTTTTTAATTTCTCAAAATGACGATCGGCGTAGTTGTTTTGTTTAACCGTCATTTCGATTCCCTTTTGTCTACGCAATGCGTAAACGTGCAACGTGCGTGCGTAACAAATGAATAAACTAATGACGTTTGTGTGAATGAGAAATACCGTTGACTAGCTGTCAGATGTTACAATGTAAACATAACGTAAAACAAAGCTTACCTGCTACTTTTTTTGCTGGAATTAATTTTCCCGTTCTTGATATGTACGCCAATCCTGCACTACGTAAATGTTTTTGTAATTTTCTTTTACTTCTCGGGATATTTTTCTCGATACCTTGCAAAAGTGCAGCTGTCAACGTCGCCATGTTTCTACTACTGTACTCGTGGCGCTACTACGAACAGGCGTGTGCATACCGTGAAATAAACTCTCGCGTAAAATGTTGCATGTCGACGCTAGGTGACGCAACCTGCGCCGTACGAATGTTTTAAAATGCTAATTTTGCCTAGCAACCTTTGTTGGATACCGTTATAATACATACAGGGTGATCAAAAATGTTTCTAACACCCCCTTTCAATTTTTTCAAAGGAGAAAAATTCATATACAGAGTGATCAGAAATCTTTCTACGCTCCCTTTAAAATTTAAAGTCGTGTACGAAAGGAGCTTGAATATTTATATACAGGGTGATCAAAAATGTTTCTACACTCCTTTTCAATTTTTTAAAGGAAAAAAATTGACGTAATGTAGGAGCCAGAATATTAATATACAGGGTGATCAGAAATCTTTCTACGCTCCCTTTAATTTTTTTAAAGAAGAAAAGTCGACGTGATCATGGCCTACTAGTCGCGTACGAAAGGAGCTTGAATATTTATATACAGGGTGATCAAAAATGTTTCTACACCCCCCTTTCAAATTTTTTAAAGGAAAAAATTGACGTAATGTAGGAGCCAGAATATTTTTATATACAGGGTGATCAGAAATCTTTTTACACTTCCTTTAAAATTTTTTAAAGAAGAAAAGTCGACGTGATCATAGCCTACGAGTCGCATACGAAAGGAGCTTGAATATTTATATACAGGGTGATCAAAAATGTGTCTGCAGCCCCTTCAAATTTTTTTAAGGAAAAAAATGGACGGAATCGTAGCCTACGAGTCGCTTACTGTAGGAGGTTTAATATTCATATACAGGGTGGTCAGAAATCTTTCTACAGACTACGTCCGAACTTCCCATGGACTACTCCCACATTTCTTAGGGACTTTTTTGTTACTCCAGACTTCTTCCGGACTTCCTGGACTTTTCCCAGAATTCTCAGCTTTTCTCCGGGACTTCCCCAGACTTTTAATAGTCTTCCCAAACAATTCATCCCTCGTGAACAAACCTGAATTTTTGACCACCCTGTATACTTATCCATGTTTTTTTCTTTTCCTAACACAATTTACACAAAAGCTCTTACGTTAGTCATCTGAGATTACGAGTGTCGTTTGTTCTTTTGTCAATACTTTTTCAGGGTTGTTTGGTTTTCCTCTCCGGACTTATCCTGACAATCCACAGGATTTGCTCCTTGTAATCTCTTGAAATTAGACTCGTCCATCGATCGAGCGGCTGACCGATGTCCTAAATTTTTTTATGCCGAATTAGAAACCAATCATTCGAAAATTTGAACGCAGACAAGGGTCGAAAGACGAAAAAAAAAAGGTAATAATAGAAAGGGAGGAGAACCAGGGAAAAGTTCTTTGTACAAAATGAATCCAATTTATTACATTTTATTCCCGGATGTTTTTTTTATTTGAAGGGAAAGAATTTTGTTTTAGCCAAAAAAATTAATATCGAAAGTTATTACTTCCGTTATAACCGGATGTATGTAGTAATATTAAATTTTCTTTTCCTAGTACCTAATAACATTTTTATTTGGAGGTTTTTTTCTTTTAAGATATAAAAATTTAATAAAAACCCATGAAGGATAATTTAATCAATTTAAATATTGCGCCGAGGTACCAAAACAAAGTCGGTTTGGAAGAAGACTAAGCGCCCCCTAGCGGTTTGGGTATTATTCATACAAGACGAATTCGACGAGTTTTTTTCCAATGGCGAAAACCGCGTTCGTCTAGCCCGCTTAGTTCCCGACTTAAATTTTCTCCAAACTTGAAAAAAAAAACATCCCCTAAATAAACGCATTTTCTTCGTGTCGGTGAGGGAAAACGCCTCGCGTTATCGAAACACGGTTTGGATATGTTATACCCCGTACCTTTGGGCAGCTTCCTGCAAGGGCTGAACCCTACCGTTTCCATAGCAACCGAACGGCGATTTTTCAAAGCCGCCTCTGCACAAAATCTTTTTTTTTATATTCGCCCCAGCAAAAGGTTTTAAACTTAGATTTGTCGTATCTAGGGTAGTGGGCTTTGAAAAGGTGTATTCGACGCGAAAAGAATCTACTCCCTAGCTCCCTTGGTTTCGGAGTTACGGTGCCTTCTTGTGAGTAACCCCTTAGAGTTGTCTTTCCAATTGCTAATTTTTTTTCAAACTTTCAATGAGAAATTAAATTAAAATTTTTAAGTACTATATTCTTTGATGTTTAATTGGATTTTTTTTTCTTATTGCGAAAAACTTTTTATTAATTAAATTTTTTTTTCAATTTATTACGTGTTCAAACTTTTTTTTTTCTCTTCAGGTAAGTCTTTTGAAAATATTCCTGTACGTAATGGTAAGTTTAGTAATTCTCCATTTGAAAATAGAAATCGTTTAAGCAACAGGCGACGTGTTCTTCATGACATGCTAATAAGAAAATATGTTTTGAGAGCTAAAAAAAGAAAAGCGTTCGCGTGCATGAAATCGAATTCAATGAGTATCATAATATGAATATTTTATGTCTTTCTAGTTATTTTAGTTTAAACACTGCACTCTGTAACATAACAGGGGTATACCAAATAAAATCCAAGCGAAATCGGACTTTATTTACGCGAAAAATAGCTAGTCTCTAGCCAGCACGATCGCCTGATTTAATCCGGCAATTTTTTGTTTGAGAAACTTGTTCTACGACTGTCCCTCGTATTTTTTCAAGAATTAATTGCGTACAAGTAGCAGTATAGGCATGCTGCCATCTAGCGGTAGCCTTTAAAATGTATTTGAAAAAGCTCAGACCGCATGCTGCCATCTAGCGGTAGCCCTTAAAAAATGTTTCTGAAAGACGCTCAGAACGAATGCTGGCATCTAGCGGTAGCCCTTAAAAACTGTTTTTGAAACTGGCTTGAGATTTAGGCTACTCCACCTTAATGTCACGAGGCTATTTTTTTAAAATAGTCTGATTCTTCTCTTTGGACTTTCTAAGCAAGGGGAGTGTTCGTCAAAAAATGTCCAGTTAACTTTATTCAGGAGTCCCTTGTCTAGACGCTAAAATAAAATATTCCAACCGATAATCTTCCCTTAAACATCCACATAATGGTAAGGGATCACGAACTTGACTCCTAACTTGATCCTCGACGTAAGCTTCTTGGGTAAATCGATTATATGAACTGAATTATTCATTAACAATTAGTTAACCCAAAGTATTACGAGATGCCGCACGTTCCAACCTATGAGTTACATTGTTTCCTGGCCAAACTTTAGGGAAACTAACATTAAGGGCTGTAATGTTTAACCACGCGTAAGGATGGAGTATAAAGTAGAGGAAGATAACGTTAGGTTTAATTTATCAAAAAAAAAAATTACCAGGAGGGATTAATTATTTCTACACCCTGTATATGTTTTAATTTTTTCTACCCTTAGAATAGTCCAGGGGTTTCCAATTTACGATGATTGGAAAATAATGCTAAATAAAATATTTTTTTAAATGCCTTTACTCGATATTGATTCTAGTCTTTATCATCCCCCATCTTGTTTTATCTTCAATTGTTTTTGTTTAGAGCCTCGGGGTTCTGACCACGAACTAAAATCCAAACAAACAGTGAACAATCTAAAATTGATCATACCAGGCTCCAGGGTTTCTGGGGAAAGTAAACAAGGGATGAAAAGCTTCGTGAACTTAATTACCGAAAATTATTATATCCAAATGTACCCCATCCAGGTTTCCGGGAATTGTAGTTTAGGAAGAAAATTTAGTGTTTGTTTTTAACCTCTTAGGGATTAGTTGGAATATACAGGGTGTATTACTTGAGAGATCGTGTGAGTAGTTTCTGGGAAGTCTGGGTAGCCTTAGGGTAGTCTTGGGAAGTCTCAGAAGGTCGCTAGGAAGCCTGAGTAGTCTCTGAAAAGTCTGGGTAGCCTTAGGGTAGTCTTGGGAAGTCTCAGAAGGTCGCTGGGAACCCTGAGTAGTCTCTGGGAAGTCTGGGTAGTCTTGGGAAGTCTCAGAAGGTCGCTGGGAAGCCTGAGTAGTCTCTGGGAAGTCTGACTAGCCTTTGGGTAGTCCTGGGAGGTCTGTGTGGCCTTTGGGTAGGCTTGGGAAGTCTCTGAAGGTCGCTGGGAAGTCTGAGTAGTCTCTGAGGAGTCTGGGTAGTCTGTGGGAAGTCTGAGTAGCCTTTGGGTAGTTCTGGGAGGTCTGTGTGGCCTTTGGGTAGGCTTGGGAAGTCTCGGAAGGTCGCTGGGAAGTCTGAGTAGTCTCTGGGAAGTCTGAGTAGCCTTTGGGTAGTCCTGGGAGGTCTGTGTGGCCTTTGGGTAGGCTTGGGAAGTCTTTGAAGGTCGCTGGGAAGTCTGAGTAGTCTCTGAGGAGTCTGAGTAGTCTCTGGGAAGTCTGGGTAGCCTTAGGGTAGTCTTGGGAAGTCTCAGAAGGTCGCTGGGAAGCCTGAGTAGTCTCTGGGAAGTCTGGGTAGCCTTAGGGTAGTCTTGGAAAGTCTCAGAAGGTCGCTGGGAAGCCTGAGTAGTCTCTGGGAAGTCTGACTAGCCTTTGGGTAGTCCTGGGAGGTCTGTGTGGCCTTTGGGTAGGCTTGGGAAGTCTCTGAAGGTCGCTGGGAAGTCTGAGTAGTCTCTGAGGAGTCTGAGTAGTCTGTGGGAAGTCTGAGTAGCCTTTGGGTAGTTCTGGGAGGTCTGTGTGGCCTTTGGGTAGGCTTGGGAAGTCTCGGAAGGTCGCTGGGAAGTCTGAGTAGTCTCTGGGAAGTCTGAGTAGCCTTTGGGTAGTCCTGGGAGGTCTGTGTGGCCTTTGGGTAGGCTTGGGAAGTCTTTGAAGGTCGCTGGGAAGTCTGAGTAGTCTCTGAGGAGTCTGAGTAGTCTCTGGGAAGTCTGAGTAGCCTTTGGGTAGTTCTGGGAGGTCTGTGTGGCCTTTGGGTAGGCTTGGGAAGTCTCTGAAGGTCGCTGGGAAGTCTGAGGAGTCTCTGAGGAGTCTGAGTAGTCTCTGGGAAGTCTGAGTAGCCTTTGGGTAGTTCTGGGAGGTCTGTGTGGCCTTTGGGTAGGCTTGGGAAGTCTTTGAAGGTCGCTGGGAAGTCTGAGTAGTCTCTGAGGAGTCTGAGTAGTCTCTGGGAAGTCTGAGTAGCCTTTGGGTAGTTCTGGGAGGTCTGTGTGGCCTTTGGGTAGGCTTGAGAAGTCTCGGAAGGTCGCTGGGAAGTCTGAGTAGTCTCTGAGGAGTCTGAGTAATCTCTGGGAAGTCTGAGTAGCCTTTGGGTAGTCCTGGGAGGTCTGTGTGGCCTTTGGGTAGGCTTGGGAAGTCTCTGAAGGTCGCTGGGAAGTCTGAGTAGTCTCTGAGGAGTCTGAGTAGTCTCTGGGAAGTCTGAGTAGCCTTTGGGTAGTTCTGGGAAGTCTGGGTGGCCTTTGGGTAGTCTTGGGAAGTCTCGGAAGCTCCTGGGAAGTTTGAGGAAGTCTGGTCATTTCTTTTCTATATTCGTTTGTCTCCAATATACCGTACGTTTATTTTCCGTGTTTTTTTTCAATTGTCTACTCAAATTTGTCTCTTATTTTTCTTGTTTGGCCTCGTATGTTAGTGAAATTTCCACGTGTGCGTATCATTTGTTATGTACTGATCCAGTTTAAGGTATGTTTAAATAAAAAACCGGATCCTTTCCTTTCACACGATGTACACCGTGTATCTGCAGGCAGATTTATTCGCCTTTTTCTTCGCTTTTTCGTATGTGGGACGCAAGCAATGCGAACTTCGGCGTCGCCGCGCCCAAAGACTCGTCGTCCACCAAGTTCTAGCATCTACGTCCAGTAAGCTCACGAGGAGCGTCGCGTGTGGTTGTGCATACAGTTTTGAGGTTTCTCGGGCTTCTTATCATCGTACACACAGAGTGATTTCATTTCACACGCGGATCCTCACCATGCCTCAAGGAAAGGTACGAGGAGATTCTTACTCCATGCTTCCTTATCAATTTTTTTATCAACCCTTATCTTAGGTCACGGAAATATTTTTGGTTTTTTTTTGTGTTATGTAATGCGGTTTGTCAAAAGGGGAAATTTTAATTTAAAAAAATAATATACAGTGTGTTGAGGAAATAAAGATTTTTTTATTTTACAATTTAAAATTTTTTTTGAATACAAAAATAAATGTAAACTTTGTCATGTTGACGTCAATAATAATTTGTTTATAAAAATGTTATTAAGTGATACGGAAATTACATCTTAATGCCAAAAAGATAAAAAAAAGATAATTGCCTTATCTTAAAAGTTATTGAAAGTTTTTCGAGTTTGAACTTTCCTGAATAGTTTTCCTTCAAAACTTTATACCTACCATCTTTTTTATCATTTTTATAATTGCAATGTTTACTTCTAAATTCGTTGCATAAAACTTGTTCCTAAATTCTTTTAACTGTTTTGTTTATACACACAAGGTCAAATGTTAATAAAACTTTTTTCTAACTTTTCCTACAATACATTTAAATATTATCAGGTTTAGATAAAGGATTACGAAAAAATAAGTCGGAATGTACCGAATTTGTTGGGAAATTTCCCAAACCCGGGCCCGTTATTTTCCCTGCGCGTAACACTTTCACTTAACCTTTGATTATTTTCAAAACCGTTAGGGATAAATATTTAGACCCTTATATTGTTGTAAAGGGAAAAAATTAAGCAATTTAAAACTGCTATAAAATACAGGGTGTTACATTTAAAATAAAAAAGTTATGTACTGTCCCATGAAAATCAAACACCTTGTATAATGAAAAATAATTTTAAATTATGCAGAATAACATAACAAGCAACTTTTGTTTGAAAAATTTTTTTCTATCTGTTTTAATAAAGGCGCCAGGGAATATTATCGCTTTTTTTAAACACCCTGTATATTAAAAAAAAAATTTTTTTAAATCAAAAAATAAAACAAAATAACGTATAATTGTTCATACGTGCTCTCCGTTTTAAAGTCGAAATCGCAAACACCCATGGACTGGCGGACTTTCTTGCTCTACGCAAGATTCGAACTTGCCACGTTTTGTCCAACCCTTTCAAATCCAGTATCCAAATAAATGTCATTGCCATTAAAGAAAAAGAAAAAAAACATTTGAAAATAGTAATTAAGGGTTGGTTGTGTCGAAATTGAATTCGCACATTCTCAGATTTATTACGAATTCCTGTCGAAAAAGTTTTAATTGATCCCTTCTGTTCCGTTTCCACTTTGATTGAATTTTTTTAATTACGAGCAAGCCTTGTCCTTGAAATGAACTTCATATACAGGGTGGAACGAAAGTATAGAGCAAATTTCACGTCAAAGTTGGATACATGTTTTATCGCGAGTTTTGAACATTTACAAAGTTTCGAAAAATGTTGCATAACTTGGCAACACCGCAAGGGAATTTCAAAAACGAAACATATTCAGAAAGCCAATTAAACGAGGAATAAAACCCTGTAAAAACATACAGGGTGTTCCATTTAAAATAATCGAGTTATGGCACGTCAAAGTTGGATAAATGTTTTATCGCGAGTTTTGGACATTTACAATTTTTCGAAAATTTTTGCTCAACTTGGCAACACCGCAAGGGAATTTCAAAAACGAAACATATTCAGAAAGCCAATTAAACGAGGAATAAAACCCTGTAAAAACATACAGGGTGTTCCATTTAAAATAATCGAGTTATGGCACGTCAAAGTTGGATAAATGTTTTATCGCAAGTTTTGGACATTTACAATTTTTCGAAAATTTTTGCTCAACTTGGCAACACCGCAAGGGAATTTCAAAAACGAAACATATTCAGAAAGCCAATTAAACGAGGAATAAAACCCTGTAAAAACATACAGGGTGTTCCATTTAAAATAATCGAGTTATGGCACGTCAAAGTTGGATAAATGTTTTATCGCGAGTTTTGGACATTTACAATTTTTCGAAAAATGTTGCACAACTTGGCAACACCGCAACGGAATTTCAAAAACGAAATATATTCAGAAAGGCAATTAAACGAGGGATAAGACCATGTAAAAATATACAGGGCGTTCCATTTAAATTAATCGAGTTAGGTAGTACAGTTCGTTCAAAGTTTTTTAATTTTCTCCGTTTAATCCTTGGAGATTAGTGTTTAGGAATAATCCACAATGTTCATGTTTATCAACATCTGATATCGTTGTCCAATTTTAATTTTTCTGATTGCAATGTGCGTGTTTGTGTTGACTTTGTTAATGTAATTGGGAGGACAGCCGACGAAATTTTCGATTCGATTTGATTGAAAAAAAAGCACTTCAAGTCTTTGTTGGATAAAATGGTCGTCCTTAAACTCGTCTACCTTTTTAAATTGAATTAAGGGATTGCAATAGTGGCACAAATTGATAATGGCAGGTAGAGGACGAAAAAAGGTTTTCCTCATTGTCTGGATCTTAAAAATAAACGAAATCAGTCAGTAGCGGTGGATATGTGTGGGTATTTGGAAAGCAATAAATATTATTACGTCAATATGTATAAAAATTTGCGAATAGGTTCTTGAAATATTACGTTGACAGGTGTACTTGAGGAAATTTCTAAAAGTTCATTGGCAGGAGCGAAAATACCGATTTTCTCTCTTCTTCTTTTCTTTTACTTCCCCTACTTAAAGATGCCCCGCCTGTTTATATACCAACGCGTTTCTTTAAGTTTCCCTCCCCCTCTTCTACTTCGAGCTACAACGCTCCGCCCATTATTATGTCAAGTTTTGTCTTCCTATCCCCGCCACTTTCCCCTGACCAATCGTCTTCAGCTTTACGCTTCCTCTCATCTCCACCACTGTTGCGCGCCTTTCTGATTGGGACTTATACTTCCCCTACTCCAAACTCCCCCTTCTGTACCAATGTTTACCCCTTCTCCGCCTAGCTTAGCTCATCCCCACCATTTCTTCTTTCTGTCGTTCTACTACGCCCCGCCCCCATTCCCTTCCCTGCCCCCACCACTAATCGTGTTCTTCTGATTTGCTCTTCTACATAGCTCTTACCCCCGTACCTCGTTGTTCTTCTTTCTGATTGGGTTTTCATACTCCCTCGTCTTTCTTTTGTCTTTATCTTCTCTATGATTTTCTCTTTTCTTACCTAACAAATATTTCGACGAACTTTCTAGTCCTGTGAAGCCGGAAAACTGTTGAAGGACGTGTTGTGACGTCATGGGCGTCTAATGGTCTTGATTTTGCAGTCGGAATCATTTATTAAGTCTCATACATCGTTTATCAATTGGAGATGATTATAATTTATCGGATTATCTTGTGATAGTTCAGAATGTTATCAAATCAGTGTCTGTCAAGCAACAGAAGCTAGTTTTGACTAAAAAGGAAATAGTATCGATGCGACAAATTTAATCTAACCATTAGTAAGTACTTAAGGAGCAATCAGAAACAAACATTAAGGTAAAAGTACTTGACATAAATATACTCTAAACCCATTACGTGGGTTAAAATAATTTGCTCTCGTTTGGCGGTTATCCAACAAAATATCATCTGTGGAACATTTTTTTTTCTTATAGGTATATTTTACTTTTTTTTATAGCTTATAATATTTACTAAAAAAAAAAGATTAAAATGTAAATACCTATGAAAAAAAAAAGTTTCTTAACGACATTGAAGTTATTGATCTAAAGTTGGCAAAAGAAACCCGGTAAACATATTTTTAATTCGTATTTAGAATTGGAAATTTTTATCCCGGTTCCAATGTTGATTTTGCAGAAAGAACGACAGTAGAACGTTCCAGAAAAGTCGCAGGTAAGGTCCAGATAAAATTCCAGGTAAAATGCTAGGTAAAATTCCAGGTAAAGTTCCGACTAAGGTACCAGGTAAAATACTGGGTAAAGTTTCGGGTAAAGTCCCAGGTAACTTACCCGGAACTTTATCTGGGACCTTACCTGGGACTTAATCTTGGAGTTACTTCGGTTAGAGTCTCAGTTAATGTCTCGGATAAAGTCCCAGATAAAGTGTCAGGTAAGGTTCCGCGTAAAGTCACAGGTAACTTACCCGGAACTTTATCTGGGACCTTACCTGGAACTTAATCTTGGAGTTATTTCGATTAGAGTTCCAGTTAATGTCTCGGATAAAGTCCCAGATAAAGTGTCAGGTAAGGTTCCGCGTAAAGTCACAGGTAACTTACCCGGAACTTTATCTGGGACCTTACCTGGGACTTAATCTTGGAGTTATTTCGGTTAAGAGTTCCAGTTAATGTCCCGGATAAAGTTCCAGATAAAGTCCCAGATAACTTACCTGGAACTTTATCGAAAATTTTACCTGGAATTTTATCCGGGACCTTATCTGGGACTTTATCTTGGATTTTTTCGATTACAGTCCTAGTTAATCTCTCGGATAAAGTCCCAGGTAAAGCTCCGGGTAAAGTCCCAGACAACTTACCTGGAACTTTGGTATAGAAAATTTTATCTGGGACCTTACCTGGGACTTTATCTTGAATTTTATCGGTTAGAGTCCCAGTTAATGTCCCGAATAAAATCCCAGGTAAAGCTCCGGGTAAAGTCCCAGATAACTTACTTGGAACTTTATCGAAAATTTTACCTGGAAATTATCCAGGACCTTATCTGGGATTTTTTTGATTACGGTCCCAGTTAATGTCTCGGATAAAGTCCCAGGTAAAGCTCTGGGTAAGGTCCCAGACAACTTACCTGGAACTTTAGTATAGAAAATTTTATCTGGGACCTTACCTGGGACTTTATTTTGATTTTTTTTCGGTTAGAGTCCCAGTTAATGTCCCGGATAAAGTTCCAGGTAAAGTTCCGGGTAAAGTCCCAGATAACTTACCTGGAACTTTTTCGAAAATTTTTCCTGGAATTTTATCCAGGACCTTATCTGGCACTTTATCTTGGATTTTACCGGTTGAAGTCCCAGGTAGCCGTGTTCGCAAGATTCATTCTAATGCTGTCTAGATCCACATGAATTTTCCCTCTGACCTTCCTGAGGGAAATTCCTGGAATAGGTTAAATTTGTGTAATAAATGGAGCAGAATATTCGAACACTATTGTTAGTTAGTGTGAAGGCGTGCGAAATGGAGAATTCGAATCATTTTCATATTCAAATGGATCGAGAATCTATTAGAGAAAAAACCGTTCCCGCTTTGCAGCGCAATTTCTCCCAATTTTCTCGATTCCTCCTTTCGGAATGAAATATTTCAAATCTAATACATATTTATAAAGTAATTAATGATAATTATTTGAAGTCGTCGTTCAAATAACTAAGCGAGACGAAGCGTAAACGCTTTTTATTTACGATAAGTATAAAATTGGTGGGTAATTTTAATTCGATTATGGTTTTGTATTTGTATAGTAGGCTGTGTGAGGTTTGGGGATTAAAAACGACGTCTTTTTATGATGGAAACCGATTCCTAGAGGTTCTAAAACCCAGGTTTTCTGTTCCATTATTCCAACCTGAAACTTCTTAAAATTGTTCTACAGATTTTATCGTTGTAGATATTTCAGATCTGCTTTAAAATTCAGAATCCTTACATTTTTCCCTGTAGTTAGATACCCCACATGACATAGGTTCAACAAAAAGTGTTGAACGTATTCAATCCGGCGAACAAGCTGGCCAACTGATATTTCTAACGGATGCGTGTTTTAACATAATTTTAATTCTTGTTCTTTCTTTTCCAGGTAAGTCCAATCCATTTATGTATTCTAGACCGTAAAAATTCGGTAAGTTTTTAGAAGGGAAGGGGAAAGGGCGCGGCTTGATACATCCCTATTTTTTTCAATTTTTGTTTCAAACTAAAGTTCTACAACAAAAAGGTTTTTTTTCCTATCGTTTTGAAAGTTTTAGGCAAGTCATCAAGGACCCTTGACACAAAAATTTCACTTAAACCGAACAAGAGTTTTATGAGAACAAGCCAGACGGTGAGTTTTATTAAGTTTTCCCCGAACAATAAGAAAATTACAATACTTGACCTTTTCTTTTTGTTGATTTACAAAATTGACGATATATTAAGTGGAAGGAATATACCGCGAGTTATTAATAAAAAAAAAAAATTATAAATCATTTGGTCCTTAGACTAATCACCGAATAAAAAATATTAAAGATCTGAAATTAATATTTGAGTGTAATTCAGGTTTGATTTCCTCGTTTTAATTTTTTGTGGTCCTTCGAGCCGGATTTCGTGTTTGATCGAATAATCCGTATGGGGTGACCGTGAAACTTTCTTCAAGGATCAAAGTTTTAAAGATGCCGTTAAAATATAAAAAAAAATTAGTGAGCGGGAGCATTACCGTGCTGGAAGGGTTCCCGCTCTTCTCGTTGGTAAATAAATTTCCAAATATTTTCTTATAATAACTTTGAAAAGAAATGATTAAATTAGATCATCTCCGAGCAGGGCATTTATTTTTAGCAGATGTTTACTAGAAAAGAAAACGAACCGAATTGCCCGAGTTAAAATATTTGAGAGCTACACCAATCAATTAAAAGCTTCTCTGATATTGATTGTAATTTATTATGTCCCGAGTGTCTATTGTTAAAGTTTATTGTTGCTGTAAATTTGAATCAATTATTTAGGGTAATGACATTTCTTTGCTTGGTATTTTTTTATTGGGTATAGATTTATTGGTGTATTAGTAAGCGAAAAAAAAATCTAAATGTGTGGATTGATGCGCCCGCGTTAACTGCTTTAATAAACTCAAATTCCGTCATGTGCGTCATTTTATATTTCTGTGCTTGCCAAAAATGTGACCTATATTTATTTCTAACGTCTCTCACCAACAGAAAATTATTATTTTCTACCGTTCTTAATGAAACGTGAAAATTACCGTAAAAAGGACGAGGGACATCATGTTTTAGTTTTAATAAAAAAAACGCTATTCTTCGCCAGTACACTCCTCATTGTCACATCGCGTCTGATACCTACGTCATCAAGCGTTTCTCTTTCGATTTCTGAACTATTTAGTTTCCCTGGTATATACTTTAGAATAAATCAAATCGGTGGTGTTTAAATTTCCATTAGGGTACGTCTTGAAGAACGAGAAAGGGAATTAACCACTTTACAAGAAATCCCCTCCGTCCCAAGTGTGTTAGCGGAGCCATTAAGAAAATGTATACTTTAGAAGCGAGTTACAACGAAAATGCAAATAATTATAGACAGAAAACAACATGAATATTCATTTGAAGGCTCGAAAAACAACATTAATTAATATTCAGTTAGAAATACAAGAGAGAATTTTAATAATGACTGTGATAACGGTGACACTGATATACGCAGCACGTTAATTAATTAAATTTTAACTAGACTATACAATATTATTATCTAAACACGTCTTCATTAAATTATGGCGACATTTTTCGTATACTAGGGGTTGGGTTGGTCCTCTAACGACTCCTCTTCCTCCCCAACATTTTATTTCGTCAAGTATTTATTTAAGAACAACTTTAATTGTGACTTGTGACCCTTGCGCCATCTGTGGTGGGTTTGTCGTAACTCTAGCGCCATCTGTGGTGGGTTTGTCGTAACTCTAGCGCCATCTGTGGTGGGTTTGTCGTAACTCTAGCGTCATCTGTGTTGGGTTTGTTTTAACTCTAGCGCCATCTGTGGTGGCTTTAACTTTACTCTAGCGCCATCTGTGGTGGCTTTAACTTTACTCTAGCGCCATCTGTGGTGGGTTTGTCGTAACTCTAGCGCCATCTGTGTTGGGTTTGTTTTAACTTTAGCGCCGTCTGTGGTGGCTTTAACTTTACTCTAGCGCCATCTGTGGTGGGTTTGTCGTAACTCTAGCGCCATCTGTGTTGGGTTTGTTTTAACTCTAGCGCCGTCTGTGGTGGCTTTAACTTTACTCTAGCGCCATCTGTGGTGGGTTCGTCGTAACTCTAGCGCCATCTGTGGTAGGTTTGACGTAACCCGCGTATAACTAGCGCCATCTGTGGTGCGATAGCCTAACACGTGGTACTGTTTGGTACATTTACGCAAGGGTCCTGTCAATCAGAATAATTTTATTAAATAATTACGCGACGGAGAATATTTTCAACACGACGGTGCGCCAGCTCATTCTACATTACGGAGCCGGTTCTTAAAACCCCAGTACGTTTTCCAAATTGTTAAATTTTACCAAATCAAAACTTTTTCGTTTAATTTAGATTAGTTCCGTTAAGCGTCCCCTAATTTCTGAGTGAACGTAGCAAGGGTTTGTGGTTTAAGTTTAACAAAGTCTAATTTAATTTCGAACACACCGGAACAACCCTGCGTTTCTCTCTGACGTCAGTCCGTTCAAGCAAAGGTGAATGTAGAATGTATTATGTTCCGATCTCTCTGATGTCAACTATCCGTTTAGTAATAAACTTTGAATTTTCTTTAAACAAGAAAATAATTAACGGCTTAGAAAATCAAAACGATACGTAAAAATATCTGGTCCTGGGGGTAGTGAACAGTTGGTGATGTCTTCCTCCCCGGATTTTTGGTATTTATTTAGAAACCAAGGTAAGTTGTGACCCTAGCGCCATCTGTCGTGCGTTAGGCTAACTTTATATACCCCTAGCGCCATCTATGATGGAATAGCCCAATTTTCAGTGCGAATTGGTTGTTAGGCGCTTGCGAACGTCGTGATGCGTTCATTTTTAGGTACCTTAGACAACAAATGGTCTTCCTTGAACCGATTTACATGAATTTTGAGCTTGTAAGAGTTAATATTTGTACTCCAATCAATATTTGATTATTTTGACCTATAATACGTTGTTTCTACTTGAGATTACAGACTCTTTTTTATGACAACTTAATGTACCTATTTATCTTCGTTTATGCTCTATTGTGTTCAATTTTTAAATTGGACTGTCAGTAGACAAGCTTGTTATTCAAATTTATCGATACTTTTTTCTTCCACCAGATAATATTCTTCCAAATATTTAATTTAAGACGTAACTAACTTAAAATCAAAATACTGCATCCTAAGGGAAATTTGTGGGACAATTGGAAGGTCAGAGCCTCTAATCATTTTCGTCTTGGTATGATGCTGTCTAAAATTTTAATATCTACTTTGTTTGACGACTGAGGAGAATACCTGTCAAGGGTCTAACAAAAGCGAGAAAACGAAATAATTTCCTTTAGACTTAAAATAATTTAATCTGATTACTTTTAATGTAATAATAATCATTAATGCGTTACTCCGGCAAACTTCCCCTTCCCCTAAATAAGTTGATTGTTTCGAAGCGCAACCCTCATTAATAATGATTGAGGCCTGACATTGTCGGTATTAATTGAACGAAAGGTATCTGCCGCAAAACGAACGTTGTTGCCGTTCCGAATCGGAATTTATTAAGGATCATCAAGGGATTACGTTAAGAGTTCGAATGGACATCATTTTTGCAGCTACGATACAAATCCGTGAATTAAACGGGCATCTTCCATTAAAGTAATGGGTCTGGAGATAAATCCTGAAGCGAAGATTCTAAAAAAATACACCGCACTTAGTTTAATTTTTAATGGTTTGCTCTTTCGGATTTGGCTTTGTTCGCAGTACATTTCGCTGATTATTTATTGGCAGGTGTGAGATTTATACGAGGGTAGCGGAATTATTGTTGATTTTTCGAGACTACGGGGATGAGATCCTAGAATGCAAGGGAAGATTTGCTTGCTGAGATGGAAGCTGAGCAAAAGACTTCAATAGCTTTGTGATTCGTAAAAAAATATTTTACTGCTAGGACGGTCAAATAATACGGAAATGGACGCTAGAATCAATAAACAAAGATTTTACACGTGGTGACAGTTGATGGAGTGACGTTCGACGTACCTCACAGTCGACGTAGTGACATTCGACGTACATCACAGTTAATATGGTGACATTCGACGTACCTCACAGTCGACGTAGTGACATTCGACGTACATCACAGTTAATATGGTGACATTCGACGTACCTCACAGTCGACGTAGTGACATTCGACGTACCTCACAGTTAACGTGGTGGCATTCGACGTACCTCACAGTTGTCGTAATGAGATTCGACGTACCTCACAGTCGACGTAGTGACATTCGACGTACCTCACAGTTAACGTAGTGGCATTCGACGTACCTCACAGTTGACGTAATGAGATTCGACGTACCTCACAGTTGACGTAATGACATTCGACGTACCTCATAGTTGATGTAGTGATATGTGACGCACCTCATAGTTGACATAGTGACATTCGACGTACCTCACAGTTGACGTAATGAGATTCGACGTACCTCACACTTGACGTAATGACATTCGACGTACCTCACAGTTGACGTAATGAGATTCGATGTACCTCACAGTTAACGTAGTGGCATTCGACGTACCTCAGTTAACGTAGTGGCATTCGACGTACCTCACAGTTGACTTAATGAGATTCGACGTACCTCACAGTCGACGTAGTGACATTCGACGTACCTCACAGTTGACGTAATGAGATTCGACGTACCTCATAGTTGATGTAGTGACATTCGACGTACCTCACAGTTAACGTAATGAGATTCGACGTACCTCACAGTTGACGTAATGATATTCGACGTACCTCACAGTTGGCGTAGTGACATTCGACGTTGTGGCATTCAACGCTGTGGAGTTTCGTCATCGGGACAGTCGACGTTGCGTCCTAGATTTATACTAACGTATATTTTCTATACATTTTCCTGAATATCTGGCCTTGAAATTACCAGAGCTTCAAAATAATCCAAACCTGCACTTAAATCTCAGTAAAAAAAATAATTTACGTAACAGTTTCACACTATATTCCCCACATTTATTCCAAGTTGGTCGTTCACTGCAGAATTTAAGCTCCACAGGCAATTTGTTGCAAGGAATCTTGCGAGTTCATGCTCGCCATTAATTTCTCTCCCAACTGTCTGGTAACAGGGCGGAATATTAAGTGCAGGAGATCTAGTCTGGAAGGTTTTCATTCACGTAGATAAATAGGCGTCTCTTACTTGTCTAATCCCCCCTTAAAAAAAAACTGTAATATCGTTTTGTTTTGTAAATATACTTGCGGGTGGGTGGTTGTACGGCATCAATTAGGGTTAAATATTTGTGAGGAGCAAATATGGGAGCGGTTATACAAACTGCGTTGGTTTGTACCTCAATACTGTTTTGTATGTTGTGGGAGTTATATATATATCGTTACATTAAAAATGAGAGAGTTTAAAGGCCTTTGGAGCTTCTGTTTGTATATATTAGCTCTGGAAGTCTTTGAGGCCCTTGACTTCAAGTCCTCCGGAGTATATATTATATAATGTATATATATACATTTTAAACACTCTGTATTGTGTTTATTGTAGTTTTTCAAGACAGGATTCAAGTTTGCAAATTAATCCCATAAATAATTAGTCTTGTAAAATAAGAACGATTAAGAAAAGACAGCGGCATATATACGATATATAAAATAATTAACCTACAAACGTCACAGAATGTCGCGACTTGAATAATGCATATATGCACGTAAAATATTACAAGATTTAATGGCAAACTAATTTTTTCAACATCGCAATTAATTAATGCCGGTCTCGTTCGACCAAGGGAGCGGTTAATTGAAAAACTCAGGTCCTTTGGGAGTATGAAATGAAGTCTTCAACGATCGTGGGAAAAACCGAACCTGAAAAACCAATAAAACATAAAAGCAAAAACCGAGAACATGTGGTAATTTGTAATAACATAAGGATAAATATTTCTTGCACGTTAAACTTGATGATGCGATAAAAGGAAACTAGTTTGAACTTTTTATAATGCCTCTCTCTCTCTCTCTCGATCTTACTTCTCGGAAATATTTTCAAACTGTTTATTGTCGAGGTATAAGGAAAAAGAAACCATAAACTCACATTACAAGGAAATACTCGTTTGAATATGGTCTACATCGTTCCCCGGCCCGTGGGAACATTTTAACAAAACACCCTGTATAAAATCAGTCGTTATTATGTTATAGCTGGGAATATAAACCGAGATAAAAAGGAAAACTGAAATTATTGAAGCGCGATTATTGGGTCAAATAGACGTCAGCTGCTTTGAATAATGTTCAAAGTTGAGAGAGACACAATTTTCCATGTGACCGCATTCAAACGAATTTTTCTAATTTTTTTCCTATAGGTATGCACATGATTTGACATGAAAATACTATACTGTCAGGAATTTCCGATTGTTTTTACTGTTTATAATATTTATGACAAAAAAAAACAAATCGCGGTAAAAAAAATTAAATTAAGAGGCTGTGCTGGAAAATCTACTCCTTAGAAATGAAAATATTAGTGTAAGTACCCTTAATCTAGATGCTAGTGTTACGGACCTAGGGAAAAGACTCAAACAAAAACAGCAAAGGTGGTGCCACGGTTTGATATTTGCCGGCAACGATTCGTTTTATTCGACTCTCTCTCTCTGTTTCCCCTTGGGATTCTTAGGAACATGTCTGGACAACCCATAGAGCCGAGAGTTCTCTAGACGAGGTTTTCTCCGATGCCTCTTCGTCTTCCCGTACTTGACATTTTACTTCGTCCAGTACTTATCTTATCCTAGCGCCATCTGTGATGGATTTTCCCAATAGGCGGTGCCGGATAACGCTTGGTAACTTTAGCGCCATCTATGGTGGGTTTGACTAACGTGTCTATAATCCTGCGCCATCTGTGATGGGATTGTCTATCTTGCGGTTGCGGATTGATTACTAGGCGTTTGTTTTTTTCCCGCCATGCCTCTTCTTTTTAATAATTCTTTTTTCGCGATTTCCTTTACTTCCTTCTTTCCCGTTCAGTTTTTCCTAAACCCACCCTCGTACACCGCAATCAAACCCCTTATTTTTCGATATCCATTTCCAATTTATTGTCAGCTGCACTGGACAATATTTCTAACTTGCCGTAAACAAACAAACATAAATTTTGTTGTCATTTTCATAACCGTTAAAGGTCAATTCCCTAGAGATGATTGATTTACCGTGCCCTTCCGTGTTCCGCCTCTCCTTTTTTGATACAAATAATGCCTTTGGGGATGATGGTTTGTTTAGTTTGATTTGATTAAATGCTGTAGCCGTGTTGCTTTAGTTTCCCTTCTGGCATATATCGATTCACCGTCTAGTGCTGCTCCTTGTATGCAGATTATTAGATTATCCTCTGATCAACATCAAAACCGTGAGCAGCAAATTTCCTTTTGATGGAAATGAATGAAGTTTGATTTAAGGAATTTCCTGACATGATATTATGCAAGAGAGTAGTCGAATAATATTAAATTAACCGTGGAATATTCAAGAGGTGGCAGACGTGCACTTTATGTATGGTCTTGCAAATGGAAATATCCATATTTCTTGAAACACCCTGTATATTTTAAAGTTTTCTGGATTAATTAGTCACGTTTTCGCGCTTTGGGAATGCGTAACTCACGATGATAAATTACGTGAGATGTTTTTATTCTGAATTCGTATACATTTCCATGAAAATTTATTCCTTTGTCCTCTCACTAATTATTTAATCCGGGACGCATAAATACAGACGTCGCCCTAATATTTACTTAACCCGATTGTAGTTTCGTGTTTGTTATACAAATTTGAAAATTTACTGTAAAAAGTTAATGCAGAGCTGACCCCTGACTGTATTGTTGTCGCAGAAAATGTAGCAGACGGATTACAGATCAAATAGAATCTCTAAAGTGAAAGAAACAATGTATATATGGGAGTATATACGGTCACATCTTCTTGGGAATTTTTTTTGGGCTTCCTTATACGTATAGGTAGTCAAAAAAATCAAATCCAAGTGGGTATCACAAAGGACAAATGTATATAGGCGTGTATATACATGGATAGTTTGAGACACCCTCTTGGGAATTTTTTTTGGGCTTCCTTATACATATAGGTAGTCGAAAATATCATTTCCAAGAGGGTGTCACAAAGGACAAATGTATATATGCGAGTATATACATGGATAGTTTGAGACATCCTCTTGGGAATTTTTTTTGGGCTTCCTTATACATATAGGTAGTCAAAAAAATCAAATCCAAGTGGGTGTCACAAAGGACAAATGTATATATGAGAGTATATACATGGATAGTTTGAGACATTCTCTTGGGAATTTTTTTTGGGCTTCCTCATACATATAGGAAGTCAAAAAAATCATATCCAAGTGGGTATCACAAAGGACAAATGTATATATGCGTGTATATACATGGATAGTTTGAGACATTCTCTTGGGAATTTTTTTTGGGCTTCCTCATACATATAGGAAGTCAAAAAAATCATATCCAAGTGGGTATCACAAAGGACAAATGTATATATGCGTGTATATACATGGATAGTTTGAGACATTCTCTTGGGAATTTTTTTTGGGCTTCCTTGGACATATAGGTAGTCAAAAAGATCATATCCAATGTTGCTAGACAAAGCTAAGCAGATTCGCACCGCCCAGTTAAGGAATACAAATCTAAATTAGACTTTTCTTATTCTAAGTTTTGTTATAAAATTAATTTTGAAAAATTGTGAATACAAAGCCCTTTCATTTCCTAAAGGTACACTTCCGAAAGTGAATTCTCTGCTGAATAATTCTTTCAGTAAAATTAATGTCCTGTAGGGAGAAACCTGAGCTGACAATGAAAACATAAATTATTGAACCAAATGCTCGGATATTTCAACGCTACCCTTGTATATGGGTTAATGTCGTGGAAGAGTTGCTGCCGTGTCGAACCTAAACTTACCCTTAATCTTTTTAAAAATTTCTGCGACACGTCTTCAGAAAACTAGCTTCCTTTTTTATTCGTATCAAGAAAACCCCTTAACAAAAGGAAATGAGAGCCCAAAAGAGACATTAAAAAGTAACACGAAAGGTATTCCATGGAGAGACAAGAGTGATAAATGGAAGCAATTTAAATAACGACTTCGTGGAATACTTAATAATATTTCGTATTTATTTAATATTCCCTTGCCTTTTTTTTTATTAAATATGGCGGGGTTTGTTTTGAAAACGAACTGGGAATATTAATCTAAATAAGCGAAACATTTACTTCCCTTGAATACCTCGCCTGGCCTTTCTGGCAAAAAAACTCAGCCTGGACCTCTACCAATCTTCCAGAAACCTCTTGGTATCCAAGGCGTTCTGTTTGCGGTTTAGTTTGCCTATAGGATAACAGATGGCGACTGCGTCTTGGTCTTGGTTCGAAAACCGGCTTTTTGGCTTCCTCAAAGGAAATGAGAAGGAAACATTGATCTTCGGCGCAGTTTAGACTTTTTGGCAAGTTGCAAAATACTCTAGATAGGTCATGGTGGATCCTTACAAAAGGGGTGAGCCTTGGTTTGTCTCACCTCATCTCAATTTTTTTCCAAAGTTTGCCAACAATATAAAAGGGTGTGAATTGGTTATTAATTGCAGGAAAAAACTTCAACTTTAAACCAAAAACTTTTTCAATCAATCACCTCTTAATATTTCTTTACATTTCCTTCTATTTGTTGCCGAAGCCTTTCATAACTCTTGATGGATCTTAAAAACTTTTGAACTGTTCACTTCCAGCTGTTTCGAAGAACCAATTTCAGAATAAAGCGAGCGAACTCGTATGATATTTTATTTAGAAACACTTTGAGCAAGATTCGCTTTTCAACATTAATATTGTACGAGCTCGGAAACAACTCGCTTAAAGGTTTTATTTATTCACCTAAACGTACCTTTTAATTTTCCCCGCTTATTTTTATAATTTAGAATGCGTTGGAAGTGTTGCAATGAAGGAAAGGAAAATTATTTATAAATGCGAATTATTTTTAGACACAACTAAGATTCTAAAATTGTGGTTTAGTTTTAAAAATAACTCGCCGGTCGATCTAGATTTAAGATTCTTTGCTTTTCAATGTAACTGGTCTTATCGTCTTATCTCATCCGTTAGATGGCAGCACGAGTACTCGATTCATTTGTTACCGATGGGCGTGTCTCAACATCATTCCATGTGGGCTACCGCCACGTGGCAGCACGGGTACTCGGCTCATTTGTTACCGATGGGATTTTTTTTCGCACTAAACCCTAGACGAGTCGATTCTACTCCGCGATCCAAATCCAGTCCCGCAAACCGCGATTCGATATCTCTTTTCGTCTGCCCGTGACGAGCGTTCAAAATTTCGAAAAACTTCGAAGAAAAAGTCAATTTTGAGAATTTTTGGGGTTCCGTATCTCCGAAACCGAGCGAGCTAGAAGATCGCGGTTGACGGCGTTGGAAAGAGTTCGTCAAATTGTGTAACTGTGCCAAATCTGAACCCTTTGAGATTGACACCGTCGCCACCAGAGGGCGCCAAAGTTTTTTCTTTAGAGCTCCATAACTCCGAAACCAGGGCGGTTAGGTAGATGGACTGTAGCCTATCGGATGTAGCTTTTCGAGGGCTACAACCTCCACCGGGTCCGAACCGATCCCGAATACGTTTTATTGCAAAACAAGGGAAAAACCGTTTTTCGTGAGGCGGCTTTGGAAAATCGCAGCTCCGTTGCTATGGGAACGGTAGGGCTCCGCGCTTGCGGGGGGTTAGGGGAAGGTGCGGGGTACTACGTGTCCAAACCGCAATTCGATCCGGCGACGCGTTTTTCGTCGGCGACGTCGCCAAAAAGAATGTCGTTTTTAGATGGTTTTGGCCAGTTTCAAAATTTTTTTTAAGAAAAAATTTAAAAAATTAATATCTCGGAAAGTAAAAGAGCTAGGGGATCGCGGTTGGCGGCAATGGAAAGAGCGTGTCGAGCTCTATCTACCAGCGTTAAATAGTAACAAATGCGATTGTCGTGCAGGCCGTTAGAGGGCGTTTTGTGTTTTTTCTTTTCGGCGCAATAACTCCGAAACCGGATGGGTTAGCAATTCGGTACTCGGGACAAGAAAGACGTGTCATCGCGAGACCTTTCTTATGATCTACGCGAGAACGCGATACGACATCGGCAAGTGTATTTTAAAAGGAAAAAACTGTTTTTTGAAAAAAAAGCAAGGGGTTACCCTTGAAATTTGAAAAAAATTTCATCGACCCCGATCGGGACGAAAATAGGGCGAAATAGAGACCCATCTGGGTACAACTTCCAGCCAAAAGGATTTTCCCCTGGTGCGATCGGTTTGGCAGTTAGGGCCTATTGAATGTACGATCCTTCAGCGTGCTATAACTCCGTAACGAATGGAGCTAGAAAGCTGGACGTAGACGCGTTGGATGCTCATTCTCAAGACCTAAAACCCCATATACGAACCATAATGTGAAATGTGATGATTTCCAACCATTAATTGATTTCTCTTTTTGTTTCAGGTAAGTCAAATAATTAAGGAAGATATTACGTGACAGAAGACCATTACAATGTGGGTTAGAGTGAGTAACGAATTGATTTTATTGAGTTTAAAATTGTGTCCTGGATAACAATCGCTCTCGTATCTCGTGCTAAATTCCTATGATTATTTTAATGGTCCTGTAAAATGCAGGGAGGAAAGGAAAAAAGTACTTTGATATAATAAATGACGTTAAGATAACCGCGCGTTACTTTATGGTGTATGCGATAAGATGAACATTCTCTGAAGGTGGCTGTGAAAATTATATTTTAAATATTTCACACGATTTTTCGTTCCTTGTCATATTTAAATCTGAGCAGAGGATTGGGTAATAAACATTTTTGCAAACGTAGCGTAAATGGGTCCTTGACCGGCACACTCGCTAGATTTTAATCTCTAGGCCTGCTTTTTTTTTATTTACCTTAGCAACTAAAAGAATTTTAAAGAACGGTCATTGGATCACTTCGGGGTAGATGGGAGCAAGTGGGAAGGCGTTTGATGTACGGATCCCGTCTTCCTCGACTTTTCGTTTAATTTCTGTGACCCTAGTGCCATCTATGGTGGAATAGCTAAACTCGCATATACCCTAGCGCCACCTGTGGTGAGTTTTGCGTACTCCTTGTGACTCGTGGATCACTTCGGGGTAGATGGGAGCAGGTGGGGAGGCGTTTGATGTGAGGATGCCGTCTTCCTCGACTTTTCGTTTAATTTCTGTGACCCTAGCGCCATCTATGGTGGAGTAGCTGAACTCGCATACACTCTAGCGCCACCTGTGATGAGTTTGGCGTACGCCTCGTGGATTACTTCGGGGTAGATGGGAGCAGATGGGGAAGCGTTTGATGTGAGGATGCCGTCTTCCTCGACTTTTCGTTTAATTTCTGTGACCCTAGTGCCATCTATGGTGGAGTAGCTGAACTCGCATACACTCTAGCGCCACCTGTGATGAGTTTGGCGTACGCCTCGTGGATTACTTCGGGGTAGATGGGAGCAGATGGGGAAGCGTTTGATGTGAGGATGCCGTCTTCCTCGACTTTTCGTTTAATTTCTGTGACCCTAGTGCCATCTATGGTGGAGTAGCTGAACTCGCATACACTCTAGCGCCACCTGTGGTGAGTTTTGCGTACGCCTCGTGGCTTGTCTCAAAATCTGGCAAGAAATTTTGCAATATTATTTCTTCGAGATACAGCCTTCTTATAAAAATAGACGCACTTATAGGGATTATAACAATATTTTTATCAACGCAACCCTTGAATAAGAACCTCCGAAGTAGACATTCGAGAAGTTTTCATTCAAAAAGCCTACTCCTGTATAAATTTCAGCCTTGGGGTTGTCCTCTCGACATTTACCGTCACGAGTGCTCTTGTTGTGCATAAAAGCTTTTTTTTTTCATTCCCTTGTCGCAATGTTTGATGAAAGTTTTATTTATTTTGTTACTGAAAGTAGTTCTATGTATAGAATGAAACTGATAGGGGTTCGTATAAATATATACAAAGGAAGATCTTTTTTTTTCACACTTGAATATTGAAAAATTCGGAGTTTATTTTCCACTTATTTTGGAAGGTTACTCGATTGGAGCCTCTTAAATGTTAAAGTGGGGATCGAACCCCGGTCTAAGGCACGATTGCTAAATTTGATTTCAACTTTAAATAATGCCCTTTGAATTTGTCCGCAGTAATTTTTTTGAATTTCTTATACATATGGGTAGTCGAAAAAATAATTTTCAAGTGGGTATCACAAAGGACAAATGTATATATCCGAGTATATACATGGATAGTTTGAGACACCCTCTTGGGAATTTTTTTTTGGATTTCTTATACATATGGGTAGTCAAAAAAATAATTTTCAAGTGGGTATCACAAAGGACAAATGTATATATCCGAGTATATATACATGGATAGTTTGAGACACCCTCTTGGGAATTTTTTTTTGCATTTCTTAGACATATGGGTAGTCAAAAAAATAATTTTCAAGTGGGTATCACAAAGGACAAATGTATATATCCGAGTATATACATAGATAGTTTGTGTCACCCTCTTGGAAATTTTTTTTTGGATTTCTTATACATATGGGTAGTCAAAAAAATAATTTTCAAGTGGGTATCACAAAGGACAAATGTATATATCCGAGTATATATACATGGATAGTTTGAGACACCCTCTTGGGAATTTTTTTTTGCATTTCTTAGACATATGGGTAGTCAAAAAAATAATTTTCAAGTGGGTATCACAAAGGACAAATGTATATATCCGAGTATATACATAGATAGTTTGTGTCACCCTCTTGGAAATTTTTTTTTGGATTTCTTATACATATGGGTAGTCAAAAAAATAATTTTCAAGTGGGTATCACAAAGGACAAATGTATATATCCGAGTATATATACATGGATAGTTTGAGACACCCTCTTGGGAATTTTTTTTTGCATTTCTTAGACATATGGGTAGTCAAAAAAATAATTTTCAAGTGGGTATCACAAAGGACAAATGTATATATCCGAGTATATACATAGATAGTTTGTGTCACCCTCTTGGAAATTTTTTTTTGGATTTCTTATACATATGGGTAGTCAAAAAAATAATTTTCAAGTGGGTATCACAAAGGACAAATGTATATATCCGAGTATATATACATGGATAGTTTGAGACACCCTCTTGGGAATTTTTTTTTGCATTTCTTAGACATATGGGTAGTCAAAAAAATAATTTTCAAGTGGGTATCACAAAGGACAAATGTATATATCCGAGTATATACATAGATAGTTTGTGTCACCCTCTTGGAAATTTTTTTTTGGATTTCTTATACATATGGGTAGTCAAAAAAATAATTTTCAAGTGGGTATCACAAAGGACAAATGTATATATCCGAGTATATATACATGGATAGTTTGAGACACCCTCTTGGGAATTTTTTTTTGCATTTCTTAGACATATGGGTAGTCAAAAAAATAATTTTCAAGTGGGTATCACAAAGGACAAATGTATATATCCGAGTATATATACATGGATAGTTTGAGACACCCTCTTGGGAATTTTTTTTTGCATTTCTTAGACATATGGGTAGTCAAAAAAATAATTTTCAAGTGGGTATCACAAAGGACAAATGTATATATCCGAGTATATACATAGATAGTTTGTGTCACCCTCTTGGAAATTTTTTTTTGGATTTCTTATACATATGGGTAGTCAAAAAAATAATTTTCAAGTGGGTATCACAAAGGACAAATGTATATATCCGAGTATATATACATGGATAGTTTGAGACACCCTCTTGGGAATTTTTTTTTGCATTTCTTAGACATATGGGTAGTCAAAAAAATAATTTTCAAGTGGGTATCACAAAGGACAAATGTATATATCCGAGTATATATACATGGATAGTTTGAGACACCCTCTTGGGAATTTTTTTTTGCATTTCTTAGACATATGGGTAGTCAAAAAAATAATTTTCAAGTGGGTATCACAAAGGACAAATGTATATATCCGAGTATATACATAGATAGTTTGTGTCACCCTCTTGGAAATTTTTTTTTGGATTTCTTATACATATGGGTAGTCAAAAAAATAATTTTCAAGTGGGTATCACAAAGGACAAATGTATATATCCGAGTATATATACATGGATAGTTTGAGACACCCTCTTGGGAATTTTTTTTTGCATTTCTTAGACATATGGGTAGTCAAAAAAATAATTTTCAAGTGGGTATCACAAAGGACAAATGTATATATCCGAGTATATACATAGATAGTTTGTGTCACCCTCTTGGAAATTTTTTTTTGGATTTCTTATACATATGGGTAGTCAAAAAAATAATTTTCAAGTGGGTATCACAAAGGACAAATGTATATATCCGAGTATATATACATGGATAGTTTGAGACACCCTCTTGGGAATTTTTTTTTGCATTTCTTAGACATATGGGTAGTCAAAAAAATAATTTTCAAGTGGGTATCACAAAGGACAAATGTATATATCCGAGTATATACATAGATAGTTTGTGTCACCCTCTTGGAAATTTTTTTTTGGATTTCTTATACATATGGGTAGTCAAAAAAATAATTTTCAAGTGGGTATCACAAAGGACAAATGTATATATCCGAGTATATATACATGGATAGTTTGAGACACCCTCTTGGGAATTTTTTTTTGCATTTCTTAGACATATGGGTAGTCAAAAAAATAATTTTCAAGTGGGTATCACAAAGGACAAATGTATATATCCGAGTATATATACATGGATAGTTTGAGACACCCTCTTGGGAATTTTTTTTTGCATTTCTTAGACATATGGGTAGTCAAAAAAATAATTTTCAAGTGGGTATCACAAAGGACAAATGTATATATCCGAGTATATACATAGATAGTTTGTGTCACCCTCTTGGAAATTTTTTTTTGGATTTCTTATACATATGGGTAGTCAAAAAAATAATTTTCAAGTGGGTATCACAAAGGACAAATGTATATATCCGAGTATATATACATGGATAGTTTGAGACACCCTCTTGGGAATTTTTTTTTGCATTTCTTAGACATATGGGTAGTCAAAAAAATAATTTTCAAGTGGGTATCACAAAGGACAAATGTATATATCCGAGTATATACATAGATAGTTTGTGTCACCCTCTTGGAAATTTTTTTTTGGATTTCTTATACATATGGGTAGTCAAAAAAATAATTTTCAAGTGGGTATCACAAAGGACAAATGTATATATCCGAGTATATATACATGGATAGTTTGAGACACCCTCTTGGGAATTTTTTTTTGCATTTCTTAGACATATGGGTAGTCAAAAAAATAATTTTCAAGTGGGTATCACAAAGGACAAATGTATATATCCGAGTATATATACATGGATAGTTTGAGACACCCTCTTGGGAATTTTTTTTTGCATTTCTTAGACATATGGGTAGTCAAAAAAATAATTTTCAAGTGGGTATCACAAAGGACAAATGTATATATCCGAGTATATACATAGATAGTTTGTGTCACCCTCTTGGAAATTTTTTTGTGGCTTCCTTATACATATAGGTGGTCAAAAAAATAATTTTCAAGTGGGTATCACAAAGGAAAAATGTATATATCCGAGTATATACATGGATAGTTTGAGACACCCTCTTGGGAATTTTTTTTTGGATTTCTTATACATATGGGTATTCAAAAAGACCATCCCTGAAAGGATATCACTGCGAACGGGTATAGTATAAACGGAGATATTGAGATGTTATCCGATTATAATCTAATTTCCTTTTAAATATTCATATAAAATTATTATCCAACGACCTTGAATGTATTTATAAAGTAACATTAGTTTAATGAACATCTATTTTCAACAATACCTGTTATTTAACAAAGGAAGCAATTTTAAAAGATAATACTCTAACAGAGAGGGAACAGAATATAAAAGAGCAAAGTTTATTCTCGTGATATACGACGAGTGTACTTAACTAAGAGATCTTGTTGGAATTGTTTTCAAGCAGTTCAAAGCCGCGTAGGAGAATTAAGTGGGCTAAAAATTACGAGTGGGCTGAAAAATATTCCTCACACCTTTTTTTTTTAAATTTTCTTATAATTATTTTTAATTTGTTTTGTTGTGATTTCCTATCTGGATTAACGGAAATTCCACTTCCTGTTTGTGGTTAACCCAAAAAAACGAACAAAATTTTAATTGTATCCCTTGGAGGAAGCTTTAAGGTTTCTGTTTGTACGAAAGTTGCTAGGATTCTTCGGAAACTAGAAATTCAATCTGAAGTTTTGGGAAAAGTTTATTTCAATTTCAAATTCAAATAAAAAGGAATCTTGACGAGTCTATTGATGTTTTTCTTGGTATAACCGAGAGCGAAAGTGTTTGTAGGAACATATTTTCCTTGAAAATGGAAGCCTAACACCGACGTGAAGTATTTTAACGTCTCGCTTCTACATTTCTGATTTTTCACGATTTCCGGGAGCCTACCACGTGTGGTGATGGTATCGAGTTCTAGAACTCCGTGTATCTGAACTGGATGGGGTAGTCCAAGAGGAAAACGGCATCCTGACGGGATACGAGAATTTGTCGCTTGCTCAGAAAGTGTTAAGCCTCTGGAGTAGTCCAAATCGGTTGAAGTTTGTCCACTTTTCAGGTCACGGTCATCAAGGGAAAAAAAACGTATCTCTAAGTTATCCAATCAATATTTATGGGGGAAAGCAATCAACGTGTGCTTCCAACAAATATCTGTAACCACTTTAAGAAGTAAACAATGCAAATGGAAATTGAAGTTCTCTTCTGGAACGAAGTAGGAGCTTCCAAGTTTTATCTGCTGATTGAAAAGTTGGGCGTTATAAAAAAATCAATTTAGATACAGGAAATTAGAAACATGTTATGCTTTGACAGAAATGAGATTGATTTCGAACTAATTTTCGTATTTGATGAGACAAGCAAACGTTAACATGGCATGAAGCAGGATTTTCGATACTGGAACAACAAGACGTATTTCTCTTGAGGATTTTCCTCTGACGCGTGATTTTACCTCGAACTGACAATATTGTGCAGTGACGTGCAAAGTTTTGTGTTTCCTTCATTTTCCAGACTTCTCCAAACAAAAAATGTTAACATGACAGGTCGCCTTTCATTATTAATGTGTGAAAGATGATTCCTGAATTTAGTTTTGGTTTACTGTACAACGAGATGCAACAGTCAGCCAAGATTCACAGCGTCCGGAAAGATTAGACTAAGTCGTGTTAGTTCAAACTGACTGCTAGTCCAGGAGAAGAAGTTTAGTTAGTGCTGGGCCACTCTCACGCCATCTATGGTTGGTTTGTTGAACGTGAGGTACATCAAACGCCATCTGTGGTTGCTTTGTTTAATGTTAACGACATCTAACGCCATCTACGGTTGCTTTGTTTAATGTTAACGACGTCGAACGCCATCTACGGTTGCTTCGTTTAATGTTGACGGCGTTTAACGCCACCTATGGTTGTTTTTTGGACGTGAGCTACATCTAACGTCATCTACGGTTCCTTCGTTTAATGTTGACGACGTTTAACGCCACCTATGGTTGGTTTCATGGACGTGAGGTACATCTAACGCCATCTGTGGTTGCTTTGTTTAATGCTAACGACGTCGAACGCCATCTACGGTTGCTTTGTTTAATGTTAACGACGTCGAACGCCATCTACGGTTGCTTCGTTTAATGTTGACGGCGTTTAACGCCACCTATGGTTGTTTTTTGGACGTGAGCTACATCTAACGCCATCTACGGTTCCTTCGTTTAATGTTGACGACGTTTAACGCCACCTATGGTTGGTTTCATGGACGTGAGGTACATCTAACGCCATCTGTGGTTGCTTTGTTTAATGCTAACGACGTCGAACGCCATCTACGGTTGCTTTGTTTAATGTTAACGACGTCGAACGCCATCTACGGTTGCTTCGTTTAATGTTGACGGCGTTTAACGCCACCTATGGTTGTTTTTTGGACGTGAGCTACATCTAACGTCATCTACGGTTCCTTCGTTTAATATTGACGACGTTTAACGCCACCTATGGTTGGTTTCATGGACGTGAGGTACATCTAACGCCATCTGTGGTTGCTTTGTTTAATGCTAACGACGTCGAACGCCATCTACGGTTGCTTCGTTTAATGTTGACGACGTTTAACGCCACCTATGGTTGGTTTCTTGGACGTGAGGTACATCTAACGCCATCTGTGGTTGCTTTGTTTAATGCTAACGACGTCGAACGCCATCTACGGTTCCTTCGTTTAATGTTGACGACGTTTAACGCCACCTATGGTTGGTTTCTTGGACGTGAGGTACATCTAACGCCATCTGTGGTTGCTTTGTTTAATGCTAACGACGTCGAACGCCATCTACGGTTGCTTCGTTTAATGTTGACGACGTTTAACGCCACCTATGGTTGGTTTGTTGAACGTGAGCTACATCTAACGCCATCTGTGGTTGCTCTGTTTAACCGGTGGCCGGTATTCTCGACAGATACTCGTTCCCGTGACAATATCTTTTAAACTTTCTTTCTGTGAAGCCTCTACTAGGTTTATTTGTGGAATCCTGAAGGAAAACATGTTGTTCCTGTTAAAAGTTTCCAGATTGTTATAACTTTTAATGCACTACGCTGATTATGCTTTCATCGTAGAAGTTTTATAATGCATAATGTATTAGAAAAGTTACACCAGATCCCCTAATGATGCTTCCGGATTTTTTTAAATTTAGTTCCGAGACTCGATCCCATGCCCTTTGGGAATGCAAGATAGTGCACTGTTACGTCGAACTTTTTCGGTGATCGAATGAATCGTCTTCCACCTGGTGGAGTTTGTTGCGGCTTTCTTGTAATCAAGCCTCGTGGTCGTAGTTTATTCCCCGATTCTAACTTTGCAAGTGGGATCCCATATGCTAGACTTAACTTTAGCAATTATCTTTTTGCTTTACCAAACATTAATCTTCTCCAAAACTTGACCTTTCAGTTAACCTTATTTTTAGTTCGTGAACAATTAAATTTACCCGCTTCTTTAATTATTTGCTTCAAACCAGTTCAATGCAGAGTTTGTTTACGAAATTACAGTAGGCCAAGTTTTATTTTAATGAATTCTGTTGAATTATTTATGTAAAAAAATAAATGAAGGTGCGCTCGTCGAAAGCTATTAAGAGCTT
Organism: Hemicrepidius hirtus; assembly: GCA_963082805.1. Lineage (NCBI taxonomy): Eukaryota > Metazoa > Arthropoda > Insecta > Coleoptera > Elateridae > Hemicrepidius > Hemicrepidius hirtus. The sequence goes on from OY720162.1 coordinate 435,562, forward strand.
GAAGGAAAAAAAAATAATTGAACGTCAAATACGTTTAATATTTTCATTGCTCAATCAAACCGTTCATTTAATTGGAAATGATTTTATGAATTTTTTTTGTTTACTTTCGTATTATTTTTGCATAAAATACATTTCGATTCGCTTTTACAAGTTCCTAGGAATCAGTCTGTACCGTAAGATGGCGCTGGGGTTAGAGGGAAGTTGGTTAAACCTATCACAGATGGCGCTAGAGTTCGCAACCGCTTAAAGCTCATCCGTAGGTTAAGGAAATCTATCGTAGATGTCGCTAGGGTCGTAAGTCACTATCAAAGTTTAAGTGGGCGTTGAATAAGTACTGGACGAAATAAAACCTAAAGTGGTGGACGAGAGGAGCCACCATTGGACCCGTCCATCCATCACCACAAAATGTCTTATTCTGGGAATATATCTTTTTTTTTATTTTAAAATAAAATTCCGATCATTCCTCGTAAAAATAAAATTAGATCCTTTTGTGAAGCTTTTATCAGTAATTTTCCCTAACCTTTACACCCACCAACCACTAAGAATTGTAAGAAGATCTAAAATGAAAATCCTGAAACGTTTCCTCCTCGTAAATTTTTTTCTACATAAAAATCCTTGACATAATTTTAAACGTACCAAAAATTCTCTTGTTTATTATAAACGGATATTGATTTTCCCCAAGAAAATGTTTACGCGGATTTAACACACACCCATTTGTTTTCAACGAAGCGGGTTGTGATTTACGCACACCCTTTTACGTCACGCAGTATTGATAAAATAAACCGTATGTAGTAAAATTGCACGGAAATTGGTATAAAATCTCGTGGAAATATTTTGTTGGATCCAATTTCAAGTTCATTTAACAATTTACAAAGTCGAGAAAGGTTTTCGTTAAATATCAACAGCCCATTAGTTTAATTTTGTACTCGGTTCACGTTTAAATATCGCAGGGCTCGGATTAACTTTCCTCCCTTGTCAGGTCAGCTTCATTCTCCCAAATCGAAGTTATATGCTCGTTCCAATTTTGATTTTGAGAGGTCCACTGTGTGCTGCCCTCTCGGGGCGTATATGAAAAGATTGTTGCTGATTATTATCTAATAGATGGCACCACATAGAGGACCTGTCAAAAATCAAAATTGGAACGGGGGGGTCGTCACTATTGCGGTACGTGTGCCTTGTATTTTGATTAGCCGGCTGGGGTTACTAAAAGCATCCGTTCTGTGGGCGGTACGTGTGCTTTGATCGCCCGGCCGCGGTTGCCCAAATCATCCGTTCTGTAAGCGGTACGTGTGGTTTGGATGGACCGTGAATATTTTATTCTTTAGCATAGCAGGTCGGTATCAAATGCTCTGCTCTGTAGGCAAAATCTACCGTTGTATTCAAAGTGTTTGGCCTTGAAATGACTTCACTTAAGTATTATTTCTGATCATATAGCGTAAGTGGTATAATAATAATTAATGTTTATGTCAGAAGACAAGAAGGTTACATCACTGTAATTAGTTTCAATGAGTGACAGCATGCTTTCCACTTTATGACCGGCATTTGGTTAATCAGATTAAACGTAACGCATCGGTCTCTGAATATTCCTATGTATTTTTTTTCTTGCAGGTAAGTCAACCGTTTTGTTGATTTTTTTAATGAAGTAACTGTAAATCGGTGAGTGATTTATTCTAACCTTGCGTTTTGATCCGCTCTATAAATTTATGTATTTTTTATACCTACAAAATTAGTAAGGAAACCCCGATACGTAGCTCATTTCAACGTAAATCTTTTAAATCCGTTTGATCTACGAAGAGCCTAAAAGCAGAGGAGCTTTCGATCGGTTTTCGCGTCAGATTTGAAAATCCCGTGAGCTTCGATCCATCAACGGGTTCTTTTCTAGACGTTTACGTTTTTGACAACTTTTTCCTGTGTCTGTTGAGTGCTTACAAGCATTTATTTATTCTTTTATCTGCACTGCAGTTAGAAAAAGAAAGGAAAGGTAGAAAAGACGAAAGATACGTCCTCGTAACACTCAGCAAACATTACCCGCGCCGTAAGTTACATTATGTCGCTCCAACGTACAACAGATGGCGCTAGGATTACATTATGTTAGTCAAACGCACCACAGATGGCGTTAGGGTTACAGTATGTCCGTCAAACGCACCACAGATGGCGCTAGGGCTACAGTATGTCCGTCAAACGCACCCCAGATGGGGTTAGGGTTACAGTATGTCCATCAAACGCACCACAGATGGCGCTAAGGTTACAGTATGTCCATAAAACGCACCACAGATGGGGTTAGGGTTACAGTGTGTTCGTCAAACGCACCACAGATGGCGCTAAGGTTACAGTATGTCCATCAAACGCACCACAGATGGCGCTAAGGTTACAGTATGTCCATAAAACGCACCACAGATGGGGTTAGGGTTACAGTGTGTTCGTCAAACGCACCACAGATGGCGCTAAGGTTACAGTATGTCCATCAGACGCACCACAGATGGCGCTAAGGTTACAGTATGTCCATAAAACGCACCACAGATGGGGTTAGGGTTACAGTATGTCCGTCAAACGCACCACAGATGGCGCTAAGGTTACAGTATGTCCGTCAAACGCACCACAGATGGCGCTAAGGTTACAGGTACCTTGGGCAAACTCACCACAGATGGCGCATAAGTCACTATCAAAGGTAAAGTATAACAAGGCGGCCCTCTAAAAAATTCTAAGAGAAAGGGGGTTGTTTTCAAGGAACGCCAGGGACCTTTTTTTTGCCAAGAAAGAATAATTCTAAAATGTCGAAGACACGAAAGATTTTGATGGCGCAGCAGTTAACGTGATCTAAATTGAACAATAATTGAGGTAATCAACTCGTTTTGTTAATTAGAAGCTCTTCTCTGTACTTCGGTCGCATCTCATGAACGCCTTCGCAATTCCCGCTCCACTAAACATTATTAGACCAATTTTCATTCAAAATTTCGACTGGCAAAAGAATATTTTTTATAAACAAATAGTAGGCGATGTTTGTACCTCCAATGTTTGACGACATCTGATTGTCCTCGTGACGAAACTTTTTTTATCATTGCTCCTTTTTGTTTTTCCTTTCGGCTTCGGTATTTCTTTGCTGCGGCAACAAAAATATTTTTTTTAGTCCAACACGTAAGCAATTACATTAAATTTTTTTTGCAAAGCCTAGTAGGGAGCAATTTGGTAAACACATCCATCTTGTAATTACCCGCAAAGATTGTTTCAACGCCACCCCTTCCTCGTAACAGTTTAAGGGTCGTGCTGAATGGGAAATAAATTAACTGCGTCCTGAATGATTCCTTTGGAAGTCTTCTTGACTTCCAAGACTAGACGCCACAACCAAACTAGTACATCTCCTTTAATTTTATCATCGGAATCCTCTCTTCGATGCAATTAACGGAAGGGATGTGATTGCTCCTTTCGAAATGAGAGGAAATAACGTTAGGAGTATCGATTTTTGGAGACAGGGTGTTAATTATCCCGGCAACAAGCCACCATTAATCAAATATTCAAATTACACGCCGCAATAACAACGTGGTCGAATTTTAAACTGTTTTTAAAGGACACGCTGCCACAACAGGAAATTAATACACTGCGTAAAACTATTTTTAGATCGCATCAGAAAACAACGCAACAATGCCTGCAATTTTTCTATTACGGACATTGGTTTATGGTCTAATAATTACTTCGTGCTGTTGTGCAATTAAGGAATATTACATTCACAGATCAAGATTAAAATGTTAGGAATGCGAAGCTGGTTTTAACGTCGAAAGAAAGAAAATCTGAAAAAATCAACACGAGGTCAGGTTTTCCATGGTCTTACACCTCGTCCTAGCAATCTCTGCACTAAATAATTGTGTTTTTTGTCTCTTATTATGTATTTCTCTCTTCTTCATAAATCAGCGACGTTCCCCACCTTTATTTATTGATCTCCCTCCACTTAAACGCTTCTCCTATCTCTTCAGCCCCGCCCAGATCACTTCAGCGCTTCCCCCACCTCTTGAGAGCCTTCCCACTCCGCTTCAATGCCGCCCAGTCTGCCTCACCGCTTCCCCCTCCTCTTTAGCCTCTCCCACTTCTTCAGTATGGCCTAGATCACTTCAGCGCTTTCTCCACCTCTTTTAGTTTCATTCTCCGTCCACTTCACCATCTTCCACGCCCTCGCCGTTCCCTTCTCTATATTTTCCACGTTCTCTCCCTTTACCATTTTTCTCGTTCCTCTCCCTTCTTTCTCTCAACACAGCTTCTTCCTTTTATTTCTGTTTCATTATTTTTTTCTCCCTCGCCGATTTGTTCCCTCTCAACATCTTTTGTGTTTAATATAACAGGTATCTAGATTTGTATCTACATTTTGTAGTGTGCGGTAATGATTTTCGTTAAAATTGTGTCACAATGTTGATGGAACGTACAATAAAAAAATGTTATTACAATCTCATTTGCATTTACTTGTGGGAATTTTGTTGGGGAAAGGAAATGATCTGCAATTTTTGACATAACTGAATTAAAGATATGAAAATGTGTCTGTAAAAGTGCGTGACAAGAAATATTTTCTTGGATTTAAAATAAGGAAAATAATGCGAAAAATTTATTCCAAACAAGAACAGCGATTTTTTTTCAAGGGTAGAGTCAACAAAAAAAATTCCTTAATTGTGTCTTTGGGTTAAATTTTTAATAAAATATTGCTCTTTTGTTAATGGATCAAATCGTTTTGGAAAAACAAGATGTGTTGGTTCGAACCTAAGGAAATAAAAACGAGGGTTTGTCCTTCCACATCTCCGCTCAAATTACCCCTGAAAGTGTTGCTCTAGATACCATAGTCGGTAAAAGGTTCGGGTGGTCCTCTGGTAGCTACTCTTTTCCTCGATTTCTGGTTTTATTTCGTCCAGTACTTATTAACTTTAACTTTGATGGTGACCTGTGACTCTAGCGCCATCTATGGGGCGTTTGAATAACATAATTTAACCCTAACGCCATCTGCGTTGTGTTTGATCAACAAAATGTAATACTAGCGCCATCTGTAGTGCGTTTGACGAACGGAATGTAACCTTGCTGCCATCTATAGTGCGTTTGACTGACATAATGTAATCCTAGCGCCATCTGTCGTGTGTTTGAGCGACATACTGTAACCCTAACGCCATCTGCGTTGTGTTTGATCAACATAATGTAATACTAGCGTCATCTGTAGTGCGTTTGACCAACTTAATGTAACCTTAACGCCATCTGTGATGTGTTTGGTTAACTTGAGGTACAAATTAATTGTAAGGCGTTTCTGAGGACATATATACGAAAGAATGTGTCGTGTCACGAGGATGCATTTATTTGTAACCAGGCCGTTTATTAAATTTCCTTCGGGAGATATAGAAAATAATGTGAATGGAACAAACCACACAAAATCAATGGTCGATTTATCAGGCTCTGTAATTTATCGCCGCTGGGGAGGACAGGAGTAACTCCGGTATTGATTCCAATTTTTTTTTTCTGCTTGTCATGTACAATTTGCCGATGGTGTACAAAACTTTTTTGTTCTCATGTTGTACAATAAATTACGCTTCCAAAAAAGAGAAACTGTTTATCAAGATTATGTTTACCCGTCAAGTTTTTTTTTAAATTAATTAAGTCTGTAGGGCAAACAAAATTTTTTTCCACGTTGTAAATAATTTTTAAATTAACTTCCTAATTTGATATTCTGTAATTACGGGCATCGTTATTTACACTCATTGCCTGTTGTCAATTTACGAACGCAATAATGATGCGATTATTGAGTTAGAACTTCAATTTAACGGTCTTATTACCTACACGAACACCAGCCTCACGATAATGCTCCCTCTCACTTAGACAGATTTTAAATCCTCGTCCAAGATGTGCTTGATATGGTATCTACAACGTCTTTGGGGTCGATTGTTAAACCACCAGTCGGCCAATGCGAGCCACGCATACAAAATACAAAACACACGTACCGCCTACGGAATACCATAAGCACACGTACCGCCAATAGAATGTCCATAAGCACACGTACCGCCAACAGAATGTCCATAAGCACACGTACCGCCAATAGAATGTCCATAAGCACACGTACCGCCAACAGAATGTCCATAAGCACACGTACCGCCAATAGAACTGCTACAAGCACACGTACCGCCAATAGAATGTCCATAAGCACACGTACCGCCAACAGAATTTCCATAAGCACACGTACCGCCAATAGAATGTCCATAAGTGCACGTACCGCTAACAGAACGCCTTATAACAAATAGCGAGGGCTGAATATAAAAACCGTTTTGTTTGCATTAAATTATTAAACGTGGAACGACATGCATGGCTTTGTGAAACGGAAAAGGGCAGTCATTATTAAATCTACCCTTAATTAGATCCCTTACTGATTAAATCAGTAATTTAGAAATATTTACCCAGCGCAGCGTATAGAAAAGAAAAATAATTGCAAAGCGATTTTTTTAATGCTGTGTTCGCGTACTTAACATTAGCATACAAAAATGAAATCGATATTACAAGGCATTTAGGGAAAGAGTGACCCTTGAAAATTATAAAGGGCAGTGGGTTACAATCCGCGTGCGTTTGTGTTTTTAACCCTGCACGCTATCTCTTCTTCTTTCGGTTTTTAAAATGTGGAGGAAAAAGGATTTTTTTTTCGGATATGTCCAAATTTTATGAAACACCCTGTATAGCTATATAAATCTCTTTTTAAGTGATTTCAAGAAATAATTACAATCCCATGTCTTTGTCTTTCATCTAACGAAGTTTTATGATTGCCATCAGTTTCAAGTTGAAATGGGTCGGAGGAGGAGCAGAAGAAGGGATTGAGATTGAAGGGGGTAGGCACATATTATAGAAGCTTTAACTGAGCTTTAGATTCTAATAAAGCTGTATTACTTGACCTGGAAAATGCAGAAATGTCAATGTGAGAAATTCGCATCCCTATCACTTTTTTCTTTTCTTTCCCCCGTGATGTTTATTTTGTAAGGGTGGGGGAACATCCATCACGTCAACTTTTGGAAATGCCATATTTTTTTAGTTTTTTTTTGTTTTTTTTTGTATACTTTTTTAATTATTTTTTTAAAATTTTTTTTTCATTTTTTTTTTCATTTTTTTAAAAAATTTTTTTTCATTAAAATTTTTTTTTTATTTTTTTTTATATCCCCACTCTATTGTACAATCTAAGAGGGTTATTTTTGCTTGAAAAATTTCTTCGATAAAATAAAAGAAAAATTCTAATCTGATCGAGACGAAAAAAAAATGGTTGGCTGTGAGAAAAGGTGTCGCTATAGGAATCAGATAAACAAAACGAGAATTAATGATGCAATTTCTGTTGGCAGATTTCTAAGGTAAAACGCTTGTCATCGGTTAAAAATCAAAACAACAGACACGAAAATATTTATGACAAACGAGAGAGATTTCAAATTGACAGGTTACGATAAAAATGTTACGTCCTACTCGTTCTCATTAAAATAATTTGTTATTCAAATAGTTTTTTTTATTCAAACTTTTATATTTTATTCTAGGAAATATTTATTGAAGTACTTGGTTCGAATCTAGCGGGAAATCAAGAAGGGGAGAAAGAGAAAGTGGAGGGGGAAATTTTTTATTTATTTTCATGAAATAGTAGCGAGTAGGCTTAGGTAATGTTGTAAATCGTTTCCTAAAAAAAGAAATGGGAGAGAAGGGGTGAGAGAGAAATGTCAAGTCTGAAACATCCAACCCTTATCATCTAATGCTCCTTGATCAAGTAAATTGAATTGTAGTTCGCCAACAGGCAAACGCACCACTTGAAATTTTAATGAGGGAAAGTGAAAAGTCGACATTAATTGCCTTCTAGATGTGTTTGACAGTTTTCGTTACAAATCGTTAGATAAATCGAAATTAAGGGAAAGATAAACGCATTTGGATGTTGGTTTTTTTTCTCTTTCTTTCTCTATCCATAACCCAAGTGGTCTCTCGCTTTCTCTCTCCACCAGATACATCCCACTCCCAACTGTCGTTTCTTTTCCCCCTTCATAGCTCAAGTGTTCTCCCTTCTCCACACTACCGCGTCCTCTTCCTTCTTTTCTACCCTCCCTCTCGCTCTATTTACATTTCAACTCTCCCCACTTCCTTTCCTTCCATACCCATTCCACTCCCAACTCGTTTCTCGCTCCCTTTCTCTCTAAACACTTGCTGTACTTCTTGCTCAACACTACCACGCCCTCTTCCACCTTTTCTACCCTCCCTCTCGCTCTATTTACACTTCAACTCTCCCCACCAATTTTCCTTCCACACACATCCTACTCCCAACTCCCCTGCCTCGTTTCTCACTCTCTTTCCCTCTACATACCTCCTGTACTTCCTTCTCAACAGTATCACGCCCCCTTCCACCTATTCTACCCGCCCACTTTCTCTATTTACACCTCCACCTCCTCTTATTTAACGAAGTCTTAAATAACCCCTCTAGAAATTTTGTTTTATTCGTTTATTTCAAACTTCATTTGTTACAAAATTGGATTTGTTTCTTACGACTTAACTTTCTCTTTTTTGTCGATTCATTTGTTTTTTTTTATTACAAAATATGTCAAAGACGTGACTGTATTAGTCTCGAAAATTGCTCTTGTAACTCCATTCCTCTCGCTTTCCAAGCACGTAAAGATGATTTTTATTTGAATAAATAAATTTGAGCGCGTGTCTTTAGCCACAGCCTGTTCCCCCAATTGAGCGCGTGTCTTTAGCCACAGCCTGTTCCCTCAACGGAAATATTATACAGTGTGATCATTAAAATTTTTCCTAAGATTAGGGGAAGCTTCTTTACACTCAGGGTCAAGAAAAAAAATGTACTGACTGTATTTCCCGCAAGATGGAGCCACAGACCATAGTCTCAGGCCAAACCTTGGATTATCTATAAAAGTTTTGGCCTGCAAGGTCTTCAGACATCATCCTATAAGGTTTCAGCTTTAAAAAAAAAATTGTAGGGTCAGATTTCCGAACAGAATTAATTTCCCTTAAAGAAAATCTTTTTTTCTGGGTCAACAATAAATCAAAGGGTAGTTGTAGACGTAAGAGAAATGGGAAAAGGAAGCTGCCAAGACTGAATCATTATTCGATTCACGATTCCTTGCTACCTGTTCTATATTTATTTTATACGAAGGAAGTTCATCTATCAAAGTGCGTCTACATCTTTTTATCAAAGCCTACTGTTCCATATTAATGAAGGCCAACGGGACACGCAATTTTTTGCAAACTCATTTTTCGCATTTTAATCTACGAAACTATTTTCGTGTCTCGGAAATCTAGTTACATGCCATAAAAGGAAGGTCATCCGTTCTGTTGGCGGTACGTGTGATTTGTGTTGGTGGGCGGGAACCTATTGCGGTCAGGTGACATTCTGGTGGGAGGAGTCGCATTGAATACGCGATCTGATGACGTATAAGTGGGAGGAGCCACTTTGGAGATGACAGATCATCCGTTCTGTTGCCGGTACGTGCGATTTGTGTCGGTGGGCGGGATCGGATTGCAGTCACGTGACATTCCGGTGGGAGGGCTCGCATTAAATACGCGGTCCGATGACGTATTAGTGGGAGGAGCCGCGTTGGAGGTGACAGATCATCCGTTCTGTAGGCGGTACGTGTGGTGTGGCTGGACCTTGAGAGTGGCATCTGGTTGTCTTTTGGGATAGGGGGCTGATTTTTGGTGGAGAGGGCAATGAGGATGTGACCTTTCTCGTGATGACCTCAAAAAGTGGCTAGGTCCTTCCGTTTTAGATCTCCACCTGTCTTTAAAACGTTTTCTTCCGAAACCTCACAATCTTTGCTTTGTCCTGTCCACGTACGCGTTATTCTTTGCTAGTACACTCCCCCCGATTCAACCGCTGAGCATTCCAACTGTTACAAACCGAAACTATCATGAATCTGTATTCTATTTACTAACTTTTCCCTCTCTAATGGAAGTAAATTAATTGATAAAGTTCCTCTAATAACACATAACGTTAATAACAAACTTGTTTAGTGGTAGTTTTAGTAGAGATACATTGACGTAACTGTGTTTAGTAGTTAACAAACTATTGGGTTGCTTTTATGCTTTTAACAACCCCCGTATAATTATACATTCATCGAGTAATGAAGTTTGCAAAGTTATAATTTCCTTCTCGAGATAATTATTTTTGAAAAGTGGACATCTCGCGTTCCTTTTACATTGCCTCAAGAGTGTAATGGAATTAAGATAAAAGCCAACCCCTTGTTGGGAAAACTTTCAAGGAGGAAAAAGTTTGAAGTACTTTCCCTAATTAAGTTTTTTGTTTTCAGGAGCAGGCGCTGGATGCGAAACAACAAGCGGCTTCGCCTGAAGACACGGAGGACCTTTCGCCATTGCCTGCACATACGCAGCAACCGGTGAGACGTCGTGGAGGAATTTCAGCAGAACCCGTTTCGGAAGAAGATGCGACCAGCTATGTTAAAAAAGTTGTTCCGAAAGACTACAAGACAATGGCTGCCCTTTCCAAAGCCATTGCCAAAAACGTTCTCTTTTCACATTTGGATGAAAACGAACGTTCTGATATTTTCGACGCCATGTTCCCAGTTAACTGTCTGCCAGGAGAACCAATAATCCAACAGGGTGACGAAGGAGATAACTTCTATGTGATCGATCAGGGAGAAGTTGAGGTAAGTGACTGTTTTTAGAAGAGTAGCTGTGCGTGACTGATGAGCCCTAACAAACGCGAAACACGGGCCATTCTACGAGAATCCACTGGCAGTGTTACAAACGGTCACTAGATGGAAGCACCAATCGATCCCGCGTCTTTTAGGACCGGCCAGGGTTCGGTCCGGGGAACGAGGGGGCCGCGATTTCAAAGAAAGAGGTCAGGATTGGAACGTAGAATCGTAAAAAAATCGGCGTTTCCTGTGGACTGGACGAGAACGCGTTTCCGGAATTAGGGGTGGCCAGGGGAGGGGGCATGGTCAAATTTTAAAGGCAAGAGAAATCGACGCGTTCGGTTCGGAGAGGCGCGTTCAGCCGTTCTAAGCACAAAGGGGTTCGATACCTGGCGCCAGGGGGCGCAAAACTTTTTTCCCTCCCCGATTGCTTGACTCATGGGGCTGTTGGAAATTTATAACCGGCCGCGTTCGACCCAGTACGGAACTCAGCAAAAATAGATCTTCCAAAAACGAAGAAATTTCGCAATCTGGCAATTTTTTATTTTCGGCCGGGGTCGGGTTCAAAGCCCGATCTGTCACGAGTACCTCCCAACGAGGCGGGGTCCGTTGGGCCCTCCCGTTCACGCACGGATAAAACGGGAACCAACCGTCGGACGGACATGGAGTTGTGGGGCTCGGCTACGTGAGATTTTATCCGCTACCGCTAGAGGGCGTTGAAAGTTTTTTCTTTACATCTATATAACTCCGAAACCAAGTCGGTTAGGGAGATGGGCTATGGTGCATCGGACGCGTCTTTTCGAGACCTACGGCGCTGTCCAGGTCCGATCGAGTCCCGAAAGCTTTTCCCGGCCCAAAAACAGGAAAACTAATTTTTTGCAGAGGTGGCTTTGAAAAATCGCAGCTCCGTTGTTATGGGAATGGTAGGGTTCCGCGCTCGTGGGAGAGTAGGGGAAGGTGCAAGGTACGACGTGTCCAAACCGCGGTTCGATCCGACGACGTTGCCAAAAAGACTGTCGTTTTGGGGACGTTTCGTTCAAAGATCTATGGGGTTTGGATTTTCTTATTCTATTTTCTTTTTTCCCGTTCCAGGTGTACATAAATAACGAATTAGTGACGACAATAGGTGAAGCTGGCAGTTTCGGAGAATTAGCCTTAATCTACGGCACACCAAGAGCAGCGACCGTAAAAGCAAAGACTGACGTAAAATTATGGGGTATCGATAGAGATTCATATCGGCGTATTCTGATGGGGTCGACCATAAGGAAAAGGAAAATGTACGAGGAGTTCCTTTCCAGGGTTTCCATTCTCGAGAACCTGGACAAATGGGAACGGCTCACCGTCGCGGACGCTTTAGAAACGGTCAGTTTCGAAGATAAGGAGACGATAGTACGTCAAGGGGAACCCGGGGATGATTTCTACATCATCGTCGAAGGACAAGCGATAGTTAAGCAGAACAGGGCGGAAGGTGAGGAGGCCACGGAAGTCGGCAGATTGGGTCCTGGGGATTACTTTGGAGAAATCGCTCTTCTGCTTGATCGACCTCGTGCTGCCACCGTTGTTGCCAATGGACCACTTAAATGTGTCAAATTAGACAGAGCACGGTAAGTGGAGGGACACGTAGGTCTTCGATGCTACAGTCACGGTTTGCTTTAACTTGTATAGGAGGTAAACTTGAAAGTTTGTTCTTTTGTAGATTTGAACGAGTACTGGGACTGTGCGCTGATATTCTGAAGAGGAATATAACACAATACAATAGCTTCGTCTCATTGTCCGTTTAATTTTATAATAGAAAGGTTTCGTCTATAATAACTTCTATAATAAATATTTTGTATAAAGAACTGAATTATACAGCCAAATTGAGGTCTTCATTTACGTATGATAATATAATCCGTTGATTGTTTTACGTTAGAATCTTTTGTTTTGGTTAGATCTTACGAGAAGTTATAAAATGTATTTTGAGTGATGCTGTCATAGCGTTTTATGTTATATTTAGGTTTAAATAATAATGCCTATTTGAGTATCTATCATGCAAACTCCCTTGTAACAATTTTAATTACCAGAAATTTGATCTCTAGAAATTTTTTTTCTATCACGGAAAGTGGGGTTAGGTAATGGATTTAAAATAATAATTTTGAAACACCCTGTATATTTCGGATAATTTTGGTCCTTCTTGAAACATTACTAGACACTTCACTGCCGATATTGCATAAGCAGTCGTCGTTCTTGATCTGATTTTTTTTTTAAAGTTAAAATGTAGGATCTGGAATGTATATTTTTTATACTTCCATTTGTTAATTGTTAATTAAGAAAGAAATTTAAACCTTGTTAAGAAGAATCGGCTTTTCTTTTGCGTGTATTTTAGTAACTAACACCGATGTACAATTAAAATGCATTAACACACAACGAATTGCAGTTAATGAGAATAACTTAGGCACTTTTAATTTTTTTAAAGTTTATTTTAGCAAAAGTAAATATAAGTTACCGATGCTTTTATGTATTATCTAAAAAAAATGGCAGCATTTACTTTAGCCATGTAAATTTGTAACTATATCTTCATGCTGTATATACTTAACGTTTTCTTCCAATATTTATGTATGTATACTTTGGTTGTTCTAATATAGAAAAATAAACTAAAAATAGTCTGGTGTAGGGTTGCTTGTTAATATAAAATATGCCGCACCCTATATATGATTAATTTTTTGAATGTTTGCTTTCGCCATCTGTTGGAATTATCGTGAATTGCTTGTTCCAATTATGTTTTTTCGTGAAATTATTTAAGCACAGTGGATAATGAAGGTGTCTTCCTTATCGACTTATAGCTCTGTCTAAATTCGCGCCTTCGTTAATATAAGAAAATCAAAATAAGTGTTTGTTTTTACTGTTTTTTTCAAGTAAAAGTAAAGATCTATAATTAAAATACATCACAAAAATTCCAAAATCCGATTTGGGAAAGACAAACGTCTTGATTTAGGAGGTATTGTTTTGTTATATTCACGGCGGTGTACATTTAGCTACAGCCAACTTTGACGTTTGGTCATCTGTCATAATTAATTTTTTATTTAAAATGATACCTTTGTGTGGAATTTCGATTACGTTGGTGATTTATAAAGCAAACAGATATTAATGGACTGAAAAAACATCATATGTGGTGTGTGAATTGTTTTTCTGGTAAGGTAAGTTAAAATATAAATCTCATCTAGGTATCTATTAAAACTTTTTCATGATGGTGGGTGTTTCAGGACCTCGGAAGATGTAGAACACTTTTCTACATACAAAGAGTACTACACGAAATGTCTTATCCTTTTTGCTACGGAATTGTAGTGAGTTTGGTTGGTTTGAGTTGTTAGAGCGAGGCGTTCAAACATATTTGGAATATCCTTATGTAAGTAACGTATTGTTTTAGAATTGGGATATAATATTGAACCCTTTATGCAAATAAATAGCTGGGGCTCACAACTACATCATAATTTAGATCTAATACAGGTAGTTTACTAAATTAAAGGAACTGGTTATGTCGTCTTGTTCTTAAATCGGGTCTAAAGAGTTAAAAATACGAATAAACAAGCAGGCTGTGAAATTCTGGTTTTGAATTCTAAACGTAAAACATATCTTTCGGTTTAACTTTAGGAATTTTTATTATTCTTTGTAGAGTATCTTTAAACATTGAGAAAACCAAAAATGTTTCCAAATTTTCTGTTTCTGCCACAGAATTTACGAAAACTGTGTTCCATCATTTTTATGAACCCTACTAGGGTGTTTTACTGTTTTATTACATTGTCTAAGTTATTATTTCCGTTTATTAACATTATCTGACTTTACAGGATTTGCTGTTTCTACTACATACGAGATGGTGTCAAAAAAATTCATCCTAGAGTCTTCCAAAGTGGAATTGAACTTCAAGCAATCAAGTGCTGGAAATGCAGCATCCGTAATGGTTGGAGCAACGTCTGACGAGGTTGGGACTAGAGAATGACCCCGAAAATCTGAAAGTCGATGGGAAAGACAATAAAAGATTGTTTTTATTATGAAGGTAATTTATAATTTTAACTGATTGCACGATGCTTACTGTTTGTATTTTGGTATTTATTTAAGATTTAAAAATTTTACTCATTTGTTAAATCACCTTATAATTTATTAACCATTGTAGTTTTGATTTTTAAAATGAAATTGTTGTGGGCCTGATGGGTAGGCAACCAATCGTGCGTCCAAATTTTATTAATAGGGAACATAACAAAAAATTTATATTTTGGGAATGACTGTTACGAAATTTTTCAATAATGGGAATGACGTTTGTGGACATTTGTAAATTGCGCCACGGTTTGAATTTAATATCAATTTTATCCATTTCTTTTTCAATTAAACCGAAGTTGCAGTTTGTATGTACTACTAATCGGGATAAGAATAAAGTAAGGGTGCTTCTTTCCTCATTTTTTGGAAAAAAATTTGACCCCTTCAGATCTCGCCCGGTTTTTCCCAGAATGTTATTTGGGGGTTGTACACTTGGAAATTACCCGACAAACTTCCCCCAGCCCTTCCCAACCCTTGCCGCGTGGTCAGGAAACGTTCAGGTTTTGAAACCTTTCTGAATTTTTTCTGAACAAATGGGAGGGGTTGAGGGATGTTTGGCACATATTTTTCAAGTGTTTAGACTCCATATTACATTCTGGGAATTTTAGAAGGAAATCGGAAAGGGTCAGAAAATCATCCAAAAAAAAAGGAAAGACTATAGTCTTTGCTCATTTTTTGGAAAAAAATTTGACCCCTTCAGATCTCGCCCGGTTTTTCCCAGAATGTTATTTGGGGGTTGTACACTTGGAAATTACCCGACAAACTTCCCCCAGCCCTTCCCATCCCTTGCCGCGTGGTCAGGAAACGTTCAGGTTTTGAAACCTTTCTGAATTTTTTCTGAACAAATGGGAGGGGTTGAGGGATGTTTGGCACATATTTTCCAAGTCTCTAGACTCCATATTACATTCTTGGAATTTTAGAAGGAAATCGGAGGGGGTGAAAAAAATTACTGAAAAAAAAGGAAAGACTATAGTCTTTGCTCATTTTTTGGAAAAAAATTTGACCCCTTCAGATCTCGCCCGGATTTTCCCAGAATGTTATTTGGGGGTTGTACACTTGGAAATTATCGGACAAACTTCCCCCAGCCCTTCCCATCCCTTGCCGCGTGGTCAGGAAACGTTCAGGTTTTGAAACCTTTCTGAATTTTTTCTGAACAAATGGGAGGGGTTGAGGGATGTTTGGCACATATTTTCCAAGTCTCTAGACTCCATATTACATTCTTGGAATTTTAGAAGGAAATCGGAGGGGGTGAAAAAAATTACTGAAAAAAAGGGAAAGACTATAGTCTTTGCTCATTTTTTGGAAAAAAATTTGACCCCTTCAGATCTCGCCCGGATTTTCCCAGAATGTTATTTGGGGGTTGTACACTTGGAAATTACCCGACAAACTTCCCCCAGCCCTTCCCATCCCTGGCCGCGTGGTCAGGAAACGTTCAGGAATTTTCTGATTTTTTTCTGAACAAATGGGAGGGGTTGAGGGATGTTTGGCACATATTTTCCAAGTCTCTAGACTCCATATTACATTCTTGGAATTTTAGAAGGAAATCGGAGGGGGTGAAAAAAATTACTGAAAAAAAAGGAAAGACTATAGTCTTTGCTCATTTTTTGGAAAAAAATTTGACCCCTTCAGATCTCGCCCGGATTTTCCCAGAATGTTATTTGGGGGTTGTACACTTGGAAATTATCGGACAAACTTCCCCCAGCCCTTCCCATCCCTTGCCGCGTGGTCAGGAAACGTTCAGGAATGAAAACTTTCTGAATTTTTTCTGAACAAATGGGAGGGGTTGAGGGATGTTTGGCACATATTTTCCAAGTCTCTAGACTCCATATTACATTCTTGGAATTTTAGAAGGAAATCGGAGGGGGTGAAAAAAATTACTGAAAAAAAGGGAAAGACTATAGTCTGCTCATTTTTTGGAAAAAAATTTGACCCCTTCAGATCTCGCCCGGATTTTCCCAGAATGTTATTTGGGGGTTGTACACTTGGAAATTATCGGACAAACTTCCCCCAGCCCTTCCCATCCCTTGCCGCGTGGTCAGGAAACGTTCAGGAATGAAAACTTTCTGATTTTTTTCTGAACAAATGGGAGGGGTTGAGGGATGTTTGGCACATATTTTCCAAGTCTCTAGACTCCATATTACATTCTTGGAATTTTAGAAGGAAATCGGAGGGGGTGAAAAAAATTACTGAAAAAAAGGGAAAGACTATAGTCTGCTCATTTTTTGGAAAAAAATTTGACCCCTTCAGATCTCGCCCGGATTTTCCCAGAATGTTATTTGGGGGTTGTACACTTGGAAATTACCCGACAAACTTCCCCCAGCCCTTCCCATCCCTTGCCGCGTGGTCAGGAAACGTTCAGGTTTTGAAACCTTTCTGAATTTTTTCTGAACAAATGGGAGGGGTTGAGGGATGTTTGGCACATATTTTCCAAGTCTCTAGACTCCATATTACATTCTTGGAATTTTAGAAGGAAATCGGAGGGGGTGAAAAAAATTACTGAAAAAAAAGGAAAGACTATAGTCTTTGCTCATTTTTTGGAAAAAAATTTGACCCCTTCAGATCTCGCCCGGATTTTCCCAGAATGTTATTTGGGGGTTGTACACTTGGAAATTATCGGACAAACTTCCCCCAGCCCTTCCCATCCCTTGCCGCGTGGTCAGGAAACGTTCAGGTTTTGAAACCTTTCTGAATTTTTTCTGAACAAATGGGAGGGGTTGAGGGATGTTTGGCACATATTTTCCAAGTCTCTAGACTCCATATTACATTCTTGGAATTTTAGAAGGAAATCGGAGGGGGTGAAAAAAATTACTGAAAAAAAAGGAAAGACTATAGTCTTTGCTCATTTTTTGGAAAAAAATTTGACCCCTTCAGATCTCGCCCGGATTTTCCCAGAATGTTATTTGGGGGTTGTACACTTGGAAATTATCGGACAAACTTCCCCCAGCCCTTCCCATCCCTTGCCGCGTGGTCAGGAAACGTTCAGGTTTTGAAACCTTTCTGAATTTTTTCTGAACAAATGGGAGGGGTTGAGGGATGTTTGGCACATATTTTCCAAGTCTCTAGACTCCATATTACATTCTTGGAATTTTAGAAGGAAATCGGAGGGGGTGAAAAAAATTACTGAAAAAAAGGGAAAGACTATAGTCTGCTCATTTTTTGGAAAAAAATTTGACCCCTTCAGATCTCGCCCGGATTTTCCCAGAATGTTATTTGGGGGTTGTACACTTGGAAATTACCCGACAAACTTCCCCCAGCCCTTCCCATCCCTTGCCGCGTGGTCAGGAAACGTTCAGGTTTTGAAACCTTTCTGAATTTTTTCTGAACAAATGGGAGGGGTTGAGGGATGTTTGGCACATATTTTCCAAGTCTCTAGACTCCATATTACATTCTTGGAATTTTAGAAGGAAATCGGAGGGGGTGAAAAAAATTACTGAAAAAAAAGGAAAGACTATAGTCTTTGCTCATTTTTTGGAAAAAAATTTGACCCCTTCAGATCTCGCCCGGATTTTCCCAGAATGTTATTTGGGGGTTGTACACTTGGAAATTATCGGACAAACTTCCCCCAGCCCTTCCCATCCCTTGCCGCGTGGTCAGGAAACGTTCAGGTTTTGAAACCTTTCTGAATTTTTTCTGAACAAATGGGAGGGGTTGAGGGATGTTTGGCACATATTTTCCAAGTCTCTAGACTCCATATTACATTCTTGGAATTTTAGAAGGAAATCGGAGGGGGTGAAAAAAATTACTGAAAAAAAAGGAAAGACTATAGTCTTTGCTCATTTTTTGGAAAAAAATTTGACCCCTTCAGATCTCGCCCGGATTTTCCCAGAATGTTATTTGGGGGTTGTACACTTGGAAATTATCGGACAAACTTCCCCCAGCCCTTCCCATCCCTTGCCGCGTGGTCAGGAAACGTTCAGGTTTTGAAACCTTTCTGAATTTTTTCTGAACAAATGGGAGGGGTTGAGGGATGTTTGGCACATATTTTCCAAGTCTCTAGACTCCATATTACATTCTTGGAATTTTAGAAGGAAATCGGAGGGGGTGAAAAAAATTACTGAAAAAAAAGGAAAGACTATAGTCTTTGCTCATTTTTTGGAAAAAAATTTGACCCCTTCAGATCTCGCCCGGATTTTCCCAGAATGTTATTTGGGGGTTGTACACTTGGAAATTATCGGACAAACTTCCCCCAGCCCTTCCCATCCCTTGCCGCGTGGTCAGGAAACGTTCAGGTTTTGAAACCTTTCTGAATTTTTTCTGAACAAATGGGAGGGGTTGAGGGATGTTTGGCACATATTTTCCAAGTCTCTAGACTCCATATTACATTCTTGGAATTTTAGAAGGAAATCGGAGGGGGTGAAAAAAATTACTGAAAAAAAGGGAAAGACTATAGTCTGCTCATTTTTTGGAAAAAAATTTGACCCCTTCAGATCTCGCCCGGATTTTCCCAGAATGTTATTTGGGGGTTGTACACTTGGAAATTACCCGACAAACTTCCCCCAGCCCTTCCCATCCCTTGCCGCGTGGTCAGGAAACGTTCAGGTTTTGAAACCTTTCTGAATTTTTTCTGAACAAATGGGAGGGGTTGAGGGATGTTTGGCACATATTTTCCAAGTCTCTAGACTCCATATTACATTCTTGGAATTTTAGAAGGAAATCGGAGGGGGTGAAAAAAATTACTGAAAAAAAAGGAAAGACTATAGTCTTTGCTCATTTTTTGGAAAAAAATTTGACCCCTTCAGATCTCGCCCGGATTTTCCCAGAATGTTATTTGGGGGTTGTACACTTGGAAATTATCGGACAAACTTCCCCCAGCCCTTCCCATCCCTTGCCGCGTGGTCAGGAAACGTTCAGGTTTTGAAACCTTTCTGAATTTTTTCTGAACAAATGGGAGGGGTTGAGGGATGTTTGGCACATATTTTCCAAGTCTCTAGACTCCATATTACATTCTTGGAATTTTAGAAGGAAATCGGAGGGGGTGAAAAAAATTACTGAAAAAAAAGGAAAGACTATAGTCTTTGCTCATTTTTTGGAAAAAAATTTGACCCCTTCAGATCTCGCCCGGATTTTCCCAGAATGTTATTTGGGGGTTGTACACTTGGAAATTATCGGACAAACTTCCCCCAGCCCTTCCCATCCCTTGCCGCGTGGTCAGGAAACGTTCAGGTTTTGAAACCTTTCTGAATTTTTTCTGAACAAATGGGAGGGGTTGAGGGATGTTTGGCACATATTTTCCAAGTCTCTAGACTCCATATTACATTCTTGGAATTTTAGAAGGAAATCGGAGGGGGTGAAAAAAATTACTGAAAAAAAGGGAAAGACTATAGTCTGCTCATTTTTTGGAAAAAAATTTGACCCCTTCAGATCTCGCCCGGATTTTCCCAGAATGTTATTTGGGGGTTGTACACTTGGAAATTACCCGACAAACTTCCCCCAGCCCTTCCCATCCCTTGCCGCGTGGTCAGGAAACGTTCAGGTTTTGAAACCTTTCTGAATTTTTTCTGAACAAATGGGAGGGGTTGAGGGATGTTTGGCACATATTTTCCAAGTCTCTAGACTCCATATTACATTCTTGGAATTTTAGAAGGAAATCGGAGGGGGTGAAAAAAATTACTGAAAAAAAAGGAAAGACTATAGTCTTTGCTCATTTTTTGGAAAAAAATTTGACCCCTTCAGATCTCGCCCGGATTTTCCCAGAATGTTATTTGGGGGTTGTACACTTGGAAATTATCGGACAAACTTCCCCCAGCCCTTCCCATCCCTTGCCGCGTGGTCAGGAAACGTTCAGGTTTTGAAACCTTTCTGAATTTTTTCTGAACAAATGGGAGGGGTTGAGGGATGTTTGGCACATATTTTCCAAGTCTCTAGACTCCATATTACATTCTTGGAATTTTAGAAGGAAATCGGAGGGGGTGAAAAAAATTACTGAAAAAAAAGGAAAGACTATAGTCTTTGCTCATTTTTTGGAAAAAAATTTGACCCCTTCAGATCTCGCCCGGATTTTCCCAGAATGTTATTTGGGGGTTGTACACTTGGAAATTATCGGACAAACTTCCCCCAGCCCTTCCCATCCCTTGCCGCGTGGTCAGGAAACGTTCAGGTTTTGAAACCTTTCTGAATTTTTTCTGAACAAATGGGAGGGGTTGAGGGATGTTTGGCACATATTTTCCAAGTCTCTAGACTCCATATTACATTCTTGGAATTTTAGAAGGAAATCGGAGGGGGTGAAAAAAATTACTGAAAAAAAAGGAAAGACTATAGTCTTTGCTCATTTTTTGGAAAAAAATTTGACCCCTTCAGATCTCGCCCGGATTTTCCCAGAATGTTATTTGGGGGTTGTACACTTGGAAATTATCGGACAAACTTCCCCCAGCCCTTCCCATCCCTTGCCGCGTGGTCAGGAAACGTTCAGGTTTTGAAACCTTTCTGAATTTTTTCTGAACAAATGGGAGGGGTTGAGGGATGTTTGGCACATATTTTCCAAGTCTCTAGACTCCATATTACATTCTTGGAATTTTAGAAGGAAATCGGAGGGGGTGAAAAAAATTACTGAAAAAAAGGGAAAGACTATAGTCTGCTCATTTTTTGGAAAAAAATTTGACCCCTTCAGATCTCGCCCGGATTTTCCCAGAATGTTATTTGGGGGTTGTACACTTGGAAATTACCCGACAAACTTCCCCCAGCCCTTCCCATCCCTTGCCGCGTGGTCAGGAAACGTTCAGGTTTTGAAACCTTTCTGAATTTTTTCTGAACAAATGGGAGGGGTTGAGGGATGTTTGGCACATATTTTCCAAGTCTCTAGACTCCATATTACATTCTTGGAATTTTAGAAGGAAATCGGAGGGGGTGAAAAAAATTACTGAAAAAAAAGGAAAGACTATAGTCTTTGCTCATTTTTTGGAAAAAAATTTGACCCCTTCAGATCTCGCCCGGATTTTCCCAGAATGTTATTTGGGGGTTGTACACTTGGAAATTATCGGACAAACTTCCCCCAGCCCTTCCCATCCCTTGCCGCGTGGTCAGGAAACGTTCAGGTTTTGAAACCTTTCTGAATTTTTTCTGAACAAATGGGAGGGGTTGAGGGATGTTTGGCACATATTTTCCAAGTCTCTAGACTCCATATTACATTCTTGGAATTTTAGAAGGAAATCGGAGGGGGTGAAAAAAATTACTGAAAAAAAAGGAAAGACTATAGTCTTTGCTCATTTTTTGGAAAAAAATTTGACCCCTTCAGATCTCGCCCGGATTTTCCCAGAATGTTATTTGGGGGTTGTACACTTGGAAATTATCGGACAAACTTCCCCCAGCCCTTCCCATCCCTTGCCGCGTGGTCAGGAAACGTTCAGGTTTTGAAACCTTTCTGAATTTTTTCTGAACAAATGGGAGGGGTTGAGGGATGTTTGGCACATATTTTCCAAGTCTCTAGACTCCATATTACATTCTTGGAATTTTAGAAGGAAATCGGAGGGGGTGAAAAAAATTACTGAAAAAAAAGGAAAGACTATAGTCTTTGCTCATTTTTTGGAAAAAAATTTGACCCCTTCAGATCTCGCCCGGATTTTCCCAGAATGTTATTTGGGGGTTGTACACTTGGAAATTATCGGACAAACTTCCCCCAGCCCTTCCCATCCCTTGCCGCGTGGTCAGGAAACGTTCAGGTTTTGAAACCTTTCTGAATTTTTTCTGAACAAATGGGAGGGGTTGAGGGATGTTTGGCACATATTTTCCAAGTCTCTAGACTCCATATTACATTCTTGGAATTTTAGAAGGAAATCGGAGGGGGTGAAAAAAATTACTGAAAAAAAAGGAAAGACTATAGTCTTTGCTCATTTTTTGGAAAAAAATTTGACCCCTTCAGATCTCGCCCGGATTTTCCCAGAATGTTATTTGGGGGTTGTACACTTGGAAATTATCGGACAAACTTCCCCCAGCCCTTCCCATCCCTTGCCGCGTGGTCAGGAAACGTTCAGGAATGAAAACTTTCTGAAACCTTTCTGAATTTTTTCTGAACAAATGGGAGGGGTTGAGGGATGTTTGGCACATATTTTCCAAGTCTCTAGACTCCATATTACATTCTTGGAATTTTAGAAGGAAATCGGAGGGGGTGAAAAAAATTACTGAAAAAAAAGGAAAGACTATAGTCTTTGCTCATTTTTTGGAAAAAAATTTGACCCCTTCAGATCTCGCCCGGATTTTCCCAGAATGTTATTTGGGGGTTGTACACTTGGAAATTATCGGACAAACTTCCCCCAGCCCTTCCCATCCCTTGCCGCGTGGTCAGGAAACGTTCAGGAATGAAAACTTTCTGAATTTTTTCTGAACAAATGGGAGGGGTTGAGGGATGTTTGGCACATATTTTCCAAGTCTCTAGACTCCATATTACATTCTTGGAATTTTAGAAGGAAATCGGAGGGGGTGAAAAAAATTACTGAAAAAAAAGGAAAGACTATAGTCTTTGCTCATTTTTTGGAAAAAAATTTGACCCCTTCAGATCTCGCCCGGATTTTCCCAGAATGTTATTTGGGGGTTGTACACTTGGAAATTATCGGACAAACTTCCCCCAGCCCTTCCCATCCCTTGCCGCGTGGTCAGGAAACGTTCAGGTTTTGAAACCTTTCTGAATTTTTTCTGAACAAATGGGAGGGGTTGAGGGATGTTTGGCACATATTTTCCAAGTCTCTAGACTCCATATTACATTCTTGGAATTTTAGAAGGAAATCGGAGGGGGTGAAAAAAATTACTGAAAAAAAGGGAAAGACTATAGTCTGCTCATTTTTTGGAAAAAAATTTGACCCCTTCAGATCTCGCCCGGATTTTCCCAGAATGTTATTTGGGGGTTGTACACTTGGAAATTATCGGACAAACTTCCCCCAGCCCTTCCCATCCCTTGCCGCGTGGTCAGGAAACGTTCAGGTTTTGAAACCTTTCTGAATTTTTTCTGAACAAATGGGAGGGGTTGAGGGATGTTTGGCACATATTTTCCAAGTCTCTAGACTCCATATTACATTCTTGGAATTTTAGAAGGAAATCGGAGGGGGTGAAAAAAATTACTGAAAAAAAAGGAAAGACTATAGTCTTTGCTCATTTTTTGGAAAAAAATTTGACCCCTTCAGATCTCGCCCGGATTTTCCCAGAATGTTATTTGGGGGTTGTACACTTGGAAATTATCGGACAAACTTCCCCCAGCCCTTCCCATCCCTTGCCGCGTGGTCAGGAAACGTTCAGGAATGAAAACTTTCTGAAACCTTTCTGAATTTTTTCTGAACAAATGGGAGGGGTTGAGGGATGTTTGGCACATATTTTCCAAGTCTCTAGACTCCATATTACATTCTTGGAATTTTAGAAGGAAATCGGAGGGGGTGAAAAAAATTACTGAAAAAAAAGGAAAGACTATAGTCTTTGCTCATTTTTTGGAAAAAAATTTGACCCCTTCAGATCTCGCCCGGATTTTCCCAGAATGTTATTTGGGGGTTGTACACTTGGAAATTATCGGACAAACTTCCCCCAGCCCTTCCCATCCCTTGCCGCGTGGTCAGGAAACGTTCAGGAATGAAAACTTTCTGAATTTTTTCTGAACAAATGGGAGGGGTTGAGGGATGTTTGGCACATATTTTCCAAGTCTCTAGACTCCATATTACATTCTTGGAATTTTAGAAGGAAATCGGAGGGGGTGAAAAAAATTACTGAAAAAAAAGGAAAGACTATAGTCTTTGCTCATTTTTTGGAAAAAAATTTGACCCCTTCAGATCTCGCCCGGATTTTCCCAGAATGTTATTTGGGGGTTGTACACTTGGAAATTATCGGACAAACTTCCCCCAGCCCTTCCCATCCCTTGCCGCGTGGTCAGGAAACGTTCAGGAATGAAAACTTTCTGAATTTTTTCTGAACAAATGGGAGGGGTTGAGGGATGTTTGGCACATATTTTCCAAGTCTCTAGACTCCATATTACATTCTTGGAATTTTAGAAGGAAATCGGAGGGGGTGAAAAAAATTACTGAAAAAAAAGGAAAGACTATAGTCTTTGCTCATTTTTTGGAAAAAAATTTGACCCCTTCAGATCTCGCCCGGATTTTCCCAGAATGTTATTTGGGGGTTGTACACTTGGAAATTATCGGACAAACTTCCCCCAGCCCTTCCCATCCCTTGCCGCGTGGTCAGGAAACGTTCAGGTTTTGAAACCTTTCTGAATTTTTTCTGAACAAATGGGAGGGGTTGAGGGATGTTTGGCACATATTTTCCAAGTCTCTAGACTCCATATTACATTCTTGGAATTTTAGAAGGAAATCGGAGGGGGTGAAAAAAATTACTGAAAAAAAGGGAAAGACTATAGTCTGCTCATTTTTTGGAAAAAAATTTGACCCCTTCAGATCTCGCCCGGATTTTCCCAGAATGTTATTTGGGGGTTGTACACTTGGAAATTATCGGACAAACTTCCCCCAGCCCTTCCCATCCCTTGCCGCGTGGTCAGGAAACGTTCAGGTTTTGAAACCTTTCTGAATTTTTTCTGAACAAATGGGAGGGGTTGAGGGATGTTTGGCACATATTTTCCAAGTCTCTAGACTCCATATTACATTCTTGGAATTTTAGAAGGAAATCGGAGGGGGTGAAAAAAATTACTGAAAAAAAAGGAAAGACTATAGTCTTTGCTCATTTTTTGGAAAAAAATTTGACCCCTTCAGATCTCGCCCGGATTTTCCCAGAATGTTATTTGGGGGTTGTACACTTGGAAATTATCGGACAAACTTCCCCCAGCCCTTCCCATCCCTTGCCGCGTGGTCAGGAAACGTTCAGGAATGAAAACTTTCTGAATTTTTTCTGAACAAATGGGAGGGGTTGAGGGATGTTTGGCACATATTTTCCAAGTCTCTAGACTCCATATTACATTCTTGGAATTTTAGAAGGAAATCGGAGGGGGTGAAAAAAATTACTGAAAAAAAAGGAAAGACTATAGTCTTTGCTCATTTTTTGGAAAAAAATTTGACCCCTTCAGATCTCGCCCGGATTTTCCCAGAATGTTATTTGGGGGTTGTACACTTGGAAATTATCGGACAAACTTCCCCCAGCCCTTCCCATCCCTTGCCGCGTGGTCAGGAAACGTTCAGGAATGAAAACTTTCTGAATTTTTTCTGAACAAATGGGAGGGGTTGAGGGATGTTTGGCACATATTTTCCAAGTCTCTAGACTCCATATTACATTCTTGGAATTTTAGAAGGAAATCGGAGGGGGTGAAAAAAATTACTGAAAAAAAAGGAAAGACTATAGTCTTTGCTCATTTTTTGGAAAAAAATTTGACCCCTTCAGATCTCGCCCGGATTTTCCCAGAATGTTATTTGGGGGTTGTACACTTGGAAATTATCGGACAAACTTCCCCCAGCCCTTCCCATCCCTTGCCGCGTGGTCAGGAAACGTTCAGGAATGAAAACTTTCTGAATTTTTTCTGAACAAATGGGAGGGGTTGAGGGATGTTTGGCACATATTTTCCAAGTCTCTAGACTCCATATTACATTCTTGGAATTTTAGAAGGAAATCGGAGGGGGTGAAAAAAATTACTGAAAAAAAAGGAAAGACTATAGTCTTTGCTCATTTTTTGGAAAAAAATTTGACCCCTTCAGATCTCGCCCGGATTTTCCCAGAATGTTATTTGGGGGTTGTACACTTGGAAATTATCGGACAAACTTCCCCCAGCCCTTCCCATCCCTTGCCGCGTGGTCAGGAAACGTTCAGGTTTTGAAACCTTTCTGAATTTTTTCTGAACAAATGGGAGGGGTTGAGGGATGTTTGGCACATATTTTCCAAGTCTCTAGACTCCATATTACATTCTTGGAATTTTAGAAGGAAATCGGAGGGGGTGAAAAAAATTACTGAAAAAAAAGGAAAGACTATAGTCTTTGCTCATTTTTTGGAAAAAAATTTGACCCCTTCAGATCTCGCCCGGATTTTCCCAGAATGTTATTTGGGGGTTGTACACTTGGAAATTATCGGACAAACTTCCCCCAGCCCTTCCCATCCCTTGCCGCGTGGTCAGGAAACGTTCAGGTTTTGAAACCTTTCTGAATTTTTTCTGAACAAATGGGAGGGGTTGAGGGATGTTTGGCACATATTTTCCAAGTCTCTAGACTCCATATTACATTCTTGGAATTTTAGAAGGAAATCGGAGGGGGTGAAAAAAATTACTGAAAAAAAAGGAAAGACTATAGTCTTTGCTCATTTTTTGGAAAAAAATTTGACCCCTTCAGATCTCGCCCGGATTTTCCCAGAATGTTATTTGGGGGTTGTACACTTGGAAATTATCGGACAAACTTCCCCCAGCCCTTCCCATCCCTTGCCGCGTGGTCAGGAAACGTTCAGGTTTTGAAACCTTTCTGAATTTTTTCTGAACAAATGGGAGGGGTTGAGGGATGTTTGGCACATATTTTCCAAGTCTCTAGACTCCATATTACATTCTTGGAATTTTAGAAGGAAATCGGAGGGGGTGAAAAAAATTACTGAAAAAAAAGGAAAGACTATAGTCTTTGCTCATTTTTTGGAAAAAAATTTGACCCCTTCAGATCTCGCCCGGATTTTCCCAGAATGTTATTTGGGGGTTGTACACTTGGAAATTATCGGACAAACTTCCCCCAGCCCTTCCCATCCCTTGCCGCGTGGTCAGGAAACGTTCAGGTTTTGAAACCTTTCTGAATTTTTTCTGAACAAATGGGAGGGGTTGAGGGATGTTTGGCACATATTTTCCAAGTCTCTAGACTCCATATTACATTCTTGGAATTTTAGAAGGAAATCGGAGGGGGTGAAAAAAATTACTGAAAAAAAAGGAAAGACTATAGTCTTTGCTCATTTTTTGGAAAAAAATTTGACCCCTTCAGATCTCGCCCGGATTTTCCCAGAATGTTATTTGGGGGTTGTACACTTGGAAATTATCGGACAAACTTCCCCCAGCCCTTCCCATCCCTTGCCGCGTGGTCAGGAAACGTTCAGGTTTTGAAACCTTTCTGAATTTTTTCTGAACAAATGGGAGGGGTTGAGGGATGTTTGGCACATATTTTCCAAGTCTCTAGACTCCATATTACATTCTTGGAATTTTAGAAGGAAATCGGAGGGGGTGAAAAAAATTACTGAAAAAAAAGGAAAGACTATAGTCTTTGCTCATTTTTTGGAAAAAAATTTGACCCCTTCAGATCTCGCCCGGATTTTCCCAGAATGTTATTTGGGGGTTGTACACTTGGAAATTATCGGACAAACTTCCCCCAGCCCTTCCCATCCCTTGCCGCGTGGTCAGGAAACGTTCAGGTTTTGAAACCTTTCTGAATTTTTTCTGAACAAATGGGAGGGGTTGAGGGATGTTTGGCACATATTTTCCAAGTCTCTAGACTCCATATTACATTCTTGGAATTTTAGAAGGAAATCGGAGGGGGTGAAAAAAATTACTGAAAAAAAAGGAAAGACTATAGTCTTTGCTCATTTTTTGGAAAAAAATTTGACCCCTTCAGATCTCGCCCGGATTTTCCCAGAATGTTATTTGGGGGTTGTACACTTGGAAATTATCGGACAAACTTCCCCCAGCCCTTCCCATCCCTTGCCGCGTGGTCAGGAAACGTTCAGGAATGAAAACTTTCTGAATTTTTTCTGAACAAATGGGAGGGGTTGAGGGATGTTTGGCACATATTTTCCAAGTCTCTAGACTCCATATTACATTCTTGGAATTTTAGAAGGAAATCGGAGGGGGTGAAAAAAATTACTGAAAAAAAAGGAAAGACTATAAGTCTGCTCATTTTTTGGAAAAAAATTTGACCCCTTCAGATCTCGCCCGGATTTTCCCAGAATGTTATTTGGGGGTTGTACACTTGGAAATTATCGGACAAACTTCCCCCAGCCCTTCCCATCTCTTGCCGCGTGGTCAGGAAACGTTCAGGAATGAAAACTTTCTGAATTTTTTCTGAACAAATGGGAGGGGTTGAGGGATGTTTGGCACATATTTTCCAAGTCTCTAGACTCCATATTACATTCTTGGAATTTTAGAAGGAAATCGGAGGGGGTGAAAAAAATTACTGAAAAAAAAGGAAAGACTATAGTCTTTGCTCATTTTTTGGAAAAAAATTTGACCCCTTCAGATCTCGCCCGGATTTTCCCAGAATGTTATTTGGGGGTTGTACACTTGGAAATTATCGGACAAACTTCCCCCAGCCCTTCCCATCCCTTGCCGCGTGGTCAGGAAACGTTCAGGAATGAAAACTTTCTGAATTTTTTCTGAACAAATGGGAGGGGTTGAGGGATGTTTGGCACATATTTTCCAAGTCTCTAGACTCCATATTACATTCTTGGAATTTTAGAAGGAAATCGGAGGGGGTGAAAAAAATTACTGAAAAAAAAGGAAAGACTATAGTCTTTGCTCATTTTTTGGAAAAAAATTTGACCCCTTCAGATCTCGCCCGGATTTTCCCAGAATGTTATTTGGGGGTTGTACACTTGGAAATTATCGGACAAACTTCCCCCAGCCCTTCCCATCCCTTGCCGCGTGGTCAGGAAACGTTCAGGAATGAAAACTTTCTGAATTTTTTCTGAACAAATGGGAGGGGTTGAGGGATGTTTGGCACATATTTTCCAACTCTCTAGACTCCATATTACATTCTTGGAATTTTAGAAGGAAATCGGAGGGGGTGAAAAAAATTACTGAAAAAAAAGGAAAGACTATAGTCTTTGCTCATTTTTTGGAAAAAAATTTGACCCCTTCAGATCTCGCCCGGATTTTCCCAGAATGTTATTTGGGGGTTGTACACTTGGAAATTATCGGACAAACTTCCCCCAGCCCTTCCCATCCCTTGCCGCGTGGTCAGGAAACGTTCAGGAATGAAAACTTTCTGAATTTTTTCTGAACAAATGGGAGGGGTTGAGGGATGTTTGGCACATATTTTCCAAGTCTCTAGACTCCATATTACATTCTTGGAATTTTAGAAGGAAATCGGAGGGGGTGAAAAAAATTACTGAAAAAAAAGGAAAGACTATAGTCTTTGCTCATTTTTTGGAAAAAAATTTGACCCCTTCAGATCTCGCCCGGATTTTCCCAGAATGTTATTTGGGGGTTGTACACTTGGAAATTATCGGACAAACTTCCCCCAGCCCTTCCCATCCCTTGCCGCGTGGTCAGGAAACGTTCAGGAATGAAAACTTTCTGAATTTTTTCTGAACAAATGGGAGGGGTTGAGGGATGTTTGGCACATATTTTCCAACTCTCTAGACTCCATATTACATTCTTGGAATTTTAGAAGGAAATCGGAGGGGGTGAAAAAAATTACTGAAAAAAAAGGAAAGACTATAGTCTTTGCTCATTTTTTGGAAAAAAATTTGACCCCTTCAGATCTCGCCCGGATTTTCCCAGAATGTTATTTGGGGGTTGTACACTTGGAAATTATCGGACAAACTTCCCCCAGCCCTTCCCATCCCTTGCCGCGTGGTCAGGAAACGTTCAGGAATGAAAACTTTCTGAATTTTTTCTGAACAAATGGGAGGGGTTGAGGGATGTTTGGCACATATTTTCCAAGTCTCTAGACTCCATATTACATTCTTGGAATTTTAGAAGGAAATCGGAGGGGGTGAAAAAAATTACTGAAAAAAAAGGAAAGACTATAGTCTTTGCTCATTTTTTGGAAAAAAATTTGACCCCTTCAGATCTCGCCCGGATTTTCCCAGAATGTTATTTGGGGGTTGTACACTTGGAAATTATCGGACAAACTTCCCCCAGCCCTTCCCATCCCTTGCCGCGTGGTCAGGAAACGTTCAGGAATGAAAACTTTCTGAATTTTTTCTGAACAAATGGGAGGGGTTGAGGGATGTTTGGCACATATTTTCCAAGTCTCTAGACTCCATATTACATTCTTGGAATTTTAGAAGGAAATCGGAGGGGGTGAAAAAAATTACTGAAAAAAAAGGAAAGACTATAGTCTTTGCTCATTTTTTGGAAAAAAATTTGACCCCTTCAGATCTCGCCCGGATTTTCCCAGAATGTTATTTGGGGGTTGTACACTTGGAAATTATCGGACAAACTTCCCCCAGCCCTTCCCATCCCTTGCCGCGTGGTCAGGAAACGTTCAGGAATGAAAACTTTCTGAATTTTTTCTGAACAAATGGGAGGGGTTGAGGGATGTTTGGCACATATTTTCCAAGTCTCTAGACTCCATATTACATTCTTGGAATTTTAGAAGGAAATCGGAGGGGGTGAAAAAAATTACTGAAAAAAAAGGAAAGACTATAGTCTTTGCTCATTTTTTGGAAAAAAATTTGACCCCTTCAGATCTCGCCCGGATTTTCCCAGAATGTTATTTGGGGGTTGTACACTTGGAAATTATCGGACAAACTTCCCCCAGCCCTTCCCATCCCTTGCCGCGTGGTCAGGAAACGTTCAGGAATGAAAACTTTCTGAATTTTTTCTGAACAAATGGGAGGGGTTGAGGGATGTTTGGCACATATTTTCCAAGTCTCTAGACTCCATATTACATTCTTGGAATTTTAGAAGGAAATCGGAGGGGGTGAAAAAAATTACTGAAAAAAAAGGAAAGACTATAGTCTTTGCTCATTTTTTGGAAAAAAATTTGACCCCTTCAGATCTCGCCCGGATTTTCCCAGAATGTTATTTGGGGGTTGTACACTTGGAAATTATCGGACAAACTTCCCCCAGCCCTTCCCATCCCTTGCCGCGTGGTCAGGAAACGTTCAGGAATGAAAACTTTCTGAATTTTTTCTGAACAAATGGGAGGGGTTGAGGGATGTTTGGCACATATTTTCCAAGTCTCTAGACTCCATATTACATTCTTGGAATTTTAGAAGGAAATCGGAGGGGGTGAAAAAAATTACTGAAAAAAAAGGAAAGACTATAGTCTTTGCTCATTTTTTGGAAAAAAATTTGACCCCTTCAGATCTCGCCCGGATTTTCCCAGAATGTTATTTGGGGGTTGTACACTTGGAAATTATCGGACAAACTTCCCCCAGCCCTTCCCATCCCTTGCCGCGTGGTCAGGAAACGTTCAGGAATGAAAACTTTCTGAATTTTTTCTGAACAAATGGGAGGGGTTGAGGGATGTTTGGCACATATTTTCCAAGTCTCTAGACTCCATATTACATTCTTGGAATTTTAGAAGGAAATCGGAGGGGGTGAAAAAAATTACTGAAAAAAAAGGAAAGACTATAGTCTTTGCTCATTTTTTGGAAAAAAATTTGACCCCTTCAGATCTCGCCCGGATTTTCCCAGAATGTTATTTGGGGGTTGTACACTTGGAAATTATCGGACAAACTTCCCCCAGCCCTTCCCATCCCTTGCCGCGTGGTCAGGAAACGTTCAGGAATGAAAACTTTCTGAATTTTTTCTGAACAAATGGGAGGGGTTGAGGGATGTTTGGCACATATTTTCCAACTCTCTAGACTCCATATTACATTCTTGGAATTTTAGAAGGAAATCGGAGGGGGTGAAAAAAATTACTGAAAAAAAAGGAAAGACTATAGTCTTTGCTCATTTTTTGGAAAAAAATTTGACCCCTTCAGATCTCGCCCGGATTTTCCCAGAATGTTATTTGGGGGTTGTACACTTGGAAATTATCGGACAAACTTCCCCCAGCCCTTCCCATCCCTTGCCGCGTGGTCAGGAAACGTTCAGGAATGAAAACTTTCTGAAACCTTTCTGAATTTTTTCTGAACAAATGGGAGGGGTTGAGGGATGTTTGGCACATATTTTCCAACTCTCTAGACTCCATATTACATTCTTGGAATTTTAGAAGGAAATCGGAGGGGGTGAAAAAAATTACTGAAAAAAAAGGAAAGACTATAGTCTTTGCTCATTTTTTGGAAAAAAATTTGACCCCTTCCGATCTCGCCCGGATTTTCCCAGAATGTTATTTGGGGGTTGTACACTTGGAAATTATCGGACAAACTTCCCCCAGCCCTTCCCATCCCTTGCCGCGTGGTCAGGAAACGTTCAGGAATGAAAACTTTCTGAATTTTTTCTGAACAAATGGGAGGGGTTGAGGGATGTTTGGCACATATTTTCCAAGTCTCTAGACTCCATATTACATTCTTGGAATTTTAGAAGGAAATCGGAGGGGGTGAAAAAAATTACTGAAAAAAAAGGAAAGACTATAAGTCTGCTCATTTTTTGGAAAAAAATTTGACCCCTTCAGATCTCGCCCGGATTTTCCCAGAATGTTATTTGGGGGTTGTACACTTGGAAATTATCGGACAAACTTCCCCCAGCCCTTCCCATCCCTTGCCGCGTGGTCAGGAAACGTTCAGGAATGAAAACTTTCTGAAACCTTTCTGAATTTTTTCTGAACAAATGGGAGGGGTTGAGGGATGTTTGGCACATATTTTCCAAGTCTCTAGACTCCATATTACATTCTTGGAATTTTAGAAGGAAATCGGAGGGGGTGAAAAAAATTACTGAAAAAAAAGGAAAGACTATAGTCTTTGCTCATTTTTTGGAAAAAAATTTGACCCCTTCAGATCTCGCCCGGATTTTCCCAGAATGTTATTT
The DNA here is from genome assembly GCA_963082805.1 of Hemicrepidius hirtus. Lineage (NCBI taxonomy): Eukaryota > Metazoa > Arthropoda > Insecta > Coleoptera > Elateridae > Hemicrepidius > Hemicrepidius hirtus. Next base: position 468,775 of record OY720162.1, read on the forward strand.
GGGGGTTGTACACTTGGAAATTATCGGACAAACTTCCCCCAGCCCTTCCCATCCCTTGCCGCGTGGTCAGGAAACGTTCAGGAATGAAAACTTTCTGAATTTTTTCTGAACAAATGGGAGGGGTTGAGGGATGTTTGGCACATATTTTCCAAGTCTCTAGACTCCATATTACATTCTTGGAATTTTAGAAGGAAATCGGAGGGGGTGAAAAAAATTACTGAAAAAAAAGGAAAGACTATAGTCTTTGCTCATTTTTTGGAAAAAAATTTGACCCCTTCAGATCTCGCCCGGATTTTCCCAGAATGTTATTTGGGGGTTGTACACTTGGAAATTATCGGACAAACTTCCCCCAGCCCTTCCCATCCCTTGCCGCGTGGTCAGGAAACGTTCAGGAATGAAAACTTTCTGAATTTTTTCTGAACAAATGGGAGGGGTTGAGGGATGTTTGGCACATATTTTCCAAGTCTCTAGACTCCATATTACATTCTTGGAATTTTAGAAGGAAATCGGAGGGGGTGAAAAAAATTACTGAAAAAAAAGGAAAGACTATAGTCTTTGCTCATTTTTTGGAAAAAAATTTGACCCCTTCAGATCTCGCCCGGATTTTCCCAGAATGTTATTTGGGGGTTGTACACTTGGAAATTATCGGACAAACTTCCCCCAGCCCTTCCCATCCCTTGCCGCGTGGTCAGGAAACGTTCAGGAATGAAAACTTTCTGAATTTTTTCTGAACAAATGGGAGGGGTTGAGGGATGTTTGGCACATATTTTCCAAGTCTCTAGACTCCATATTACATTCTTGGAATTTTAGAAGGAAATCGGAGGGGGTGAAAAAAATTACTGAAAAAAAAGGAAAGACTATAGTCTTTGCTCATTTTTTGGAAAAAAATTTGACCCCTTCAGATCTCGCCCGGATTTTCCCAGAATGTTATTTGGGGGTTGTACACTTGGAAATTATCGGACAAACTTCCCCCAGCCCTTCCCATCCCTTGCCGCGTGGTCAGGAAACGTTCAGGAATGAAAACTTTCTGAATTTTTTCTGAACAAATGGGAGGGGTTGAGGGATGTTTGGCACATATTTTCCAAGTCTCTAGACTCCATATTACATTCTTGGAATTTTAGAAGGAAATCGGAGGGGGTGAAAAAAATTACTGAAAAAAAAGGAAAGACTATAAGTCTGCTCATTTTTTGGAAAAAAATTTGACCCCTTCAGATCTCGCCCGGATTTTCCCAGAATGTTATTTGGGGGTTGTACACTTGGAAATTATCGGACAAACTTCCCCCAGCCCTTCCCATCCCTTGCCGCGTGGTCAGGAAACGTTCAGGAATGAAAACTTTCTGAATTTTTTCTGAACAAATGGGAGGGGTTGAGGGATGTTTGGCACATATTTTCCAAGTCTCTAGACTCCATATTACATTCTTGGAATTTTAGAAGGAAATCGGAGGGGGTGAAAAAAATTACTGAAAAAAAAGGAAAGACTATAAGTCTGCTCATTTTTTGGAAAAAAATTTGACCCCTTCAGATCTCGCCCGGATTTTCCCAGAATGTTATTTGGGGGTTGTACACTTGGAAATTATCGGACAAACTTCCCCCAGCCCTTCCCATCCCTTGCCGCGTGGTCAGGAAACGTTCAGGAATGAAAACTTTCTGAATTTTTTCTGAACAAATGGGAGGGGTTGAGGGATGTTTGGCACATATTTTCCAAGTCTCTAGACTCCATATTACATTCTTGGAATTTTAGAAGGAAATCGGAGGGGGTGAAAAAAATTACTGAAAAAAAAGGAAAGACTATAGTCTTTGCTCATTTTTTGGAAAAAAATTTGACCCCTTCAGATCTCGCCCGGATTTTCCCAGAATGTTATTTGGGGGTTGTACACTTGGAAATTATCGGACAAACTTCCCCCAGCCCTTCCCATCCCTTGCCGCGTGGTCAGGAAACGTTCAGGAATGAAAACTTTCTGAATTTTTTCTGAACAAATGGGAGGGGTTGAGGGATGTTTGGCACATATTTTCCAAGTCTCTAGACTCCATATTACATTCTTGGAATTTTAGAAGGAAATCGGAGGGGGTGAAAAAAATTACTGAAAAAAAAGGAAAGACTATAGTCTTTGCTCATTTTTTGGAAAAAAATTTGACCCCTTCAGATCTCGCCCGGATTTTCCCAGAATGTTATTTGGGGGTTGTACACTTGGAAATTATCGGACAAACTTCCCCCAGCCCTTCCCATCCCTTGCCGCGTGGTCAGGAAACGTTCAGGAATGAAAACTTTCTGAATTTTTTCTGAACAAATGGGAGGGGTTGAGGGATGTTTGGCACATATTTTCCAAGTCTCTAGACTCCATATTACATTCTTGGAATTTTAGAAGGAAATCGGAGGGGGTGAAAAAAATTACTGAAAAAAAAGGAAAGACTATAAGTCTGCTCATTTTTTGGAAAAAAATTTGACCCCTTCAGATCTCGCCCGGATTTTCCCAGAATGTTATTTGGGGGTTGTACACTTGGAAATTATCGGACAAACTTCCCCCAGCCCTTCCCATCCCTTGCCGCGTGGTCAGGAAACGTTCAGGAATGAAAACTTTCTGAATTTTTTCTGAACAAATGGGAGGGGTTGAGGGATGTTTGGCACATATTTTCCAAGTCTCTAGACTCCATATTACATTCTTGGAATTTTAGAAGGAAATCGGAGGGGGTGAAAAAAATTACTGAAAAAAAAGGAAAGACTATAGTCTTTGCTCATTTTTTGGAAAAAAATTTGACCCCTTCAGATCTCGCCCGGATTTTCCCAGAATGTTATTTGGGGGTTGTACACTTGGAAATTATCGGACAAACTTCCCCCAGCCCTTCCCATCCCTTGCCGCGTGGTCAGGAAACGTTCAGGAATGAAAACTTTCTGAATTTTTTCTGAACAAATGGGAGGGGTTGAGGGATGTTTGGCACATATTTTCCAAGTCTCTAGACTCCATATTACATTCTTGGAATTTTAGAAGGAAATCGGAGGGGGTGAAAAAAATTACTGAAAAAAAAGGAAAGACTATAGTCTTTGCTCATTTTTTGGAAAAAAATTTGACCCCTTCAGATCTCGCCCGGATTTTCCCAGAATGTTATTTGGGGGTTGTACACTTGGAAATTATCGGACAAACTTCCCCCAGCCCTTCCCATCCCTTGCCGCGTGGTCAGGAAACGTTCAGGAATGAAAACTTTCTGAATTTTTTCTGAACAAATGGGAGGGGTTGAGGGATGTTTGGCACATATTTTCCAACTCTCTAGACTCCATATTACATTCTTGGAATTTTAGAAGGAAATCGGAGGGGGTGAAAAAAATTACTGAAAAAAAAGGAAAGACTATAGTCTTTGCTCATTTTTTGGAAAAAAATTTGACCCCTTCAGATCTCGCCCGGATTTTCCCAGAATGTTATTTGGGGGTTGTACACTTGGAAATTATCGGACAAACTTCCCCCAGCCCTTCCCATCCCTTGCCGCGTGGTCAGGAAACGTTCAGGAATGAAAACTTTCTGAATTTTTTCTGAACAAATGGGAGGGGTTGAGGGATGTTTGGCACATATTTTCCAAGTCTCTAGACTCCATATTACATTCTTGGAATTTTAGAAGGAAATCGGAGGGGGTGAAAAAAATTACTGAAAAAAAAAGGAAAGACTATAGTCTTTGCTCATTTTTTGGAAAAAAATTTGACCCCTTCAGATCTCGCCCGGATTTTCCCAGAATGTTATTTGGGGGTTGTACACTTGGAAATTATCGGACAAACTTCCCCCAGCCCTTCCCATCCCTTGCCGCGTGGTCAGGAAACGTTCAGGAATGAAAAATTTCTGAATTTTTTCTGAACAAATGGGAGGGGTTGAGGGATGTTTGGCACATATTTTCCAACTCTCTAGACTCCATATTACATTCTTGGAATTTTAGAAGGAAATCGGAGGGGGTGAAAAAAATTACTGAAAAAAAAGGAAAGACTATAGTCTTTGCTCATTTTTTGGAAAAAAATTTGACCCCTTCAGATCTCGCCCGGATTTTCCCAGAATGTTATTTGGGGGTTGTACACTTGGAAATTATCGGACAAACTTCCCCCAGCCCTTCCCATCCCTTGCCGCGTGGTCAGGAAACGTTCAGGAATGAAAACTTTCTGAATTTTTTCTGAACAAATGGGAGGGGTTGAGGGATGTTTGGCACATATTTTCCAACTCTCTAGACTCCATATTACATTCTTGGAATTTTAGAAGGAAATCGGAGGGGGTGAAAAAAATTACTGAAAAAAAAGGAAAGACTATAGTCTTTGCTCATTTTTTGGAAAAAAATTTGACCCCTTCAGATCTCGCCCGGATTTTCCCAGAATGTTATTTGGGGGTTGTACACTTGGAAATTATCGGACAAACTTCCCCCAGCCCTTCCCATCCCTTGCCGCGTGGTCAGGAAACGTTCAGGAATGAAAACTTTCTGAATTTTTTCTGAACAAATGGGAGGGGTTGAGGGATGTTTGGCACATATTTTCCAACTCTCTAGACTCCATATTACATTCTTGGAATTTTAGAAGGAAATCGGAGGGGGTGAAAAAAATTACTGAAAAAAAAGGAAAGACTATAGTCTTTGCTCATTTTTTGGAAAAAAATTTGACCCCTTCAGATCTCGCCCGGATTTTCCCAGAATGTTATTTGGGGGTTGTACACTTGGAAATTATCGGACAAACTTCCCCCAGCCCTTCCCATCCCTTGCCGCGTGGTCAGGAAACGTTCAGGAATGAAAACTTTCTGAATTTTTTCTGAACAAATGGGAGGGGTTGAGGGATGTTTGGCACATATTTTCCAAGTCTCTAGACTCCATATTACATTCTTGGAATTTTAGAAGGAAATCGGAGGGGGTGAAAAAAATTACTGAAAAAAAAGGAAAGACTATAGTCTTTGCTCATTTTTTGGAAAAAAATTTGACCCCTTCAGATCTCGCCCGGATTTTCCCAGAATGTTATTTGGGGGTTGTACACTTGGAAATTATCGGACAAACTTCCCCCAGCCCTTCCCATCCCTTGCCGCGTGGTCAGGAAACGTTCAGGAATGAAAACTTTCTGAATTTTTTCTGAACAAATGGGAGGGGTTGAGGGATGTTTGGCACATATTTTCCAACTCTCTAGACTCCATATTACATTCTTGGAATTTTAGAAGGAAATCGGAGGGGGTGAAAAAAATTACTGAAAAAAAAGGAAAGACTATAGTCTTTGCTCATTTTTTGGAAAAAAATTTGACCCCTTCAGATCTCGCCCGGATTTTCCCAGAATGTTATTTGGGGGTTGTACACTTGGAAATTATCGGACAAACTTCCCCCAGCCCTTCCCATCCCTTGCCGCGTGGTCAGGAAACGTTCAGGAATGAAAACTTTCTGAATTTTTTCTGAACAAATGGGAGGGGTTGAGGGATGTTTGGCACATATTTTCCAAGTCTCTAGACTCCATATTACATTCTTGGAATTTTAGAAGGAAATCGGAGGGGGTGAAAAAAATTACTGAAAAAAAAGGAAAGACTATAGTCTTTGCTCATTTTTTGGAAAAAAATTTGACCCCTTCAGATCTCGCCCGGATTTTCCCAGAATGTTATTTGGGGGTTGTACACTTGGAAATTATCGGACAAACTTCCCCCAGCCCTTCCCATCCCTTGCCGCGTGGTCAGGAAACGTTCAGGAATGAAAACTTTCTGAATTTTTTCTGAACAAATGGGAGGGGTTGAGGGATGTTTGGCACATATTTTCCAACTCTCTAGACTCCATATTACATTCTTGGAATTTTAGAAGGAAATCGGAGGGGGTGAAAAAAATTACTGAAAAAAAAGGAAAGACTATAGTCTTTGCTCATTTTTTGGAAAAAAATTTGACCCCTTCAGATCTCGCCCGGATTTTCCCAGAATGTTATTTGGGGGTTGTACACTTGGAAATTATCGGACAAACTTCCCCCAGCCCTTCCCATCCCTTGCCGCGTGGTCAGGAAACGTTCAGGAATGAAAACTTTCTGAATTTTTTCTGAACAAATGGGAGGGGTTGAGGGATGTTTGGCACATATTTTCCAAGTCTCTAGACTCCATATTACATTCTTGGAATTTTAGAAGGAAATCGGAGGGGGTGAAAAAAATTACTGAAAAAAAAGGAAAGACTATAGTCTTTGCTCATTTTTTGGAAAAAAATTTGACCCCTTCAGATCTCGCCCGGATTTTCCCAGAATGTTATTTGGGGGTTGTACACTTGGAAATTATCGGACAAACTTCCCCCAGCCCTTCCCATCCCTTGCCGCGTGGTCAGGAAACGTTCAGGAATGAAAACTTTCTGAATTTTTTCTGAACAAATGGGAGGGGTTGAGGGATGTTTGGCACATATTTTCCAACTCTCTAGACTCCATATTACATTCTTGGAATTTTAGAAGGAAATCGGAGGGGGTGAAAAAAATTACTGAAAAAAAAGGAAAGACTATAGTCTTTGCTCATTTTTTGGAAAAAAATTTGACCCCTTCAGATCTCGCCCGGATTTTCCCAGAATGTTATTTGGGGGTTGTACACTTGGAAATTATCGGACAAACTTCCCCCAGCCCTTCCCATCCCTTGCCGCGTGGTCAGGAAACGTTCAGGAATGAAAACTTTCTGAATTTTTTCTGAACAAATGGGAGGGGTTGAGGGATGTTTGGCACATATTTTCCAAGTCTCTAGACTCCATATTACATTCTTGGAATTTTAGAAGGAAATCGGAGGGGGTGAAAAAAATTACTGAAAAAAAAGGAAAGACTATAGTCTTTGCTCATTTTTTGGAAAAAAATTTGACCCCTTCAGATCTCGCCCGGATTTTCCCAGAATGTTATTTGGGGGTTGTACACTTGGAAATTATCGGACAAACTTCCCCCAGCCCTTCCCATCCCTTGCCGCGTGGTCAGGAAACGTTCAGGAATGAAAACTTTCTGAATTTTTTCTGAACAAATGGGAGGGGTTGAGGGATGTTTGGCACATATTTTCCAACTCTCTAGACTCCATATTACATTCTTGGAATTTTAGAAGGAAATCGGAGGGGGTGAAAAAAATTACTGAAAAAAAAGGAAAGACTATAGTCTTTGCTCATTTTTTGGAAAAAAATTTGACCCCTTCAGATCTCGCCCGGATTTTCCCAGAATGTTATTTGGGGGTTGTACACTTGGAAATTATCGGACAAACTTCCCCCAGCCCTTCCCATCCCTTGCCGCGTGGTCAGGAAACGTTCAGGAATGAAAACTTTCTGAATTTTTTCTGAACAAATGGGAGGGGTTGAGGGATGTTTGGCACATATTTTCCAAGTCTCTAGACTCCATATTACATTCTTGGAATTTTAGAAGGAAATCGGAGGGGGTGAAAAAAATTACTGAAAAAAAAGGAAAGACTATAGTCTTTGCTCATTTTTTGGAAAAAAATTTGACCCCTTCAGATCTCGCCCGGATTTTCCCAGAATGTTATTTGGGGGTTGTACACTTGGAAATTATCGGACAAACTTCCCCCAGCCCTTCCCATCCCTTGCCGCGTGGTCAGGAAACGTTCAGGAATGAAAACTTTCTGAATTTTTTCTGAACAAATGGGAGGGGTTGAGGGATGTTTGGCACATATTTTCCAACTCTCTAGACTCCATATTACATTCTTGGAATTTTAGAAGGAAATCGGAGGGGGTGAAAAAAATTACTGAAAAAAAAGGAAAGACTATAGTCTTTGCTCATTTTTTGGAAAAAAATTTGACCCCTTCAGATCTCGCCCGGATTTTCCCAGAATGTTATTTGGGGGTTGTACACTTGGAAATTATCGGACAAACTTCCCCCAGCCCTTCCCATCCCTTGCCGCGTGGTCAGGAAACGTTCAGGAATGAAAACTTTCTGAATTTTTTCTGAACAAATGGGAGGGGTTGAGGGATGTTTGGCACATATTTTCCAACTCTCTAGACTCCATATTACATTCTTGGAATTTTAGAAGGAAATCGGAGGGGGTGAAAAAAATTACTGAAAAAAAAGGAAAGACTATAGTCTTTGCTCATTTTTTGGAAAAAAATTTGACCCCTTCAGATCTCGCCCGGATTTTCCCAGAATGTTATTTGGGGGTTGTACACTTGGAAATTATCGGACAAACTTCCCCCAGCCCTTCCCATCCCTTGCCGCGTGGTCAGGAAACGTTCAGGAATGAAAACTTTCTGAATTTTTTCTGAACAAATGGGAGGGGTTGAGGGATGTTTGGCACATATTTTCCAACTCTCTAGACTCCATATTACATTCTTGGAATTTTAGAAGGAAATCGGAGGGGGTGAAAAAAATTACTGAAAAAAAAGGAAAGACTATAGTCTTTGCTCATTTTTTGGAAAAAAATTTGACCCCTTCAGATCTCGCCCGGATTTTCCCAGAATGTTATTTGGGGGTTGTACACTTGGAAATTATCGGACAAACTTCCCCCAGCCCTTCCCATCCCTTGCCGCGTGGTCAGGAAACGTTCAGGAATGAAAACTTTCTGAATTTTTTCTGAACAAATGGGAGGGGTTGAGGGATGTTTGGCACATATTTTCCAACTCTCTAGACTCCATATTACATTCTTGGAATTTTAGAAGGAAATCGGAGGGGGTGAAAAAAATTACTGAAAAAAAAGGAAAGACTATAGTCTTTGCTCATTTTTTGGAAAAAAATTTGACCCCTTCAGATCTCGCCCGGATTTTCCCAGAATGTTATTTGGGGGTTGTACACTTGGAAATTATCGGACAAACTTCCCCCAGCCCTTCCCATCCCTTGCCGCGTGGTCAGGAAACGTTCAGGAATGAAAACTTTCTGAATTTTTTCTGAACAAATGGGAGGGGTTGAGGGATGTTTGGCACATATTTTCCAAGTCTCTAGACTCCATATTACATTCTTGGAATTTTAGAAGGAAATCGGAGGGGGTGAAAAAAATTACTGAAAAAAAAGGAAAGACTATAAGTCTGCTCATTTTTTGGAAAAAAATTTGACCCCTTCAGATCTCGCCCGGTTTTTCCCAGAATGTTATTTGGGGGTTGTACACTTGGAAATTACCCGACAAACTTCCCCCAGCCCTTCCCATCCCTTGCCGCGTGGTCAGGAAACGTTCAGGAATGGATTCTTTCTGAATTTTTTCTGAACAAATGGGAGGGGTTGAGGGATGTTTGGCACATATTTTTCAAGTGTTTAGACTCCATATTACATTCTGGGAATTTTAGAAGGAAATCGGAAAGGGTCAGAAAATCATCCAAAAAAAAAGGAAAGACTATAGTCTTTGCTCATTTTTTGGAAAAAAATTTGACCCCTTCAGATCTCGCCCGGTTTTTCCCAGAATGTTATTTGGGGGTTGTACACTTGGAAATTACCCGACAAACTTCCCCCAGCCCTTCCCATCCCTTGCCGCGTGGTCAGGAAACGTTCAGGAATGGATTCTTTCTGAATTTTTTCTGAACAAATGGGAGGGGTTGAGGGATGTTTGGCACATATTTTTCAAGTGTTTAGACTCCATATTACATTCTGGGAATTTTAGAAGGAAATCGGAAAGGGTCAGAAAATCATCCAAAAAAAAAGGAAAGACTATAGTCTTTGCTCATTTTTTGGAAAAAAATTTGACCCCTTCAGATCTCGCCCGGTTTTTCCCAGAATGTTATTTGGGGGTTGTACACTTGGAAATTACCCGACAAACTTCCCCCAGCCCTTCCCATCCCTTGCCGCGTGGTCAGGAAACGTTCAGGAATGGATTCTTTCTGAATTTTTTCTGAACAAATGGGAGGGGTTGAGGGATGTTTGGCACATATTTTTCAAGTGTTTAGACTCCATATTACATTCTGGGAATTTTAGAAGGAAATCGGAAAGGGTCAGAAAATCATCCAAAAAAAAAGGAAAGACTATAGTCTTTGCTCATTTTTTGGAAAAAAATTTGACCCCTTCAGATCTCGCCCGGTTTTTCCCAGAATGTTATTTGGGGGTTGTACACTTGGAAATTACCCGACAAACTTCCCCCAGCCCTTCCCATCCCTTGCCGCGTGGTCAGGAAACGTTCAGGAATGGATTCTTTCTGAATTTTTTCTGAACAAATGGGAGGGGTTGAGGGATGTTTGGCACATATTTTTCAAGTGTTTAGACTCCATATTACATTCTGGGAATTTTAGAAGGAAATCGGAAAGGGTCAGAAAATCATCCAAAAAAAAAGGAAAGACTATAGTCTTTGCTCATTTTTTGGAAAAAAATTTGACCCCTTCAGATCTCGCCCGGTTTTTCCCAGAATGTTATTTGGGGGTTGTACACTTGGAAATTACCCGACAAACTTCCCCCAGCCCTTCCCATCCCTTGCCGCGTGGTCAGGAAACGTTCAGGTTTTGAAACCTTTCTGAATTTTTTCTGAACAAATGGGAGGGGTTGAGGGATGTTTGGCACATATTTTTCAAGTGTTTAGACTCCATATTACATTCTGGGAATTTTAGAAGGAAATCGGAAAGGGTCAGAAAATCATCCAAAAAAAAAGGAAAGACTATAGTCTTTGCTCATTTTTTGGAAAAAAATTTGACCCCTTCAGATCTCGCCCGGTTTTTCCCAGAATGTTATTTGGGGGTTGTACACTTGGAAATTATCGGACAAACTTCCCCCAGCCCTTCCCATCCCTTGCCGCGTGGTCAGGAAACGTTCAGGAATTAATTCTTTCTGAAAGCTTTCTGAATTTTTTTTGAACAGGTGGGAGGGGTTGAGGGATGTTTGGCACATATTTTCCAAGTCTCTAGACTCCATATTACATTCACCCCTTCAGATCTCGTTGGGATTTTCCCAGAATGTTATTTGTAGGGTGTACACTTAGAAATTATAAGTCATACTTCCCTCACCCCTTCCTATCCGGTTGGAAAATTTTCAGAGAAACGGTTGCTTAAAATGTCTTCTTTTTTTCAGGCTTATAACTTGACTGATGAAATCCTAGAAGTGTTTTGTATGTGGTCTTGATATTGAACAATTGGAGTTGAACTACGAGTAGGAGGAACTCCAGTCTACGATACAGTGTTGGGGTCCCACCACAGCAAACTACGATCCTGTCTGTAGTAAGTTATTTGTTTTATTTTATTTATAGTGTTTTAAAAACTGTTTCATTCTTTGATTACATTAATGAGGGAAGTGTGTTATGTATTTTTTTAATTGGAGATGGCAAACCTTTTCGGCCTGCCAAAATATTTAATGGTTAGTGTCAAGGGTGTATCTAAAGAGTCCATCATGTGTTTCAGGGAGAAACTTTGGAGAACCGCCCTTGCCTACAAGGGAGGAAACAAAAAAGGAGCTGGTGGTGTACTGCAAGAAGATCCCAAGTTGGAAACACAAACATGTGTCCTGTCTTACCGGATTAAACAATTTCCTGATCGTTCTGAGCAAACCTTCCTAACTAAGGAATGCTCACGATTTTATTTCTTCCCATTACCAGGAAATGTATTTTTTCAGTGTCTTTAGAATTAGATTTTTGATTAATTTATAAAATAAATGTTTTGTAGACAAAGTTTTATTTCCTCTGTGCTGAATAAACAGTTTAAACCAACTTATGTGTTTATTTTTTAATTTTTCTTAGTCAAGATTTTTTTGCGCCTGATGGATAGGCAACCAAACGTACACTAAAAATTAATGTGGGGTCTGAACAAGTTTGCCGTTGCGTTAAGACCTTTTTAAAAATTTTTGTAATATAACGCAACGGCAAACTTGTCCAGACTATTTTTCTAAACCTTGTTCTGCACAAGTTTGCCGTTGCGTAAATATTTTCTGAAAAATTTTTTAAAATAACGCAACGCCAAACTTGTACAGAACAAGGTTTAAAAAAATAGTCTGAACAAGTTTGCCGTTGCGTAAATTTACAAAAATTTTCAGAAATTTGTTTACGCAACGGCAAACTTGTACAGACTATTTTTCTAAACCTGGATCTGAACAAGTTTGCCGTTGTGTTCAACAATTTTGAAATTTTTCTGTAACTAAACGCAACGGCAAACTTGTTCAGACTATTTTTCTAAACCTTGTTCTGCACAAGTTTGCCGTTGCGTAAATATTTTCTGAAAAATTTTTGTAAATGAACGCAACGGCAAACTTGTACAGAACAAGGTTTAGAAAAATAGTCTGAACAAGTTTGCCGTTGCGTACCATTACAAAAATTTTCAGAAATTTTATTACGCAACGGCAAACTTGTACAGACTATTTTTCTAAACCTGGATCTGAACAAGTTTGCCGTTGTGTTCTGCAATTTTGAAATTTTTCTGTAACTAAACGCAACGGCAAACTTGTTCAGACTATTTTTCTAAACCTTGTTCTGCACAAGTTTGCCGTTGCGTAAATATTTTCTGAAAAATTTTTGTAAATGAACGCAACGGCAAACTTGTACAGAACAAGGTTTAGAAAAATAGTCTGAACAAGTTTGCCGTTGCGTACCATTACAAAAATTTTCAGAAATTTTATTACGCAACGGCAAACTTGTACAGACTATTTTTCTAAACCTGGATCTGAACAAGTTTGCCGTTGTGTTCTGCAATTTTGAAATTTTTCTGTAACTAAACGCAACGGCAAACTTGTTCAGACTATTTTTCTAAACCTTGTTCTGCACAAGTTTGCCGTTGCGTAAATATTTTCTGAAAAATTTTTGTAAATGAACGCAACGGCAAACTTGTACAGAACAAGGTTTAGAAAAATAGTCTGAACAAGTTTGCCGTTGCGTACCATTACCAAAATTTTCAGAAATTTTATTACGCAACGGCAAACTTGTACAGACTATTTTTCTAAACCTGGATCTGAACAAGTTTGCCGTTGTGTTCTGCAATTTTGAAATTTTTCTGTAATTAAACGCAACGGCAAACTAATTTAGAATGAGGTTTACCATTTAGTTGAGCGTACGTTTGGTTGCCTATCTGTCAGGCGCTACAATATTATACTACTTTAAAAAATAAATTGAAAAGATCACCCCCTGCTATTTAAAATAAAAAACAAGACATAAACTTGGTTTAAAATGTTTATTCAGCAAAGAGGAAGTAAAACTTGTCTTTAATTTACATACAAAACATTTATTTTATAAATTAATCAAAAATCTAATTCTAAAGACACTGAAAAAATACATTCCCTGGTAATGGGAAGAAATAAAATCGTGAGCATTCCTTAGTTGGGAAGGTTTGCTCTGAAATGTTCAGAACGATCAGGAAATTGTTTAATTCCTGTAGGACAGGACACATGTACGTTGTTTCCAACTTGGGATCATCTTGTCATACGCCTCCAGTTCCTTTTTTGTCTTCTCCCTTCTATGAGATGACGGTCCTCCACAGTTTCTATCTGAAACACATAATGGACTCTTTAGATATACCCTTGACATTAATCGTTAAATATTTTGGCAGACTCGAAAGATTTCCGCCTCTCCAATAAAAAAAAATACTTAACAAACTTCCCTCATTAATGTAATCAAAGAATAAAACATCTTTGACAAGACTGAGTATAATAAAACAAGTAACTTACTACAGACAGGATTGTAGTTTGTTGTGGTGCACTGGTGGGACACCAACACGGCATCGTAGTCTGCCGTTCCTCCTTCTCGTAGTAAAACATCAAACTCATTTCATATCAAGACCACATATAAAACACTTGTAGGATTTCTATACTGAAGTTGAAAGCCTGAAAAAACGAGACATTTTACACAAGTTACGATTGTTAAAACATAGACTTTTAATTGAAGGGTTGTTTAACTTGAGCCAGAAAATCAAACCACAAAGAAGTTTCATACAACTTTTACGTTTAAATGTTCGGGCACAACATTTTATAACACCAAAATATATTCTAATTCTTAATTTTCGCTTAACTAACACCACAAACCTCTTTATTTTACAATAAAAGTAATAAATTCTTTAAAGCAGATTGATTCTGAATTAGGGAACAAATGTCTGACCCATTTGGACAGAGGTAAGTTCGTCCAGGGAAAACACATTTTGTTATATTGTAAAACACATTAAAACGTGAAGGAAAACAGTACCCTTACAAAAAAAAATGCAAAAAAATGGATAAAATTGAAATTCAAACCGTGGTGGAATTTATAAATGTCCGCAAACGTCATTCCCATTATTTAAAAAATTCTCAAAAGTCATTCCCATTATTTAAAGTTTTCTAAAATAGTTCCCATTACATAAACTCTTTGACTGTTCGATTAGTTGCCTAGCCATCAGGCGCTAGAAAATTTTTGAGACATTTAAAAAACCAAAACTAAATACAAAAAAGCTTCCTGCTGTTATTTTAAAACAACAAACCCGACATAAACTGATCTTAAAATGTTTATTTAACAAAGAGGAAGTAAAATTTGAATTTAATTTGCATGCAAAATTAAATTAAAAAATAAAATCAAATAAGAATTGTCAAGCTATACCGAAATCCAAACAGTAAGCATCGTGCAATCAGTTAAAATTATAAATTACCTTAGTAATAGAAAACAATCTTTTATTGTCACTCCCGTTGACTTTCAGAGTTTGGGGATTATTCTCTAGTACCAATCTGTTCCACTGTTGCTCTAACCATGAGGGATGCTGCATTTCCACGAGTTTATTGCTTGAAGTTCAATTCCACTTTGGAAGACCCTAGGAGGAATTGTTTTCACATCATCTTGTAGGTGGTAGAAGCGGCATCAACAACTCAAACCAACCAAACTCACAATAATTCCGCAGCAAAAAGGGTAAGACACTTCTTGCAGTACTTTTTGTACGTAAAAACGTGCTCTCTATTTTTCTAGGCTCTGAAACACCAGGAAAAAGTTTTAATGGATACCTACAGGAGATTCACATTTTAATAACTTACTTTACTAGAAAAACCATGATTTTATAAAAATTCTAGACAAATCAAACATTTTAAATAAAATTTATTAATTTAAAAATTTCTCTTAAATCATTCCTAAAATTTGAATTTTTTTTAACCAGTTCTCAAAGGATAAAGTTTTGACGTACGATTGGTTGCCTACCCATCAGGCGCACAACAATCTTCCATTTAAAAAATCAAAACTAAATACAAGAAAGTTTTCTCCTGTTATTTTAAAACAACAAACCCGATATGATCTTAAAATGTTTATTAAACGAGGAAGTAAAATTTGTGTTTAATTTACATCCAAAACTTTATAAATAAAATCAAATTTGGATTGTCAAGCTATCCTCTAGCACCTTTCTGAACATGCCAGGTTGGGATCCTTAATTAAGCAAAAACCAAAGACTTTGGTACATAAACTCACGAAATAAACATTTAAAGGGCCCGGTAACATTCTGGGAAAATCCCAACAAGATCTGAAGGGGTGCAAAAAATGCTCCAAAAAAAGGCAAGGCTATAGCCTTGCATTTTTTTTTGGTCATTTTCCTCACCCTCTCCGATTTACTATCTAAAAATTTTCCAACCGGATGGGAATAACAAACTTTCCTCCTAATGTAATCTACGAATAAAATAGTTTTTACAAGACTGACTAAAATAAAACAAGTAACTCACTACAGACAGGATTGTAGTTTGCTGTGGTGGGAAACCAACACGGTATTGTAGACTGAAGTTCCTCCGACTCGTAGTACATCTTCAAAATCGTTCCACATCAAGACCACATCTAAAACACTAGAGGATTTCATTACTGAAGTTGAAACGAGACATTTTATGCAACTTCTGATCGTTAAAATACAGATTTTTAATTCGAGGATCCTTCAACTTTAGCCAGGAGATAAACTCTGAGGAGGAATATCAAACCGCAAAGACGTTTCATGCACTTTTAGGTTTAAATGTTCGGGCACATTTTATAACACCAAAATATATTCTAGTTCGTAATTTAGAGCACAAATCTCTTCATTTTACAGTAAAACTAATCATCTCTTTAAAGCACCGCCATTCTGTATTAAAAAACAACATTTTGACTAACCTGGACAAAGGTAAATTCCTCCACGGAAAACACATTTTATAATGATCTAAAACGCATTAATTCGTGAAGGAAAACAGCACCGTTGCCTTATTCTTATCTCTGTTAAAGCAATACAAATCGCAACTTCGGTTAAAGGGAGAAAAATGCAAATAAAAATGAATAAATTCGAAATTAAATTCAAACCGTGGCGCAATTTATAAATGTCCACAAACGTCATTCCCAAAATTTAAAAATTTCTAGATAAGTCACTCCCATTAGTTAAAAACTTTTGCTAAAAAGGTTCCCATTGAATAAACTGTTGGATGTTCGATTGGTTGCCTACCCATCAGGCGCTCCAAAAATTTCCTAAATACAAATAAGCTTCCTCCTGTTATTTTAAAACAACAAACCTGACATAAACTGATCTTAAAATGTTTATTCAAAAGGCAGAAAGTCTAATTTGTATTTAATTTACATCCAAAACTTAATTACAAGATAAAATCAATTTTGAAGGATTGTTCAGGAATGTTCTGGCACCTTTCTGAACATTTCAAGTTGGGATCGTTAATTAAGTACAAAACAAAGTCTTTGTTACATAAACTGAAGAGATAAACATTTAAAGAACCTGGTAAAATGTGTAAAACGTTGATTAATTGAAATTTCAAGGAAATGTAAGAATTATTCTAAAATTATTTTTTCCAAAACTAATATCGACTTGATAAATATTTCAAATAAGAGGTTTGTTAAAAGGTCCCCATTGTCAAACGTAAAACAACTATAAGTACCGAGTTAACAAAAACATAGTGATTACCTTTTAAAAGAAATGGTTTGTCCGTTGTAACTCAATTCACTTGAATTTCTCCTCGAGATTCGTTGATGTCCATTTCTAGCCCCGTTTGGGCCCTCAGAAATCTTTGAAGGAAATCAGTAGACAGCCTGCAATGAATGTTAAATAATTAATGACGGATTTAACAAATGCGTTTAATTTGGTAAACTACCTGTAGAAGATCTAAATTATGATGTAGTTGTAAGCCCCAGCTATTTATTCGTGTAAAGGGTTCAATATTATATCCCAATTCTAAAACAATACGTTACTTACATAAGGATATTCCAAATATGTTTGTACGCCTGGCTCTAACAACTCAAACCAACCAAACTCACTACAATTCCGCAGCAAAAAGGATAAAACATTTCGTGTAGTACTTTTTGTATGTAGAAAAGTGTTCTACATTTTCCGAGGCCCTGAAACACCACCAGGACAAAGTTTTAAGGGATACCTCCACGAGATTCACAGTTTAACAACTTACCTTATCAGAAAAACAATTCCCACACCACATATGATGTTTTTTCAGTCCACTAACATCTATTTTCTTTATAAATCATTAAATTAATCGAACTTCCGCACAAAGGCATCATTTTAAATGAAAAAATTAATTATGACAGATGACACAAACGTCAAAGTTGGTTGTGGCTAAATGCACACCGCCGTGAATATAACAAAACAATACCTCCCAAATCAAGACGTTTATCTTTCCCAAATCGGATTTTGGAATTTTTGTGATGTATTTTAATTAAAATCTTTACTTTTACTTGAAAAAAACAGTAAAAACAAACACTTATTTTGATTTCCTTATTTTACCGAAGGCGTGAATTTAGACAGAGCTGAAGTCGATAAGGAAGAGAGTTTCTTTACCTACGGTGCATAAAGAATTTCACGAAAAAACACAATTTGATCAAGCAGTTCACGATAATTCCAACAGATGGCGAACACAAAAATTCAAAAAATGTATTATACGGGATGCTGCATAATTTTCTTTAAACTTAACAATAAAAAACCCTTTTATACTGTAAACAAGTTGTAAATACGCTTTCCAACGAACAAAAAGGAATTTTATTTATAATATACCCTCTACAAAGGATATTTAAGTAACAAAATTATTTCCACGTTCTTTTTAACCCCGCTGTGTAATCAAACAGGGATGTATTCCTAAATTCACCTTTCATATCAAGAATGTAATACATAAAACGATTTTTAATCTTAATCGGTAGTTGAGACCGTGCATTTCTTCTCACTTCCTGACAACTAACGTTTTGTAATCCAACTGTCATTAAACGGTTCGTTCCAAAAGGTGTGTACGTTACCAAAGTAATACTTTCACCTCCTTTACGTAGGATCAAATAACGCACAGACCGTAAGGTAAACATCCAAGAAATCGTTAAGATTCCGTAACCTAAAATTAAAAAAAAAAAATATTTCCTGTATTAAATTATTTTTAAACTTACCAATAATAAAAGCAGATGCTGCAATAGCATTCCTGTATTTATTTTCCCCTAAATTGATTTTCTGCCACCATGCAGCTTCAGGTGAAGGTGAAACCGGGGCATCTTTTAAAGTCGTAAACGCAAATATCGACAAATAACTCCAAAATCCAAATTGACATATTGCAAAAATATTTAATACCTTAAAGAATCTTGGGTTTTCATATTTATACAGAATTACATCCTTTACAACGTTCGTATTTATATTTACTGCACTTTTCGTCGAAAAAAGTTTCGAAGTCGGTTTGAAGTTTGTCGGAAATAATTTCACTTTCTGTAATAAATTTATGCTTGTGGAGGTTTTTAAACTTAAATTCACGATTTTATAAGCAAAAAACATTCTAATTCGATGTTAAACAGGAGTTTCTATGCACAAAATTAATGTGAAATTTGTAGGTTATCGAATTGACATTTGAACTAATTTCAAAAAATCAAAATACCTACCAATAGTTCAAAAGACTTAAAAATAGTAGTTCAAAATTTTTTTTGAAAATTTAAACTTCTAGAACTCAAAAAAAGCCTTTTAAGGACTCCAAAAGTCATTAAGAATTCAAATGGAAAGTCGTAAAAGCCTGGAACAGCAATTCCTCAGATCTGAAACGAAGGAGAGTTCAATGACGGTAGGCTCCGTCATTATCCACTTGTGCCTTCTCCTAGGGCTCCCAAGACAGTCTTTTTCATCCCCTAGGACTATAATTTGCTCTAAAAACCTTCTAAAAGGCTTTATTCTTCTACTAAACAAAGAAAATTAAAAGTAAATTATATTTTTTGTTAAACAATTAAAAAATATATATACAGGGTGATATATTTAAAACGTTTTAACTGAACAATAAAATATTAAGGCAAACTTAACGTACATTTTATTCTACTTAGTATTACAATAATTAAACCACAAGCGAGGAGGTAATGCAAACCTTGCGCAAGCGTGCGCTTTGTATTAAATACAATTTTCGAGGGCGGGAAAAAGTGAACTATTCTTTCAAAGACTGCATTACTCTTCTGTGTAGTACATGTTTAAGTATTAAAAAAAAATAATAATATTATATAAGCATCAAGAGTTTTTCTAATCCATCATCACAAAAAGAAAGTTCCAAGACACAGACGGTAAGGTCAATCACAGTTTTATCACAGATTCCGTCTATGTGTGTGTTTTTATTTAAGTTTTCTCACGCACACTGTGTAAATTAGGCATGTAGTTGAATCGATAATGCATCAAAAAAAAAAAGAAATCTGTTTTCTTGTCGGATAAACAAACTTATAAATTATTATTATTATTATTCATTCAACCTTCATTCGTTCTAATAAAACAATGGCACTCTACTAAAACATAAGAGAATAAAGTAAAGTAGCATTAAATAAACAACTACATAACCGAATCTACGTGTCACTAAGTCACTGCACGTTCAAGGGTTTTCCTCGGGAAGCTCTTCTTCGTTGTCAAGTTTCGTGGTCCCAGCATTGCAGAAGCGACATTTACAACAGACAATACAGGGAGCGGCGAGAAGCAGCAACGGTGATGCTACTAATAATAAAATACCGAATCCGGCAAAAATACCGATTACTTGTGTTCTGTGCCAAATTACTGAAGCACGTGAGTGACCTAATTTATTCTTGCAAGGCCCCTTGTCATAATGCCGTAAGAGAAAGTCATCCTAAAATACAAAAAAAACAATGAAATATTAATGCTCTTGAAATTAGGGATCAAAAAACACGCAACAGTGTCGCAAGAAACCAATTAAGAGAGAGAAAAGAGATAGACAGAAAGAGAGATTATTTTTTTCAAAAACCTTTAATGTGGCCTAATTCGATTATTTTAAATGTATATTTTTACATGCTCGTATTCCTCATTTAACTGGCTTTCAAATTTCTTTCGTTTTTAAAATTCCGTTGCGGTGTTGCCAAGTTGTGGAACATTTTTCGAAAAATTGTAAATGTCCAAAACTCGCGATAAAACATTTATCCAACTTTGACGTGCCATAACTCGATTATTTTAAATGAAACACCCTGTATATTTTTACATGCTCGTATTCCTCATTTAACTGGCTTTCAGAATTTCTTTCGTTTTTGAAATTCCGTTGCGGTGTTGCCAAGTTGTGCAACATTTTTCGAAAAATTGTAAATGTCCAAAACTCGCGATAAAACATTTATCCAACTTTGACGTGCCATAACTCGCATATTTTAAATGGAACACCCTGTATATTTTTACATGCTCGTGTTCCTCATTTAACTGGCTTTCAGAATTTCTTTCGTTTTTGAAATTCCGTTGCGGTGTTGCCAAGTTGTGCAACATTTTTCCAAAAATTGTAAATGTCCAAAACTCGCGATAAAACATTTATCCAACTTTGACGTCCCATAACTCGATTATTTTAAATGAAACACCCTGTATATTTTTACATGCTCGTATTCCTCATTTAACTGGCTTTCAGAATTTCTTTCGTTTTTGAAATTCCGTTGCGGTGTTGCCAAGTTGTGCAACATTTTTCGAAAAATTGTAAATGTCCAAAACTCGCGATAAAATATTTATCCAACTTTGACGTGCCATAACTCGCATATTTTAAATGGAACACCCTGTATATTTTTACATGCTCGTGTTCCTCATTTAACTGGCTTTCAGAATTTCTTTCGTTTTTGAAATTCCGTTGCGGTGTTGCCAAGTTGTGCAACATTTTTCCAAAAATTGTAAATGTCCAAAACTCGCGATAAAACATTTATCCAACTTTGACGTCCCATAACTCGATTATTTTAAATGAAACACCCTGTATATTTTTACATGCTCGTATTCCTCATTTAACTGGCTTTCAGAATTTCTTTCGTTTTTGAAATTCCGTTGCGGTGTTGCCAAGTTGTGCAACATTTTTCGAAAAATTGTAAATGTCCAAAACTCGCGATAAAATATTTATCCAACTTTGACGTGCCATAACTCGATTATTTTAAATGAAACACCCTATATATTTTTACATGCTCGTGTTCCTCATTTAACTGGCTTTCAGAATCTCTTTCGTTTTTGAAATTCCGCTGCGGTGTTGCCAAGTTGTGCAACATTTTTCGAAAAATTGTAAATGTCCAAAACTCGCGATAAAATATTTATCCAACTTTGACGTGCCATAACTCGATTATTTTAAATGAAACACCCTATATATTTTTACATGCTCGTGTTCCTCATTTAACTGGCTTTCAGAATCTCTTTCGTTTTTGAAATTCCGCTGCGGTGTTGCCAAGTTGTGCAACATTTTTCGATAAATTGTAAATGTCCAAAACTCGCGATAAAATATTTATCCAACTTTGACGTGCCATAACTCGATTATTTTAAATGAAACACCCTATATATTTTTACATGCTCGTGTTCCTCATTTAACTGGCTTTCAGAATCTCTTTCGTTTTTGAAATTCCGCTGCGGTGTTGCCAAGTTGTGCAACATTTTTCGAAAAATTGTAAATGTCCAAAACTCGCGATAAAATATTTATCCAACTTTGACGTGCCATAACTCGATTATTTTAAATGAAACACCCTATATATTTTTACATGCTCGTGTTCCTCATTTAACTGGCTTTCAGAATCTCTTTCGTTTTTGAAATTCCGCTGCGGTGTTGCCAAGTTGTGCAACATTTTTCGATAAATTGTAAATGTCCAAAACTCGCGATAAAATATTTATCCAACTTTGACGTGCCATAACTCGATTATTTTAAATGAAACACCCTATATATTTTTACATGCTCGTGTTCCTCATTTAACTGGCTTTCAGAATCTCTTTCGTTTTTGAAATTCCGCTGCGGTGTTGCCAAGTTGTGCAACATTTTTCGAAAAATTGTAAATGTCCAAAACTCGCGATAAAATATTTATCCAACTTTGACGTGCCATAACTCGATTATTTTAAATGAAACACCCTATATATTTTTACATGCTCGTGTTCCTCATTTAACTGGCTTTCAGAATCTCTTTCGTTTTTGAAATTCCGCTGCGGTGTTGCCAAGTTGTGCAACATTTTTCGAAAAATTGTAAATGTCCAAAACTCGCGATAAAACATTTATCCAACTTTGACGTGCCATAACTCGATTATTTTAAATAGAACACCCTGTATATTTTTACATGCTCGTGTTCCTCATTTAACTGGCTTTCAGAATTTCTTTCGTTTTTGAAATTCCGTTGCGGTGTTGCCAAGTTGTGCAACATTTTTCGAAAAATTGTAAATGTCCAAAACTCGCGATAAAATATTTATCCAACTTTGACGTGCCATAACTCGATTATTTTAAATGAAACACCCTATATATTTTTACATGCTCGTGTTCCTCATTTAACTGGCTTTCAGAATCTCTTTCGTTTTTGAAATTCCGCTGCGGTGTTGCCAAGTTGTGCAACATTTTTCGAAAAATTGTAAATGTCCAAAACTCGCGATAAAACATTTATCCAACTTTGACGTGCCATAACTCGATTATTTTAAATAGAACACCCTGTATATTTTTACATGCTCGTGTTCCTCATTTAACTGGCTTTCAGAATTTCTTTCGTTTTTGAAATTCTGTTGCGGTGTTGCCAAGTTGTGCAACATTTTTCGAAAAATTGTAAATATCCAAAACTCACGATAAAACATTTATCCAACTTTGACGTGCCATAACTCGGTTATTTTAAATGGAACACCCTGTATATTTTTACATGCTCGTGTTCCTCATTTAACTGGCTTTCAGAATTTCTTTCGTTTTTGAAATTCCGTTGCGGTGTTGCCAAGTTGTGCAACATTTTTCGAAAAATTGTAAATGTCCAAAACTCGCGATAAAACATTTATCCAACTTTGACGTGCCATAACTCGATTATTTTAAATAGAACACCCTGTATATTTTTACATGCTCGTGTTCCTCATTTAACTGGCTTTCAGAATTTCTTTCGTTTTTGAAATTCTGTTGCGGTGTTGCCAAGTTGTGCAACATTTTTCGAAAAATTGTAAATATCCAAAACTCACGATAAAACATTTATCCAACTTTGACGTGCCATAACTCGGTTATTTTAAATGGAACACCCTGTATATTTTTACATGCTCGTGTTCCTCATTTAACTGGCTTTCAGAATTTCTTTCGTTTTTGAAATTCCGTTGCGGTGTTGCCAAGTTGTGCAACATTTTTCGAAAAATTGTAAATGTCCAAAACTCGCGATAAAACATTTATCCAACTTTGACGTGCCATAACTCGATTATTTTAAAGGAAACACCCTATATATTTTTACATGCTCGTGTTCCTCATTTAACTGGCTTTCAGAATCTCTTTCGTTTTTGAAATTCCGTTGCGGTGTTGCCAAGTTGTGCAACATTTTTCGAAAAATTGTAAATGTCCAAAACTCGCGATAAAACATTTATCCAACTTTGACGTGCCATAACTCGATTATTTTAAAGGAAACACCCTATATATTTTTACATGCTCGTGTTCCTCATTTAACTGGCTTTCAGAATCTCTTTCGTTTTTGAAATTCCGCTGCGGTGTTGCCAAGTTGTGCAACATTTTTCGATAAATTGTAAATGGCCAAAACTCGCGATAAAATATTTATCCAACTTTGACGTGCCATAACTCGATTATTTTAAATGAAACACCCTATATATTTTTACATGCTCGTGTTCCTCATTTAACTGGCTTTCAGAATCTCTTTCGTTTTTGAAATTCCGCTGCGGTGTTGCCAAGTTGTGCAACATTTTTCGAAAAATTGTAAATGTCCAAAACTCGCGATAAAATATTTATCCAACTTTGACGTGCCATAACTCGATTATTTTAAATGAAACACCCTATATATTTTTACATGCTCGTGTTCCTCATTTAACTGGCTTTCAGAATCTCTTTCGTTTTTGAAATTCCGCTGCGGTGTTGCCAAGTTGTGCAACATTTTTCGAAAAATTGTAAATGTCCAAAACTCGCGATAAAACATTTATCCAACTTTGACGTGCCATAACTCGATTATTTTAAATAGAACACCCTGTATATTTTTACATGCTCGTGTTCCTCATTTAACTGGCTTTCAGAATTTCTTTCGTTTTTGAAATTCTGTTGCGGTGTTGCCAAGTTGTGCAACATTTTTCGAAAAATTGTAAATATCCAAAACTCACGATAAAACATTTATCCAACTTTGACGTGCCATAACTCGGTTATTTTAAATGGAACACCCTGTATATTTTTACATGCTCGTGTTCCTCATTTAACTGGCTTTCAGAATTTCTTTCGTTTTTGAAATTCCGTTGCGGTGTTGCCAAGTTGTGCAACATTTTTCGAAAAATTGTAAATGTCCAAAACTCGCGATAAAACATTTATCCAACTTTGACGTGCCATAACTCGATTATTTTAAATAGAACACCCTGTATATTTTTACATGCTCGTGTTCCTCATTTAACTGGCTTTCAGAATTTCTTTCGTTTTTGAAATTCTGTTGCGGTGTTGCCAAGTTGTGCAACATTTTTCGAAAAATTGTAAATATCCAAAACTCACGATAAAACATTTATCCAACTTTGACGTGCCATAACTCGGTTATTTTAAATGGAACACCCTGTATATTTTTACATGCTCGTGTTCCTCATTTAACTGGCTTTCAGAATTTCTTTCGTTTTTGAAATTCCGTTGCGGTGTTGCCAAGTTGTGCAACATTTTTCGAAAAATTGTAAATGTCCAAAACTCGCGATAAAACATTTATCCAACTTTGACGTGCCATAACTCGATTATTTTAAAGGAAACACCCTATATATTTTTACATGCTCGTGTTCCTCATTTAACTGGCTTTCAGAATCTCTTTCGTTTTTGAAATTCCGTTGCGGTGTTGCCAAGTTGTGCAACATTTTTCGAAAAATTGTAAATATCCAAAACTCGCGATAAAACATTTATCCAACTTTGACGTGCCATAACTCGATTATTTTAAAGGAAACACCCTATATATTTTTACATGCTCGTGTTCCTCATTTAACTGGCTTTCAGAATCTCTTTCGTTTTTGAAATTCCGTTGCGGTGTTGCCAAGTTGTGCAACATTTTTC
The DNA here is from genome assembly GCA_963082805.1 of Hemicrepidius hirtus. Lineage (NCBI taxonomy): Eukaryota > Metazoa > Arthropoda > Insecta > Coleoptera > Elateridae > Hemicrepidius > Hemicrepidius hirtus. The sequence continues at coordinate 493,958 of OY720162.1, forward strand.
GAAAAATTGTAAATGTCCAAAACTCGCGATAAAACATTTATCCAACTTTGACGTGCCATAACTCGATTATTTTAAAGGAAACACCCTATATATTTTTACATGCTCGTGTTCCTCATTTAACTGGCTTTCAGAATTTCTTTCGTTTTTGAAATTCCGTTGCGGTGTTGCCAAGTTGTGCAACATTTTTCCAAAAATTGTAAATGTCCAAAACTCGCGATAAAACATTTATCCAACTTTGACGTCCCATAACTCGATTATTTTAAATGAAACACCCTGTATATTTTTACATGCTCGTATTCCTCATTTAACTGGCTTTCAGAATTTCTTTCGTTTTTGAAATTCCGTTGCGGTGTTGCCAAGTTGTGCAACATTTTTCGAAAAATTGTAAATGTCCAAAACTCGCGATAAAATATTTATCCAACTTTGACGTGCCATAACTCGATTATTTTAAATGAAACACCCTATATATTTTTACATGCTCGTGTTCCTCATTTAACTGGCTTTCAGAATCTCTTTCGTTTTTGAAATTCCGCTGCGGTGTTGCCAAGTTGTGCAACATTTTTCGAAAAATTGTAAATATCCAAAACTCGCGATAAAACATTTATCCAACTTTGACGTGCCATAACTCGATTATTTTAAAGGAAACACCCTATATATTTTTACATGCTCGTGTTCCTCATTTAACTGGCTTTCAGAATCTCTTTCGTTTTTGAAATTCCGTTGCGGTGTTGCCAAGTTGTGCAACATTTTTCGAAAAATTGTAAATGTCCAAAACTCGCGATAAAACATTTATCCAACTTTGACGTGCCATAACTCGATTATTTTAAAGGAAACACCCTATATATTTTTACATGCTCGTGTTCCTCATTTAACTGGCTTTCAGAATTTCTTTCGTTTTTGAAATTCCGTTGCGGTGTTGCCAAGTTGTGCAACATTTTTCCAAAAATTGTAAATGTCCAAAACTCGCGATAAAACATTTATCCAACTTTGACGTCCCATAACTCGATTATTTTAAATGAAACACCCTGTATATTTTTACATGCTCGTATTCCTCATTTAACTGGCTTTCAGAATTTCTTTCGTTTTTGAAATTCCGTTGCGGTGTTGCCAAGTTGTGCAACATTTTTCGAAAAATTGTAAATGTCCAAAACTCGCGATAAAATATTTATCCAACTTTGACGTGCCATAACTCGATTATTTTAAATGAAACACCCTATATATTTTTACATGCTCGTGTTCCTCATTTAACTGGCTTTGAGAATCTCTTTCGTTTTTGAAATTCCGCTGCGGTGTTGCCAAGTTGTGCAACATTTTTCGAAAAATTGTAAATGTCCAAAACTCGCGATAAAATATTTATCCAACTTTGACGTGCCATAACTCGATTATTTTAAATGAAACACCCTATATATTTTTACATGCTCGTGTTCCTCATTTAACTGGCTTTCAGAATCTCTTTCGTTTTTGAAATTCCGCTGCGGTGTTGCCAAGTTGTGCAACATTTTTCGATAAATTGTAAATGTCCAAAACTCGCGATAAAATATTTATCCAACTTTGACGTGCCATAACTCGATTATTTTAAATGAAACACCCTATATATTTTTACATGCTCGTGTTCCTCATTTAACTGGCTTTCAGAATCTCTTTCGTTTTTGAAATTCCGCTGCGGTGTTGCCAAGTTGTGCAACATTTTTCGAAAAATTGTAAATGTCCAAAACTCGCGATAAAATATTTATCCAACTTTGACGTGCCATAACTCGATTATTTTAAATGAAACACCCTATATATTTTTACATGCTCGTGTTCCTCATTTAACTGGCTTTCAGAATCTCTTTCGTTTTTGAAATTCCGCTGCGGTGTTGCCAAGTTGTGCAACATTTTTCGAAAAATTGTAAATGTCCAAAACTCGCGATAAAATATTTATCCAACTTTGACGTGCCATAACTCGATTATTTTAAATGAAACACCCTATATATTTTTACATGCTCGTGTTCCTCATTTAACTGGCTTTCAGAATCTCTTTCGTTTTTGAAATTCCGCTGCGGTGTTGCCAAGTTGTGCAACATTTTTCGAAAAATTGTAAATGTCCAAAACTCGCGATAAAACATTTATCCAACTTTGACGTGCCATAACTCGATTATTTTAAATAGAACACCCTGTATATTTTTACATGCTCGTGTTCCTCATTTAACTGGCTTTCAGAATTTCTTTCGTTTTTGAAATTCTGTTGCGGTGTTGCCAAGTTGTGCAACATTTTTCGAAAAATTGTAAATATCCAAAACTCACGATAAAACATTTATCCAACTTTGACGTGCCATAACTCGATTATTTTAAATAGAACACCCTGTATATTTTTACATGCTCGTGTTCCTCATTTAACTGGCTTTCAGAATTTCTTTCGTTTTTGAAATTCCGCTGCGGTGTTGCCAAGTTGTGTAACATTTTTCGAAAAATTGTAAATGTCCAAAACTCGCGATAAAACATTTATCCAACTTTGACGTGCCATAACTCGATTATTTTAAATAGAACACCCTGTATATTTTTACATGCTCGTGTTCCTCATTTAACTGGCTTTCAGAATCTCTTTCGTTTTTGAAATTCCGCTGCGGTGTTGCCAAGTTGTGCAACATTTTTCGAAAAATTGTAAATGTCCAAAACTCGCGATAAAACATTTATCCAACTTTGACGTGCCATAACTCGATTATTTTAAATAGAACACCCTGTATATTTTTACATGCTCGTGTTCCTCATTTAACTGGCTTTCAGAATTTCTTTCGTTTTTGAAATTCCATTGCGGTGTTGCCAAGTTGTGCAACATTTTTCGAAAAGTTGTAAATGTCCAAAACTCGCGATAAAACATTTATCCAACTTTGACGTGCCATAACTCGATTATTTTAAATGAAACACCCTATATATTTTTACATGCTCGTGTTCCTCATTTAACTGGCTTTGAGAATCTCTTTCGTTTTTGAAATTCCGCTGCGGTGTTGCCAAGTTGTGCAACATTTTTCGAAAAATTGTAAATGTCCAAAACTCCCGATAAAATATTTATCCAACTTTGACGTGCCATAACTCGATTATTTTAAATGAAACACCCTATATATTTTTACATGCTCGTGTTCCTCATTTAACTGGCTTTGAGAATCTCTTTCGTTTTTGAAATTCCGCTGCGGTGTTGCCAAGTTGTGCAACATTTTTCGAAAAATTGTAAATGTCCAAAACTCGCGATAAAATATTTATCCAACTTTGACGTGCCATAACTCGATTATTTTAAATGAAACACCCTATATATTTTTACATGCTCGTGTTCCTCATTTAACTGGCTTTCAGAATCTCTTTCGTTTTTGAAATTCCGCTGCGGTGTTGCCAAGTTGTGCAACATTTTTCGAAAAATTGTAAATGTCCAAAACTCGCGATAAAATATTTATCCAACTTTGACGTGCCATAACTCGATTATTTTAAATGAAACACCCTATATATTTTTACATGCTCGTGTTCCTCATTTAACTGGCTTTCAGAATCTCTTTCGTTTTTGAAATTCCGCTGCGGTGTTGCCAAGTTGTGCAACATTTTTCGAAAAATTGTAAATGTCCAAAACTCGCGATAAAATATTTATCCAACTTTGACGTGCCATAACTCGATTATTTTAAATGAAACACCCTATATATTTTTACATGCTCGTGTTCCTCATTTAACTGGCTTTCAGAATCTCTTTCGTTTTTGAAATTCCGCTGCGGTGTTGCCAAGTTGTGCAACATTTTTCGAAAAATTGTAAATATCCAAAACTCACGATAAAACATTTATCCAACTTTGACGTGCCATAACTCGATTATTTTAAATGAAACACCCTATATATTTTTACATGCTCGTGTTCCTCATTTAACTGGCTTTCAGAATCTCTTTCGTTTTTGAAATTCCGCTGCGGTGTTGCCAAGTTGTGCAACATTTTTCGAAAAATTGTAAATGTCCAAAACTCGCGATAAAATATTTATCCAACTTTGACGTGCCATAACTCGATTATTTTAAATGAAACACCCTATATATTTTTACATGCTCGTGTTCCTCATTTAACTGGCTTTCAGAATCTCTTTCGTTTTTGAAATTCCGCTGCGGTGTTGCCAAGTTGTGCAACATTTTTCGAAAAATTGTAAATGTCCAAAACTCGCGATAAAATATTTATCCAACTTTGACGTGCCATAACTCGATTATTTTAAATGAAACACCCTATATATTTTTACATGCTCGTGTTCCTCATTTAACTGGCTTTCAGAATTTCTTTCGTTTTTGAAATTCTGTTGCGGTGTTGCCAAGTTGTGCAACATTTTTCGAAAAATTGTAAATATCCAAAACTCACGATAAAACATTTATCCAACTTTGACGTGCCATAACTCGATTATTTTAAATAGAACACCCTGTATATTTTTACATGCTCGTGTTCCTCATTTAACTGGCTTTCAGAATTTCTTTCGTTTTTGAAATTCCGCTGCGGTGTTGCCAAGTTGTGCAACATTTTTCGAAAAATTGTAAATGTCCAAAACTCGCGATAAAACATTTATCCAACTTTGACGTGCCATAACTCGATTATTTTAAATAGAACACCCTGTATATTTTTACATGCTCGTGTTCCTCATTTAACTGGCTTTCAGAATCTCTTTCGTTTTTGAAATTCCGCTGCGGTGTTGCCAAGTTGTGCAACATTTTTCGAAAAATTGTAAATGTCCAAAACTCGCGATAAAACATTTATCCAACTTTGACGTGCCATAACTCGATTATTTTAAATAGAACACCCTGTATATTTTTACATGCTCGTGTTCCTCATTTAACTGGCTTTCAGAATCTCTTTCGTTTTTGAAATTCCGTTGCGGTGTTGCCAAGTTGTGCAACATTTTTCGAAAAGTTGTAAATGTCCAAAACTCGCGATAAAACATTTATCCAACTTTGACGTGCCATAACTCGATTATTTTAAAGGAAACACCCTATATATTTTTACATGCTCGTGTTCCTCATTTAACTGGCTTTCAGAATCTCTTTCGTTTTTGAAATTCCGTTGCGGTGTTGCCAAGTTGTGCAACATTTTTCGAAAAATTGTAAATATCCAAAACTCGCGATAAAACATTTATCCAACTTTGACGTGCCATAACTCGATTATTTTAAAGGAAACACCCTATATATTTTTACATGCTCGTGTTCCTCATTTAACTGGCTTTCAGAATCTCTTTCGTTTTTGAAATTCCGTTGCGGTGTTGCCAAGTTGTGCAACATTTTTCGAAAAATTGTAAATGTCCAAAACTCGCGATAAAACATTTATCCAACTTTGACGTGCCATAACTCGATTATTTTAAAGGAAACACCCTATATATTTTTACATGCTCGTGTTCCTCATTTAACTGGCTTTCAGAATCTCTTTCGTTTTTGAAATTCCGTTGCGGTGTTGCCAAGTTGTGCAACATTTTTCGAAAAATTGTAAATATCCAAAACTCGCGATAAAACATTTATCCAACTTTGACGTGCCATAACTCGATTATTTTAAAGGAAACACCCTATATATTTTTACATGCTCGTGTTCCTCATTTAACTGGCTTTCAGAATCTCTTTCGTTTTTGAAATTCCGTTGCGGTGTTGCCAAGTTGTGCAACATTTTTCGAAAAATTGTAAATGTCCAAAACTCGCGATAAAACATTTATCCAACTTTGACGTGCCATAACTCGATTATTTTAAAGGAAACACCCTATATATTTTTACATGCTCGTGTTCCTCATTTAACTGGCTTTCAGAATCTCTTTCGTTTTTGAAATTCCGTTGCGGTGTTGCCAAGTTGTGCAACATTTTTCGAAAAATTGTAAATATCCAAAACTCGCGATAAAACATTTATCCAACTTTGACGTGCCATAACTCGATTATTTTAAAGGAAACACCCTATATATTTTTACATGCTCGTGTTCCTCATTTAACTGGCTTTCAGAATCTCTTTCGTTTTTGAAATTCCGTTGCGGTGTTGCCAAGTTGTGCAACATTTTTCGAAAAATTGTAAATGTCCAAAACTCGCGATAAAACATTTATCCAACTTTGACGTGCCATAACTCGATTATTTTAAAGGAAACACCCTATATATTTTTACATGCTCGTGTTCCTCATTTAACTGGCTTTCAGAATCTCTTTCGTTTTTGAAATTCCGTTGCGGTGTTGCCAAGTTGTGCAACATTTTTCGAAAAATTGTAAATGTCCAAAACTCGCGATAAAATATTTATCCAACTTTGACGTGCCAGAACTCGATTATTTTAAATGGAACACCCTATATATTTTTGCATGGTCTTATTCCTCGTTTAATTGGCTTTCTGAATACGTTTCGTTTTTATAATTCCTTGGCGGTGTTGCAAAGTTATTCAAAGTTTTCCGAACGAACAAGAAATTCCTATATACAGTATGTTCCAAAAATATTTTCAAATTTACTTACATCAAGGCTGGCGAGGCAATACCAACAAAAGACATGTTTGCATCGCTTACACATCATTTGAGCACAGCCTTCATCTTTTTCTATAGGAACATTGCACATGGGACAGCACTTAATGAGATCTGAATCAAACGGTATGCCTGGTTCTTCAACCTGAAAATAAATTTTTATTTATAATTTTCAGGGCATTATACATTGATGAAATATTTAATTCTATACAAAAATTTGTTTTAGAAAGAAATAAAGCCGGAATTAGATTTTACTTAAAAGGCTTCTCACCAGTTTCTCTGCACCTTTCAAATCGCACTCACCTTTCCTTCCTTAGCGAGTTGTTTATTATTTTGTTCGCAGGTAATTCCCGAATGCCATTCCAGTTTACAGTTGCTGCAAAAATCTACAGTACAAGTCGGACAATGTACACTTTGCGGCAAACATCGTTGAGACGGACAAAGCGTGCAAACGGTCTCGCAACCAGCTCTGGGACACCAAGTACGAGTCTTATCTATTTCTACTTCTGCAAAAACAAAAATTCATGTTTTAAAAATAAAAACAAAAAAAGAAAAACCCAAAACTCGCCTCTATTCAAGCGGTATTTTTTATGTTTTTGTAACAGATCATTTCCGACCAGCCTTTCTATCTCATCTTGGTGCAGAACCCCTTGAGACGGACACTGTGCATCGGGACAGGAGACGTCGTAAGCCCCTTCGGCTATTTCAAATTCTACATAAGCCTTCATACACTGAAAAAAATGTCCGTTTTTAATAATAGAGGGCGCTAGGAGCATACACGCTGCCACCTAACGGTAGCTCTTACAGAATATTGAGAAACGCCCCCTTGGAGGAGTACGTGTACTGCCACCTAGCGGTAGCGCCTTAATGTTCAGAAACACGCCCACGGGCGAGTAGGCGTGCTGCCATCTAACGGTAGCCCTCATAAAATGTTGTTGAAACACGCCCATTGTGGAATACAAAGAAGGGGGGGGGCGGTTATGACTATTCTAACTCTTAATCTGATTACATTTGTAAAAAAATTACCTGCTTACAAAAGGAGCAATTACAATGGTTAATGGGACACGAATCCTTGGGTGAGACTTCCGCCAAGCACAATTTACACAGCAAAGGTGGTTCATCGGAAACAGGAACAAATCCACCAGTCGCGGAATTAAGCGAATATCGCGAATTCGATGCTAAAGTCAAGAGACTGGAACATCTTGAGCAAAGTCGTGCCGTGGATCCATGTGGAGACACTCGTAGTCTATTCACAGGCTGTAACGGTTCGATACTGCTCGACGAGGATCCGGATCGTAACACTCCAGTCAGTGCCAGAACTGTTTCACATTTACGTAAGCTCGCCAGGCTAACGGATGGTCGGACAAGGTTACTACAACTCCCTTCTCTTCGAACCAGAGGTGCCGCGGTTTCGACCTCGCTGGATCGTCTTCTTCCAACCAGGGACTTGAGGCCTGGCATGGCCAATAAGTCGACACGGCTGCGAGGCCGTCGGCTCGGCTGTTGAGGGGCATGGGGTGTAGCGAGGGTAGTCACCAGGCGTCGCCCCCGTGGTTCCAACAAACTAGCGCTGTCCGCCACGTTCCCTGAACCCTCCTCCTGCTGCTCACTCAGGGTTCCGTAACCCACGGACCAGGAACATATAGCACGCCTTCGTTCACGGCGGCTTGGTTGATCTGCCCAGATGGCACTTAAGCAAGGCCTTCGCCTGCTTGTATTGTTACGTAATTGAAGCGAAGTTTTATTCTCGCACAGTGGTTGGATTGGGAGAGTCATGGCTATTGTGTTTCTTAAATACTTCTATGGAAGGGTTTGAGATTTCCGTAAGGGATTCCTTAAAACAGAAAAAAAATAGATTAGCGATATTTTAGTGGTGGCCGCGGTAAATCGGTTGCCGCGTAGTGGGAATGTACCTTTATCCGGTGCGATGTCCGCCTTAAAACGCTTTTGAAGAATATTACCCTATACAGGGTGATTCCCCGAAGCGTTAATTATTATGGGTAATTAAAACTAATAAATAAAATTAATTTTTTGATGTCTTATATACAGGGCGGTTTAGATAACCTCGTCATGCATTTCTTAAGTCGGTACCATATTTAGTGCGGTACGTAAAAAAGGAGTGCTCCTTTTACAGCTTTAAAGGACATTAGTTCCTGTCTTGCAAATTAATTACTAGACATTCTTTTGTTTATTTTCAAGGCGAAAACAACTTAAGAACCCATAAAGTCGTCTTTGTGAAAATATCTAAAATCAACAAAAATAATTTATTGTAATTAGGATGCAAGTGATTTGTTTTCCTGGGATTTACTTCGCAGAGTTTAAAAGTTATAATTCGTGTCACAAGTTTTGTTACGTGTTTGGATTATCGATACGACACTTAAAAATGTTTGTAACGCGTTTTTCTATCGGTAAACAATATTACAAAGTATCGGAAATTAATAATAATTGAAGGTCATGTTAATTTGATATTTATTTAATTAACCGTAGAGATACAAGAACAGGAAGTTGCAATGCAAATCATTTCATGGTTGAAGGAATTTATTTTATGTTGTAGTTATTACAATACGGAAACGAAACGTCCTTTAGTTCACGTACCGTATACGAGCTATTATTTATAGTTCAAAATTGATTTATTTTGTGGTTTATTATTATTCAAAAGTCGAAGCATCCTTGCAACTTTAAAAATAAAAAAGTTACAGGAGTGTAAAAACGGAGTGGGGGTCAATTCCGGTTAAACCGGAAGTGTCTTAACAAAACTGAATAGCCTACAAGGTAGTCCTTAGGGAAGTCTACAAGTTTGTCCAAAGAACCACCCTTCTAACTTTAAAAATAAAAAAGTTGCAGGAGTGTAAAAACCGAGTGGGGGTCAATTCCGGTTAAACCGGAAGTGTCTTAACAAAACCGAATAGCCTACAAGGTAGTCCTTAGGGAAGTCTACAAATTTGTCCAAAGAACCACCCTTCTAACTTTAAAAATAAAAAAGTTGCAGGAGTGTAAAAACCGAGTGGGGGTCAATTCCGGTTAAACCGGAAGTGTCTTAACAAAACCGAATAGCCTACAAGGTAGTCCTTAGGGAAGTCTACAAATTTGTCCAAAGAACCACCCTTCTAACTTTAAAAATAAAAAAGTTGAAGGAGTGTAAAAACCGAGTGGGGGTCAATTCCGGTTAAACCGGAAGTATCTTAACGAAACCGAATAGCCTACAAGGTAGTCCTTGGGGAAGTCTACAAGTTTGTCCAAAGAACCACCCTTCTAACTTTAAAAATAAAAAAGTTGAAGGAGTGTAAAAACCGAGTGGGGGTCAATTCCGGTTAAACCGGAAGTGTCTTAACGAAACCGAATAGCCTACAAGGTAGTCCTTGGGGAAGTCTACAAGTTTGTCCAAAGAACCACCCTTCTAACTTTAAAAATAAAAAAGTTGCAGGAGTGTAAAAACCGAGTGGGGGTCAATTCCGGTTAAACCGGAAGTGTCTTAACAAAAACCGAATAGCCTACAAGGTAGTCCTTAGGGAAGTCTACAAATTTGTCCAAAGAACCACCCTTCTAACTTTAAAAATAAAAAAGTTGAAGGAGTGTAAAAACCGAGTGGGGGTCAATTCCGGTTAAACCGGAAGTATCTTAACGAAACCGAATAGCCTACAAGGTAGTCCTTGGGGAAGTCTACAAGTTTGTCCAAAGAACCACCCTTCTAACTTTAAAAATAAAAAAGTTGAAGGAGTGTAAAAACCGAGTGGGGGTCAATTCCGGTTAAACCGGAAGTGTCTTAACGAAACCGAATAGCCTACAAGGTAGTCCTTGGGGAACTCTACAAGTTTGTCCAAAGAACCACCCTTCTAACTTTAAAAATAAAAAAGTTGCAGGAGTGTAAAAACCGAGTGGGGGTCAATTCCGGTTAAACCGGAAGTGTCTTAACAAAACCGAATAGCCTACAAGGTAGTCCTTAGGGAAGTCTACAAATTTGTCCAAAGAACCACCCTTCTAACTTTAAAAATAAAAAAGTTGCAGTAGTGTAAAAACCGAGTGGGGGTCAATTCCGGTTAAACCGGAAGTGTCTTAACGAAACCGAATAGCCTACAAGGTAGTCCTTGGGGAAGTCTACAAGTTTGTCCAAAGAACCACCTTTCTAACTTTAAAAATAAAAAAGTTGCAGGAGTGTAAAAACCGAGTGGGGGTCAATTCCGGTTAAACCGGAAGTGTCTTAACGAAACCGAATAGCCTACAAGGTAGTCCTTGGGGAAGTCTACAAGTTTGTCCAAAGAACCACCTTTCTAACTTTAAAAATAAAAAAGTTGCAGGAGTGTAAAAACCGAGTGGGGGTCAATTCCGGTTAAACCGGAAGTGTCTTAACGAAACCGAATAGCCTACAAGGTAGTCCTTGGAGAACTCTACAAGTTTGTCCAAAGAACCACCCTTCTAACTTTAAAAATAAAAAAGTTGCAGGAGTGTAAAAACCGAGTGGGGGTCAATTCCGGTTAAACCGGAAGTGTCTTAACAAAACTGAATAGCCTACAAGGTAGTCCTTAGGGAAGTCTACAAATTTGTCCAAAGAACCACCCTTCTAACTTTAAAAATAAAAAAGTTGCAGTAGTGTAAAAACCGAGTGGGGGTCAATTCCGGTTAAACCGGAAGTGTCTTAACGAAACCGAATAGCCTACAAGGTAGTCCTTGGGGAAGTCTACAAGTTTGTCCAAAGAACCACCTTTCTAACTTTAAAAATAAAAAAGTTGCAGGAGTGTAAAAACCGAGTGGGGGTCAATTCCGGTTAAACCGGAAGTGTCTTAACAAAACCGAATAGCCTACAAGGTAGTCCTTAGGGAAGTCTACAAATTTGTCCAAAGAACCACCCTTCTAACTTTAAAAATAAAAAAGTTGCAGTAGTGTAAAAACCGAGTGGGGGTCAATTCCGGTTAAACCGGAAGTATCTTAACCAAACCGAATAGCCTACAAGGTAGTCCTTGGGGAAGTCTACAAGTTTGTCCAAAGAACCACCTTTCTAACTTTAAAAATAAAAAAGTTGCAGGAGTGTAAAAACCGAGTGGGGGTCAATTCCGGTTAAACCGGAAGTGTCTTAACGAAACCGAATAGCCTACAAGGTAGTCCTTGGGGAAGTCTACAAGTTTGTCCAAAGAACCACCTTTCTAACTTTAAAAATAAAAAAGTTGCAGGAGTGTAAAAACCGAGTGGGGGTCAATTCCGGTTAAACCGGAAGTGTCTTAACGAAACCGAATAGCCTACAAGGTAGTCCTTGGAGAACTCTACAAGTTTGTCCAAAGAACCACCCTTCTAACTTTAAAAATAAAAAAGTTGCAGGAGTGTAAAAACCGAGTGGGGGTCAATTCCGGTTAAACCGGAAGTGTCTTAACAAAACTGAATAGCCTACAAGGTAGTCCTTAGGGAAGTCTACAAATTTGTCCAAAGAACCACCCTTCTAACTTTAAAAATAAAAAAGTTGCAGTAGTGTAAAAACCGAGTGGGGGTCAATTCCGGTTAAACCGGAAGTGTCTTAACGAAACCGAATAGCCTACAAGGTAGTCCTTGGGGAAGTCTACAAGTTTGTCCAAAGAACCACCTTTCTAACTTTAAAAATAAAAAAGTTGCAGGAGTGTAAAAACCGAGTGGGGGTCAATTCCGGTTAAACCGGAAGTGTCTTAACAAAACCGAATAGCCTACAAGGTAGTCCTTAGGGAAGTCTACAAATTTGTCCAAAGAACCACCCTTCTAACTTTAAAAATAAAAAAGTTGCAGGAGTGTAAAAACCGAGTGGGGGTCAATTCCGGTTAAACCGGAAGTGTCTTAACGAAACCGAATAGCCTACAAGGTAGTCCTTGGAGAACTCTACAAGTTTGTCCAAAGAACCACCCTTCTAACTTTAAAAATAAAAAAGTTGCAGGAGTGTAAAAACCGAGTGGGGGTCAATTCCGGTTAAACCGGAAGTGTCTTAACAAAACTGAATAGCCTACAAGGTAGTCCTTAGGGAAGTCTACAAATTTGTCCAAAGAACCACCCTTCTAACTTTAAAAATAAAAAAGTTGCAGTAGTGTAAAAACCGAGTGGGGGTCAATTCCGGTTAAACCGGAAGTGTCTTAACGAAACCGAATAGCCTACAAGGTAGTCCTTGGGGAAGTCTACAAGTTTGTCCAAAGAACCACCTTTCTAACTTTAAAAATAAAAAAGTTGCAGGAGTGTAAAAACCGAGTGGGGGTCAATTCCGGTTAAACCGGAAGTGTCTTAACAAAACCGAATAGCCTACAAGGTAGTCCTTAGGGAAGTCTACAAATTTGTCCAAAGAACCACCCTTCTAACTTTAAAAATAAAAAAGTTGCAGTAGTGTAAAAACCGAGTGGGGGTCAATTCCGGTTAAACCGGAAGTATCTTAACCAAACCGAATAGCCTACAAGGTAGTCCTTGGGGAAGTCTACAAGTTTGTCCAAAGAACCACCTTTCTAACTTTAAAAATAAAAAAGTTGCAGGAGTGTAAAAACCGAGTGGGGGTCAATTCCGGTTAAACCGGAAGTGTCTTAACGAAACCGAATAGCCTACAAGGTAGTCCTTGGGGAAGTCTACAAGTTTGTCCAAAGAACCACCTTTCTAACTTTAAAAATAAAAAAGTTGCAGGAGTGTAAAAACCGAGTGGGGGTCAATTCCGGTTAAACCGGAAGTGTCTTAACGAAACCGAATAGCCTACAAGGTAGTCCTTGGAGAACTCTACAAGTTTGTCCAAAGAACCACCCTTCTAACTTTAAAAATAAAAAAGTTGCAGGAGTGTAAAAACCGAGTGGGGGTCAATTCCGGTTAAACCGGAAGTGTCTTAACAAAACTGAATAGCCTACAAGGTAGTCCTTAGGGAAGTCTACAAATTTGTCCAAAGAACCACCCTTCTAACTTTAAAAATAAAAAAGTTGCAGTAGTGTAAAAACCGAGTGGGGGTCAATTCCGGTTAAACCGGAAGTGTCTTAACGAAACCGAATAGCCTACAAGGTAGTCCTTGGGGAAGTCTACAAGTTTGTCCAAAGAACCACCTTTCTAACTTTAAAAATAAAAAAGTTGCAGGAGTGTAAAAACCGAGTGGGGGTCAATTCCGGTTAAACCGGAAGTGTCTTAACAAAACCGAATAGCCTACAAGGTAGTCCTTAGGGAAGTCTACAAATTTGTCCAAAGAACCACCCTTCTAACTTTAAAAATAAAAAAGTTGCAGTAGTGTAAAAACCGAGTGGGGGTCAATTCCGGTTAAACCGGAAGTATCTTAACCAAACCGAATAGCCTACAAGGTAGTCCTTGGGGAAGTCTACAAGTTTGTCCAAAGAACCACCCTTCTAACTTTAAAAATAAAAAAGTTGCAGGAGTGTAAAAACCGAGTGGGGGTCAATTCCGGTTAAACCGGAAGTATCTTAACCAAACCGAATAGCCTACAAGGTAGTCCTTAGGGAAGTCCACAAATTTGTCCAAAGAACCACCCTTCTAACTTTAAAAATAAAAAAGTTGCAGGAGTGTAAAAACCGAGTGGGGGTCAATTCCGGTTAAACCGGAAGTGTCTTAACAAAACCGAATAGCCTACAAGGTAGTCCTTGGGGAAGTCTACAAGTTTGTCCGAAGAACCACCCTTCTAACTTTATAAATAAAAAAGTTGCAGGAGTGTAAAAACCGAGTGGGGGTCAATTCCGGTTAAACCGGAAGTGTCTTAACAAAACTGAATAGCCTACAAGGTAGTCCTTAGGGAAGTCTACAAATTTGTCCAAAGAACCACCCTTCTAACTTTAAAAATAAAAAAGTTGCAGGAGTGTAAAAACCGAGTGGGGGTCAATTCCGGTTAAACCGGAAGTGTCTTAAAAAAACTGAATAGCCTACAAGTTAGTCCTTTGGGAAGTCTACAAGTTTGTCCAAAGAACCACCCTTCTAACTTTAAAAATAAAAAAGTTGCAGGCGTTTAAAAACTAGGATATATACACGGTGTCCCATAAAACATCCCAATACTTCTAAGTCCTGTATTTTAAATCACATGAGGAAAATATTGCAATTTTCTGTTATATCATTAAGAAATACAAAGTTTAAAGCATTTCCTACCCAATTGCACATTATAAAAAAATTTACGGGGCCTATCTTCAAATCTGACGTTCTTATACTTATCGTAGTTACTAAAAATTAAAACAAACCTTTTAAAAAATTAAAATCTTCAATGACTGTACAAAACATTCTTGTATGAATGAGAATACACACAATTTTTTTAAATTCACGCACGAAATCCTAATAACAACAGAAATATATAATTTAACAGAATGACTTTTTTTTTTATTCCATTACGTCAAAAGAAAATTGTTATGTCGAAACTTTTTTGGAACAATTCACGTTTTTGTGTGTTTATCATCTTCAGTGTCATAAAACTCGTTGATTTATTTCCACTTCAATTCGTGCTTGGAGACTCAACTCGAACTTTTAATTTGATCGCTTTCTAACGATTTTCGGACTGGTTTAATTCCCCTTAAACGATTAGCATTAATTTTATGTTAGTAAAGTAATTTGAAAGCAATTTTAAAACGATTTTAGTTCGTGAAGGAAAATTCTTAATACAAAAATTTAGAAAAGGACGCAATTACGTCATTTAAAGTTCTGGTTTCTTGAATTACAAATTTGTTGTTTATTTATCTATTTCCAACCTTTAGCCTATACCACTTAAAGACCAACGACCTATGAACTGGCCTAAAAGATTGGATTCCAAACTTGGATTATTATATACAGTGCGCGACACTTAAAAGTGTCCTAAGAAAAATAAAATTAGATATTCCGGATTAAAGGTTATCCCCCACCCCTTAAATTCACGAAGAAAAAATAACTAGAAGTGGACACAGTAGTAATTAGCGATTAAGACCCGGTTTCCCAAAAAAAAATTTTAAAAAAAATTTAGGAGCGATCCGGATTTGAACCCAAGTCCAAAAAACCATCAATGTAACAACCCATTGACCTATAGCGACGTAAAAAATTAATTGGATACGGTTTCGTGTTTCGTTTCCAAGGTGACACCTAAAAAATCTGTAAACAATTACTTTCGTGCCGCTTCTGCGTACTTTCCTCACTCTTTCTCTAAGAATGTTTGGGTGATTATTAAAAAAAAACAGTTACTATCAACTTAATCGTAATTTTTAAGAGGAAACTTGCGTAGTACTTTCCTTTTCCGCCTGCAAATCTATTTTTAAAAAATTATCTTTATTTTTCTGATTAGAAAAAAACACGTTTTATGCTTTCCATGCGGTTAATAAATTTCTATACGTAACTCCTTTTATTTAATAGACTCTAAAACAATTTTTTTTAATGCACTAACCTTCTAGTTTTGAAAGTTACCACGTGCAAGATAAGAGTTTCTGTTTTCTGGTGATTAAACTTTACATTATTGCAATGTTTAGGTTAGATAATGTTTTTTTTTAAATTATCGCAAGGAATTTTACAAAACAAGTTGAAATATAATTCAGAAACAAAAAAACACCTTCGGGTTAAGATTAGACTCGGCTACGCCTCGTCAAACAAACTTTTACTCCTCTCAAAAATTGAATTTTCCCTCCTAAAATTTTTTCTTTACTTATTCTACGAAGACTAAATTGTTTAATGAAAAAAAAAACGATTAGTCAGGTTGTACTGAATTTACCTTATCAGGAAAAAAAACACTCAATCCAATTCACGAGGCTTCAAGTTCAAGTGGATTCATAACCGTAATAGTAAAACACTCCCAAACATGACACCACACAATAATAAAAAAAAATCCGTGTCACTTACCATGATTGCTGTTTTGTAACACTCCTAGTCCCTTGGGAGGAATCTGGAAAAAAATTACAATCAGTGTTTTGGCTAAACATAATTACAATTAAAACTTTCTTTTATATTTATTTTACATAATTTCCCGACCCATAGAATCACATTTTTTTTAAACCAAAAGAAAAAATTAAATTTTTCAATTTAAGAGTGCCATGGTATACAGGGCGAGTCAACAAAGTAGTCAATATTTCTTTTCCCGTTTAAAATACAGAAAAATGTTTCAAATAAATATTCCACAGGACCAATAGTAGAACATTTTCTAATCATTTTAAAATATACAGAATGTTTCACAAAAGAGTGGCAGGATAAACTTTTATTTTTTAAATGTAACGCCCTGTATATTTTAACATTTTTGAAACCAGAATTCAATTTTGCGTCCAATGGTATACTCACATTTTTTTCAAACCAAAAGAAAAACTTTAATTTTCAATTTAAGAGTGCCATGGTATTATACAGGGCGAATCAACAAAGTAGTCAATTTTTCATTTCCCGTTTAAAATACAGAAAAATGTTTCAAATAAAACTTCTACAGGACCAATAGTAGAACATTGTCTAAACATTTTCGATTATACAGGATGTTTCATAAAAGCGTGGCGGGATAAACTTTTGTTTTTTTAAATGTAACACCCTGTATATTTTAACATTTTTGAAATCAGAATTCAATTCTGCGTCCAGTGGTACACTCAGATTTTTTTTAAACCAAAAGAAAAAATTAAAATTTTCAATTTAAGAGTGCCATGGTATACAGGGCGAGTCAACAAAGTAGTCGATATTTCGTTTCCTGTTTAAAATACAGAAAAATGTTTCAAATAAAACTTCTACAGGACCAATAGTAGAACATTTTCTAAACATTTTCAATTATACAGGATGTTTCATAAAAGCGTGGCACGATAAACTTTTGTTTTTTTAAATGTAACACCCTGTATATTTTAACATTTTTGAAATCAGAATTCAATTCTGCGTCCAGTGGTACACTCAGATTTTTTTAAACCAAAAGAAAAATTTAAATTTTTCAATTTAAGAGTGCCATGGTATACAGGGCGAGTCAACAAAGTAATCGATATTTCGTTTCCTGTTTAAAATACAGAAAAATGTTTCAAATAAAACTTCTACAGGACCAATAATAGAACATTTTCTAAATATTTTCAATTATACAGGATGTTTCATAAAAGAGTGGCACGATAAACTTTTGATTTTTTAAATGTAACACCCTGTATATTTTAACATTTTTGAAATTAGAATTCAATTCTGCGTCCAATGGTATACTCAGATTTTTTTTAAACCAAAAGAAAAAATTAAATTTTTCAATTTAAGAGTGCCATGGTATACAGGGCGTCAACAAACTAGTCAATATTTCTTTTCCTGTTTAAAATACAGAAAAATGTTTCAAATAGAACTTCTACAGGACCACTAATAGAACATGTTATAACCATTTTCAATTATACAGGATGCTTCATAAAAGCGTGACAGGATAAACTTTTGTTTTTTTAAATGTAACACCCTGTATATTTTAATATTTTTGAAATCGCTGTTTAATTCTACGTCCCATCACATACTTTGATTTTATGTTTAAAATAAAAGAAAACAAGATAATGAATATTTCTTGGATATACAGGGCGAGTCAACAATGTTAACAAAACAATCAATATCTCGTTTCCTGTTTAAAATACAGAAAAATGTTTCAAATAAAAATTGCAATGGGACAAGAGTAGCACATTTTCCAACTATTTTAAAATACACAGGGTGTTGCATATGAGAGTGGCAAGGTAAATGTTTGATTTTTAAACGCAACACCCTGTATGTTTTGACGTAATCTTATTCTATTTTTAACTAGCTTTCTGGAAATGTTTCGTTTTTGATATTCAGTCAAGGCGTTATCAAATTATGCAAAGAGAAACTTGTAATATAATCATCCCCTCTTCTTTCCCAAGGACATACTCTAAAGGTGGGCTCACGGAAATTATTTTTTTTCAGTTTTGTATGATCTGTCCGTAATAAACATCTAAACAAGTTTTTTTAATTACCAGCGAGAAATTTTGTCCTAATACGAGGGTTCTTCAATAAATACTAAAACAGTTTCTGATTGTTTTTGCTATTAATTTATGACCTTTAAAATTTATGTTAAATACTGAATGTATTTATAGATCTCGTGCATACCATTTACTATGTTATTTTGCTGATAAATTATTCTAAAGTACAAAGTTTATCTGAACTTATCGCAAAATCATTTGGTAAATGATTCACTTTAAACACAAGTTCAAAATTATTTACTTCCATTTGTTTGTAAATACTTTAATCCAACATGTAGGAAATAAATATGAAATTGAAGGAAAACTGCAATATTACAAATAATTGCAACAAAAAACCTTCACATGAAAAGGAAGTAAGACAGTTCTATTTTAAAACAGAGTAATGTTAAAAAAAATTCTACTCCGTTACACAAGAACCTTGAGGGTTTTTGCTCATAAAATTGAGATAATAATATTATACACAGTGTTGCATAAAAGATTGTACAAAAATTTCCGGGGAACAATTATTCTTCGGCGTCATATAATGCCGAAAATAAACGTCCTAAAAGGTTCTCTTCAAAGCCAAAACGTCGAGGCGCAATGCTCTGCCGAAAATAAAGGTCCTCTTCAAGACCAAAACGTTGCGGCGCAATGCTCTGCAATTCCGCGATACAAAATTGAACGCAGAAAGTAATTCTTCGAACATTTTTACGATATTTCAATATTTTGGAGTCGTATACGGCCGAAAATAAAGGTCCTCTTCAAGACCAAAACGTTGCGGCGCAATGCTCTGCAATTCCGCGATACCAAATTGAACGCAGAAAGTAATTCTTCGAACATTTTTACGATATTTTAATATTTTGGAGTCGTATACGGCCGAAAATAAAGGTCCTCTTCAAGACCAAAACGTTGCGGCGCAATGCTCTGCAATTCCGCGATACCAAATTGAACGCAGAAAGTAATTCTTCGAACATTTTTACGATATTTTAATATTTTGGAGTCGTATACGGCCGAAAATAAAGGTCCTCTTCAAGACCAAAACGTTGCGGCGCAATGCTCTGCAATTCCGCGATACAAAATTGAACGCAGAAAGTAATTCTTCGAACATTTTTACGATATTTTAATATTTTGGAGTCGTATACGGCCGAAAATAAAGGTCCTCTTCAAGACCAAAACGTTGCGGCGCAATGCTCTGCAATTCCGCGATACAAAATTGAACGCAGAAAGTAATTCTTCGAACATTTTTACGATATTTCAATATTTTGGAGTCTTATACGGTCGAAAATAAAGGTCCTCTTCAAGACCAAAACGTTGCGGCGCAATGCTCTGCAATTCCGCGATACAAAATTGAACGCAGAAAGTAATTCTTCGAACATTTTTACGATATTTCAATATTTTGGAGTCTTATACGGTCGAAAATAAAGGTCCTCTTCAAGACCAAAACGTTGCGGCGCAATGCTCTGCAATTCCGCGATACCAAATTGAACGCAGAAAGTAATTCTTCGAACATTTTTACGATATTTTAATATTTTGGAGTCGTATACGGCCGAAAATAAAGGTCCTCTTCAAGACCAAAACGTTGCGGCGCAATGCTCTGCAATTCCGCGATACAAAATTGAACGCAGAAAGTAATTCTTCGAACATTTTTACGATATTTTAATATTTTGGAGTCGTATACGGCCGAAAATAAAGGTCCTCTTCAAGACCAAAACGTTGCGGCGCAATGCTCTGCAATTCCGCGATACAAAATTGAACGCAGAAAGTAATTCTTCGAACATTTTTACGATATTTCAATATTTTGGAGTCTTATACGGTCGAAAATAAAGGTCCTCTTCAAGACCAAAACGTTGCGGCGCAATGCTCTGCAATTCCGCGATACAAAATTGAACGCAGAAAGTAATTCTTCGAACATTTTTACGATATTTCAATATTTTGGAGTCGTATACGGCCGAAAATAAAGGTCCTCTTCAAGACCAAAACGTTGCGGCGCAATGCTCTGCAATTCCGCGATACAAAATTGAATGCAGAAAGTAATTCTTCGAACATTTTTACGATATTTCAATATTTTGGAGTCGTATACGGCCGAAAATAAAGGTCCTCTTCAAGACCAAAACGTTGCGGCGCAATGCTCTGCAATTCCGCGATACAAAATTGAACGCAGAAAGTAATTCTTCGAACATTTTTACGATATTTTAATATTTTGGAGTCGTATACGGCCGAAAATAAAGGTCCTCTTCAAGACCAAAACGTTGCGGCGCAATGCTCTGCAATTCCGCGATACAAAATTGAACGCAGAAAGTAATTCTTCGAACATTTTTACGATATTTCAATATTTTGGAGTCTTATACGGTCGAAAATAAAGGTCCTCTTCAAGACCAAAACGTTGCGGCGCAATGCTCTGCAATTCCGCGATACAAAATTGAACGCAGAAAGTAATTCTTCGAACATTTTTACGATATTTCAATATTTTGGAGTCGTATACGGCCGAAAATAAAGGTCCTCTTCAAGACCAAAACGTTGCGGCGCAATGCTCTGCAATTCCGCGATACAAAATTGAATGCAGAAAGTAATTCTTCGAACATTTTTACGATATTTCAATATTTTGGAGTCGTATACGGCCGAAAATAAAGGTCCTCTTCAAGACCAAAACGTTGCGGCGCAATGCTCTGCAATTCCGCGATACAAAATTGAACGCAGAAAGTAATTCTTCGAACATTTTTTCGATATTTCAATATTTTGGAGTCGTATACGGCCGAAAATAAAGGTCCTCTTCAAGACCAAAACGTTGCGGCGCAATGCTCTGCAATTCCGCGATACAAAATTGAACGCAGAAAGTAATTCTTCGAACATTTTTACGATATTTCAATATTTTGGAGTCGTATACGGCCGAAAATAAAGGTCCTCTTCAAGACCAAAACGTTGCGGCGCAATGCTCTGCAATTCCGCGATACAAAATTGAACGCAGAAAGTAATTCTTCGAACATTTTTACGATATTTTAATATTTTGGAGTCGTATACGGCCGAAAATAAAGGTCCTCTTCAAGACCAAAACGTTGCGGCGCAATGCTCTGCAATTCCGCGATACAAAATTGAACGCAGAAAGTAATACTCGAACATTTTTACGATATTTTAATATTTTGGTGTCTTATATGGCCGAAAATAAACGTCCTAAAAGGTTCTCTTTAAGACCAAAACGTCGAAGCTCAATGCTCTGTAATTCTGCGAAGGGGGTTTTTTGACCATTTTTTCGGCATCTTCATATTTCCGAAAGTAAGCAACCTAGCTGAACGCGGTTTTCACAGCTAAAAAGAGCTCGAGGAGAAGTATCTTTGTGCAATTTTGTTTAGTAATCACGTATGCCACTAGAGGGCGTAATGGGTTAGTTATTTACTTTCTCGCGCTGTAATTCCGAAACTAGAAGGAGTATCGATGGCTCTGAAAAATAACAGTTCCGTTGCTATTGAATCGATACGGTTGGCAGATTGGTTTAGAAAAGGATGTCAATGGGTCGGTCTCATTGATATAATTTAAAGGAAAGGAACCACTCTTAATTATAATTAATTAAATAAATAAAGAGGGGGAGGAGGAACAGTAAAAACATTTCGTTTACGATCTAACCTACTTTAGCATAATTTTATCATAATAATTAAGGCAGGCGAATGATAAATATTTTAATTATACTCTTCTGATAAGAATATACAGCAATTAACATTAATTTTTCAGAAAGCCACTATTATCTATTATCACAGCACCGTTAAGGTCCATTATGTAATTAAAACTGACTTTATAAAAAAAGTATTAATTATAAAAGACATTACGTTATTGTTACTAGTACAATAATTATTCTAATTTGTGTAATAAATATTTCAGAAACGTCCATGCTTGATGATGATTCGATACAACCAGGATAATAGCAAAATCATGTTAATTTATGTCTTGTTATGTAATAAGCAAAAAGAAAATATAAATCGACACTCGCTAATGTAAATTACGGTCATCAATATTTTTTGTTCCCGAATTAGACTCCAATTAGAGCAGTAGCGGCTCGTCTTTACGAGCTGCAGACCAGCAGAACCATCAAAAATGATTAAATACATTTTGAGGCGCCACCGGTTATCAAGCGGCTTCGGGGACACATATTATACATTAAAGTACATACTTAGGTACCAAGAACAGTTAGCGGTAAAATAGTAAGGGCGCGCTAAGTCAGAATTCCGTTTCCATATAGATTTAACTTGCGATTAGAGGGGGGGATCCCCTATAACGAGTTGCCACTGATAATATAAATTGTTTTGCATGATAATAAATGCAAACGAAGGATGCTAGACTAAAGTCTGTGATTTTTTTAATACAATTTTATCAAGGCAAGCGTAGTAAACTTTTATTATCAAAGGTGAAGTGGAACTATTTTTGGCACAATAAAGATAAAAAAAAAGTGTTTACTCTTTTATATGTTCGCATTATCATAACCGGGAAATGCAAAGATAGTAGCAATAAAATTGTTAACGAACAATCTAAAACCTATAAACCCAAAAACTCAACCTCATTCAAGAAATAAAAATAAAGAGACCAAAAGAAAAGGTTTGTTGATGTAAAATTAATTAATTAGAGAAAAAGATTCACTTAAGAAAAACTTTAGGTCAGGTAGGAATTTTACCGAATTCGAGGTTCTTTTCCATACCAAGTGTTCAAGGTACGTCGTCTCAAGGATGTGGTTTCTAGAGGATATTCAACTTCCTCACCTTTCTATACGTTGTAAAGTGTTTGGTTAATGCGTTAGAACCTTCTAAATCAATCTCCCTAATCCAAACTATACTAAAAGAGCACCAACATTTTGAAATTTTAAATACCTAATATCAGGGAAGTTTCGAAAAAGAGGGGCCGTTACTATTTCCCCGATATCTTGTTAACCGTTGGTTTTTTTTATTTTTCCAAAAAAAGAATCTTATTCAGAATTCTAAAATACACAAAAAAGTCCTCTTGGTAAAAGAAGATAAACCCAAGCGTTCGGCCAAAAAACGTCTTTAAACCTCGGGGACGTTTAGAAAAATACGGGTAGTTACTATTTCCCCGATATCTAGTTAACCGTTGGGTTTTTCTGATTTTTCTAAATAAAGAATCTTATTCAGAATTCCACAATAAACAAAAAAGTCCTCCTGGTAAAAGAAGATAAACCCAAGCGTTCGGCCAAAAAACGTCTTTAAGACCCGGGGACGTTTAGAAAAAAACGGGCAGTTACTATTTCCCCGATATCTTATTAACCGTTGGGTTTTTCTGATTTTTCAAAATAAAGAATCTTATTCAGAATTCCAAAATACACAAAAAAGTCCTATTGGTAAAAGAAGATAAACCCAAGCGTTCGGCCAAAAAACGACTTTAAGCATCGGGGACGTTTAGAAAAATACGGGCAGTTACTATTTTCCCGATATCTAGTTAACCGTTGGGTTTTTTTGATTTTTCTAAAAAAGAATCTTATTCAGAATTTCAAAATAAAGAAAAAAGCCCTCTTGGTAAAAGAAGATAAATCCAAGGGTTCGGCCAAAAAACGACTTTAAGCCTCGGGGACGTTTAGAAAAAGACGTGCAGTTACTATTTCCCCGATATCTTCTTAACCGTTTGTTTTTTCTGGTTTTTCTAAAAAAAGAATCTTCTTCAGAATTCCAAAATGCACAAAAAAGTCCTCTTGGTAACAGAAGATAAACCGAAGCGTTCGGCCAAAAAACGTCTTTAAGCCTCGAGGACGTTTAGAAAAAGACGGGTAGTTACTATTTCCCCGATATCTTCTTAACCGTTGGGTTTTTTGGATTTTTCTATAAAAGGAATCTTATTCAGAATTCCAAAATACACAAAAAAGTCCTCTTGGTAAAAAAAGATAAACCCAAGAGTTCGGCCGAAAAACGTCTTTAACGCAAACGTTGTTAAGGATCCATGAGTAAGCCTCCTGTAAGTCATCGTGACTCAATCAATTCGCAATCAATTGCATCTAACTATAGCCTTGATTGAAACACCGTTTAGAATATTTATGATTAAACGTCATATCGCTAGAAAAACAAATTACCTGTTGGTGTGGTAGTCAATCATATGAAATATAATAAACAATAGAAAAGTCAACAATATCTACGGATTCGAGACGTATATTTAACGTCAATCAGTAAATAACTTGTTTATTGTAATGAAAAAAAACTAATATTTTTATCACTAAGGTTAAAAACAAGAAAGTTCAAGTTTAATGCGCTCATTACATGTCAGTTGTGTTGATTCACCTACACAATAATTATTTCAAACGTTTCATGATAGCCACACTTCCTATTGCACAGTAAACAATTTATCATTTTTATTAGCGCCCAAACTTCTCTAAAACTCGACAAAAATGAATTACAGTTAAATAATGTAGCAGTCCCGAGTCCTTCCTAATCCTTAGTAGCAGTTAAACGACTTTAATCACGCAAACGTTAACTTTTTTTAATGCAACACCCTGTATATTTTTATATTTTTGAAATCACCATTCAATTCTACGTCCAAAGGTATACACGCATTTAATTTTTAAATTAAAACCAAGGAAAAAATTTAAAACTAAGAGTGCCATGATATACAGGGTGAATCAATAAAACAATCAATATAACGTTTCCTGTTTAAATTATCCAATAAAAATTGTAAGGGGCCAAGAGTAGCACATTTTCAAACTATTTTCAAATATACAGGGTGTTTTATATAAGAGTAACACGACAAATTTTAATTTTTTTAAATGGAACACCCTGTGTATTTAAATTTTTTTGAAATCAGCGTTTAATTCTACGTCCAAGCTTATGCTTTTATTTGATTTTTAATAGAAGAGTAAAGAAAAAATTGAATTTTTAATTTCTGTCTTAAAATACAGGATGAGCCAAAAAATATTCAATACCCAGTTTCCTGTTTAAAATATCGAAAAATGTTTCAAATAAAAGTTGTAAGGGACAAAGAGTAGCACATTTTGATTTTGTATCATTTTAAAATCTACAGGGTGTTTCATATAAGCGTGCCAAGACAAACTTATGTATTTTCTTAATGCAACACCCTGTATATTTTAATATTTTTGAAATCACCATTCAATTCTACGTCCAATAGTATACACAGATTTAATTTTTAAACTAAAACTAATGAAAAAATTTAAATTTCAGAGTGCCATGATATACAGGGTGAGTCAACAAGCTTTGATTTTTACATTCCCCTACGGTACTTGCTTTAAATTTCATTTTTACAAGAAAAATATTCCAAACAGCTCACCATTTTTCAAAGACATTCAGTTTGAGTAAACATTCCTCACAACACTTTGTACTTTTTTTTAACGATTCAAAGAAACGAACGAACGTAAAAACCACTTTGTACGAAACCTACTAAAATTTATTTAACCCAATAAACAACCTTGCCTTTGTCTTTCGACTTATCTTTACAAAACTGGGCTAGATTAGATTACGTGACAGCATACAAGATACAAATTAAGGAGAATGAAATATGACGTAAGGTAGGTTCGTTTTTAAAACTAGATTTTACGCCCACCAAGTTACCAGACTTAATACTCATCGTTTGCTTACAAAAACAAAGAAAAAACACTTTAGAAAAAAATATAACATGTCCGTTCACATTCTAAGCACATTTCCGGAATAAGTGGCCCTCAAGGTCGCCTGACTTGATGCTCGTTTTGTAGGATTGATAAAATTTAATTTGCGGAATTTGCTTCGTACAGGTATGAGAAAGTTAAAAAAAAAAGGAAACAGTACTGAAAGATGTATTGGCTGGCGATGACGTTGGTCTACTTTACCTGAAGTTTCTAACGCCCTTGGGCGATTGCTAAAACTGCATTTGCAGAAATAACTGCAATGTAGAAAGTTACTATTGTAAACTGCTTTCTAATTTACTAAACGCTAGCTAATAGCTAGCTATTTTAACGAAAAAAAGTCCATAGGACAAGTTTTTGCTTTGTTTTAGTGCAACACCCTGTATATTTTAACATTTTTGAAACTAGAATTCAATTCTGCGTTCAACGGTATACTCAATTTTTTTTTAAACCGAAAGGAAAAAATTTAATTTTTCAATTTAAGAGTGCCATGATATACAGGGCGAGTCAAAAAAGTAGTCAATATTTCGTTTCCTGTTTAAAATATAGAAAAATGTTTCGAATAAAACTTCTACAGGACCAATAGTAGAACATTTTCTAAACATTTTCAATTATACAGGATGTTTCATAAACGAGTGGCATGATAAACTTTTGATTTTTTAAATGTAACACCCTGTATATTTTATCATTTTTGAAACCAGAATTCAATTTTGCGTCCAATGGTATACTCATTTTTTTTTTAACCGAAAGGAAACAATTTAATTTTTCAAGAGTGCCATGGTATACAGGGCGAGTCAACAAAGTAATCAATATTTCCTTTCCCGTTCAAAATACAGAAAAATGTTTCAATTAAAAATTATCCAGGACCAATAGTAGAACATTTTCTAAACATTTTCAATTATACGGGATGTTTCATAAAAGAGTGGCACGATAAACTTTTGATTTTTTAAATGTAACACCCTGTATATTTTAACATTTTTGAAATCAGAATTCAATTCTGCGTCCAATGACATACTCACATTTTTCTTTCTAACCAAAAGAAAAATTTTAATTTTTCAATTTAAGAGTGCCATGATATACAGGGCGAGTCAAAAAAGTAGTCAATATTTCGTTTCCTGTTTAAAATATAGAAAAATGTTTCAAATAAAACTTCTACAGGACCAATAGTAGAACATTTTCTGAACATTTTCAATTATACAGGATGTTTCATAAACGAGTGGCATGATAAACTTTTGATTTTTTAAATGTAACACCCTGTATATTTTAACATTTTTGAAACCACAATTCAATTCTGCGTCCAATGGTATACTAACTTTTTTTTTAAACCAAAGGAAAAAATTAATTTTTCAATTTAAGAGTGCCATGGTATACAGGGCGAGTTAACAAACTAGTCAATATTTCTTTTCCCGTTTAAAATACAGAAAAACTGTTCAAATAAAATTTCTACAGGACCAATAGTAGAACATTTTCTAAACATTTTCAATTATACAGGATGTTTCATAAAAGAGTGGCATGATAAATTTATGTTTTTTTAAATGTAACACCCTGTATATTTTAACATTTTTGAAATCAGAATTCAATTCTGCGTCCAATGGTATACTCACATTTTTTTTAACCAAAAGAAAAAATTTAATTTTTCAATTTAAGAGTGCCATGGCATGGTATACAGGGCGAGTCAACAAAGTAATCAATATTTCCTTTCCCGTTCAAAATACAGAAAAATGTTTCAAATAAAAATTTTACAGGACCAATAGTAGAACATTTTCTAAACATTTTCAATTATACAGGATGTTTCATAAAAGAGTGGCATGATAAATTTATGTTTTTTTAAATGTAACACCCTGTATATTTTAACATTTTTGAAATCAGAATTCAATTCTGCGTCCAATGGTATACTCACATTTTTTTTAACCAAAAGAAAAAATTTAATTTTTCAATTTAAGAGTGCCATGGCATGGTATACAGGGCGAGTCAACAAAGTAATCAATATTTCCTTTCCCGTTCAAAATACAGAAAAATGTTTCAAATAAAAATTTTACAGGACCAATAGTAGAACATTTTCTAAACATTTTCAATTATACAGGATGTTTCATAAAAGAGTGGCATGATAAATTTATGTTTTTTTAAATGTAACACCCTGTATATTTTTATCATTTTTGAAACCACAATTTAATTCTGCGTCCAATGGTATACTCACATTGTTTTTAAACCAAAAGAAAAAAATTAATTTTTCAATTTAAGAGTGCCATGGTATTATACAGGACGAGTCAACAAAGTAGTCAATCTTTCGTTTCTTGTTTAAAATACAGAAACATGTTTCAAATAAAACTTCTACAGGACCAATAGTAAAACATTTTCTGAACATTTTCAATTATACAGGATGCTTCATAAAAGAGTGGCACGATAAACTTTTGTTTTTTTAAATGTAACACCCTGTATATTTTAACATTTTTGAAATCAGAATTCAATTTTGCATCCAATGGTATACTCACATTTGCTTTAAACCAAAAGAAAAAATTAAATTTTTCAATTTAAGAGTGCCATGGTATACAGGGCGATTCAACAAAGTAGTCGATATTTCGTTTCCTGTTTAAAATACAGAAAAATGTTTCAAATAAAAATTCTACAGGACCAATAGTAGAACATTTTCTAAACATTTTTAATTATACAGGATGTTTCATAAAAGAGTGCTACTATAAATTTTTGTTTTTTTAAATGTAACACCCTGTATATTTTAGTATTTTTGAAATCGGCGTTTAATTCTACGTCCCATCATATACTTTGATTTTATGTTTAAAACAAAAGAAAATAAGATATTGAATATTTCTTGGATATACAGGGCGAGTCAACAATGTTAACAAAACAATCAATATTTCGTTTCCTGTTTAAAATACAGAAAAATGTTTCAAATAAAAATTGCAATGGGGCAAGAGTAGCACATTTTCCAACTATTTTAAAATATACAGGGTGTTGCATATGAGTGTGGCAAGGTAAATGTTTGATTTTTAAACGCAACACCCTGTATGTTTTCACGTAATATTACTCTATTTTTAACTAGCTTTCTGGAAATGTTTCGTTTTTGATATTCAATCGAGGCGTTATCAAATTATGCAAAGAGAAACTTGTAATATAATCACCTCCTCTTTTTTTTCCCAAGGACATACTCTTAAAGGTGGACTCACGCAAGTTATTTCTTTTCTGTTTTGAACTATAATGGTTGGGGAAATACTGTACAATACTGTTCTGTAATTACTTGTGGTTACAAGGAAGCATAGCAATGGAAAAAAATACCAAACTCTAAATTAAAAAATATTTTTCAAACAATTAACACGTTTTAATGCTGACGTAACATGTATGTGTTAAATTGTAACGATAACAAAGTTTTAGCATTCATTATTTCTATATTAGATAGTTCATTGGAATATTCTATTTATAACAATAAACCGGAGAGAATTTTTTAATTATCAAGTAGTACTTGGAAATGTTTCTAGAGTTGTAAATCCAGACTCTTCAGAAAAATATGTAAAGAAAACAAGACAATAGGAGAGGGAAAGCCAAGGGGAAGGGAGAAAGGAAAAAAAGACTGGAGAATAAAACGAAAAGGAAAAGGGGAAGAGGCATGACGAAATAAATTTGAAGATAGGGAAGATAGGGGGGAGGAAAAGAAGGAGAAGTAAAGAAAGAGGAGGTAGGGAAGCATAAAAAGGACGGAATGGGGTAAAAGGGGAAAAAGCAAACGCTCAAACATATTTTAATGTATGGGGGTAATGGGCGGAGCATGTGAATAGGGAGGGGGAGATGCGAAGAAGGGGACTATGTGGGGGTGACGTGAGGAAGGGGAAGATGTGGAGGAGGGGGAGATGCAAGGAAGGGGAAGATGGGGAGGGAAGATGTGAGGGAGGGGGAATAAACAAGAAAATAATCCATTAGCCTTTGTTGATATTTGGTTGGAGGGGAGGGGAACGAATCTGAGTGTTTTTAATTAAAACCACCAACAAGGTCAGTCCACTGTCTTCTAAAATTTATATCAGACAAAAGTTAAGCAGTTTTTTAGCTTGTCAAGGTTATTTCCGAGGTGATTTGTCAATTTCTTCCACTTCCGTGTAGTTTAGGGAGGTAGAAGTATTTTATAACAGCCCATTACATTTTGAACATCCAAATTTAGTGTACGAAAACGTGATTCCATCAAATAAAACGTGCCCTTGCAAAATTGTATAAATATCCAATCTATATGCAAATATTTTCGTTAGGTACAAGAAATTTCCGGATATTATTACGTCACTTTAATCTTTCTTACCACACGTTCAAGAATTTTGCAAAAAATATAATTATTATTATTATAAAATAACGAAATTTTAATTAAAACTTTAAAATTAAGAGTGCCATGCCCATTATATACAGGGTGAGTTTAACAAAGTAGTCTATATCTCTTTTCCTGTTTATTTTCCAGAAAAAAGGTTCAAATAAAAATTGTAAGGGACCATTAGTAGCACATTTTCCAACCATTTTCAAATCTACAGGATGTTTTATAAAAGAGTGGCATGGTAAATGTTAATTTTTTTAAATGTAACACCCTGTATATTTTAATGTTTTTGAAATCAGCGTTTAATTCTACGTCCAATCATATACTGTCATTTAATTTTAAAACTAAAATAGAAGGAATAACCCTAGGGGAAGTATGGGTAGTGCCGAGAAAGTCTGGGTAGGCTTAGGGTAGTGTGAGGACGCCTCGTTAGGCTCAGGGGAAGTCTTGAGTAGATCCGGGGAAGAGTGAGAACGTGCAAAAGACGTCTGCGTAGGCGCAGGGAAGTCTAGGAAGTCGAAGGGAAGTTTGGATAGGCCGGGAAAGGCTAGGGGAGATATGGTTAGCCCCAGGGGAGTGTGAGGAAGTCCGGAGGAAGTCTGGTTAACCGCGGGGAAGATTAAGTAGTCTCGAGAAAGTCTGGGTAGGTTCAGGCTAGTGTGACGACATCTGGGTAGGCTCGGGGAAGTCCTGAATAGACCCTGGGGAGAGTGGGGATGTCTGAAGGGCGGCTTGGTGGTCCCGAAGCCTAGGGGAGGTTTAGGTAGACCCAGGGAAGCGTGAAAAAGTCCGGGGGACGACTGGCAGGCATCGGGAAAGATTAGGTACTGCAGGGGAAGTCAGGGTAGGCTCAGGGGATTTTTTTAGAACATCTGCGTAGGCTCAGGGAAGTCTTGAAGAGCCGGGGAAGAATGGGGATGTCAGGTGGGCGCCCCAAAAAAATCTAGGAGGCCTAGGGAAGGTTTAGGTAGACCCACGCAAGTGTAAAGAAGTTCAGGGGAAGACTGGCTAGCCTCCCGGGGAATTCTGGGTAGGTTTGGGAAGAGTGGGAATGTCCGAAGGAGGGCTGCGTGGGCTAGAAAAGTCTAGGAAGCCTAGGGGAGGTTTAAGTAAGCCCAGGGAAGTGTGAAGAAATCCGGGGGAAGTCTGGGTAGTGTGAGGACGTACATTTAGGCTCGGGGGAAGTCTGAGCAGAAACGGGAAAGAGAGAGGACGTTCAAAGGACGGTTGGGTTTGCTCAGGGAAGTCTGGGTAGGTCGAAGGTAGTCTGATGCAACGCCAGGGGAGGTAGTTTTAAGTCCAGGGAAGTGTGAAGAAGTCAGGGTGAAGTCTCGCTAGTCTCGGGGAAGATAACGTAATCCCAGGGAAGTCTGGGTAGGCTCAGGGTAGTGTGGGGAAGTCCTGGGGAAATCTAGATCGCTTGAGGACGTCTATTTAGGCTCGGGGGAAGTCTGAAGAAGACCTAGGGAAGTCTGAGCAGACCCGGGGAAGAGAGAGGACGTCCAAAGGACGTTTGGGTTTGCTCAGGGAAGTCTGGGTAGTTCAGGGGAAGTTTGGGTAGGTCGAAGGGGAGGTAGTTTTAAGTCCAGGGAAGTGCGAAGAAGTCAGGGGGAAGTCTGGCTAGTCTCGGGGAAGATTAGGTACTCCCAGGGAAGTCTGGGTAGGCTCAGGGTAGTGTGAGGACATCTGGTTAGGTTCGGGGAAGAATAGAGACGTTCTGGGCTGACTCAGGTAAGTCTAGGCAGTCAAGGGGAGGTTTGGGTAGGCTCGCGGAGACTGAGAAAGGCCTAAAGAAGTCTGAGTAGATTCGAGGAAGAATGAGGATGTCAGAAGGCCGTGTAGGTAGGCTCAAGGAAGTTTGGGGACCGCCAGGGGAGGTATCTTGAGGTCTGGGGGGAGGTATGAGGAATTCCGGAGACGTTTGACTAGACTCGGGGAAGCCCGTGGAAGTCTTGTTAGTCCCGGGATAGCCAGGGCTTGTATCAACATAAAATTTAGCCTCATCCCCTTTAATCCAAGGTCATACTCTAAAGGTGGGTTTACAAATATTACATTAAGGCACAAAATTCTTAATCAAATATAATTGGGCAACACGGAACCGTAAAAAGTTTCCACAAACACAAATATTTAATAAATCCTCCAATAACGGTCAATAACCTAGAATAAAGATTTTTCTATTTCTGGAACAATTTACCAGTTATAAACATCTTGACCTTGAAAACCTTCAAAGTCGTTAACAAATTTCAGTTCGAATTCGGTATTTTTGACATTTTTTCAAAGAACTGTCATTCTTGACGGTAAATATGGCGATGGTGTTTTGTTTAATAAAAACAAATGAATTTTTGTCATGAGCCCACCTTTCGTTTTATCCCCTTGGGAATTTAAATAATAAACTACTTTGCATTACACCTTTAATAAGAAAATTCCAAAAGGAAAATAACTTACCCAACGAAGTCTATTGTTCTCCTTGTAAACACAATAAAACACGTCACAGAATCAAAAATTTAGTTTACACAAGATTTGAAGTTTGTTCACCCTTCAAAAAAATAATTTCAGAGGAGGGATAAGAAAACCAAGAACCAACACACAATAAGAAAGGCACAGAGAACTAAATAAAGGTCGAAACCGACAAACGAGTTCGAAAAAACAAAACTTGTTCGATTAAACAAAACCACTTTAGGGGGGAGAAACTCACTAAGACTTTATCACTCCGCTTGTTAATTTACAACTGGATCAAACTTTGTTTACTGCTTCTCATCAACATTCGTACACAGAACTGGTAATGCCACGTTCTGACCTCTACAACATCACACACCTTTGGCACGTATTCGTGACGCTTATCACCGAACCCTACTCGGAATCAACGCTGCGGTTTGTTAAGGATGCGCTTGACGAATCAAGTCGACGCTGAAAACAGATTGGGAACGCGCATCCGGGTCTCTTTGTTTACGAGTTGAAAAGCACTAGAAAAATCCAAGGTTGAAACAGAAAGGTAGGTTTAAGTTCGCAATCTATCGTACACGTGCCGAAAATAGTATTTTCCGGTTTGCGACTTCTTCCTGCATGTTTCCTAATCAATGACATGTTTTTTTATCTCCTTATCAAAAATATTTAATTAAAATAATTGAAAGGATAAGGATAGGGATACTTTTCTCCCCTTACCACGTTGTAAGGAAATTTAGCCTCCTTCCCCGCTTCAGAGACGAAAGAGTCTTGATATCCCAAAATGTCCAGCCTGTATATTAAAATTTCTTCTAAATCATTGAACGTGCCCCTAGTCACGAAATTCCTTTTGCAATTCGTTCCGAAATGATATTTTTCCCCATTTCGTAATTTTTTTTCTTATCTGAAGAAGGAAACGAGGTCGTTCGCGGATTTACGAGCAAAGGTTAACGATTAATGGCACAAATTCTTTTTTGATAAGAAAATTAATTATTGATTAGGAAAAAACTAGAACTAGAGAAAAATGTTCCACTGATACATTTTTTTTATTTGTTTAATTATTTCCTTAGAGATTAAATTATTTGAGCCATGTTTTTTTGAACACCCTGTATATAGGAAACTTTAATCAACATTAAGGGATGAAAAACGTAGTCGTAAAATTTTATAACGGTGTCGCGTTTACACCTCGGGGATTACATTTTCATTTGGAAGATGGAAATTGAAGACCACATTTGCAATAATAGGGGTAAGTAAAAATATACAGGGCGTTCCATTTAAAATAATCGAGTTATGGCACGTCAAAGTTGGATAAATGTTTTATCGCGAGTTTTGGACATTTACAATTTTTCGAAAAATGTTGCACAACTTGGCAACACCGCCAAGGAATTTCAAAAACGAAACATATTCAGAAAGCTAACTAAACGAGGAATAAGACCATGTAAAAATATATAGGGTGTTACATTTAAAATAATCGAGTTATGGCACGTCAAAGTTGGATAAATGTTTTATGGCAAGCTTTGGAGATTTACAATTTTTCGAAAAATGTTGCACAACTTGGCAACACCGCAGCGGAATTTCAAAAACGAAATATATTCGGAAAGCCAATTAAACGAGGAATAAAACCATGTAAAAATATATAGGGCGTTCTATTTAAAATATTCGAGTTATGGCACGTCAAAGTTGGATAAATGTTTTATCGCGAGTTTTGGACATTTATAATTTTTCGAAAAATGTTGCACAACTTGGCAACACCGCAAGGGAATTTCAAAACCGAAACATATTCAAAAAGCTAATTAAACGAGGAATAAGACCATGTAAAAATATATAGGGTGTTCCATTTTAAATAATCGAGTTATGGCACGTCAAAGTTGGATAAATGTTTTACCGCGAGTTTTGGACATTTACAATTTTTCGAAAAATGTTGCACAACTTGGCAACACCGCAAGGGAATTTCAAAAACGAAACATATTCAGAAAGCTAATTAAACGAGGAATACGACCATGTAAAAATATACAGGGTGTTCCATTTAAAATAATCAAGTTATGGCACGTCAAAGTTGGATAAATGTTTTATCGCGAGTTTTGGACATTTACAATTTTTCGAAAAATGTTGCACAACTTGGCAACGCCGCAACGGAATTTCAAAAACGAAACATATTCAGAAAGCCAATTAAACGAGGAATACGACCATGTAAAAATATACAGGGTGTTCCATTTAAAATAATCAAGTTATGGCACGTCAAAGTTGGATAAATGTTTTATCGCGAGTTTTGGACATTTACAATTTTTCGAAAAATGTTGCACAACTTGGCAACACCGCAAGGAAATTTCAAAAACGAAAGATATTCAGAAAGCCAATTAAACGAGGAATAAGATCACGTAAAAATATACAGGGTGTTCCATTTAAAATAATCGAGTTCTGGCACGTCAAAGTTGGATAAATGTTTTATCGCGAGTTTTGGATATTTACAATTTTTCGAAAAATGTTGCACAACTTGGCAACACCGCAAGGAAATTTCAAAAACGAAACATATTCAGAAAGCTAATTAAACGAGGAATAGGACCATGTAAAAATATATAGGGTGTTCCATTTAAAATAATCGAGTTATGGCACGTCAAAGTTGGATAAATGTTTTATCGCGAGTTTTGGACATTTACAATTTTTCGAAAAATGTTGCACAACTTGGCAACACCGCAAGGGAATTTCAAAAACGAAACATATTCAAAAAGCTAATTAAACGAGGAATAAGACCATGTAAAAATATACAGGGTGTTCCATTTAAAATAACCGAGTTATGGCACGTCAAAGTTGGATAAATGTTTTATCGCGAGTTTTGGACATTTACAATTTTTCGAAAAATGTTACACAACTTGGCAACACCGCAACGGAATTTCAAAAACAAAAGATATTCAGAAAGCCAATTAAATGAGGAATAAGACCATGCAAAAACATGCATTTTCTTACAATAACGGATTATTTCGTTTTGTAACCGTAAAACTCTATGGCTGCTTTCCCATTCCCACCCCCTCCCCCTGACGCTTAAAGTTTTAATCCCTTTTCCAACCCACTTGGCTATCTTGTTTCTTATAGATATTAAATTGTAAGGTAGAGGGAAGTAATGATGTTTACGTGACCCCAATTTCTTAGTCCCTCCCCCCTACTTCTATCAGATTGTTTTCTGTCCTAGAAACAGGACCGTACTGGAAAAAATTCCAAACATTATGTTTTTTTATTGAAGCAAACCGTGTTTAGGGTCGAACTGTCCCAAAAAGGTTAGATTAAAAAATTTAACTTTTTTAAAGGGGAAAGGGGGGGGGGATACAAAAATTGTAGATAAATAAATTTATGTTTTATGGGGAGGGGGGAGGAGGTGAAAACTTACAACGGTGAAATTTTGGTCAAAATTAAGTTTTGCCCAAATTTGGGCATTGATTTGTTTTTTGTTTTCTAATGTTTGCGTGTTATAATGAAATATTATTCACTGTCTTGTTGTTTTTTGTTTAAACCCGTTACGTTTTGACCTCATTCATGAAACAGGTGCATTTGTTCAGGGGAAAAAACTAAGTAAACGGTGTAATATAAATAAAGACAGAGCATGCTAGCAAAAATAGAAATTTGGCACTTACATCTGTTCTTCTATAAATATCCATTACTAATAATTTATCCATTCCGATTAGTAATTGACAATAGTCTGATTGGACACACGAAAACCACCACCACGGTCTTCAGTGTTTTTTCCCGATCACAACCCCTTGGTTTTCCAAATTTTCCGATCCATATAGAATATCGCACCTCGCTCACGTTATTTTTTATTATGGCCTTGATTCGCGAGTTGTTCCTTGGAGTTGTGAGAGTAGTCGTCGCGGCGCCAGCGCCAAACGATGTTATTCGTCCCGTGTACCTACCGCACCAATCAATACGAATGCGTCGCGATGTCTGACCACAACCACTTTATTAGATTATTTAGAGGTAGACAGATAATACCCTTTTTTTCTCATGGAAGCCTAAAAATAATCAAGAAGCGTCATGATACTAAATCCTTGCCCTGATTTTCTTTTCTTACCCTTTCAATGAGGACGACGTCTTTAGAATTTCAAAAGAGATCGGAATAATCTTGCAGCGCGACCAGGGCGGCCCAAAATCTTCTTCTTCCGTACCAAGACGATCTTAGATCATCTATGGTACAAGGCCAAATGCAAAATTTCCATCAAACAGTGTTTACGGGAACCTTGTCTATGAAATCTGACGCTATCGAGGCCACCTGAGGCAAGACCAAGAAGAGAAACAATGGGAAAAAGATGCTAGGATGAAATATTTGACTTGTTGATGGAAGCCCGAAGCTATGGAAGCCAGCTGAGACAAGACCAAGAAAGAAAACTTATGGGAAAAAGATGTTAGGATAAAGATTTTGACTTGTTGATGGAAATGTAAGTCTATGGAGGTCAGTTGAGATTAGACCAAGAGCAGTACCTATGGGAAAAAGATACTAGGATGAAATACTTGACTTGTTGATGGAACTGTGAAGCTATGGAAGCCCGCTGAGACAAGACCAAGAAAGAGAACCTATGGGAAAAATATGTTAGGATGAATACTTTGACTTGTTGATGGAACTCTATGGCCATGGAGGTCAGTTAAGACAAGACCAAGAGGAGAACGTATGGGAAAAAGATGCTAGGATACAGACATTGGCTTGTTGATGAAAGTCTAGGGCTATAGAGGTCAGTTGAGACAAGACCAAGAGGAAATCCCATGGGAAAAAGATGTTGGATCAAGAATTTGACTTCCTATTGGAAGCCCAAGGCTATGGAGCTAGTTGAGACAAGACCAAGAGAAGATCCTATGGGAAAAAGACGTTAGGATAAATACCTGGAAGTCTATGGAGGTCAGCCAAGACTGGACCAAGAGGAGAATCAAAGGGAAAAAGATTCCAGGATGAAATATTTGACTTGTGGATGCAAATAAAACCTCAAATGATTTACAAAATCACTTTTTCTCATAACTATAACAATAAATTCTTCTTATAAAATAATTCTTCTTCTTATTTTCTACCAGGCGCAACTGCAGCAAGACTAGCAGGATTTCTATACACACAAAGATCCATAAAAGTAATAATAAGTAAAAGGGCTTGTCCTAAAAGCTCTCGAAAAACAGGAGTCTGTGTATAATACTGCTCCTGCAATTTTTCCTCTATATTAACCGGAGTGCATGGTAAAGTGCAATTCGACTTCAATCTAGCATGTTCCAGGAGATTAGTAACGGTAGTTGTTGACGATACCCTTTCTGTACCCATCAAAGTCCTAAACAATCTAAAATCAAAAAGAGTTAATAGAACTAAAAGCAAACGCCAACTTGGCCACGTTTTTTTAAATCATACTATACCTAGCAGATAGATTTGAGCGAAGATGATAAACATTGTTTGTCATGGAATCATCCGTGGGGAATTCCTTATGATTAGGACTTGTATTGATAAGAGCCAATAGCATTGACGTTAATTCCAATTGTTGTGTATAGGAAGAGACCATTGTTGCTTGTTTATTGCTTTGAGGACTGATACTAGGAGAAGCTTCAAAAATATAAACCTCAGCTGTAGGAATTATGTCCAAAACGGTCATTGCCTATGAAAAAGAAAATTAGTGTATGTTGGGTTGCATAACCTGAGTGCTTGGTTATGCAACCAAACATACAGGAAACTGAAAAATATTTACCAATCGAAAAGTATCGGCGGGGAACATTTTTTTAGGGAAAGAACTAAAATCATGGAAGCCCCAACTGTCTAATTCGTTTTTATCACGACATATTTTAGCCCAACTGATGCTTGTAGGGCCTAAATGGAGGGCAACAGCTGAAGACAATATCTAAAACAAATAACAAACAATAAAGACCTTATTAGAAGCAATGGATGGAGGTCCTGACCCTCCACATTGCCTTCTCAATGATTTTTTAAAATAAATAAAAGGCCTTGCACGACCCACAATACGCAATAGGGAGGTTTCAACTCCCTTAATGGAGAGCCTAAACCTCCTTATTGTCAATATGTCCTTGTTACTACAAATGAAGGCCTTGACCTTCCCTACTGTCCTTTTTAAAGGTACATAGACAAGCAACAGAGGTTAATGAAGGTGCTGGCCTTTCATTATTGCATTCAATGGAGGTCCTAACCCTCCTCATTGTCCGTAAAATTAATTATTACAATAGATGAAGGCCCTGACTCTTCCCATTGTCCCTGATTTTGACTATTAATTAAACTAGAACTATTACATACACTAGCTTTGTCACTATGTAGCGGTGGGGTAAGAAATTGACGACGGTTCTTCGAAGGATTGGTAACCTTTACATTGGTAACCGTTTGTTTATTATCGTAGACGATACTTTCGCATAATTTTTCCAATACTTTCACCCCCAATCCGTCAACCTCCAGGATATCAGCAAGGGATTTGAAGGGGCCTTTTTTATTCCTCCAATTTTCGAGATTCTTTATTCTTCCTTGCGACACATCGAACCTAAAAACGGGTAACCATGGAAAAAGTTGTTTGCATGATCAAACTTAAGTTTTTAATTAAATTAAGTGCTAATTAGTGTGGAAATTCTTGAGTAATTAACGAAGATTTCAAAATTGTTTTAAGGTAAGCGAT
This sequence comes from Hemicrepidius hirtus, assembly GCA_963082805.1. Taxonomy (NCBI): domain Eukaryota; kingdom Metazoa; phylum Arthropoda; class Insecta; order Coleoptera; family Elateridae; genus Hemicrepidius; species Hemicrepidius hirtus. The sequence goes on from OY720162.1 coordinate 533,195, forward strand.
ACGACATGCTTGTAAAAACTTATCCGTACTTACCTTGATAGTTGTTCCGTGTTGGATTTATTCAAGATATTTAATATTTTCTCTTGTTCTTCGTTAGTAAATTTAGGATTCAACGTTAAACCTTCGTAATTAGTACTAATGCCTGCAAATTTTAACTGAAAAAAAATTTAAATATTAAAATTTAAATATTAAATTTTTTGAAAGAGTTTTTTCTTACCATTTGGCATGTCCTGCATCCAATAAACATAAAACCACGATTTAGAAGCATTTTTACGAACCAGAAGCCTATTTTTCATTGACTTTTCCTTTAATTACGAAATTTTGTAGGTTGTGTTTCTGACGTTTAAGGGGTGCGTTCAATGTAGGACTACGTTTCCTATAGGCGTGGTCACGATGTTTGGCGGCAACCACTTTTAAATTTTGGAGGGAAACGTTAAAACATTTTTGGCGGGAAACAAATTTAAATTTAGGAGGGAAGCTTTTGAAAAGAGGTTTTATATACAGAGCTTACCAAAAATATAGGAAACAGTTCTGTAACGGTTTTATTTCGTTTAGGAATGGATTTTCTCGCTTTCGTATCGGCGGGAAATTTAAAATAAAAGAAGAGAAAAGTCAATTTAAGTAAAAAAAAAGGAGAAGGCATTAAAAATTTAGTTTAAAAAGTTACCCTTTTTGTATCTTAATTTCAACACGTGGTCACGACTTAATTTTCGCGCAACGAATATAATTGGAAAAGCCCGCCAAAATTCAAATTTTAATTCAGTATTTAAAAATCTATGGGTTAGAATCAAAATATACCGAGTGATCCATTAAAAGAACCCAAAATTAGGGTATTTCCGGTTAAACAATTCGAACTGAGTACCCTAAAAGAAAGTCTATAACAGACCCAAAAAATTTCCTTAGAGAACCTTATTTCTATGTTCAAAAATAAAAAAGTTACGACGGTTGTCACTTTATTTAAAAAAAAACACACTGTATACCAAAAACAAGGACGGAAGCATAAGAATTTGTAATTTGATTGAACCTTGAACTTGAACCCATATTGCGCAGCATGGAGGGAAAAAAGTGGAATGGGGGTTTGGCCGTCTATTTTATTGACTGATTGAAAAAAAAATGTTTTTGACCAAATTGACCGAAATTTTGGACAAGGAAATTTTTTTTGACTTTTAAATGCCCCCTAGCACGACCTCATTGTGCGGTAAAGGACAGAGAAAGGTTATCTAAAGTGCAAGAGGCGACAAGGCGGCGCCGACGGTTTGGCACCACCGCTTGCGACTTTCACGCCACGACGGAGCAATCTGAGGATTGAGAAGGGATCCGGAAAACTACATTACGCATGTGCTAGGGAAATGAGGTCGGATTGGAATTTGCTGGATAAGTAAAATAAAATTGAAGACTGTTCCGAATCCAGCAAAAAGTAAAAGTGTGGAAAAAAAATCGTCAAATAGGACGAAGCCAAAATTTGCATGTTTTCGTTTTTGCTTTGGTTTGGTTTAAGAAGGGCATGGGTTCAATCCCCATGAATGTTTGAAGAGTCGCCAAATCAATGTTTGGGGTTCGAATCCTTACCTTACAAAATATCCTGACAAGGTGATTCTGTTCCCCTAAAAGTTGCCGAAAATTTTTCGTCTCCCTCATATGTTATTCGCCTTATTTGGGAAAATACAGGTTTGGGGGGGTGCGGATTAAGGGGGAATGAAACATTTTGATCGACAGTTCGTTGAGATTGCCCATTCGGTTACTGCGCGCGCATTTTATAGAACACACTGTACATTTGGCAACTGCGCACTGTTCGGTCAAAGCGTCGCGATTTTGTTTGGTGCAAGCAGTGTTTTGTTTTAGTGGCGCTTGATGGAAATAAAAGAAGACATTTTTTTTATCATACACTGGTAAGCATAAATTTTGGTACTGCTGTTGCCTACTCACCTTTTGATTACCCATTTGATTTGTCGAGAAAACTCTTAGGAACGCTACAGGAGGTCGTCGAAGTTTTGTTAATCAAAATGGCGGTCGTTATGATTCGCTAATTACCGGTTACAAACCCGAATAGGAGAGGTTATGTTGAATTTCAGGTAAATTCAAATTAAATTATTTCCGGTGTTAAATGAGGTTGGTCCGTTTAAGAATCCTTTTTTTGCACTGTCGTAACACTTCCCCCCACCTGACAAAATAATTTTAAATTAAACCTAGGGATTTTTTCTCCCCCCCTTCTCTACTTCTCTTTATATTTAAAACAATTGAATATTATTTACAAAATGGTGGAATGTACACGCGGCAACATTGTTTTGGTTTTACAACATCTGCAGTAAACGGAGACCCAGTTGGCCATGCTCCTTTGACAAATTAAAACCGTTGGGTGTAGAAATTCTTTGACATCTCTAAATTTAAGGAAAAAAGTAATTAAAGATTCGTGTTTGCTTCCCGGAAGTTAATCATAAGACAGTGGCGTAACAGGTGAGGTTTAAATCATAATAATATGACCTAGTTTAATATTTTAAGGGTAGATTTTGAAATTTCCGTGTCAAATTAGTTGTGGACATGTAAATACGGGTTTTCCTCCCGCTATTTTGTTTTAAATTTCATTCTAAAGTTACAAACCCCGACTTAATAGCAATTAAAATTTTTGTAATGTACACTCACGTCAAAATATTGGTTAAGGGTTACTCAGATACGCTGAGACGGTTTCAGTTTAGGTTTATTGTTGTTATGGCTTATCATCGACGCCAAGTAATATTTTTTTATTCCCCCGCCTCTAATTTTAATGGAAACTACAGAACTGCGCCGTATTTTTATTAAATGCTTAAAAAAAGTGTCTTATCTTCAAAAAAATGTGTCTTATCTTCATTTGGAGCTATAGAACTGGACCTTATCTTCATTAGATCCTACTAGAGTGCGTCTTATCTTCAGTGGAAGCTAGAAAAAAGGGTCTTGTCTTAATTTCAAGCTAAAAAATGAAACTTATCTTCATTTGATGTTATAGAAATTAATTTTAACAGCAGTGGGGTTGTAATAGTGAGTCTTATCTTCATTCTTCGTTAGAAAAGGAGGTCTTATCTTCGTCGGAAGCTATGAAAGTGAGGCTTTTAGCGCTTATAGTCACTGGAAGCTACAAAAGTGGGTGTTATCGTCACTAGAATGTATGAAAGTGAGTCTTATCTTCATTTTGTGACAGAAAATGAGGTCTTATCATCACTGCAAGCTACAAAAGTGAGTCTGATCTTCACTGGAAGCTATAAAACTGAGTTATAGTCAGAGGAAATTACGAAAGTGTGTCTTATCGTCACTGGAAGGCATGAAAGTTAGTTATCTTCAGTGGAAACTACGAAAGTGCGACTTATCGTCACTGGGAGGTAGAAAGTGAGTCTTATCTTCATTTTGAGCCAGAAAATGGGGTCTTATCTTCATTTGAAGCCGCGAAAGTGAATCTTATCATCACCGGAAGGTATTAAAGTGAGTTATATTCATTTGGTGCCAGAAAAGGGGCTCTTATCTTCACTGGAAGGTATGAAAGTGAGTCTTATCGTCATTGGAAGCCACGAAAGTGAATCTTATCTTCATTTGGTGTCAGTAAAGGAGCTCTTATTTTCACTGGAAGCCAGGAAAGTGAATCTTATCTTCACTGAAAGGTATGAAAGTGAGTCTTATCTTCATTTGGTGCCAGAAAATCAGATCTAATCGTCACTGGATTCTACGAAAGTGTGTCCTACTGTCACTCGTAGGTATAAAAGTTAGTCTTATCTTCATTTTCTACTAGAAAATGAGGTCTTGTCGTCATTTGAAGCTATAAAAGTGAGTCTTATCGTCACTGGAAGCCAAGAAAGTAAATCTTATCATCACTGCAAGGTATGAAAGTTGGACTTATCTTCATTTGGTGTCAGAAAAGGAGGTCTTATCTTCATTTTGTGTTAGAGAATGAGGTCTTATCGTCACTGGAAACTATGAAAGTGAGTCTTATAGTCACTGGAAGGTATCAAAGTGTGTCTTATCTTCATTTGGTGCTAGAAAATGAGGACTTATCTTCATTTTGTGCTGGAAAATAAAATCTTATCATCACTGGAAGTTACAAAAGTGTGTTTTAATTTAGTGAAAGTTAAAAAAAGTGATTAAAACTACCCAAAAGTGGGTCATATACCCCGATTTTCAGCGGAAATTACCGGCGAATTTTAAATTTGTATGGCGACCCTGCGGGACAGTTCTGTTTTCGATATCGACTGTAGAAAATTCGTCTTGAATCATATTTTTTTTTATTAAGGAAGTCCCATATTTTGTAATAGCAGACGCTTTAGTTGGAATAATCATGGAGGCGTGACACCAAAGTATCCACGCAAGAGTTGTTTTGGCTACTCTCATGTCAACAACCAATCAGCGCGCTCGTACTCATTCCTGTAATTGTTTAATTGTTTATGTTTCGTCTATTGGGTACAATTTGTTAAACCCCTGTAGTATGATCTTGGGACAGGCCATTCTAAATCCCGCTCGCTTTTAGTTTTTTGGCCTTGGGGATATGAAACGCGCGCAAGTTCATTTATTACAATGTGGGAGGTTATTGACCTTCCTTCGAACCGTTGTAACAGTTTTTTTCTTTCATTAGTACAACAGCTGCACCAAAAATAATTTTTATTCCGGGGCTTGACCTTGAAATTCCGAAAAAGTGCGTTCCTAAAAGGCAAAAAAAGTTTGTCGGTGTGGAATTGCCTTAGATATTAGTGGCCTTGGAAAATAACCTCCGATTCGTGTTCTACGGAATAGTTTGACCGTAAAAATGTTACGAGCAGGAAAAACCATCCCCTGTATAAAGAAATTTTAGTTTTGGGGGGCGATATTAATGAGGGTTGAAGTAAAAGGGACGAACCAACCCTTACCTTACCGAAAACCGGAATTCTTTTTTACCCAGACGGAAGGGATTTTTTTTAAAATTAATTTTTCTCGTTACCCCATCGTGATAAAAAAAATTACGACGTCGGTACAGTTTTGGCGATCCTTTATTGATTTTGGCTGACGTCACGCAAGCGCGTTCCGTATTGGGTGTGGCTTAGGCTTTACACGGAACCTATTGCACCCCTTTTGTTGAAGGGTAGAATTATTTGTTTTGAAATTTGTACAATTTTGGGGAAATGGCAAACCAAATATTTTTCTCCCTTCATATTTGAAGCGTGGGGTTGTCGTTAACATTTACTTAAGCCAGGTTCACACCCTAGACGCATTTCGGTTCTAAAGCCAGGTCCACACCGACAAAAGTGGTAGATTTGCATTGCCCTTTTTTTATTTAAAAATTATTTTTGACGTTGTTTTTCTTTTGATGCAGACATTCAGATTGGAAACTGCCCCATAGATGTCGATTGTTTGCAACCTTCATAAGGAGAACATCCAGAAAGTGGTAAGTCATGAAAGCTTTTGTCTTATCTTCATTTTTTGCCAGGAAAGTGGGTCTTATCTTCATTTGGAAGGTATTTATTTCCATAAAAGTAACTTTTAATGCCAGTAGAAACTATAATAATGCGCCTTATCTTTATAGTGAGTCTTATCTTCATTCCCTGCTGGGACAGTGAGTCTTATCTTCACTTAATGGCACAACTGTCTGCTTCAACACCATTCAGAATTATAATAATCAGCGCTGTTTTCATTCAGTGATATAAAAGTGACTCTTATCTTCACTACATGATCTAAAATTGAGTCTTATCGTCACGAAAAGCTGTAGAAGGAAGTCTTAGCTTCATTTGCTGCCATAAAAGTGTGTTTTAACTTTAGTGCGAGGTTTAATAGTGAGCCTTATCTTCATTCAATGCTAGGAAAATGAGTCTTATCTTCACTGAGTGTCTTATCGTCATTAAAAGTCGGAAAAATGTATCTTATCTTCATTTCCTGCTAGGAATGTGAGTCTTACCTTCATTAGAAGTCATAAAAGTTGATCTTATCTTCATTCTCTGCTAAGAAAGCGGGTCTTATCTTCATTTCGTGGCTTTTAATCTCAGTGGGAGCTATAATGGCGCGCCTTATCTTCATTTCATGTTAGGAAAGCGAGTCTTATCGTCATTCTAAGTCATAAAAGTGGATCTTATCTTCATTCAGTGCTAGAATAGTGTCTCTTATCTTTATTATATGCCGCAAAAGTGAGTCTTATCATCAGAACAGGTTATAAAAACGATTCTTATCTTCATTCCCTCCTAGGAAAGTGAGTCTTATCTTCATTCCCTCCTAGGAAAGTGAGTCTTATCATCACGACAGGTTATAAAAGTGAGTCTTATCTTCATTCCCTCCTAGAAAAGTGAGTCTTATCTTCATTCCCTCCTAGGAAAGTGAGTCTTATCTTCATTCCCTCCTAGGAAAGTGAGTCTTATCGTCACGACAGGTTATAAAAGTGAGTCTTATCTTCATTCCCTTCTAGAAAAGTGAGTCTTATCTTCATTCGGTGCTAGAAAAGTGACTTATCTTTATTATATGGCGCAAAAGTGATTCTTATCGTCACTAAAAGTTATAAAAGCGAGTCTTATTTTCATTCCCTGCTGGAAAAGCCAGGCTTATCTTCACTTAATGCCACAATTAACTGCCTTAACACCATTCTGAACTATAATAGTGTGTCTTATCTTCATTAGAAGCTAGAAAAGTGGGTCTTATCTTCATTTAGTGCCTAGAAAAACTGATTTTGGTATTTACGTACCTGAACATTTTTATTTTTGACAAACCGAGCATCAAGTTTTAATAAACCGCTACATCTGCTCAACAGTGCAGCAAAACCGTGTAATTAATTACAGTTGACTAATGATGATGATTCATTTTTCATTTTATTTGTCTGCGAACTTTCAATGGTTGGTAATATACAGACAGAATATTCATCGTTTAAGGAGCTATTGCATGGTATATAATTTTGAAGTTGATTTACAGGGACAGACGGGCCAAGCTTGAACGATTTTTCTCTACGTAGCCTTGCGGTAAGGGAGATGAAACAAATCTTAGACTAAGGTTTAAAAAAAAGGAGTTGGTACTACAAATCCCCCTTTTTTTATTTAATCACTTGTTGAGATACCTGATCACCCTGTATTGGTATGTGCGGTTACGTCATGGCCTGCTATTAATAGTCGAGCCTTGGCATAAAAACGAAGCGACTAGTAGACGATGTTTCATGCTTTTTGATTCGAAGGTTGCATGCTTTTAAAATCAACATTTTTTACTATAATATAGCGACTGTACAATTTGACTCTCGATACAGTGAACAGTGCTTGTTTTCAGAATCGAGTTTCCTGATTCTAACAATTTTTTTTGGCAATGTTTCCCCACTATTTTTCAAACAAAAATGTCTCTGACTTGACACAATATCAAGGCCTTCTAATCACATTTTTTTTTATTATTTTGAGCCTTGAAGATAACCTTAGATTAAGTTCCTAGTCAACGCTAACCCTGTTTGTAAACAAAACAAGTCGTAATGGGAAACGTCTTGGTTTGGCCGAGCCGTGGATAGTATTTTTTTTTATTGTCCCTCGTAAATCGTTTGGCCGTGATTAGTTTCGCTTCCTTCTAGTTATTTTTCGTTGTCCTTCCTATGTCGATGCTTTTGTTTTCTTGTGGAAGATCTAGGGAAGTTTTATTTTGCTTGATCCGGCACGGATCGGTTATTATTTTTTATTTTTTGTTCTTCGTATATTATTTTTTTTTGGTTGCCCCTCGTACATTACTTTTTCTTTTCTTTTCCTTAGAAAATTATATCTTCGGCCCTGACCGTGCCGGTTATTTTTTGTTATGGTCTCCCGGACCGTGCCGAATATTTTTTTTTAGTTTGCTTTGAATCTTGCGTGTTTTTATAAATTTTTGGCCCCAGTTTAAAAGAGTTTTATTTTGATCCGGCACGGAACGGATTTTTTCCGATTGTCCCTTGTATGCCGATTTCGAACTCGCTTTTATGGGAATCAAGTTGACATGCCTCTCGGTCCTTTTATTTTGTTTTGTTCCAGTCGTTTATTACCCAGACGCATGCGTTCGGCAAGGCTTGCTACGATCCCATTTCGCACGGCCGAGCAAGCGGTTTGGCCTTACCGTGCTGTAGGAAAAGTTCGTTCGCGCTATCTTTGTCGGTTCGACTACATCCTGCTCTTTCTCTCCCTACCTTTGAAGATATTTCACTGCGTGAGTATTTATGTTTGTTGCAATTAAATGAACACGTTTCGGAACTTCCTGATCATCCCCAAAAATATTTTTAGAAAGAGAAAGATAGGTTTATTTTGTCTTATTTATATTTTTAAGCTTCCTTTATTTTTTTGCGTTAAATCCGAGGACTACCGAAAGGGGTCAAGTCTGGAAACGTAGGTGGCGATTTTTAAAATCGTCCAACTCGGTCTGGTTTTTTTCTTGAACATCCGACCAAAATATTCAGTACGGAAATAGTGCCCCAAGCGGATGACCTTGCCCCTTGTATTAAATGCAGCCCAGTTGCCTGGCAACTGACTACGTCGTCGTCATGGGTTCCTTGATTGTTTTGACGAATTCTGTTTGCGCGTCGCTCCCTTTGCCCCCAAACGATTTGGTTGATCTAATTGGGTCACCCCCGAAGAAAAAAAATCGAAGCGTTGTGCAACCCGAATATATCCACTTTTTTTCGGCCTACACCCCGTAGAAAAAATCTCGGGTAATTAATAAAGTTATCAAATTATTTTTTGTTTGCACCTGGTAGGAATCGCCTTGTTTTGGGCAAAATAATTTTCCCAGACGTTTTTTCCCCGCGTTTGGGTTCAAATAATATTGTCCAATTACTTGGTACCATTTTTAAATTCCTTCCCCTCTAACGGTTCCACAGGTCGCGTTCTTTTCGTGCACACCTGCTATCTCTCATCCTTTTCTATTCGAAAGTTTGTTCCTTTATTTTTTGCCCATGCCTGGTATTTGAACAATTTCTAGGAAGGTTTCGAATGTGCTTTGGAAACATCTTCCCCTTGCAGTGGAAATTTACCAGAAAGTTGGTACGCATGCGTCGGTAACGCCAGGGGCGCCCATTTTCCCAGGCGTGCGTTGGCTTTCACCGTTCAGCAGCGTGCATGAGTTCGAGACTACGAGAGGCCCCTTTTTTGCTGCTGCGCTTTATCCGGTATCTAAATTAGAAAACGTTTTCTTCTATTTCGGTGCCACGTTGCCATAGTTACGCGTTTTGATTGTCATTAAGACTTCTGTCTTTGTTGCGGCTCGATTGGTCTCAATCGATTTCGGGGGCCGCGTGGATCGTCTTCGTCCTCGTGGTAGCCATTTTGAATCAGCTGTCATTGTGTAAGTACCCATTTTGTGGATGTTATTGCTTCAATTGTTTTTTTCTAGGTAAATAAGCGTGTCACGTTGAAATGTTTAGGAATGCGTCCTCGACCAGTGGCGTAACAAAATAACGGGTTTAATAATTTTAAATTTCGCAAAAAAAATGTCATCAACCTGTTCGGGTTAAATATCCGAATAATATTTTTGTTTGACATGAAAATTGTTTTTGGGACAGTTGTGATTTGCGGGGGGGGGGGTTACGTAAATTTTGTATCACCTTGAAATTAAAGAAAATAATACAATGGAACGCTTAGAGAGTTAGGGGTGGGCACTTTTAAAATTTTTGCGCCTGCTTTGACCTTGAACCGTACATTTTTTAAAAAATTTATTTCGGGTGGGCCAAAGGTGGGCAAGGATATAAAACTTTTCTTTTTGAACCTTTTTATTTACTCAATTTTTACTTCTTTTTGACCTTGAACTTCAAAATTATTAAACAATCGCATTGTGGGTGGGGCAAAGGTGGGCAAGGCTAAAATATTTTAGCTTGGAATGATTTATTTTAGTAATTTTTGCTTCTTTTTGACCTTGAACGGACAAATATTTAAAAATATACGATATTGGTGGGCCAGAGGTGGGCAAGGACAGAATAGTTTTAGCTTTGAATGTTTTGTTTTTGCGGTTTTTACTTTTTTGTGACCTTGAACCGAAAAATATTCAATAATACGTAATGTAGGTGGTTAGGGGTGGGCAAGGACAGAATAGTTTTAGCTTTGAATGTTTTATTGTTGCGGTTTTTACTTTTTTGTGACCTTGAACTGAAAAATATTCTATAATACGTAATGTAGGTGGGTTAGGGGTGGGCAAGGACAGAATATTTCTAGCCTTGAACGTTTTATTTTTGCGAGTTTTTCTTTTTGTTGACCTTGAACCAAAAAATATTTAATAAGAAATAATGTGGGTGGGTTAGGGGTGGGCAAGGACACAATATTTTTAGTTTTGAACGTCTTATTTTGCAATTTTTTGCAGTTTCTGACCTTGAACCGGCAAATATTTAAAAATACACAATATTGGTGGGCCAGGGGTGGGCAAGGACGGAATATTTTTGGCTTTAAATTTTTTCTTTTTTCATTTTTCTTTTATTTTTGACCTTGAATCAAAAAATATTTAATAATACGCAAGGTAGGTGGGTCAGGGGTGGGCAATTTTAGCTTTGAATATTTTATTTGTGCCTTGAAACTCAAAAATATTAAAAATCCGTAATGTGGGTGGGCTAAATTAAAAAAATATAATTATTTTTTGTAAACATTTTTAAAAATTACGTCGTGACCTTGAATTAAAAATATTATCCGGACTTTTATTAAAAATAAAGGAGGCGTATTATGATAATGTAAGGCGACCTAGGGGGCAAATAATTTGATTGTTTAACAAACCTACGACCTGGTTTCAAGTTTCAATCAACACGCAACTAATCTCTCGTTATCTTATCAGAAAAATTGACCTTGAATTAGCTACACCAACGGAATAATTCCATAAAACATTTTTTTTGACAATCGTTTTTTAAATTCTGACGCCCTCCTTTTCCCTCCCAAATATTCGGTTTAATTTTAATATTAGGAAAGCCCCTTTGGTTTCGTACTGCACCAAATCGATAAAATAAGGTCCCCCATCGGACTCGTTTAGAGACCTTCCCGCCACCCCTAATATCGACATGGGCCGACCGACCACAGCTCTACTACGACGACCTTGAGGAATTCCACGACCACGCTCTTTGAAATATTTCGCCTTGGGGCTTATCTTCTTAGGGAACAAATTTGTTTGCCGTAATTTTCACGTTGGTAGCAAAAATGTTTTTGTTGGGCGTTAAATTTCGGTGCCTTAAAATTTTTGGCTACGTCCATGGTTTACAAAACTTCTATGGGATGGGCGTTGGCTCCAGCGCATGCGTGTAGCATTTGTTTTTTAGAATCGGCATCACTGTCCCGAGACCTTATTTTGCTGATGCGTATTTGTTTGCCCCCGCCTGCTAACATTCCAAAATAGAAAGGTCATTTACGTCCAATGCGCACGCGCTACAATTATTGGTTTGCATTATTAGTTGGCCTTGGTTTTTTTTTTTACTTTAGTCAAAAAATTTGACCATAGATCATCAATATCAAACGCTTTTTTTTTATTTTATGATGAGGAAGTGCTTAAATATTTCGTTTCTCTTTTTATAAAACAAGGCGTGCCGAGAAAAGGCAAATACGAGACCTATCGCGCCATCTAGCGCGACAGAACGTGAACTACGACATAGGAAACGTCAATAGAGATTCCGTTTTATTCATAATTTTTAATTTTATTTAAAAAAACGAAATTCCCTATTTAGGAAAATAACTTTGGATTCATGTTCTACATATAATTTTTATTTTAGTGGGTTGCGATGTTTAAAAACGGATTGTGTGAAAGTATTGGAAGAAAGGACGATGCTTTTTAAAATTTTAATACAAGAGGGGGGGATGTAGAGGTAATAATTGGTCGTTAGGGACGGGGGAGGAATTTTGGACGTGTTGTGGGTTCCCTCGAACTGTCTTAGGTTCTTTACGATTTTTCCAAGCCTGCCGGATCTAACCCAACGAAAAGGGAAGAAAATCTTCCATGGTTTACGGTTTATCAGGAATAATGGCTTTATGTGCCTTCCGAAGCACGGCCGGTTCCTCATATGGCACTATATGGTAGTTCCCGCCCTTCTTATGGTTTACATGCACCCATGGGTCAGACCTACCATCCTTAATGTCTTCTTTATTTGTTCCAGATCAGACGTACGTGAATCAATGACGTCGGTAAACACCCAAAGTGCAATGGCCTTGAAAGCGTTATCTCCACTTCCTATGAAGGATTCAAGCCTTTTTCCTTTGGAAAACGGCGATGACGATGCAATGTCGGATGACAGCTTCCATTTACACCTCTCGGAGGACGAGGAAGAAGACAGTAAGTCATCACGACGGTTTTTTTAATCGATTTTTTAAATTTTTTTCTCCTTTTCAGAGAATGATAAGAAAAATGAAAAATCCTCAGATTTATCCCCGGAAACGGAAGATGATATTCTTAATCGGGTGATCAGCCGATTTGATGGGGCGGATGGACCAACCACAGACACCCCACCCTTAGAACAAGTCGATGAAGATAAACTTTTAAATGATGGGGAAGAAACGGAAAACGATGGGGAAGAACCAGAAACTGAAGAAGTTGAGAAGAAATCAATAGAAAAGTCTTCGGAACCTTCCAAACCTTCCAGTGAGGAAAGTGAAATAATTAAAAACAATTGTGAAAACAAAAGTGTTTCTAAAGATGATGTAACTAAAACTGTGAGTGATGTAAATAAAGTACCGTGTGATGAAAACAAAAGTGAACCGAATAAAGTAACAGAAGAAGAGCAAGCAAAAGAAGAACAAGCCGAAAACTTAAAAAATCAAATCATGGATCCTGAAGATCTTCTCCAAATAGTTGACAAAGAAACCGACGAAAATGACAAAGAAACAGAAGAAAACGACAAAGATAGTTCTGGTGGGAACAGTCCAAGATCGGTAGACAAAGGAGATAGCGATGAAGTCGAAGAAAAAACCGAAACGGAGAAAATGGACGAAGAAGAAGAAGAAGAAGACAGTCGGAAAAGTATAGAAAAGGATGAAGTAGATATCGATGAAAGCACTCCATCGGAATCTGATGCAGAACTAGATAAAGTTTATAAAAGTTTAGCGGAAGGTCAGGAAGATATAGAAAAGGAAGACGCGAACAAAAAAAAAACAAAGGATGATGCTTCGGGAATGGATACAAGCACCTGTGATGACGGTAATAAAGAAAAGGATGGGGAAACACCTGCGGCTGTTGAATCAAACGAAGAGGCGACGAATAAAAAAGTGACGTTAAACGAAGAGACGGGGGTAGTAGAAAAATCCTTAACAACAGAAGAAGAAAAAGGTAAATTTTGAATAATTCCTCCATAGGTTAGGGTTCCTACATTTTTTTTTAAGTCTTTCGTGATCAGAACGATTTTATTTGAACCACCAATAGATGGCAGTATACGTACTCGCTTTGTTCGTTACCAGTAGGCGTGGTTTAACGACATTTAATAAAGGCTACCGCTAGATGGCGACATACATGCTCGGGTCATTCGTTCCCAATGGGCGTGGTTCAACCTTTTATAAGGGATTCCGCTAGATGGCGATATTTTTGTTCTAAAATTCAAGTATGAAAATTAAGGTTTTTCTGAATTTCGATGGTTGAAAAATTTTTTCCCCATATGGTTTTTATATGGGGTTGAAGGTCTTGAAAATCCCCATCCAACGCATCCACATCCAGATTTATATCTCAATTCCTTACGGAGTTATAGCACGCTGAAGGATCGTAAATTCAATCGACCCTAACTGCCAAACCGATCGCACTAGGGGAAAATCCTTTTAGCTGGAAGTTGTACCTAGATGGGTCTCCATTGTGCCCCATTTTCGTCCCGATCGGGGTCGATAAATTTTTGTTCAAATTTCAAGGGTTACCCCTTGCTTTTTAAAAAAAAAAACAGTTTTTTCCTTTTAAAATGCACTTGCCGATGTCGTATCGCGTTCGCGCGTAGATCATAAGAAAGGTCTCGCGATGGTACGTCTTTCTTGTCCCGGGTACCGAATTGCTAACCCATCCGGTTTCGGAGTTATTGCGCCGAAAAGAAAAAACACAAAACTCCCTCTAGCGGCCTTCACGACAATCGCAGTTTTTTTATTTAACGAATGTAGATAAAGCTCGAAGCGCTCTTTCCATTGCCGCAAACCGCACCCCCCTAGCTCTTTTACTTTTCGAGATATTAATTTTTTAAACTTTTTCCAAAAAAAAAATTTTGAAACTGGCCAAAACCATCCAAAAACGACCCTCTTTTTGGCGACGTCGCCGACGAAATACGCGTCGTCGGATCGAATTGCGGTTTGGACACGTAGTACCCCGCACCTTCCCCTAGCCTCCCACGAGCGCGGAGCCCTACCGTTCCCATAGCAACGGAGCTGCGATTTTCCAAAGCCGCCTCTGCGAAAAAAGGTTTTTCCTTTGTAGCGCGGTCAAACGCATCCGAGATCGGGTCGCACTCGGTAGAGGTTGTAGCCCTCGAAAAGCTGCATCCGATACGCTAGAGCCCATCTCCATAACCGCGCTGGTTTCGGAGTTATGGAGCTCTAAAGAAAAAAGTTTGTCGCCCTCTGGTGGTGACGGTGTAAATCTCTGGGGGTTAAGATTTTGCACAGATATACACTTTGATGAGCTCTTTCTAACGCCGCTAACCTCGATCTCTTATCTTGCTCGGTTTCGGAGATACGGAACCCCAAAAATCCTCAAAATTGACTTTGACCGACGTGTTTTTGCAAATTTAGCCCTGAAGATGGCCTTTTTCGAAATTTTCTCACCTAACCTAAATTGTAGAGCAAGAAATTTGAAATTTTTTTGCAGGTTGGGCGGAAAGCGCCAAGACGCTCCGTAATCCCTCCCTAAACCGGTAAAGTTTTGAAAGTCGAACTTGGCTGTCGCCTCGCTTTCGAGATCGTCCTCTCGCTATTTTGGGGCCAAGAGAGTTTCTTTGGCTACGTTTTAAAAAAAAGCCGGACCCTCTAACTTCCCGCGTTCTCCCTCCAGCGTCGTTCGACCGTTCACTTTTGTTTTACCAGTGGCGTTCGCGAATGGAGGGTCCGGCCGACCCTCGCCTTGTAAAAAGTTAAACGTCAATTATTTGTTAACCAATATTTCAGTAATTAGGGCGTAATTACAAGGAATATTCAGCACGTAACGTTCATTACGATCACCCTGTATGTTTGTTTCATTGCACTTGAACAGACGTTTATTTTTCAGGAGATTCCGATAGCGATACAAGTTCAAAAACTTCAAAAAGATCTCTGAGTGATTCTGATGTTGCGACTAGTGCTAAAAAAATTAAGCTTCAATCCCCGGAGGGTAGTAACGTGCAGGAAAAAAATATTCCTACAGAGGAAGAAAAACAAATGGAGGTTGTGTCCGAACCTGAAGCACCTCCACCTCCTCCCCCGATTAAAATCGTTGCTTTAAACGCTATCGAGGAGTTTATGAAGGCGAAAACGGTAAAAAAATTAACGTATAGGGATTTGGAACAAATTGTCCTGCAAAAGATCTGCGAGTCGATTTGTCATAAAAGTGAAATTGGGGAATTACGCCATCAATTAGGGGTGCAAGAACAAATGGTAGAAATGTGGAGAAAAGAGGTAGCGCAATTAACAAAACAAGCAAGAGATCTCGAAATTGTAAATAAAAGACTGTTACACGAAGTAAGACTGAAAAATGAAAGAGATAAACCCTTAATTCCTGTAAAAATCACGAGATCTGTTGGACTTCAAGTCCGATCAGATGCTAATATGATTAATAATTCGATGACACCCCGAAGAAGGGTTCCTAGACCACAAATTGCTAATCCTCAATCAACTATAGCTCCTGCTAAACAAAACCGATTCAACGCAGCCAATAGGGCTAATACCATCAACAGAGTTACTACCACTACCAATAGAATTATTCCTGTCAGCAGAGTCGCAACTACCCCTAATAGAATCACACCTGTTAATAAAATTATAACCAATAAAATTATTGCAACAGGTCCACTAAAAAAGGTAAGAAATTTAATTTTAATTTAACCCGCGTTAGAAATTTTTTTAACCCCTAATTTTTTCAGGTAACTCCCGGCAAAACAAATTCGTTGCTATCGAAAGCCTTGCAGAATTCTACAGCTGTCGCGCAGGCAGCTGCGTCTAACACGCCGACTACGATTTCTACCACCCCAATCCTAACCCCGATTCCACCTCCAACGCTCACGGCGATTACAATCCCGACTGCCACGCCATCTACCAGCACTGCCAATAAGTCGACAACAAATGTTTCGGTCAAGTCTGGAGGAAAATCCCATGGAGAACCCAAAGTTATTGATTTAACAGACGAGGATGATAAGAAATCAGGATCAACCACTACACAGGGTGTTCGGATTATTTCGACGCCCGTCAAAACAGTCGTGACTACGCCAGGGGTTGTAAATCCACCCCGTATAATGTATGTTTATAACAATCAGTTGCATCAAGGCGTGCTATCGACGGATACGTCGAAACTTGGGACCCAGAAACTTATGCTGAAGCTAAACTCAAATGTGTTAGGTAAGAATTTTTTTAGAACCTTCGCAGTTGGCATCTTACGCCCCCACGCATGTATATAAAAATAAATAAAAAAGTTTTAAGAGAATTAAAAAAAAATTAAAAGAAAATTAAAAAAGCAAAAAAAGTTTTATAATTATTAAATAAAAATTAAAAAAAAATTAATAAAAAAAAAAATTAAATAAAAAAAAAAAATTAAACTTGATTTTTTTTCTCTAGGTCAAGCCAATGGTGTCCTAACTGCGGTTCAAAATGGTTCAGCAATAGCAGTTAGTACTGCAGGGGGGTTAAGGGCGGGGCAGGTTCAACCTGTCCGGCTTGCAACTCCATTGACTCCAATAAGGAACAACTCCATGCCTAGTAAAACAGTATTACGTCATCCAGCACCGTTACCCCCTCCTCCTGCCAATCAATTATGTTTACCATCGCGGAAACCCGTCCCCCCTAAACCCCATCTCTCGATAAAGCGTTCAAATGGGGGTCTGATCCTATCCTGGAAGATGCCATACAATTTGGACAGTTTCGAGGCAATTGCAAGCTACCAACTGTACGCGTATCAAGAAACTACGTCGCCGCCGAGTTCGGAAATGTGGAGAAAAGTAGGGGATGTTAAAGCTTTGGCTCTACCCATGGCTTGTACCTTGACGCAGTTTGCGGATGGAAATAAATATCATTTTGCTGTACGTGCGGTTGATGTGCAAAAACGTATGGGTCCTTTTAGTGACCCCGAACAAATACTTCTGTGAAGTTAAAATTTAGATAAATTTGGTTGATATCATTGTTTTTTTTTCTAGTGATAGTATAATTTTATTTTATTGTAATGACTTCGTAAAGTTTAGTAAATATAAAGTTTAATTTATTCCATGAAGTTTGGTTTTTTTATTGGGAAGGGCAGACCGTCGTCCGCGTTCATCAACGTAGACGAATTTTTCCTACCGTAATTTCGTTCCTAACCACACTTTATTCCCGTATTATATCGGGCCATCTAGTGACAGAAAATGAAAACGAAGGACGAGAAGTCAAAACATGTTTAGGGTTGATATATTTAATAAAACGTTACAAAATTATCCGACTAGTCAGACTTGACCGAGTCTTGATCCAGTTTACATAATGCTACATTCAGGGAATATCCTCGCCCCTTTTTCTACAAGAAAATCCTGTGCCTTTCGATGCCTACCATGCGCAATCGTGAAAGGAGTTCGATTATACTTATCCTTTCCATTTATATCCGCTCCCTTTTCCAATAACAATTCGATCAACTCAATATGCCCTTCATACGCTGCCCAATGGAGTGGGGTTAAGCCTTCATTATCCCTTGCTTGAATGCTTGCTCCTTTAGACAAAAGAATTTCCACGATTTCTTTTTTATTCGTTTTTACAGCTTCCGATAATGGAGTACCACCCGCTTTGTGTTTCACTTCAAGATCTGCCCCCATTTCGATCAAAAACCTAATCTCCTTTAAATCGCCAGAATATACCGCTAGATGGAGTAACGTTATCTCGGCGAAAGTGAATTTTACGTTTATGTCTGCCCCGTTTTCAACGTAAAACTTCGCTTGGTCAAACTTACGTTGACTCATTGCAAAATTCAGGACGGTTACTCCCCCATTATTCATTGCTTGAATATCTCCTCCCTTGGAGAGAATCAATCGAACCATTTCTATCTGATCATTAGATGCCGCACATAATAAAGCTGTCTCCCCGTTCTTGGTTTTCATTTCCAAGTCTGCACCGTGGGATAATAATATTTTTACTACAGTAATGTTACCTTTAAAAGCCGCCATGTGTAAAGCAGATTGTCCTTCGTAATCCTGCGCGTGGATTTGTGCTCCTTTGGATAATAGCAATTCAATAGTTTGTGGTTGGTCAAACACCGCAGCGCAGATTAAAGGGGTTTTTCCTTCCTTATGTTTAACTTCAATGTTTGCCCCTTTGGTAAGGAAGAATTCGATGATATTATTACGCCCTCTGTTGGCCGCGAGATGAAATGGGGTTACCCCATCAATTTCCGTTGATTCAAGGTTTGCTCCTTCGGATAACAATAATTTTGTAACGGAAAGATGTCCGTTGTTTGCAGACCAATGCAATGCGGTTAGACCTTTAAAATTTTTTCCCTCTAAATCTGCCCCGTTTTCAATTAAAATCCTTGCGACGTTTACATGGTCGTTATGGGCCGCCCAATGTAGAGGGGTTAATCCTTCGCAATCAATTGTTTTAATATCAGCCCCTTTTAATATTAAATAGTTGACGATTTCGGTATGTCCGCTTCTTGCGGCACAGGATAAAGGGGTTCGTCCTGCGGAATGTTTTAATTCCAAATCTGCTCCTCGTGTTACCAACCATTCAACGGAATCCATGGTACCGGCATTTGAACGATTATGGAGCGCCGTGAACTCGTCTTTGTAACATTCGTCTACGTCCGTTCCGTTTTGCAAAAAAATTTCGGCGATGTCTAAATGACCTTCTCCTATAGCCAAATGGAATGCCGAAAAATCTTCAATGTCTCTGGCTTTAATGTCAGCCCCCTTGGTCATTAAAAATTGTACGGTTAACATATGACCATTCTTCGAGGCGCACATTAAAGGGGTTCGGTTCCAGTGATGGTTCTTTTCTAAATCTGCTCCGTTAGATAATAACAATTCTACAATCGCGGTGTAACCCCCATTAGATGCGTATTGGATTGGGGTTAAACCATTATGACCTTTTGCGTTAACATTTGCTCCATTTTCTAAAAGTAATCTGACTATCTCTAAATGGCAAGCCGAGCATGTCAAATGTAACGCACTCGTGGTTTTATTATCTTCCCCATTGACTTTAGCCCCATTTGACAATAATAATTTTACTACCCCCATGTGGCCTTTTATTGAAGCAAGGAGTAAGGCGGTTAAGGGATGCGAATGTGTCCCTTGTAATTTTTCCCGCATTACCATATGGGACGCCAAAAAGATTTGGTTCAAATTTATGGAACATTCTTCATCAATTTTGGCCCCTTTAAGGAGAAGATAATTTACCACGTCCACATGTCCGTAAAATGCGGCTAATTGGAAGGACCCTAAGTTTTCTTTATCTCTTGGTTCTAAGCTTGCTCCTTTGGACAATAAGAATTTTACGATTTCAAGGTGGCCGTTCATCGAAGCAAGCATTAGAGGAGTTCGGTTAAAACTGTTTCGATGTTCTATGGTTGCTCCTTGGAAAAATAATTTAGAAACGGTTTCTGTTTTTCCAAACCAGGCTGCTCTATGGAAAGGACTGTTGCCTTCAAGGTCTAAAGTGTTTAATTTTTCGTTTGGTTCTACCCGAGTTCTGTTAACAAAAATCGTCATTAATTGTTGATTGTTGGGTTGAGAAAGGAGGAGGAGGAAAAAGGTTACGGTCCGATGAATGGGGCGTGGGAAAGTGGGAAGTAAGGCAGTCCTGGATGGTCTTCCCTATACTCCTGGCTCCACCTATGGTGGTTCTGACTAACTCGCCATACTCCTAGCGCCACCTATGGTGGTTCTGACTAACTCGCTATACTCCCAGCGCCATCTATGATGGTTCTGACCAACTCCGTATACTCCTAGCGCCACCTATGGTGGTCCTGAGTAACTCTCTATATTCCCAGCGCCATCTATGATGGTTCTGCCCAACTCCCTATACTCCTAGCGCCACCTATGGTGGTCCTGACTAACTCTCTATACTCCCAGCGCCATCTCTGATGGTTTTGACTAACTCGCTAAACTCCTAGCGCCATCTCTGATGGTTCTGACTAACTCGCTATACTCCTAGCGCCACCTATGGTGGTCCTGACTAACTCTCTATATTCCTAGCGCCATCTATGATGGTTCTGACCAACTCCCTATACTCCTAGCGCCACCTATGGTGGTTCTGCCCAACTCCCTATACTCCTAGCGCCACCTATGGTGGTCCTGACTAACTCCCTATACTCCTAGCGCTATCTCTGATGGTTTTGACTAACTCCCTATACTCCTAGCGCCACCTATGGTGGTCCTGACTAACTTTCTATACTCCTGGCGCCATCTCTGATGATTTGGACTAACTCGCCATACTCCTAGCGCCATCTATGGCGGGTTTAATTAATTTAGGCTAGACTAACGCCTTCTGGTGAGTGTGGAGCGAGGTTTAAACAGTCAGGAGACTTTTTGCAATTCTTGGTCAACCCCGGAGTCTATCTAAGGGCATAGGAAGGGATCTGGTGTGATAGGTTTATGGGGCAAACGTTTTTATTGGTCTTCGTCATGATAATAAATGGCTACCTACTCACTGTTTGTAGAATTAAGCTTGTCGGGTGATACACTGTATAATAGTTCGTTCCACCACGCGGAAATTGAGCCACAACAGCAGGATTGGCGAATCTGGCCGTCATTCTGAAAAAAAACGTACCTCTATGTTATCTAAAACAAACCATGTTGTATACACTCTAGTTGTAATCAAATGAAGTGGGAACCTTTCATTACAGTCAACGGTAGCTAAAAATATATGTCGCTCTTATCTACAAAATTTGTTGTCGCGATTTCCATACCAGCCTTAGTTACTTGACGCTCGGACCCCTTACAACCGAACCGCTGAATTGTTTCTTTCACTGCAGAGTTGGGTTTTTCCTGCATTTTAAGCGCGCTCTTCCGGTTTAGACCTCCCCTTATTCAGAACTAAGCCGAAGAACCGTCTTCGCTTCGCTAGATCGAGAGCTGGAGGAGAAGGAAACTTTGAAAGGTACTAGACCACGCCCCCTACCCTCTCTCTTCAGCGTTCGGTAGTGGAAAGTTAAACTGATTATGAGCTACATTATTGTACGTATTGTTACTTACCTTCAAAGATATTTCCTTAGGGTCAGTCATGGTCTCTCGTGGGCGTGGGTTGAGGCAACCTTCTGGTAAATTAAAAAAAGTAACTATAATTTAATCTACTTGCATAAGTAAAAAAAAACAATAATGAGAAATATGATACCGTTATTTATAATCAAGATAATCTTTATCTTGTTGACAGCATTATACAGAGTGATCGATTGATTGATTGAAGGAGTGATTGTCAGACACGGGAGAACATTTATAAAGAGTGTCTGTCCTCTCTGTTCAGTCGCAGGAACTGTATGTGTCCCCTCTGCTTTGTCGCAGGAACTGTACCTAAGGGTCTCTTTTGTTCTGTTCGAGGAACTCTTAAGTGTCATATTTATTCAGTCGCAGGAACTGTAACAAGTGTCTCCGGTAAGTGTTTCTTTCGCTCTGATCGCTCTGTATGATGAAATAAACATTGCTCCTTGATTTTCTTAGAAGATTCAATGAAATAATACTTCATGCTTATCTAGCTTATCTTATCTTTAAGCATTGGTTGTTGAACCATAAACAAATATTCATTGACTTATCGATAAAAATTTAAAAACTTCAATGAGAGTAGAGACGAAAGATCTGGATCTTCAATCTGAGGCGCTTTCCGTTTGCACGCTAGAGGAACTCCGGGTAGCACTGAGTTGCTCTGAGTAGCTTAGAAGTACTCAGTTCTACTTGGAAGAACTTCCGCGTTACTCAGCCGCCTTCCAATTGCACGCGAGAGGAACTCCGGGTAGCACTGAGTTACTCCGAGTAGCACGGAGTAGCTCAGAGCTACTCAGTTCTACTCGGAAGTTACTCCCGCGTT
Source organism: Hemicrepidius hirtus (assembly GCA_963082805.1). Classification (NCBI taxonomy): domain Eukaryota; kingdom Metazoa; phylum Arthropoda; class Insecta; order Coleoptera; family Elateridae; genus Hemicrepidius; species Hemicrepidius hirtus. The sequence goes on from OY720162.1 coordinate 555,235, forward strand.
ACCGAGACGCTTTCTAATTGCACGCAAGAGGAACTCCGGGTAGCACTGAGTTACTCCAAGTAGCACGGAGTAGCTCAGAGCTACTCAGTTCTACTCTAAACTTACTTCCGCGTTACTGAGGCACTTTTCATTTGCATTGCGAGTAGAACTTAGTAGCTCTGAGCTACTCCGTGCTACTCGGAGTAACTCAGTGCTACCCGGATGCAATTGGAAAGCGCCTCGGAGCTACTACAGGCACAGGATGAATTTATTTCAAATAAAGTTTGTCCAATGTAATATAATAATTTTTATTTTATTTTACGATACAATAATTTTGGTATTAGACATAAATTAATATATTAGAATATACGGGGTGTTACAAAAATTATACACCCTCTATATTTTTAAACATTTTCAGCCTTAACACGGCTTTGTCATTGCATATACAAAAATAAAGCGATTTCCACACGTGAATATTAATTTTGCCATGGAGCAAACACACACCCTGTATATTTCCTCTTAGAGATTAGTATTAAAATATTATATGGCATTAATTTAATGAGGTTTTTTTTGAAATATACAAGGTGTTTAATATATTTTTCCAATCATTTTAATACTGAAATTGATCACGTATATTTGAAGAACATCCAACGCCCAATCCTCCGAAGAGTGCTGGGGCCGTTCTTTGAATATTTTAAAAAGCAAATTAAATTATAGGTTAAAACATAGACCGCCTGAATTTTTCTAATGTTACAGTCGGGGTCTATGTGGCGCCACGCGGTGCAAAATAATCTCAAGCCGTGTAATATTCTTTACTGTATCCCAACATATCGAACATATTATCGATCCAATCTCGGATTTGGGAAATTTTGGTAAAGACTGAAGGTACGTTTGGTGTAGCACAACCGATTCCCCAAGAAACAATTCCAACTTGTTGGTACCTCTTTCGTTGGTCGGACAGGGAACAAACCAATGGTGCACCAGCGTTTCCTTGACATGCATCGGAACCATGAAGTCCAAACGCGCAAATAAAACTTTGGTGAAGTTGAAATTGATCTCCTAAACGTGTAGGTCTAAGGGAATCTTGACAATCTTTATGATTTGCAAGGGAAAATTCAATTTTGCTCATAATTTTATTGTAACGGCCGTTGGGTTTGTCCACGCCCCATCCAGTAACCACGCATTTATCAGGAGATGTAATTAAGGGTTGTGGGGCAGAGTTTGTTAAACACACTGTATTAATATGTTCTTGAAGTTCAAACTCTTCGTTTATTACCAATAAAGCCACGTCGTAAATTAAATTATCCAATTGGAATTCTGGGTGGTTGATGACTTGCTCCACGTATCTCGTTTGATGGATCAAGGGTTCGCTTTTGGAAACTGCGTTCCATTCCCCTGCGCGCACAGAAAAATTGCTTGAGATGTTTAGGCAATGGGCCGCCGTTAAAACGACTTTCGGGTGGATTAAAGAACCAACGCAAGCGTAGCCTTTATTTTTTGCAATCATGATTGTCCATGGGAATTGTCCAAAATTTGCTATGGATGGATCTTCAACTGATGGAAAGTCTTCATTGTTTTCACTTGCATATCCACATTTTGGGGTTGGGGGTGGCATAATACGCTTCTGTGCTGGTGGAGGAGAACTTTTTACGCAGCATACGTGAGTTGGATTCTCGCAGAGGCTTACTCTGAAAAGAAAAGGAAAGATTATTATCAGGAAAACTTAAAATATTCACGATCCGTTCAAACTACACGTACCGCCCACAGAACGGATGATCTGGGTAACCCACTGACCTAAGTACAGAGGTCAGTGGGGTAACCCCGCCGGTCATGTAAAATCCGCGTAACAAAATACCGAAAGCACACGTACCGCCGACAGAATACAAATCACAAATCACACGTACCGCCAACAGAACGCTTTACAAAAAAATCGCAAGGGCTAAATCCTATAAATACGCAATCCCAATTTTGTAGTTAGAAAAATTCCCAGACGGGTACAAATTTATTTTGATTCCAAAACAGTAAATATATACAGGGTGTTTTGTTTAAAATAAGAAATTTTGACTCATTTCCAGGACTAAACGAAGGGAATTCTTATCAAAATTTCGTTTTAAAATTCCTGGGAAGTCTAGAAATTTATTCCGAGTCCAAAATTAAAAAAATATACAGGGTGTTTTGGTTGAAAAAAGAAATTTTGGGTCAGTTCCAAGACTAGTCGAGGGAAATTCTTATCAAAATTTCGTTTTAAAATCCCTGGGAAGTCTAGAAATTTATTTCGAGTCAAAATTAAAAAAATATACAGGGTGTTTTGGTTAAAAATAAGAAATTTTGGGTCAGTTCCAAGACTAGTCAAGGACAATTTTTATCAAGATTTTGTTTTAAAATTCCTGGCACGTCTAGAAATTTATTCCGAGTCCTAAACAAAAAAATATACAGGGTGTTTTGGTTAAAAATCAGAAATTTTGGGTCAGTTCCAAGACTAGTCAAGGACAATTTTTATCAAGATTTTGTTTTAAAATTCCTGGCACGTCTAGAAATTTATTCCGAGTCCTAAACAAAAAAATATACAGGGTGTTTTGGTTGAAAAAAGAAATTTTGGGTCAGTTCCAAGACTAGTCGAGGGAAATTCTTATCAAAATTTCGTTTTAAAATCCCTGGGAAGTCTAGAAATTTATTTCGAGTCAAAATTAAAAAAATATACAGGGTGTTTTGGTTAAAAATAAGAAATTTTGGGTCAGTTCCAAGACTAGTCAAGGACAATTTTTATCAAGATTTTGTTTTAAAATTCCTGGCACGTCTAGAAATTTATTCCGAGTCCTAAACAAAAAAATATACAGGGTGTTTTGGTTAAAAATCAGAAATTTTGGGTCAGTTCCAAGACTAGTCAAGGACAATTTTTATCAAGATTTTGTTTTAAAATTCCTGGCACGTCTAGAAATTTATTCCGAGTCCTAAACAAAAAAATATACAGGGTGTTTTGGTTGAAAAAAGAAATTTTGGGTCAGTTCCAAGACTAGTCGAGGGAAATTCTTATCAAAATTTCGTTTTAAAATCCCTGGGAAGTCTAGAAATTTATTTCGAGTCAAAATTAAAAAAATATACAGGGTGTTTTGGTTAAAAATAAGAAATTTTGGGTCAGTTCCAAGACTAGTCAAGGACAATTTTTATCAAGATTTTGTTTTAAAATTCCTGGCACGTCTAGAAATTTATTCCGAGTCCTAAACAAAAAAATATACAGGGTGTTTTGGTTAAAAATCAGAAATTTTGGGTCAGTTCCAAGACTAGTCAAGGACAATTTTTATCAAGATTTTGTTTTAAAATTCCTGGCACGTCTAGAAATTTATTCCGAGTCCTAAACAAAAAAATATACAGGGTGTTTTGGTTAAAAATAAGAAATTTTGGGTCAGTTCCAAGACTAGTCAAGGACAATTTTTATCAAGATTTTGTTTTAAAATTCCTGGCACGTCTAGAAATTTATTTCGAGTCCAAAACAAAAAAATATACAGGGTGTTTTGGTTAAAAATAGGAAATTTTGAGTCAGTTCCAAGACTAGTCAAGGACAATTTTTATCAAGATTTTGTTTTAAAATTCCTGGCACGTCTAGAAATTTATTTCGAGTCCAAAATTAAAATAATATACAGGGTGTTTTGGTTAAAAATAGGAAATTTTGAGTCAGTTCCAAGACTAGTCAAGGACAATTTTTATCAAGATTTTGTTTTAAAATTCCTGGCAGGTCTAGAAATTTATTTCGAGTTCAGAATAAAAAAATATACAGGGTGTTTCGGTTAAAAATAAGAAATTTTGGGTCAGTTTCAAAACTAGTCGAGGGAAATTCTTATCAAGATTTCGTTTTAAAATTCCTGGCACGTCTAGAAATTTATTCCGAGTCCTAAACAAAAAAATATACAGGGTGTTTTGGTTAAAAATAAGAAATTTTGGGTCAGTTCCAAGACTAGTCAAGGACAATTTTTATCAAGATTTTGTTTTAAAATTCCTGGCACGTATAGAAATTAATTTCGAGTCCTAAACAAAAAAATATACAGGGTGTTTTGGTTAAAAATAGAAATTTTGGGTCAGTTCCAAGACTAGTCAACGACAATTTTTATCAAGATTTTGTTTTAAAATTCCTGGCACGTATAGAAATTTATTCCGAGTCCTAAACAAAAAAATATACAGGGTGTTTTGGTTAAAAATAAGAAATTTTGGGTCAGTTCCAAGACTAGTCAAGGACAATTTTTATCAAGATTTTGTTTTAAAATTCCTGGCACGTATAGAAATTTATTTCGAGTCCTAAACAAAAAAATATACAGGGTGTTTTGGTTAAAAATAAGAAATTTTGGGTCAGTTCCAAGACTAGTCAAGGATAATTTTTATCAAGATTTTGTTTTAAAATTCCTGGCAGGTCTAGAAATTTATTTCGAGTCCTAAACAAAAAAATATACAGGGTGTTTTGGTTAAAAATAAGAAATTTTGGGTCAGTTCCAAGTCTAGTCAAGGACAATTTTTATCAAGATTTCGTTTTAAAATTCCTGGGACGTCTAGAAATTTATTCCGAGTCCTAAACAAAAAAATATACAGGGTGTTTTGGTTAAAAATCAGAAATTTTGGGTCAGTTCCAAGACTAGTCGAGGGAAATTCTTGTCAAGATTTCGTTTTAAAATTCCTGGCAGGTCTAGAAATTTATTCCGACTCCAAAATTTTTTAATATACAGGGTGTTTTGGTCAAAAAATAAGAAATTTAGGCTCATTTCCAAGACTAGACAAAGGAAATTCTTATCAAGATTTTTTTTAAATTCCTTGGACGTTTCTAAAAATTTATTCCTATACAGTGTGTTTTATTTATTGTGTTTTGTGCGTATTTCTATTTTGATTTTCAATTTTATTCGCACTTTTGATTGCATAAACGTTCTTTATCATTGATTTGTAAACATTTAAAAATCCTTGGCGAAGAATTTATCGAAAACTTTCACTTTGCATGAGATAAGAACGTTCATTGTACTCCAGTCGTTCGTTCTAACAGGTCGTATCGTGTTACAAATTCCTCCTGATTTAATTAAGAAAACTTATAATTATTAAAGATTGGGTGATTTTATTAAATCAATTAACAGTGAAATAAAATATTAATCGAGTTAAGATTCTGTGGTGAGTAATAAAATTAATTTTTTTACCATTAAGGCATGGTTATTTATTTTTTTTGTGTTTTCTTTGGTTTTAGGCTCGTGTTTAAAATTCTTTTTATGAATTTTTGATCAACGAGAAAAGAATAAGAAAATAAACAAAGGAAACGTTCGTAGTATTAAACGATTAGTCATCTTGATGCATTCTGTCGTCATTGCCAAACGTCGATTATGCAACAACACCTGGACTAGAAGCCCTGACAAGAAACCAATCATACCGGGATTGGAATCCATTTAAAGCCAAGGCTGGTAAAAAAGAAGTTGAGCAGGTCAGTAGGTTTAAAATTTTTTTATCATCAATCATCGATACCCAAGACCCGATCGTTTTGTTTAGTGACTTAAAAATAATTTTCTAAATTAATTGAAGAATAAAAATTTTTTTCTTACCTTGTTTCTAAAAGATATCTTCCATCGGTGATTTTTCCTCCAGTTTCAGGAGAACACAGATGATATGGTATACAAACACATTCTTTAGGATTTTGTCTTCCAGGATTTTGAACATACACCCTTGATTGATAATTATCTTCCTCCTTAATCATTTCTTCGTCTTCTTCTTCTTTAAGAATTTCTTCAAATTCCTCCTTGAGTTTATGTTGATTTTTTTCAATTTCATTGAACACTTCAGCAATTTCATTCATTTTCGCTTCTTTCACATATTTAGAACTCGCGAAATTATTAAAAAAAATTGTAAAAAGTGTTAGCAGGGAAAACAATTGCGCGTTAGTAATTGCAGCCATGGTAGCAGCAGCAGCGATGGTCACTCAACACAAGTCAGAATAAAACTGGTCAAGATTTCTGAAAGTGATTTGTATTTAATTCGTTTCTTGGGAAATCGCGGTTTTTGTTGAGTAATTTTATGGAAATGACGCAGAAGAATATGTAAATATGGGAATTCTAATACTAACACTTAAAAATAACAGCGAACCTCAATTTCCTGCCATGGGAAATCCTTGACTAGAATAGATTTGTTTTTTCCATTCTTCTTGATCTTATCAACATTCTTTAATGCATTTTTTTTTAAATTTCAATCAAAATAAAATCAAAATTTCCAGGAACTTCCTATCTCGATCCTTTATCGATTTTTAATTACAAACCTAAGTACATACTACTTTATTAAACAAACTATTAACAAAATCGTTATAAAACTATTATCCCATTCACTGCACGCCTTCGATTATTGGGAAATTTGAATGTGGGTGTAATGACAAAAACCGGTAGAACTAAAATTTCCAGAAAAAAACAAGGAAAACCACGAAACGGAAAAGGAAATTAGATAACATGTCATCTTTGATATCAATTTTTAATTTCTGCACGTATCTTTAATTCAAATAAAAATTTAATTTAACTTAAAGTCATGAAAGTGTTACTTTACGGGACGCTCCATATTTTAAACCTCCTCGTCCTACAAACATACTTTCGTGACTCCTACACTAATTAATCAAAAAAAAATTGAAATAAATTCCAGGAAGAGGTAAGAAATAATAAAAAAATATATTGAGTATGAAAACTTCATACAAGTTTGCTTTGATGTAACTAAAAAAAATGTTTGGGTTAATAAATATTTTCTTTGACTTTGTTGTAATTTAATCCTAACCCTTGTGTACGAGAGCAGACTTCCAGGAAGAAAATCCTGCCTGGATTCCCTTCATACTGTGCGACCCTGAGCTGTTAGTACTTCAAAAAGTGTAGTCTAAGAGTTATTTAAGGTAAGTATTCGCTTCGTTCTGTCGAAGCAATTATAAGTGTTCTCTTTGTTCTATGGAAGGAACTATAAGTGTTGCCTTTGTTCTGTCGAAAGAACTGTACCAAAGAGTCCCTTTTGTTTTGCGAAAGGACCTCTAAGTGCCCCTCCTGTTCGGTTGCAGGAGGTGCAAGCATTCGCTTTGTTCTGTCGAAGCAAATCTAAGTGTTCTCTTTGTTCTATGGAAGGAACTGAAAGTGTTGCCTTTGTTCTGTCGAAGGAATTGTACCAAAGAGTCCCTTTTGTTCTGCCAAAGGACCTCTAAGTGCCCTTCCTGTTCGGTTGCAGGAGGTGCAAGCATTCGCTTTGTTCTGTCGAAGCAATTCTAACTGTTCTCTTTGTGCTATGGAAGGAACTATAAGTGTTGCGTTTGTTCTGTCGAAGGAACAGTACCAAAGAGTCCCTTTCGTTCTGCCAAAGGACCTCTAAGTGCCCTTCCTGTTCGGTTGCAGGAGGTGCAAGCATTCGCTTTGTTCTGTCGAAGCAAATCTAACTGTTCTCTTTGTGCTATGGAAGGAACTATAAGTGTTGCGTTTGTTCTGTCGAAGGAACAGTACCAAAGAGTCCCTTTTGTTCTGCCAAAGGACCTCTAAGTGCCCTTCCTGTTCGGTTGCAGGAGGTGCAAGCATTCGCTTTGTTCTGTCGAAGCAAATCTAAGTGTTCTCTTTGTTCTATGGAAGAAACTATAAGTGTTGCCTTTGTTCTGTCGAAAGAACTGTACCAAAGAGTCCCTTCTGTTCTGCCAAAGGACCTCTAAGTGCCCCTCCTGTTCGGTTGCAGGAGGTGCAAGCATTCGCTTTGTTCTGTCGAAGCAAATCTAAGTGTTCTCTTTGTTCTATGGAAGAAACTATAAGTGTTGCCTTTGTTCTGTCGACGGAACTGTACCAAAGAGTCCCTTTTGTTCTGCCAAAGGACCTCTAAGTGCCCCTCCTGTTCAGTTGCAGGAGGTGCAAGCATTCGCTTTGTTCTGTCGAAGCAAATCTAAGTGTTCTCTTTGTTCTATGGAAGAAACTATAAGTGTTGCCTTTGTTCTGTCGAAGGAACTGTACCAAAGAGTCCCTTTTGTTCTGCCAAAGGACCTCTAAGTGCCCCTCCTGTTCGGTTGCAGGAGGTGCAAGCATTGGCTTTGTTCTGTCGAAGCAAATCTAAGTGTTCTCTTTGTTCTATGGAAGGAACTGAAAGTGTTGCCTTTGTTCTGTCGAAGGAACTGTACCAAAGAGTCCCTTTTGTTCTGCCAAAGGACCTCTAAGTGCCCCTCCTGTTCGGTTGCAGGAGGTGCAAGCATTCGCTTTGTTCTGTCGAAGCAAATCTAAGTGTTCTCTTTGTTCTATGGAAGAAACTATAAGTGTTGCCTTTGTTCTGTCGAAGGAACTGTACCAAAGAGTCCCTTTTGTTCTGCCAAAGGACCTCTAAGTGCCCCTCCTGTTCAGTTGCAGGAGGTGCAAGCATTCGCTTTGTTCTGTCGAAGCAAATCTAAGTGTTCTCTTTGTTCTATGGAAGAAACTATAAGTGTTGCCTTTGTTCTGTCGAAGGAACTGTACCAAAGAGTCCCTTTTGTTCTGCCAAAGGACCTCTAAGTGCCCCTCCTGTTCGGTTGCAGGAGGTGCAAGCATTCGCTTTGTTCTGTCGAAGCAAATCTAAGTGTTCTCTTTGTTCTATGGAAGGAACTGAAAGTGTTGCCTTTGTTCTGTCGAAGGAACTGTACCAAAGAGTCCCTTTTGTTCTGCCAAAGGACCTCTAAGTGCCCCTCCTGTTCGGTTGCAGGAGGTGCAAGCATTCGCTTTGTTCTGTCGAAGCAAATCTAAGTGTTCTCTTTGTTCTATGGAAGGAACTGAAAGTGTTGCCTTTGTTCTGTCGAAGGAACTGTACCAAAGAGTCCCTTTTGTTCTGCCAAAGGACCTCTAAGTGCCCCTCCTGTTCGGTTGCAGGAGGTGCAAGCATTCGCTTTGTTCTGTCGAAGCAAATCTAAGTGTTCTCTTTGTTCTATGGAAGGAACTGAAAGTGTTGCCTTTGTTCTGTCGAAGGAACTGTACCAAAGAGTCCCTTTTGTTCTGCCAAAGGACCTCTAAGTGCCCTTCCTGTTCGGTTGCAGGAGGTGCAAGCATTCGCTTTGTTCTATCGAAGCAAATCTAAGTGTTCTCTTTGTTCTATGGAAGGAACTGAAAGTGTTGCCTTTGTTCCGTCGAAGGAATTGTACCTAAGTGTCTCCTTTGTTCTGCCAAAGGAACTCTAAGTGTCCCTCCTGTTCGGTTGCAGGAGGTGCAAGCATTCGCTTTGTTCTATCGAAGCAAATCTAAGTGTTCTCTTTGTTCTGTGGAAGGAACTGAAAGTGCTCTCTTTGTTCTGTCCAAGGAACTATACTTAAGTGTCCTCTGTGTTTAGGTGAAGGAACTGTAAGTGTCCCCTATGTTTTTAAAATCAAAATTTAAACCCATTGAGTGCCTAGGCACGCAGGAACGCAACACAAAAAGTTCCACTTCTGTTCCTAACAAACCCAAATATTTGGACGCTTTCGTAAACTTAAAATCACGATTGTGGGATGTAATATTTATTTTAAATCATTCTGTAATGAGTAACAACGGAATTTCAGTTGGACAAAGCTTTTACGTTGCATAATTTTCCCGCACAGTCAGATAAAGGTTTTGCGGTTTACCACAGTTTTAGATCTAGACAGGCGGGATATATAAAAGAATCGGAAGTTATTTTTATGAGATAACAACAAAATGATGACGCAGGACGAACGAACAGACGTAGTTCATTGAATTAATTCATTAAGGACTCTTTGTTTTTATTTTCCTTGGGAGGATTATGAAGAAGAAGCCCTGAATTTAAACTTAAGGACATTTCTTTAAAAGGTTTTTGCTTCTGGGCGCATTTTCAAACTTTCAACCCTCATCTACTTCCCCAAAGCTATCTCTTCGGTGAAACCCACTACCCTGGTTTCATTAAAGGGGCAACACCTTCTTAAAAGTTTATTTTTATTAGTACTAACGGGACGGCGCTACAACGGTGCCCTCTATGATCTAACGAGGGAAGCTGTAAGCGAGAACCGGATCCTACGAACTAGTTCGGTCTTACATAATAAAATAATAATGACAATAAAAATGTATTTAGAGTTTATTCTGGATACACTTCCACCTCCTTACTAGAAAAATTATTTTCTCCAAACGTCACAGGATAAGCTGAACGAATCCCATTATGCATCACCAATAATTGCTGGAAGAAAATATAATATTGTCCTGCTACTAAATCTTTAAAACCGCACTTACCTTAAGTCTATAATCATACGTTGCCATGGTAACCCCTCCTAATTGCTCGATCTTATTTAAGTCAACATGGAACAACTTGTTCGTGTACAAATCCACAGCAAACGAGACTTTTAATTCATTCCCCATACTTTTATCCACGGTATATAGAAATCCAGACGCCATGAACATCTCACTAAACTTATTATGATCCAGAGTGATATTCCAGATATACTGGGTGCTCATGGAATCAGGATCAACCTAATCAGAAGATTCTAAAACTTCGGAATAACTTTACCCAAACCCTTACCTTTATAACCCCTGTATTGTTTGAGTCTGGCACCGAAAAGATAACCCATAATCCATTATTATCCACGCTGAAGTCGAAATAATTCCAACCTGTACTGTAAAGAGTCTTAAGGTTATGGGAATTTAATTTCGGGATGGTTAAAGCTTGACTTGTTTGATTACTCAAGAAATATTTTATTATCCTGGGTTTACTTTGCGCAGTCTTGTAGAAAAATGATCCTTTATATACCACATGGGTGTTGCCTTCAAAAGGAACGTACAAATCGTAACTCCTAAGACAGAAGAATTATTTTACCATAACCAACATGGGAGATCAAGTTATTACCTACCGTGTTGGTTTGTTTAATAAAAATGATGCTTTATTGTCGTATTCGAATAAAGTATAATTGTCTTCGGTTGTGACCCAAAGTTTTTCCCCATCAGCTTCGCTGAGTGGCTCCGAATCAATCATCCACGATTTAAAATGATCGCTGAAGCCGTAATCTACAGGAGGTTCGATAAACTCCAACATGTACTCTAAAAATAAATTATTTTATTGTTCGTTTACCCAATAGAAATAGTTAGGGGTTTCCATATCAAAGCGCGCAATATTTCAATGAATGTTTTACGCTTTCGTTGCGGTCTGGCTCAACTATTTCTGTTGAATAAACGAATTTTAAGGTGACTTCCCTTACCTGTATTTCTTGGTGGATATCCTGAATATTCTTCGTTCCCATATTTCCTTATTTCCCATTTCGATACGTGTACAGGGAATTTATTTTCATTGTCAGGGCAAAACTGACAAACACCTTTAAGAAAATTTAGAATTAGAAGTTAAAAGAGTTTCTTTTTCGTCACCTTTCGGTCCTGGAGCTCCTTCGGGGCCTAAAATAAAATCGATGTTAAAAATCGTAAGAAGAATAAATTTTTGTCAACAAACCTGGTGGACCTGTTAGACCATTTTCTCCATTTGAACCTGGAAGACCATCTTCTCCATTTGATCCTGGAAGACCATCTAACCCAGGGGGTCCTTGTTCTCCTGAAAAATAAATGTTAAAGTCTATTTAGTCGAGCGACTTTCTTCTAAAAGGAAACTTCCGCCTTTTACGACCGACTACTAACTAACTTCGTCCTGGGCCCACAAGAGGGCGCTAGGGTTTTATGTTAGTATTGCATATAAAGCCGACTTTTCTTATGTCGCCCACAGTCGCTATCCCTCCCCCGGACAAGATGGATTCTCAGAGCATTTTCCTCAGATCAACAAAAGCCGAATTCCACCCCAAGTCCACAGTCACCGCGTCGTGCAGAATAAACTCCCTTACCTGGATTTCCGACAGCTCCTTCAGGTCCTAAAACAAAACACTTGATTTGAAAAAATATAAACCAAGTTTTAAAAACAAACCTGGTGGACCGGGTGGTCCAGTTTCTCCATTCAACCCTGGAACTCCCTTTTCTCCTAAAAATATTTTTTATCTAGTTGGGAAACCTCTCATTATTATTTTTTTACCTGGCAAGCCCTGAATTCCAGGAAGTCCTCTTTGACCTGGTGGTCCTACAATACCGATAGGTCCAGGAACACCTGGAAGTCCTGTTTCTCCTTTAATCCCTAAATGATTGCGCGATTATTTATTGTGTGGTAAATTATTTCATGGTTCTACCTGGTTGCCCGCTAAGTCCAGGCTCTCCTTTCTGCCCTTGTCCTCCAGGCAATCCATTGTCTCCTTTTACCCCGGGTATTCCTGAATCTCCCCGATCTCCTTTGGCACCTAAAACCATGCCGTAAGCAATGAAGAAGAAGGAAAAATCAAGGAGGAGGATCGATTCTGCTTACCTTGCACTCCTGGTAGCCCTTGAACACCAGGCGCCCCTTGAGGTCCTAAAACAAACGAAAATGTTGCCGGGAAATTCCAAACCGTGGTACAGATATTACCTGCGTTGCCTATATTGCCTTGCGCCCCTGGAGGACCTTGTGGACCTGTATGACCAGAAGGACCATTTAGGCCTACAGGACCTTGTGGGCCTGGAGGTCCTTGAGGTCCTGAAACATTAATTTTCTTATAACGTTTTGTTTTCAAGTTCAAATCGTCAACGGACCTGTATCACCTGGTACGCCTTGTGCGCCAGCTGGTCCTGGTACACCTGGAAGCCCTGTTTCTCCTTTAATCCCTAAATGATTGCACGATTATGTCTTGTGCGGTAAATTATTTCATGGTTCTACCTGGTTGCCCGGTAAATCCAGGCTCTCCTTTCTGCCCTTGTACTCCAAGCAATCCATTGTCTCCCTTTACCCCGGGTGTTCCTGAATCTCCTCGATCTCCTTTGGCACCTAAAACCATGCCGTAAGCAATGAAGGAGAAGGAAAAATCAAGGAGGAGGATCGATTCTGCTTACCTTGCACTCCTGGTAGCCCTTGAACACCAGGCGCCCCTTGAGGTCCTAAAACAAACGGAAATGTTATGAATCGTTGCCGGCAAATTCCAAACCGTGGCACAATCTACTACATCAGATATTACCTGCATTGCCTACACCGCCTTGCGCCCCTGGAGGACCTTGTGGACCTGTATGACCAGAAGGACCATTTAGGCCTACAGGACCTTGTGGGCCTGGAGGTCCTTGAGGTCCTGAAACATTAATTTTCTTATAACGTTTTGTTTTCAAGTTCAAATCGTCAACGGACCTGTATCACCTGGTACGCCTTGTGCGCCAGCTGGTCCTGGTACACCTGGAAGCCCTGTTTCTCCTTTAATCCCTAAATGATTGCGCGATTATTTATTGTGTGGTAAATTATTTCATGGTTCTACCTGGTTGCCCGGTAAGTCCAGGCTCTCCTTTCTGCCCTTGTCCTCCAGGCAATCCATTGTCTCCTTTTACCCCGGGTATTCCTGAATCTCCCCGATCTCCTTTGGCACCTAAAACCATGCCGTAAGCAATGAAGGAGAAGGAAAAATCAAGGAGGAGGATCGATTCTGCTTACCTTGCACTCCTGGTAGCCCTTGAACACCAGGCGCCCCTTGAGGTCCTAAAACAAACGGAAATGTTATGAATCGTTGCCGGCAAATTCCAAACCGTGGTACAGATATTACCTGCGTTGCCTATACCGCCTTGCGCTCCTGGAGGACCTTGTGGACCTGTATGACCAGAAGGACCATCTCGGCCTACTGGACCTTGTGGGCCTGGAGGTCCTTGTGGTCCTGAAACATTAATTTTCTTATAAAGATTTGTTTTCAAGGTTAAATCGTCAACGGACCTGTATCACCTGGTACGCCTTGTGCGCCAGCTGGTCCTGGTACACCTGGAAGCCCTGTTTCTCCTTTAATCCCTAAACGATTGCGCGATTATTTATTGTGCGGTAAATTATTTCATGGTTCTACCTGGTTGCCCGGTAAATCCAGGCTCTCCTTTCTGCCCTTGTACTCCAAGCAATCCATTGTCTCCTTTTACCCCGGGTATTCCTGAATCTCCCCGATCTCCTTTGGCACCTAAAACCATGCCGCAAGCAATGAAGGAGAAGGAAAAATCAAGGAGGAGGATCGATTCTGCTTACCTTGCACTCCTGGTAGCCCTTGAACACCAGGCGCCCCTTGAGGTCCTAAAACAAACGGAAATGTTATGAATCGTTGCCGGCAAATTCCAAACCGTGGTACAGATATTACCTGCGTTGCCTATATTGCCTTGCGCCCCTGGAGGACCTTGTGGACCTGTATGACCAGAAGGACCATCTCGGCCTACTGGACCTTGTGGGCCTGGAGGTCCTTGTGCTCCTGAAACATTAATTTTCTTATAAAAATTTGTTTTCATGGGAAAATCGTGAACGGACCTGTATCTCCTGGTACGCCTTGTGCGCCAGCTGGTCCTGGTACACCTGGAGGTCCTGCAATGAATTTTGTTAAATCTTATAGATTAGATTAAAATTTTTATGGTGCAACCTGGAGGGCCAGGAAGTCCTGGTTCTCCTTTATTTTCTTCAGTTCGGCCACCACGAAAACCTCCTGTTCCATAACTTCTTCTACCACCATCCTCGTGACGATGGTATCGATCTGGAGGAATTAATTTATGAATTTAAGCAGAAAGGTGGCTATGGACAGCCACCAATATTGATTATACAAACCGACATGGTTAAAACGAATTTGTCTTCGTATTCTTTTGGAAATTTGATGTTCTGGACAGTACTGGGTGGAGGCCTTGCAAAATCCTTCCATTGCTTTCACCTGCAAACACAGATATTACAGAATGTATGGACAAGTCCTTCCCAACTGCGGGAAAAGTCCAACAGGCCAAACGAAGAACATACCAGGAGGAAGGTAAAAGTTAAGAAAGTATGGGGGATGAAAGATTCCGAACGGGGTGTAGAAAAAGGTTGAGGAAGGCTCGGTGGCCATCATGGGGAAGCTACAAATTGCTAGATTTTGTCCGCCAAGATCCTCTTAAGGGTCTCCTGTATTCAGGAGGTACGTCAGGGCACGTTGATTAGTTTGGGCGGGAAAAATAAGGAGATGCTTTTAGGGGTTTAGAAGGAGTCGTAGACCAAACATTATTCATCTGACCTCTTCGAAATCTAGTAAGGGTTGGGATGAGACGTTGGCAGTTCGGGGTAATTTTCTCCGCCTATTGTGGGGGAGTTTGTCATTGCTGGGAAAGGAAGGAAACTCCGAGGTGAAGGGTTCATGACATGGTCAGCAAAAAATTTTAAGAACCTTGCACTCTTCAGATAACCTTTTGTAACGCTGAATAAAATTTGTTGATAAACAACATGCGTGTAGGCTATTTTTGGTTGGGAATCCCAATTCCCTGCTTCTGAAAAATCCCCTTTTTGAGTTTTTGTCAAGTTGGCCAAATCCGTAACCCCATATTTTGTCAAACCATAACTCATACTCGACTAAACTTCCCCCATTGATACTTACAGGAATTCTGCTGTAAGGAGTTGGCCAAATCCATGTTTCCTCCTTCAATTCCTTCTCATCCTTAATAATATTTAACACTTCAGGATTAAAGAATTCAACGTGGGGTTCTTCATTCCGTTTCAAGAAACGTAGATAATTTGTGGAAGCTTCTGGATTTTCCAGAATTTGTCGAAATTCTTCCTTACAAACCCCTTTTTTAATTTCGTTGACGAATTTTTGATTTAAATTGTCCTCTAAGGTTCTGTACATGTAGTTTGCTAAAAGAATTTCTTCTAAACCCACTAGGAAGAGTAAACAAAGCACACTAAGAAGGTAATTAGTCCATGGTTTGAAAACAGATTTTTTCGTTTCCCTGACCGACATTGTGATATGAGGAAAAGGCACGAACTTAACACCGCAATCAACAAAGAACAACTAATAACTGCATGTTAGTTATCGGTTGTTTACTTAACCGTTGACATATACAGTCGTAAATCTGCTTACAGAGAAAATTTGAATTATTATCAGAGAGTTTATAGTAAATAAGAAAAATAAATCGAAAATTATTGCTTGGTTTGTATCGAATCCTAACGGTAAGTACGAATTTTTAGCGCAGAGGCGCAGATACGTACGGCGCAGTTGAATATAGAAAACGTACGCTTGGCGCAGGAAAAACCTGAAGCAGGTACGTACGATACAGGAAGGTGGAGCTTAGGATTGTAGAATTTTCGGCGTAGAGATTTTTGGCGCAGGTAGATAGGGTAAAGGACATAAGTATGGAGAACTCGTACTTGGTAAAGGAACACCAGAAGCAGGTACGCACGGCGCAAACATATGAGAGAGGCACAGGACTGTGGAACCTGCAGTGAACGGATTTATGGCGCAGGCACGTATGGCAGAGCTTGCGGCGGATTTAAGCACAGTAGAGGCTTTTGCGGCGCAGTTTAGTATGACAGAAGTTTTTGTGGCGCAGCTAAGCACAGTAGAGGCTCCTGTGGCGCAGTTTTTTGTATGGTAGAGGCTCTTGTGGCGCAGTTAAGTACGGTAGAGGCTTTAGTAGCGCAGTTTTTTGTATGGTAGAGGCTGTTGTGGCGCAGCTAAGCACGGTAGAGGCTTCTGTGGCGCAGCTTTTTGTATGGTAGAGGCTGTTGTGGCGCAGTCAAGTACGGTAGATGCTTTTGTGACACATTTAAGTACGGTAGCGGCTCTTGTGGCGCAGCTAAGCACGGTAGAGGTTCCTGTGGCGCAGTTTTTTGTATGGTAGAGGCTGTTGTGGCGCAGTTAAGTACGCTAGATGCTCTTGCGACACATTTAAGTACGGTAGCGGCTCTTGTGGCGCAGCTAAGCACGGTATAGGCTCCTGTGGCGCAGTTTTTTGTATGGTAGAGGCTGTTGTGGCGCAGTTTTTTGTATGGTAGAGGCTGTTGTGGCGCAGTTAAGTACGCTAGATGCTCTTGCGACACATTTAAGTACGGTAGCGGCTCTTGTGGCGCAGCTAAGCACGGTAGAGGTTCCTGTGGCGCAGTTTTTTGTATGGTAGAGGGTGTTGTGGCGCAGTTAAGTACGCTAGATGCTCTTGCGACACATTTAAGTACGGTAGCGGCTCTTGTGGCGCAGCTAAGCACGGTAGAGGCTCCTGTGGCGCAGCTTTTTGTATGGTAGAGGCTGTTGTGGCGCAGTTAAGTACGCTAGATGCTCTTGCGACACATTTAAGTACGGTAGCGGCTCTTGTGGCGCAGCTAAGCACGGTAGAGGCTCCTGTGGCGCAGTTTTTTGTATGGTAGAGGCTGTTGTGGCGCAGTTAAGCACGGTAGATGCTATTGCGACGCATTTAAGTACGGTAGAGGCTCTTGTGGCGCAGCTAAGTACATTAGATGCTCTTGCGGCGCATTTAAGTACGGTAGAGGCTCTTGTGGCGCAATTTAGTATGGCTGAAGCTCTTTTGTGGCACATTCAAGTATGGCAAACTCATGCTTAGTATAGGAACCTTAGAAGAAGGTACACATGGCGCAGAAATATGTGGCGCAGCACTGTGAAACCTCTAGCGTACCGATTTATGGCGCAGGAAAGTATGGCAGATGCTTTTCTGGCGATGTGAAGTATGTTAGAGACGCTTGAGCGCAGTCAAGTAGTGGGAGGGTCTTGTGGCGCAGTTAAGAATGTCAAACTCATGCTTAGTACAGGAACACCTGAAAAAAAGCAAGTGGGCCGCTTGAAGGTGTAGTGGAGGACTGTAAAACCGTTAACTTTTGGACTTCAACTCTATTGTTATTTTATTTCAAGGGGTATAAGCAACATATCTGAGTTTTAAAAAAATTGATACGCATCTTGATGCGAACCTGAGGCCCCGGGGAGATTCGAACTCCCGATCTCCTGTTTACTAGACAGGCGCTTTAACCAACTAAGCCACGGCGCCGCTGTGACATAAGATAACCTGTCGATAAGTGGATTAAAAAAAAGATTTAATTCTTTAAAAAATTTAATTTACAATTAATTCCACATACAGGGTGCTCAATGAAAATTCTCCACATCTATTAGAAGGATTTTATTTGGAACCCAAAGGATAATGTGGGGCATCAGGGACGCACGTAAACTCACTTCGTCTTTTTAATATATATTTTTTTTGAATTTTTAATTTTTTTTTAAATTTTTTTAAATTTTTTTTTTAAATTTTTTTTTTATTTTTTTAAAATTTGTTTTTGTTTTTTTTTTATTTTTTTTATTATTAAGATACTTATTTTTTACAATCTCGAGATAATTTTAGGAGCCACAAAGGGAAAATCTTTTCTACAGAAAAATAAATAAAGGTCACGAAACTAGTTTTATTATTAAAGTCTGATAAGATACAGAATGTTCCGATTTATGGGTCAAGAGTTCAGCTTGACTTCCACAACATACTAAAGTACTTTGCATTTATCGGCAGAATACAATTTTGAATCCGCAGGACAATTAAAATCCCTAGCAAAATTTAAATTGTGCCCTACAGTAGCAGACACGCTGTATATATGAGCATTTTCAATATAAGTTAGGTAATCCCTTTCAAGTTGATGACGTCCTGCAGATTGACACACCAGACTTGCTGCTGATATCCAAAACAATTGGCTTGGTGTGTAATCCAGGGAAATAAGTTTCTGCCGTTCCCCTTTATTCTCCATCCAAGCCTTATAGGCTGCTTCCTGACCTACAATACTTTCAATTGTGGAAAAGACCTGAAACAAACCCTTAATTTACGAATTTTACCACGAAAATTTCAAGCCACACCCTTAAGTTTCTTTCGGAATCCGCTATGGTATCATTCTTCATTTCTGATTCCAAACACTCTCTTGCTTTATGGAATGATTTCTTACTATCCTCTTGCTGTTCTGTATAAAAAATCAGTTCATTATTCAATTGGGTTCCAATTAAAGTCCCAAGTGCTCCATAGTTTAAATATTCGGGCCTGTCCTCATCGAAAAGGAGAGGTCTGGTTGAACTTACAGGAATGTCTAAAAGATTATTTTTTGGGTCAACAACTTCCTTACGATTTAAATACTTACACAAGATATTTTTGTTGAAGTAATATCGTGGAACTTCATTTAAAAGCATGCGTTGTTCGTAATCGAATTGGGGCTTCGACAGTTTTTCATATTCTGCAGACTTAAAGTTCCTGGTGACTTTCGCCAGAAGCGCAAAAAACGAGTCAGTGTCTTCGAAGTCACCCTAAAAAATACTGAGTTGAAGAGAATCAAACAAGGGCAGAAGAGGGAGGTGTGGTAGGTCTGTACGTCTGTACCATGAGGAGAAGAGGAAGGCGAGGGCGTGGAAGGTTTGTACCACGAGGAGAAGGGAAAGGCGTGGAAACTTTTGAAGAATCGGGAGTACCAGAAGCTTTGGCATGGACAGAAATGTGTTCCTCATAGATTGGAAGGGTTCATAGTCCGTGGAGGAATAGAGGAAGATGTGGAAGGTCTGTACCATGAGGAGAAGAGGAAGCCATGGAAGCTGCAGAGACTTAGGACGTCCTACAGGAAACTTCTTCAGGTCGAACCAAAACTCTTACCATATCAACATCAGACCTATCAAATATTTGATCATCAAAATAATTTCCAACCATTCCAACAACGACCTTAGCTTCCTTTAATTGATCCAAAAATTTATTTCTGATTTCTTCTGCAACCAGCTCGCTTTTATTAACAGTTTCTACAAATTTTAATTTAACTTCCATAGCCAGATCTTCAACTTTCTTCTTCTTCTCTTCAGGTAGACGTCTGAGCCTTATCACGTCTATCGGATTGGGCACGCCAGTAACTAACAACTTCAGATGAATTTGCTGAAGACAAAGCTTTGGGTGTTCTGTAATAAAGTTACAGATTCCTTCTTTAGCAGGACATTTTTTTAGAAAACGAAGCAATGGTTTGATTGCGGTCCACATCATGTAGTTTGCTTGAGTTCTGGAAGATTAAGCGGAAGATTTTTTAAGTTTTCGGCTTTTGGGGATTGTCTTACCGCTTAGGGGTTTTGGAAACCAAACCAATGACTTGTTTGAGATATTTTTGTGTCGGATACAAAATAGAATCGTCTTTGGTCAGTTCCAAACCTCCTATGGTGTTAATAAATTCCAACCAGTTGATGACTCCTTCAGTTTTTTGGACTTCCTCTATCGTATGTTTTTCCCAAGCAGGATAAATATATCTTAGCTGTCCAAAAAGTTAAAATCCATTAAGAAGAATAAACATTTGGCACTAAACTTACCTCTTGTAGCTTTTCGATAAATTCGAAGGTCTTGGTGAGGTCCTGTAATGCGATTTCTTCGTTTTCTGCCCCGAAAATTACAGCCACCTTGACTAGATCGCTTAAAGTTTCGCGACCAATGTAATTTCCATAACCACCATCCACCTAGAAGGATCAGAGGATGTAAGAACCCAAAAAACTTTTTTCCCAAGACCATGACGCCGACGTGGTTCAAGAATTAAACCCAATTTGGTCCCTTACCTTCAGAATGTATTTTTCTACCTCCTCTTCTTGGACACGTACGTCAAGGAAAGCTGTATGGTCGTAACCCAATCTTCTCAAAGCGTACGTCGCATTCATCCAATCAAAGCCTTCTTCCTTCCAGTTGGAACCTTCCAAAACAGGCCAACCTCCAACTTCCTTTAAAGCCTCCTTGATTGTTTTTAAATCCTTTTCGATTTTTTCTTCGTCCAAACATTCCTTATATAATTTTTTGGCAACCTTTACCATTTTATGGTCCTCTTCGCGGATATCTTCTTGGTATATTCCTTGGATTTCTTTAATCATTCCGTATCCATTTCTTTTCCGAAATTCAAGGTTTCGGTTCCCATACGCGTTTCTCGCAAAGTTTCCGCAAGCAAATTCATGAAAGTCTTCGCAAGGGTTTGAGTTTGGATCGATGTAGCTTAAGATTTTGGTTGATTCTTCTACACATTTTGGATTGTCACAGATGTTGGATGCTGATCCCACTAAAAGAAAAGGGTGTCCAAAAAATTCAAGATAAAAGTTTGCTCGGCAAATCCTTTTGCTGCTACTTACCCACCTGCTGACTGACCAGCAGAACCGCAACGATGATGGAGCAAAAGAATATTCTGCAAGAAGTAAAATAAAGTTAAGCTGAAGATATAAAGGCGGTACCATGGCTACTTTACCTGGTATTCATCTAGGGACGATAAAATAAACAAAACTAATTTTTAAATTAGAAAATATCGCTTATAAACTCTTGCCTTATCACTTTTCCTTAACAAACCGTTTGATTAGATGACCTTAAGGTTATCTAGTATCTAGTTAAGAGTTGCTAAACCATGTTCTATGATGTTCAGTGACGCGTATAGGCAGAAAGAAGACCTAAGTTGTCTTTTCCTGAAGCGAATTTCAGTATCTTGAGGATATTTCGGGGACGGTTACAGATATCTTGAAAATCAAAACAGTTTTACAAAGGACATACATCAATGCAACTTTTTTCTAATTTAACCGACTTTGTATCTCTTAAGGTAACCGCGAATCCCATCCTCCTATCCTCAGACACTTTACCCAAAAACCTACTTTCAGTATTTTCAGGATCTTTCAGAAACGGTTGCAGATATCTTGAATATCTACAAAGGGCATACATCAATGCAACTTTTCTCTAATTTAACCGACTTTCTATGTCTTATGGTAACTGAGATTCCCATCCTCTTATCCTCAGAGACTTTAACCAAAAACCTACTTGCTGTATTTTCACGATATTTCAGAAACGGTTGCAGATATCTTGAATATCAAAACATATCTGCAAAGGGCATACATCAATGCAACTTTTGTCTAATATAATCGACTTTCTATGTCTTATGGTAACTGAGATTCCCATCCTCCTATCCTCTGAGACTTTAACCAAAAACCTACTTTCAGTATTTTCAGGATATTTCAGAAACGGTTGCAGATATCTTGAATATCAAAACATATCTACAAAGGGCATACATCAATGCAACTTTTCTCCAGTTTAACCGACTTTCCATGTCTTATGGTAACTGAGATTCCCATCCTCCTATCCTCAGAGACTTTAACCAAAAACCTACTTTCAGTATTTTCAGGATATTTCAGAAACGGTTTCAGATATCTTGAATATCAAAACATATCTACAAAGGGCATACATCAATGCAACTTTTGTCTAATATAATCGACTTTCTATGTCTTATGGTAACTGAGATTCCCATCCTCCTATCCTCAGAGACTTTAACCAAAAACCTACTTTCAGTATTTTCAGGATCTTTCAGAAACGGTTGCAGATATCTTGAATATCAAAACATATCTACAAAGGGCATACATTAGTGCAACTTTTCTCTAATTTAACCGACTTTCTATGTCTTATGGTAACTGAGATTCCCATCCTCCTATTCTCAGAGACTTTAACCAAAAACCTACTTTCAGTATTTTCAAGATCTTTCAGAAACGGTTTCAGATATCTTGAATATCAAAACATATCTACAAAGGGCATACATCAATGCAACTTTTCTCTAATTTAACCGACTTTCTATGTCTTATGGTAACTGAGATTCCCATCCTCCTATCCTCAGAGACTTTAACCAAAAACCTACTTTCAGTATTTTCAGGATATTTCAGAAACGGTTGCAGATATCTTAAATATCAAAACATATCTGCAAAGGGCATACATCAATGCAACTTTTCTCTAATATAATCGACTTTCTATGTCTTATGGTAACTGAGATTCCCATCCTCCTATCCTCAGACACTTTAACCAAAAACCTACTTTCAGTATTTTCAGGATATTTCAGAAACGGTTGCAGATATCTTAAATATCAAAACATATCTACAAAGGGCATACATCAATGCAACTTTTCTCCAATTTAACCGACTTTCCATGTCTTATGGTAACTGAGATTCCCATTCTCCTATCCTCAGAGACTTTAACCAAAAACCTACTTTCAGTATTTTCAGGATATTTCGGAAACGCTTGCAGATATCTTATAAACCAAAACATTTTCAAAAAGGACATACACTAGCGCAGATTTTCTCTTAGGTAACCGACTTTGTAACTCTTAAGGTAACCGAGATTCACATCCTCCTATCCTCAGGCACTTTAACCAAAAACCTACATTCAGTATTTTCAGGATATTTCAGAAACACTTGCAGGTATCTTAAAAACAAAAACATTTTCAAAAAGGGCATACACCAACGCATATTTTCTCTTATCTAACCGACTTTGTATCTCTTAAGGTAACCGAGATTCCCATCCTCCTATCCTCAGACACTTTAACCAAAAACCTACTTTCAGTATTTTCAGGATATTTCAGAAATCTTTGCAGATATCTTAAAAAACAAAACATTTTCGCAAAGGGCATAATTTTGTGCAAAGTTCTTCTAAGTAAACCAACTTTGTATCTCTTCAGATAACTGAGATCTCTATCATCTTATCCCTGACACCCTATTAAGTGTTGCGCCACCTAGGGCGCCAATTTATTAGACGAAGGGTTTGTTTGGGCGTGATTTAGCTCACCGCTGTGGTCTCGCTACCCCAAAACAAGTCAAATACAGCGGGTTTAGATTTATGGTCCGTCCTTGAGCTTTTTACATCTCTGAATGATTGGCCAAGACAAACATTTCAAAGAAAACAAAAAATCCGGTTTCCAAATACTACGAGATAAACTTTTTTAAAGCCTTCATTCTTAATCTGCTTTCCTACAGAGCAGAACTTAGTTTTTAATCGTGCCTGGTGTAAATAAATATATCTTAAATGAATTTGAGGTAGGTCTACACATTATAAAATAAATTCGAGCATGATAAAAAATTTTAATTGAATAAATATTTCAAGTCAACTCATTGTATTAAAGCACAGACAATTAAATAAATTTTAGGAGGTTGTAATCAAACACATTATTAAAAAATTTTAATCAAGGCAAACATGTTCGTGTTATGGATTTTCCTAAGCTTGTAGAAGTAATTCGTATGACGGCGGCGTGGGAGCCTTGGTTTATGAATGACGTCATATTAAGATATTTCTTATAGTCAGTAGTTCAATGTTCTAAATAAAATGACCTTAGAATATTTATTTTAATATTTAGCAACAATACTTAGGGAAAAAACTCTTCAAATTGAAGCTTCTCTAAATGTGGATATTTTTTATATGGTGTCCGAGATAAGATGATGTAGGTCTCGGTTAGCTTAAGAGATAGAAAGTTGGTTAGATAAGAGAAAATATGCGTTGGTGTATGTCCTTCTCGAAAATGTTTTTGTTTTTAAGATATCTGTAAGCGTTTCTGAAATATCCTGAAAATACTGAAAGTAGGTTTTTTGTTAAAGTGTCTGAGGATAGGAGGATGGGAATCAGGGTTACCTTAAGAGATACAAAGTCGGTTAGATAAGAGAAAATATGCGTTGGTGTATGTCATTTTTGAAAATGTTTTTGTTTATAAGATATCTGTAAGCGTTTCTGAAATATCCTGAAAATACTGAAAGTAGGTCTTTTGTTAAATTACCTTAAGAGATACAAAGTCGGTTAGATAAGAGAAAATATGCGTTGGTGTATGTCCTTTCTGAAAATGTTTTTGTTTTTAAAATATCTGCAAGCGTTTCTGAAATATCCTGAAAATACGGAAAGTAGGTTTTTTGTTAAAGTGTCTGAGAATAGGAGGACGGGAATCAGGGTTACCTTAAGAGATACAAAGTCGGTTAGATAAGAGAAAATATGCGTTTGTGTATGTCCTTTTCGAAAATGTTTTTGTTTTTAAGATATCTGTAAGCGTTTCTGAAATATCCTGAAAATACTGAAAGTAGGTTTTTTGTTAAAGTGTCTGAGGATAGGAGGATGGGAATCAGGGTTACCTTAAGAGATACAAAGTCGGTTAGATAAGAGAAAATATGCGTTGGTGTATGTCATTTTTGAAAATGTTTTTGTTTATAAGATATCTGTAAGCGTTTCTGAAATATCCTGAAAATACTGAAAGTAGGTCTTTTGTTAAATTACCTTAAGAGATACAAAGTCGGTTAGATAAGAGAAAATATGCGTTTGTGTATGTCCTTTTCGAAAATGTTTTTGTTTTTAAGATATCTGTAAGCGTTTCTGAAATATCCTGAAAATACTGAAAGTAGGTTTTTTGTTAAAGTGTCTGAGGATAGGAGGATGGGAATCAGGGTTACCTTAAGAGATACAAAGTCGGTTAGATAAGAGAAAATATGCGTTGGTGTATGTCATTTTTGAAAATGTTTTTGTTTATAAGATATCTGTAAGCGTTTCTGAAATATCCTGAAAATACTGAAAGTAGGTCTTTTGTTAAATTACCTTAAGAGATACAAAGTCGGTTAGATAAGAGAAAATATGCGTTGGTGTATGTCCTTTCTGAAAATGTTTTTGTTTTTAAAATATCTGCAAGCGTTTCTGAAATATCCTGAAAATACGGAAAGTAGGTTTTTTGTTAAAGTGTCTGAGAATAGGAGGACGGGAATCAGGGTTACCTTAAGAGATACAAAGTCGGTTAGATAAGAGAAAATATGCGTTTGTGTATGTCCTTTTCGAAAATGTTTTTGTTTTTAAGATATCTGTAAGCGTTTCTGAAATATCCTGAAAATACTGAAAGTAGGTTTTTTGTTAAAGTGTCTGAGGATAGGAGGATGGTAATCTCGGTTACCTTAAGAGATACAAAGTCAGTTCGATAAGAGAAAATCTTCGTTGGTGTATGTCCTTCTCGAAAATGTTTTTGTTTTTAAGATATCTGAAAGCGTTTCTGAAATATCCTGAAAATACTGATAGTATGTCTAAAGATGGACACCACAGACGCAACGAAGAAGAGTTTCCCATCCCTCATTTTTTTCTACGCCCATAACTTGTCTGTACTGGAATTTTTTGTACATAATACTTTTGTTTTTGTTCTACAGAACACTCGTTACCAGCGCTATCGCTGTGATTCTAGTTGGTTACCAGTACGTAGGTAAGCAGAAAGTTAAATGGGACAGGCGAACTTCGTCTTAGAAGTCTTCTTTTACTCCCGTCCTCTTATGAACTTATTCCTGCTTGGAATATGGCCAACAAATCAAATTTCCAGATTCGTTTCATGAGTCTTCCCCATTCCTATGCCAAAATCCTTTTTACGCTTCATCCCATTGTTGTATCATACTAACAAAGAATTTTTAGCTTCAACCAAGACCACCTGCGATAGTCCAAAATGTGTCCAAGAAGCTTCCAAAATAATTGACTATATCGACACTACAGTAAACCCATGTGAAGACTTTTACCAATTCGCTTGTGGAAACTTCCTGAAATCTGCTTTAGGAAATGAAAAGCTCGAGCTTACAAACAGGTTAAAAGCTCAAGACGCTCAGGAGATCCTTGCAGTTTACCAAGAAGACATCCATGAAAATGACCATAAAATGGTTAAAGTTGCTAAGAATTTATATCGTGGATGTATGAATAAATGGGAACTGCAGAGGGATTTTATAAAAACTCTTGGGGAAGTTTTTAAAAAAATTGGAGGTTGGCCTGTAGTGGAAGGTTCGAATTGGAAGGAAACGAACTTTGATTGGTTGAATGCGACTTACGAACTTAGAAAATTGGGGTTTGATTCAACGGCTTTTCTTAGCCTAGAAGTTCTACAGGATTGGACCAATCCAGGGAAACGTATTTTTGTGGTAAGGCTGAAGGACACGATACCATAGAAGGCTGGTACTATTTTCCCATTGCAGGTTAATGGAGGTGTGAAAGGTTACGTGGATCCCAAAGTACAAAAAGATATTGCCCATATGGCTGTCTTATTCGGTGCAGAAAATGAAGAAACCGCATTCAAGGATCTCACCGAAGCTAACCGATTCATCGACGAACTCCACGAGGTTAAAGTCTTCCTTGATTGGATTTTTTATTTTTAATTCCTAATTTTACAGTTACGTAGGATATATCCCGAGCTTACAAAACAAACCGTAGAGGAAATTCAAAAAAACGAAGGAGTCATCGATTGGTTAAAATTTATAAACAACCTGATTGGTCCAAAATTTAAAATCACTGACAAGGACTCTATTTTTTTCCCAACGAAACACTATCTGAAAAAAGTAATCGAATTAATTACGAAAACATCCAAAAGGTAAGGAAGAAACTCACCTCAAAAGATAAAAGATAAACCTACCCCAAAAAAAATTCTAGAACCCAAGCAAATTACCTCATGTGGAAAGTTATCCAACCTCTTCTTCCTTTTCTTCCGGATTGCCCAGCAATTCCGGAAATATGCGGCCCCAAAGAGGAACGATCAGAGTTTTGTGTAAGGGAGTTACATATGAGGTTAATCACAACAGTACCAGACCCTGTAGATGTCGTAAGGCTTAGAAGATATCTTTCAGAAGAGAAGAAAGCGAAAGTCCAGGATCTGGTTACAAATATTGTGTCTAAATTTGAAGAATATGTTGGGAAAGTTGAATCGATTCCTGAAAAGATAAAAAATAAAGTTGTGGTTAAAATAAAGGAAATGAGGGTGGTTGTTGGAATGCCTGAAAATTATTTTGATGAGAAGGTTTTTGACGACGCCGATTTTGACTTGGTAAGCGTTTTATTACTAGACGTTAGGTTCCGGTTCTCGTTTACAGGTTCCCTCTACAGAACATAGAGGACAGTCTTATTGCTACAATATTGTTTGTTACTGAAATATCTTGAAAATACTGAAAGTCGTTGTTTTATTAGGGTGCCCGAGGTAGGATGATGGATATCTCGGTTAGCTTAAGAGATACAAAGTTGGCTAAAGGAACGAAAAGATGTGCAAGTTTATGCCCTTTCCGAAAATGTTTCGTAGTTTAAGATATCTGCAAGAGTTTTTGAAATATCCTGAAAATACTGAAATTAGATTCTTTTTATTAACGTGTCTGCGAGAAGATGATGGAGATCTCGGTTATCTTAAGAGATGGAAAGTTGGTTAAATAAAAGAAAACATGCAGAAATGTATGCCCTTTCCAAAACTGTTTCGTATTTTAAGATATCTCTAGGAGTTTCTGAAATATCCTGAAAATATTGAATTTTGGTTTTCTGTAAAGGTGTCCATGATACGATAATGGAGATCTCGGTTACCTTAAGAGTTAGAAAGTTGGTTAACTAAAAGAAAATATGCATAAATGTATGCCCTTTGCGAAAATTTTTCGTCTTTTACGATATCTGGAACAGTTTCTGAAATATCCTGAAAATGCTGAAATTAGATTTTTTTATTTGTCGGACTGCGAGAGGATCATAGATATCTCGGTTACCTTAAGAGATACAAACTTTGCTAATAACAGAAAAGATGCGAAAATTTATGTCCTTTGCGAAAATGTTTCGTATTTTAAGATATCTGAAAGGGTTTCGGAAATATCCTGAAAATACTGAAATTTCATTTATTTTATTAGTGTGTCAGGGAGAGGATGATGGATATCTCGGTTACCTTAAGAGATAGAAAGTTAGTTAAATAAAAGAAAAGATGTGGAAACTTATATCCTTTCCAAAAATGTTTCGTATTTTAAGATATCTGCAAGAGTTTCTGAAATATCCTGAAAATACTGAAAATAGATTTTTTTATTTGTGTGGCAGGGGGAGGATGATGGATATCTCGGTTACCTTAAGAGATAGAAAGTTAGTTAAATGAAAGAAAAGATGTGGAAACTTATCTACTTTCCAAAAATGTTTCGTATTTTAAGATATCTGCAAGAGTTTCTGAAATATCCTGAAAATACTGAAATTAGATTTTTTTTATAAATGTGTCAGGGAGAGGATGATGGATATCTTGGTTACCTTAAGAGATAGAAAGTTAATTAAATGAAAGAAAAGATGTGGAAACTTATCTACTTTCCAAAAATGTTTCGTATTTTAAGATATCTGCAAGAGTTTCTGAAATATCCTGAAAATACTGAAAATAGATTTTTTTATTTGTGTGGCAGGGAGAGGATGATGGATATCTCGGTTACCTTAAGAGATAGAAAGTTAGTTAAATAAAAGGAAAGATGTGGAAACTTATCTCCTCTCCAAAAATGTTTCGTATTTTAAGATATCTGCAAGAGTTTCTGAAATATCCTGAAAATACTGAAAGTAGATTTTTTTTATAAATGTGTCAGGGAGAGGATGATGGATATCTTGGTTACCTTAAGAGATAGAAAGTTAATTAAATGAAAGAAAAGATGTGGAAACTTATCTACTTTCCAAAAATGTTTCGTATTTTAAGATATCTGCAAGAGTTTCTGAAATATCCTGAAAATACTGAAATTACATTGTTTTTATAAATGTGTCAGGGAGAGGATGATGGATATCTCGGTTACCTTAAGAGATAGAAAGTTAGTTAAATAAAAGAAAAGATGTGGAAACTTATCTCCTTTCCAAAAATGTTTCGTATTTTAAGATATCTCTAGTAGTTTCTGAAATATCCTGAAAATATTGAATTTTGGTTTTCTGTAACCGCGTCCCGGATACGATAATGGAGATCTCGGTTACCTTAAGGGCGTTTTCACACACACCGGCAAAACCGGTGCCGGTGCCGGCGCCGGCACCGGATGCAATGTAATCAAATGGACGCTTTCACACGTAGCCCGGTCCGGCAGATTTGCCGGTCCGGCTGCCGGCACCGGTAAATGCAGCCGTCGCTGATCTCGACAAACCGGATGCCGGGCCAGTCAGTGTACGAAAGACTGCAGTAATTAGAGCCGGTGCCGGCAGCGGTACCGATTTTGCCGGTGTGTGTGAAAGAGTGCGATGGTTAGAGCCGGTGCCGGCAGCGGCACCGGCACCGGCTTTGCCGGTGTGTGTGAAAACGCCCTAAGAGATACAAAGTTGATCAAAGAAAAGAAAAGATGCGAAAAGTTATGCCCTTTTTGAAAATGTTTCGTATTTTAAGATATCTCCAAGATTTTCTGAAATATCCTGAAAACACTGAAATGTAAGATTTCTAATTTCAGGGCAACGTCGAAGAATATCCTTCCTTCTTCACTCTTCTTGCCCAAGTGTTCAGAAATCTTTTAACAGCAACGTTTTCAAGAGCAAACCAACCAGCATACGAACATTTATATGGCTATTATTTCTTAAACAACATTCTTCCGACTTACTATTCCCACAACCTCCTCTGTAAGTATTTTTTAAACCTTAAAACAAAACTAGTTCGATTTTTCCTCATAGACATACCACTCAGTGCTTCAAAATCTTTTCTTTACGACGAAAACAGACCAGAATATTTAAATTATGGAACCCTTGGCAGAATAGTTGGATCGGAGCTTGGTAAAATGCTTGCGACTGTTTTGCAAGAAGAAAACCAAAATGAAGATCCTTTTAGGAAATCCAAGGAGTGTTTGGGGCAGGGAAATGATACCTCAGACATGGATTTTAAGGTACGGGTTGATTTGAGTTGGACAGAACTTTAATTTTTGTTAATTTTAGTTGTCGACTGCAATTGAAACAATTATTGGGGAAGAAATTTCCTATGGGGCGTATGAAGAATGGGTGAAAAAAAATGGAGAAGAATTCAAGCTCGTTGCTAGTAATTACACAGGAAAGGAATTATTTTGGATCTCAGCTGTGGGTGTTATGTGCCAACCGATAGGGGTTTCTAGATTTAGCGACGACGATTACGAACGTTCTAAAATCAACGCAAACTTATACAGCGCGTCTGAATCTATCCGCCACAATAATAATTTCTCCAAGGATTTCAATTGTCCCCTCAATTCGAAATCAAATCCGGAAAATAAATGCAAAATAGTTTTGTAATCCTAGTGCTTGAATAAATGATTGTTTTTAATTATTTTTGGAAAAATACCCTTACCTATATTTTCGGAAAAATAAAAATTAATAACGCCGGATACGGAAAAACAATGGGCCGTATGGAACAATGAAATGCAAATAGTGGGGGAAGATTTAAAAATTATTATCCTTTATTAATCATTCTTGTTGCTCTTACATTTCTAATTACATTTTACGGTAGTATCTTAAAGTATTTTACATCTAGTAGAAGGATTTAGCCTTGAATTTGCGCCACAATTAAAATCTTGAGCAAAACTGGGACTAAGACGAAGGGATTCCGTGACGGAATCATTTTTTAAATTTGAAGGACCTGCAGGTTCACAAGTGTAACTTATCGCAGAAATCCAAAAGGCCTGATTCGGTGTATATTCGGTTGCGATCAGTTTTGGTTCAACCCCATTTTCTTTTACCCGCTCTTCGTACGCGCGACGCGAGATTTGATCCCCGACGCTCATCCGTATTGCCTCATAGACCTGAAACGGTTTTTTTAAAACAAGTTTAAATTAATCCTTTGAATGACTTGCCGATAGAGTTTTATCGCGTTGCTTCAGTTTAACTTCGTGCATGTTCGAGAAGACGCATCTTTTGATATCAACTTTGTTATCCTCGATTTCCCCTAAGATTTGTTCCCATAGGTAGTTACTGATTTGGATACCAAGGCTTCCGTAGTTTAAGTAATCGGGTCTGGTTTCGTCGAAAAGTAAATCTCCGGTTAGTACAGAGGGTAGGTCTAAACAGAAATCGGATATAAAGTCTTGTTGGGGACGGAATAGTTTTTTAGTACTTACAGATATGGTCCTCACCAAAGCGTGGGACGTGTAAGAGTACAGCTTCAGAGCCTTCTAATAAATCTGGAGATGTTTTTTTCAGTGTTGTGTATTTCGATGACTGTCGATTTCTGGTCGCTTGTGCGAGAAGACTGAAAAAGGAGTTGTCATCTGCTACGTCAATCTGAAATATATGGAAATTATTATTCATTGATCAACAAAAAAAATATAATTTCACTATTTTCAGGATATTTCAGAAACTCTTGCAGACATCTTAAAATGCGAAACATTTTTGGAAAGTAGATAAGTTTCCACATCTTTTCTTTTATTTAACTAACTTTCTATCTCTTAAGGTAACCGAGATATCCATCATCCTCTCCCTGACACATTTATAAAAAAAATCAAATTTCAGTATTTTCAGGATATTTCGGAAACTCTTGCAGATATCTTAAAATACGAAACATTTTTGGAAAGGAGATAAGTTTCCACATCTTTTCTTTTATTTAACTAACTTTCTATCTCTTAAGGTATCCGAGATATCCATCATCCTCTCCCTGACACATTTATAAAAAAAATCAAATTTCAGTATTTTCAGGATATTTCGGAAACTCTTGCAGATATCTTAAAATACGAAACATTTTTGGAAAGGAGATAAGTTTCCACATCTTTTCTTTTATTTAACTAACTTTCTATCTCTTAAGGTATCCGAGATATCCATCATCCTCTCCCTGACACATTTATAAAAAAAATCTAATTTCAGTATTTTCAGGATATTTCAGAAACTCTTGCAGAAATCTTAAAATACGAAACATTTTTGGAAAGGAGATAAGTTTCCACATCTTTTCTTTCATTTAACTAACTTTGTATCTCTTAAGGTAACCGAGATATCCGTCATCCTCTCCCTGACACATTTATAAAAATATCGAAATTCAGTATTTTCAGGATATTTCAGAAACTCTTGCAGATATCTTAAAATACGAAACATTTTTGGAAAGGAGATAAGTTTCCACATCTTTTCTTTCATTTAACTAACTTTCTATCTCTTAAGGTAACCGAGATATCCATCATCCTCTCCCTGACACATTTATAAAAAAAATGTAATTTCAGTATTTTCAGGATACTTCAGAAACTCTTGCAGATATCTTAAAATACGAAACATTTTTGGAAATGAGATAAGTTTCCACATCTTTTCTTTCATTTAACTAACTTTCCATCTCTTAAGGTAACCGAGATATCCATCATCCTCTCCCTGACACATTTATAAAAAAAATCTAACTTAAGTATTTTCAGGATATTTCAGAAACTCTTGCAGATATCTTAAAATACGAAACATTTTTGGAAATGAGATAAGTTTCCACATCTTTTCTTTCATTTAACTAACTTCCCATCTCTTAAGGTAACCGAGATATCCATCATCCTCTCCCTGACACATTTATAAAAAAAATCTAACTTAAGTATTTTCAGGATATTTCAGAAACTCTTGCAGATATCTTAAAATACGAAACATTTTTGGAAAGGAGATAAGTTTCCACATCTTTTCTTTCATTTAACTAACTTTGTATCTCTTAAGGTAACCGAGATATCCATCATCCTCTCCTTGACACATTTATAAAAAAAATCTAATTTCAGTATTTTCAGGATATTTCAGAAACTCTTGCAGATATCTTAAAATACGAAACATTTTTGGAAAGGAGATAAGTTTCCACATCTTTTCTTTCATTTAACTAACTTTGTATCTCTTAAGGTATCCGAGATATCCATCATCCTCTCCCTGACACATTTATAAAAAAAATCTAATTTCAGTATTTTCAGGATATTTCAGAAACTCTTGCAGAAATCTTAAAATACGAAACATTTTTGGAAAGGAGATAAGTTTCCACATCTTTTCTTTCATTTAACTAACTTTGTATCTCTTAAGGTAACCGAGATATCCGTCATCCTCTCCCTGACACATTTATAAAAATATCGAAATTCAGTATTTTCAGGATATTTCAGAAACTCTTGCAGATATCTTAAAATACGAAACATTTTTGGAAAGGAGATAAGTTTCCACATATTTTCTTTCATTTAACTAACTTTCTATCTCTTAAGGTAACCGAGATATCCATCATCCTCTCCCTGACACATTTATAAAAAAAATCTAACTTAAGCATTTTCAGGATATTTCAGAAACTCTTGCAGATATCTTAAAATACGAAACATTTTTGGAAAGGAGATAAGTTTCCACATCTTTTCTTTCATTTAACTAACTTTCTATCTCTTAAGGTAACCGAGATATCCATCATCCTCTCCCTGACACATTTATAAAAATATCGAAATTCAGTATTTTCAGGATATTTCAGAAACTCTTACAGATATCTTAAAATACGAAACATTTTTGGAAAGTAGATAAGTTTGTACATCTTTTCTTTCATTTAACTAACTTTCTATCTCTTAAGCTAACCGAGATATCCATCATCCTCTCCCTGACACATTTATAAAAAAAATCTAATTTCAGTATTTTCAGGATATTTCAGAAACTCTTTCAGATATCTTAAAATACTAAACATTTTTGGAAAGGAGATAAGTTTCCACATCTTTTCTTTTATTTAACTAACTTTCTATCTCTTAAGGTAACCGAGATATCCATCATCCTCTCCCTGACACATTTATAAAAATATCGAAATTCAGTATTTTCAGGATATTTCAGAAACTCTTGCAGATATCTTAAAATACGAAACATTTTTGGAAAGGAGATAAGTTTCCACATCTATTCTTTCATTTAACTAACTTTGTATCTCTTAAGGTATCCGAGATATCCATCATCCTCTCCCTGACACATTTATAAAAAAAAATCTAATTTCAGTATTTTTAGGATATTTCAGAAACTCTTGCAAATATCTTAAAATACGAAACATTTTCGGAAGGGGCATAAACCTGCGCATATTTTCTTTTCGTTAACGAACTTTCTATCTCTCAAGGTAACCGAGATATCCATCATCCTCTCACTGACACCCTAATAAAAATATCGAAATTCGGTATTTTCAGGATATTTCAGAAACTCTTGCAGATATCTTAAAATACGAAACATTTTTGGAAAGTAGATAAGTTTCCACATCTTTTCTTTCATTTAACTAACTTTCTATCTCTTAAGATAACCGAGATATCCATCATCCTCTCCCTGACACATTTATAAAAAAAATGTAATTTCAGTATTTTCAGGATATTTCAGAAACTCTTGCAGATATCTTAAAATACGAAACAATTTTGGAAAGGAGATAAGCTTCCCCATCTTTTCTTTCATTTAACTAACTTTCTATCTCTAAGCTAACCGAGATATCCATCATCCTCTCCCTGACACATTTATAAAAATATCGAAATTCAGTATTTTCAGGATATTTCAGAAAGTCTTTCAGATATCTTAAAATACGAAACATTTTTGGAAAGTAGATAAGTTTGCACATCTTTTCTTTCATTTAACTAACTTTCTATCTCTTAAGCTAACCGAGATATCCATCATCCTCTCCCTGACACATTTATAAAAATATCGAAATTCAGTATTTTCAGGATATTTCAGAAACTCTTGCAGATATATTAAAATACGAAACATTTTTGGAAAGGAGGTAAGTTTCCACATCTTTTATTTCATTTAACGAACTTTCTATCTCTTAAGGTAACCGAGGTGTCCATCTCCTTCGAGACAGTTCCCAGACGATTTCCCCAACCTCTGAGCTCTCGGACGATTCTCCCTACGGATGGGAAATAGGTCTCCCCCTTGACTTTAGCCCCAACACCGCAAAGTAAATAAAATTTCGTACTCTTACCATATCGACGTCAGCTTCGTTCAGGAGCTTATCATCAAAATAATCAACAGAAAGTCCAACAATTATTTTCGTTTCCCCCATTCTCTTCAGATATTTCGCCTTGGTGTCTCCAGATATCCATTCAATATTATTAAGGGCCTCTTTCGAAGCAGACTGAATTTTTTGAACCATTTTCTCTACACTCGCTTTCTTTTCCCTTGGAAGATATTTCCGCAACCTCATTATTTCCAACGGATTTGGGACGGATGTGGTATACGCGTTGGTTGTTGCAAGTAAACAAATTTTTTGTAGGGCTTCTTGATTATCGCGATTGATTTCGGAATTCTCCACAAAACTGTATACGGATTTTATGACTTCCCAGATGAGGTAATTTGCTTGGGACCTGAAATTTTTTTGCTTTTGAAGAAGGTTTGTTTTTAAGAGATTTTAGGCTTACCGTTTTGGAACTTTCGCGATTAATTGTACCCTGTCTTTGAAATCTTGATTGGAAACTTGGATATAGTCGGTGGAAGAGACTTGAACTTTAGGACCTATCATTTTGTTTATAAATTCTAACCAATTGAAGATTCCGTTGTTTTTTTGTACTTCTTCTATGGTTTGATTTGTGTAAGTTGGATTCACTTGCTACAAAAAATTAAGAGGAAGAAAAGTAGATTTTCTACCATGAAGTAAATATTTTTTAGGGAAATCTTACCTTACGTAAATCTTCGAAAGCGTTGTAGGCATTCGTCAGTTCGTTAATTACTTGTTTCTCATTATTTGCTCCAAGTAATACAGCAATTTTTGCAATTTTTCCTACGTCATCGATAAAAGCGTAATGGTGTTTTTCTTGTAATACCTGCAGTAGTAAACGTTCAATTTGATTTAACTCGATTTTTTATTATGGAACACCCTATATATTTTAGAAGAAAATTATTGACCCTAAAAATGCTTCACTTTTGGAATTTCCTTGCGCTGTTGCCAAGTTATCGAATTTAATTCGAAAAATATAAGACTACGTTGCAACTCTTCGAAAACGTTTAATCTGATTTAACCCGAATTTTTATTACGAAACACCCTATATATTTTAGAAGAAAATTAATGACCCTTTAATTGGCTTTCTAAAAATATTTCACTTTTGAATTTTCTTTGCGCTGTTGCGAAGTTATCGAATTTAATTCGAAATATATGAGACTACGTTGCAACTCTTCGAAAACGTTTAATCTGATTTAACCCGAATTTTTATTACGAAACACCCTATATATTTTAGAAGAAAATTAATGACCCTTTAATTGGCTTTCTAAAAATATTTCACTTTTGAATTTTCCTTGCGCTGTTGCCAAGTTATCGAATTTAATTCGAAATATATGAGACTACGTTGCAACTCTTCGAAAACGTTTAATCTGATTTAACCCGAATTTTTATTACGAAACACCCTATATATTTTAGAAGAAAATTAATGACCCTTTAATTGGCTTTCTAAAAATATTTCACTTTTGAATTTTCCTTGCGCTGTTGCCAAGTTATCGAATTTAATTCGAAATATATGAGACTACGTTGCAACTCTTCGAAAACGTTTAATCTGATTTAACCCGAATTTTTATTACGAAACACCCTATATATTTTAGAAGAAAATTAATGACCCTTTAATTGGCTTTCTAAAAATATTTCACTTTTGAATTTTCCTTGCGCTGTTGCCAAGTTATCGAATTTAATTCGAAATATATGAGACTACGTTGCAACTCTTCGAAAACGTTTAATCTGATTTAACCCGAATTTTTATTATGAAACACCCTATATATTTTAGAAGAAAATTAGTGACCTTTTAATTCGCTTTCCAAAACTGTTTCATTTTTGAATTTTCCTTGCGGTGTTGCCACGTTATCGAATTTAATTCGAACAATAAGAGATTTAATTACAACTGCGGCTAAAAGTTTAATCTGATTTAACTTGATTTTTTATTATGAAACACCCTATATGTTTTAGGCGAAAATTATTGACCTTTTAATTGGCTTTCCAAAACTGTTTCACTTTTGAATTTTCCTTGCGGCGTTGCCAAGTTATCGAATTTAATTCGAATAATGAGAGATTTGGTTACAACTGCGGCTAAACGTTTGATCTGATTTAACTTGATTTTTTATTATTAAACACCCTATATATTTTAGAAGAAAATTATTAACCCTTTAATGGGCTTTCCAAAACTGTTTCACTTTTGAATTTTCTTTGCGGGGTTGCCAAGTTATCGAATTTAATTCGAACAATAAGGGATTTAATTACAACTGCGGCTAAATGTTTAATCTGATTTAATTCGACTTTTTATTATGAAACACCCTATATGTTTTAGACGAAACTTATTGACCTTTTAATTGGCTTTCCAAAACTGTTTCACTTTTGAATTTTCCTTGCGGCGTTGCCAAGTTATCGAATTTACTTCGAATAATAAGAGATTTAGTTACAACTGCGGCTAAACGTTTAATCTGATTTAACTCGATTTTTTATTATTAAACACCCTGTATGTTTTAGACGAAAATTATTGACCTTTTAATTGGCTTTCCAAAACTGTTTCACTTTTGAATTTTCCTTGTGGCGTTGCCAAGTTGGCGAATTTAATTCGAACAGTAAGAGATTTAATTACAACTGCGGCTAAACGTTTAATCTGATTTAATTCGATTTTTTATTATGAAACACCCTATATATTTCAGAAGAAAATTATTAACCCTTTAATTGGCTTTCCAAAACTGTTTCACTTTTGAATTTTCCTTGTGGCGTTGCCAAGTTGGCGAATTTAATTCGAACAGTAAGAGATTTAATTACAACTGCGGCTAAACGTTTAATCTGATTTAATTCGATTTTTTATTATAAAACACCCTATATATTTTAGACGAAAATTATAGACCTTTTAATTGGCTTTCCAAAACTGTTTCACTTTTGAATTTTTCTTGCGGTGTTGCCAAGTTATCGAATTTAATTCAAAAATCGGAGGGTAAAAAAATTCTCTTCCACATGGGATTGCAAAGGGCGCAAACCTAAAACAATAAATTTATTTTCCTTACCCTTAATATATTATTTCCACTGTTAAAATCTTTTTCAACCCCCACATTCAGGAACGTTGAAAATTCATACCCCATTCGTCGAAGGTCATAAGTAGCCTTTAACAAATTAAATTTTTTTTCATTCCAATTCGCCCCGTCGACAACAGGCCACCCCCCAATCGCCTGCAGGGTTTTCTTCATAGTTTTCACAAAATCCTCTTTGATCAGCGTCTTGTTATTACAGGCCCGAAAGAATTTCTTTGCGGCTTTTACCATTTTATGGTCACCGTCATGGATGCCTTCTTTGTAGATTTCAAGGGATTCGTAGGACGCCCTATTTTTTAATTTATCCCAAAGGGTAAACTTATTGTTTTCTTTTGAGTTCTTTAAAAAGTTTCCACAAGCAAATTGGTAAAAGTTTTCACATGGGTTTGCTTTGGTGTCGACGTAATCGATTATTTTGGCAGCTTCTTGTAAACATTTTGGAATGTTACACGTGTCTGAGGCAGGCTCTGTTAAATTACAGGATTTATTTAAAGTTCAAATGGGGGTGGTTTTTGGTTACTTACCAACTTGTTGGGTGATCAATAGTGCCAACGTGATGGTCCCAATACCTGAGAATGTCCTGGAAATAAAAATTTGCAATATTTTAACTTTAAAAAGGAAAATCTAGAGGGTTGTAGGTTGGGGTTAACCATGGACTGTGGATTTCTTTTGAGTTGACTTGAAATTCCCGATTAAATTCGTCCCCTCCCAAAACTTCGGTTGTAGGGTCCCACCGATTTAAATGCAGTTCAAAAAATAAACAAAAAAAATATTAGTACGTACCTTGACTTCATCTTTCCCTTATTCCCAATTGAAGATGACAACACCCAGCTTTATTTTTATAGCACTGCGTACTCTTCCGAACAGTTTCTTAGAATGTGTTTGCTATTCAAAGTTTAAAGTTGTTTTTCTTTGTGAATTTCATGAGAAAATTTTCGAGATAGTTGTAACACTTGATGTGAATAGTGACTGACCTTCAGGGAACCGGTCATCATCTCATATGCAAACGAACCATCTGAGAAACGCAATATATTTTAAGACTGGAATTAATTTCTCGTACTTCCTTGGGGCTACAACCTCTTATAAGTTCGAATTTATTTTAAATCAGAACAATTTTCAATCTTAAAAAAATCGCTAATGATGGGTGATAGGTTTAGGGGA
Organism: Hemicrepidius hirtus; assembly: GCA_963082805.1. Lineage (NCBI taxonomy): Eukaryota > Metazoa > Arthropoda > Insecta > Coleoptera > Elateridae > Hemicrepidius > Hemicrepidius hirtus. Next base: position 594,540 of record OY720162.1, read on the forward strand.
TGAAAAAGGAACAGAAAAATAAAGTTTATGGGTAGAAATGCAAGAGGAAGGATAAGGGTAGATAAAATTTTGCTGTCTGGGTGGAATCTGGGGAGAAAAAAAAATTATCACAGGAGCAAGCCTATGAGGCCTTGGAGCAGTATTTCGACGATCTTTTGGAAGAGTTGGAAATGTTTTGGGAACTTGGGAAACTAGAGGCAATCGAAACTCGGGGTTGTTTGAGGACTAGAAGGACTAGAAGACAGGAAGAATCCCTTGGAGGACCTTAGGAGACCTAGGATGGGCGCTACAAAAGAACTCTGAGGTACTTTCGGAGACTGAAGGCTCCTGGCAACTGGAAATTGACGCCTTTTTCATAATTTTGGGAGATCCTAGGAGATATAGCACTTAGAAGAAGAGGTTAGCAGGACCTGAAAATCTCTAGGAGGACCCTAACAAAACCCGAAGAACTCTGGGGAGTCGAGCTGTGACGATTTTTCGATTAATTTGGAAGGGTGTCTTGCAAAATTCTGAAAAAGTCTAGGAACTAACGAAGGCTTTAGGAAACTCCGTGAGGAAGTCTCCTCGAGGACTTTCGAAACTCTGCAGGTCCAGGAAGACTAGAACGACCTGAAACCTTTAGGATTGATGCCTGGTCAGGGCTGGCCTTGAAGATGTAGCTGGCGGTCAGTTGACTTTTTGACTGGAGCACACTGACTAGCATGAAAATGCGCTGTGCTTTTATACTAGTTTGTATGTCCAAATATGGGCATGACCTCGAGTACACGAGGTAGGTAGGACCTTGTAGGACCTTCACAAGATCAGATTTCTGGATTTTGGGAAAATTAAAAATAAATTCGATTAATTTTTTATTCTAGAAGCACATTATTATAAAATTACAAGACACTCTTATACGATAAGTGAGTTTATATTTTTGTCTTGAAAATGGCCCCTTCTCTTCTTTTCAACATCGGATGTTTTTTTGCAAATCCTTCAAGAGCCTCTGGTGTTAAATCATTTCCATTTAAATTAAGTACGTATAGATTAGGTAAATTTTTAAACACTTCTACGTTTAATTCGCTGATACGATTATTTTCCAAAGAAAGAGTAACAAGTTCGGAAAGTCCATTAAAAGTCCCTTCCTCCAAACGATTTAAATTATTATTACCCAAATGTAATTCCAATAAATGTTGCAAATTATTAAACACACCTCGTTCTAAAGAATAAATTTTATTATTATCCAAATTAAGATAAAATAATTTTAAACCATTTTTAAAATTATTTTGTTCAAGACTTAAAATTTTATTTCCACTTAAATCAAGTCTTTCAAGTCCTGAAAGGGGTTCAAACACAGTTGGACTTACAATCTCGATTAAATTATTTTGAAAATCAATCGAAGATAAATTATTTAATCCTACGAATATTTTTTTATCTTGTAGTTGGGTTAATTTATTCCCAGATAGATTTAGAATTCTTAAATTTGTTAAACCACGAAAGGAACCCGATTCCATTTCGTAAATTAAATTTTCCGATAAAAAAAGTTCTTCTAAGTTGAAGAGTTCCATAAAAACGCGATGTCTAAGGAATCTTAATTTATTATTCGTGATGTTTAAAGTGATTAGTTTATGATTCCCATAAAAAGTTCCTGGAAGTAAATCCGTGATATTATTATGGGATAGGGAAAGGGAATATAAAAAATGTGAACCCCTAAAACTTCCATGTTTTAAATCGTCCAAGGAATTTTGACTTAATCCTAAACGTAAAAGTGTATGCGCCCCTAAAAACGTACCACTTTCCAACCCTTCTAATTTATTACCCCCCAATTCAAGATAAAGAAGTTCCCTAAAAACAAACACCCCAGGTTTAATATTTTTTATTTGATTCCCCCGAAGATCCAACTCTTGCAAACCCTGAATTTCCTTAAAAATCCCTTCTTCCAAAAAACTTATCCTATTATTCCTCAAAAGTAACTGCCGTAAAGACTTTAAATTTTTAAAAACATCACAATTTAATAAATTAATTTTATTGTTATTCAAATCTAAGGTCAAAAGATTTTTTTCCCCGAACCAATTGGGTCCGATCACCGAAATTTGATTTTCCGACAAATAAAGTCGTTCTAAATTTTTTAATCCCTTAAATGTTTTAGGGTTAACTTGTTCAATGGAATTTCTAGCTAAATAAATTTCTAAAAGGTTTGAATTATCTTTAAAAAGTAAATCGGGGAGGGTTTTAATTTTGTTATCGTTTAAGTTGAGCCAAAAAAGGGAAGACAACCCCGCGAAGGCTTTAGGGGATATTTCGGACAAGGAACTGTTGTTTATAATTATTTCCTGTAATTTTTTTGAATTTTCAAACGAATTTTTAATTAAATTTGTAAATTTACTAATATCGGAAAATTTATTATCATGAATTTCAATTGTTTCGAGAAAATCAAGTCCTTGAAAATTAATTTGTTGGATATTTTTTATTTCGTTTTGAAATATTCTTATTTTTTTAAATTTTTTATTATAACAAACCACATCACTGTCAATATTTTCAATCACATTCCCATAAATCCAAATTTCCTCCAAATTAATTAAATTTTCAAAAACCCTTGAAGGTAAATTTTTTACATTGCTCCGGATGATTCCTAATTTTTTTATTGTGGAAAACCCTTCAAAAAAATCTGGTGTTAATTCATCCAATTGACTTTCTTCGATGTCTAAATATTCTATCGGTTCCTCCCTAGTCGAAATATCAAATTTTTTCAGATCCTCGATTCCTTTGCAAACAAAAAACACAGTAGTCCTCTCCTCACAGGATTGAGTCTTTATCAGTTGTTGGTGGATTCCAACGAAGAAAATCCACGTTAAAATTTTGTGATTGAACCCCATTTCCAGCTAAAAAAAATAATAAAACCTTAAAACACTTTCTTTACGTGCTGCAGAATTAAAGAATCCGAAAGTTAGGAAATTTCACTACAGATGACGCTAGTGGTATAGGCAAGTTCGTTAAACGCACCACAGATGGCACGGTCGGGTTAGAAACTTCAAAGAAACTTCACCGCATGTTAGGTAAATTCATCACAGATGGCGCTAGGATCGCAGGTCACCGTTAAAGTTTAATTGGTTATGGAATAAGTACTAGAGGAAATAAAAGGAAAAGTGGAGGAAGAGAGGAGCAGCCAGAGGACCAGCCAAACCTTTCCAATATTTCCAGGACAGCCCACTCTCGAAATTCGATCATCTTGGGAGATTCTAGGAACCGAGAGAAGGCTGTTAGAAACTCTGGTGGATCCAGGAACTGTGTCTATAGTCTTCTCGAAGACTTTGGGGATCCAGCAAACTCGGAAAAGCCGGAGATTGCTAGAGAAGGGACTCCTACAAGATTCTGAGGACTCAACGGGAATTTCGGAGAATTTCTGGGGTGACTTTAGATCTCTGGGAATCTCTGCAGACTCGGAGGAATCTGGAAAGACCCTGGGGAGTTTAGGAGGTCGAACTTTGGAGATCAGGAGGACCGGAGATCTCTTGTAGGACTCTGGGGAGCCTAAATGAGATGTCCGTGAGTCGTTCCTGGACTCTCAGAAGATTCTGAGAGCTCGACGGGAATTTCGGAGGATTTCTGGGGTGACTTTTAGATCTCTGGGAACATCTGAAAGCTTTCTGCAGACTTGGAGGAATCTGGAAAGACCCTGCGGACTTTAGGAGGTCGAACTATGGAGATCAGGAGGACCGGAGATCTCTTGTAAGACTATGGGGAGCCTAAAAGAGATGTTCGGGAGTCGCTGCCGGACTCTCAGAAGATTCTGAGGACTCAACGGGAATTTCGGAGGATTTCTGGGGCGACTTCAGATCTCTGAACGCTTTCTCGTTGAAATGAATTTTCCACACTTGATTCTTAAGAACAATTAGCGGTACAAGAGCAAGTTTGTCCTAAATCAGACTTAAATATAGAAATTTTTTGGTAAAAGTCGTGGTATAAAAGACACTTTCTTAAGGATATATTAGGTACGAGCCGCCACTGTTTAAACTAAACATACATTTTTTAAATGAAAAAAATAATAATACGTACAAGTTGAAGTTTTAACACGAAAACTGTTTCACAAATCTGTTCATGCTGATAAATCCTTGACTTTTATCGGTGGTTTTATTCACCGTATCACTCTTTTACAATAACAACTGTGGACTACTAAGAAACTTTTAACAGCAAACGTTAAATAATTGCGCGAATTAGGACGATGATACCAGTTTGCAATTTTAATTTGATTTAGTTAAGTTTTATCGCCCACTAGGAAATGTTAAGAGCTTCTTTCGGTTAGGAGTCACGTAGTAGATGTGTTTTATTAATAATTTAAGAAGTTTCCAGAATATGCACTCATTTGATTTTTTTTATTGGCTATCATGGTCATCAGTTGATTTAAAAGTTCAGTGTGCGAGTAAATTATGCGCTGTTCCACTCACATAAATTATTGTTAACTTAATTGATAATAAACCCTAGAGGAATCGATTTTACTCAGCGATACAAATGCAGTCCCGCAAACCGCGATTCGATATCTCTTTTCGTCTGCCCGTGACGAGCGTTCAAAATTTTAAAAAAATTTGAAAAAAAGACGATTTTTGGGGTTCCGTAGCTCCGAAACCGAGAAAGCTAGAAGATCATGGTTGGTGGCGTTGGAAAGAGCTCGTCAAAGTATATAACTGTGCTAAATGTGAACCCCCTAAGATTTACTCCGTCGCCACCAGAGGGCGCCAAACTGTTTTTCTTTCGAGCTCCATAACTCCGAAACCAGTGCGGTTAGGGAGATCGTCTATAGCATATCGGATGCAGTTTTTCGAGGGCTACAACGTCCACCGGGTTCGACCCGATCCCGAATGCGTTTTACCGCGCTACAAGAGAAAAACCGCTTTTCGCAGAGGCGGCTTTGGAAAATCGCAGCTTCGTTGCTATGGGAACGGTAGGGCTCCGCGCTCGTGGGAGGCTAGGGGAAGGTACGGGGTACTACGTGTTCAAACCGCGATTCGATCCGACGACGTGGTTTTCGCCGGCGACGTCGCCAAAAAGAGGGTCGTTTTTAGATGGTTTTGGCCAGTTTCAAAATTTTTTTTAAGAAAAAGTTTAAAAAATTAATATCTCGGAAAGTAAGAGAGCTAGCGGGGCGAGGTTTGCGGCAATGGAAAGAGCGCTTCGAGCTCTATCTACCTCCGTTAAATAGAAACAATTGTGATTGTCATGCAGGCCGCTAGGGGGAGTTCTGTGTTTTTTCTTTTCGGCGCAATAACTCCGAAACCGGAAGGGTTAACGAGTCAGTGTCCGGGACAAGAAAGACGTGTCATCGCGAGACCTTTCTTATAATCTACGCGCGAATGCGATACGACATCGGAAAGTGCATTTTAAAAGGAAAAAACTGTTTTTTGAAAAAAAAGCAAGGGGTAACCATTGAAATTTGAAAAAAAATTTATCGACCCCGATCGGGATGAAAATGGGGCAAAATGGAGACCCA